>ML996095.1:0-638797 GCA_010093895.1 Myriangium duriaei CBS 260.36
AGATAGGCTTTTCTAAAGTAGGTTAATATCTGGACTAGGACTACTACAAATCGACATTTTTTGTATATTATGACCTTATATTCTAGCTAATAAAAAAAATGCCAGCTAAATTGATTTATAATCGTTAGTAGTTAGTTAATAGTTGATTTTTAATTATATTATATAAGTTAGATAAATAGATACTAAAATAGATAATATATAGGAATTTGGAGAATGTATGTGTATTTATGACTTGTGTCTATCTTGCTTTCTATTAATGGGATCATTTATATTGCTTATTGCTGCAATTATATATACTATAATGACCTACTTATATTGTTCATATATGTACACTATATTTACTTTGTTTTCGACTTAATTAACAAATCCTTAGGCTGTTTCTAATATGTCCCTTAATATTATTTAATAATTGTAGGCCATGTTACAACAGCTAAACTGCACAAACTGATGTTCTTATATACAGGCTTTGGGATTCTTTACCTTAATAACACTTCCAACTTCTTTTTAAAATAATTGAGCTCATATATATGCTATAGAGCTAATCTCTTTAATGGTGCTTAAGAATTCTAATGAAAAAAATTCAATATAAGTTCAGTGTGGAAAAAATGTTAGAAACGCTTTCAATCTTGTATCCTACTTTTAATCAATCTTATGTCCTTCAGGTTATAACCCTAACGTTTCCTTCTATACAAATTAATCAATCTTGTGTCAAGATTGAAGGGAGATAGAGGATAGGGAAACAAGAATATCTCCTAAAGTGGCACAATTATGAAAATAGCTGGAATAACTAGATGTCAGCTTCAGATTTTGACAATATGGAAGAATTGTTAAAAGAATTCTAAAGATGAGAGTTATATAAGAGGCGCAAATAGATCGTATGATCAATATAAAGGAAATAAGTGCATTGTGTACGAATTTATTACTTTCATAAGAGGACTTTGGTTTTTAGATTACTAGGAACCAGGATATCTACATTATGCAACTAAAGTGCTACTTAAGTACGAAGAGAATGCGAAACAAAAGAAAACCGTCTATTGAGCTCATTGGCCTAATTATTACCATCTTTATCATCCTTATTATCATTATTATCATCTTCATCCCTATTATTTTCTCCACTAATCTGATCTAGATGATCAAAGCCATCTTTATTATTATCTAATAAGGCATCTCTATCTCTTTTAGCCTTACAAAAGTTAGCAATAAAAAGGACTACATAGCATATGCAACTTACCCATTGTTCTGGATCGGGCTAGGAGTTTGGAGCTGCTAAAGTGTCTGACCTCTTAAACCGTCTAAGGTCTGCTGAACTGCAGCATTTATTAAACTCTGAACTTAGGCAGCATTAAGACCAGCAGAAGAACCCAGACTAGGGTTGTTAGCAACTAAATCCTACTAACTGAGATTAGCATGCGACTCATATGCGCTTCAGTTATGAACATACTATGCCTTCTATAGCAGTTGCCTAGCAGTCAACAGCATCATTTGCTGCTGCCTGAAGCCTGTTAGACTCAGCTAAAAGGAGGTTCTGCTGCTTGGTGGCAGCCAGCTGGAGAGCAGTAAAGTCCTCCAGGCTCTTAGGAACACTAGTGGGAGGATCCAGAGGGACTCCAGAGCGAGCTGCGTCTGTCCTGCGCTTCTCAAGCTCCAAGTTGAAGGTCTACTGGGCAACCGCAAGAGCGACGCCTGCAGTCTTCATGGCGGTAACATGCCCGGCCTGCTTGTGCTAGCGAAAGGTATCGCGGAGGGCGTAGAGGCGTGAGATGCGGCCGTTGAACTCAGCAGGCGCCTGCGACTTGTTAGCGATCAACGTGCGCTTCAGGCTATCCAGAACTCACCACTTTGCAACGAGCCCTGTTGTTCTTTTTGCAGTGAGGGCACCTGACCAAATCAGGCTTCTCACAATCCTTTTTGGCCACACAAAGGCCCACTGCGCAGCGCAGGCAAGTCGCAATGGGAGGCTCGGGCGCATCCGCATCCAAGTCAGCGGCGCTCCAACTGAAGGGACCATTGTCCTTGATATCATCGCGGACAGCTTTCTTGCGAATCCCTTTGGGCACAGGTCGGTATCCCATGTTGCTGGCGGTGCGCGATACGCGTGCGATTGAGGTGCGAGAAGAGTAAGAGGAGGTTGAGGGAAAGATGCGAGGCGCGCGACCGAAGTTTTCAAAAGGGCAGCATAACAAAGAATCACAGGCCAGATCACAGGCCATGTCCTTATTGGGATGCTTGTCAACATCGCTGCCTGGCATGATGTCGCTGTTGATATCCTGAAACAATGAATCCGGGGGTGGCAAATGATCGCTTTTAACAATAGGACAAAGGGCCACGTGCTGTAGCAGACCTGCGGCAACTAATCAGATGCAAACGATGTGCGACAAAGGCGCACATTTCACTCACACAGGAATATTCTTTCCTAGCCTCCCAAGTGGTTCTGGGTTTTATTGAAGTCCTGCTGATGAAGGCATTAGCCTAGGAGGGGAGGCAATTGTAAGGAGTAAAATCCCTAGTATAGCCCAGAGGGTGGATTCAGGGTCCAGCGGGTGTACCCGCCTTGGCATCCGCTGCGCACGCTGCCATCTGATAGATCGCACCTGAGGAGCTTCCTCCTCATGGATTATTCTCACCACCTGTTAGGGGCCATCCTTCCACTGTTTATCGAATCTAGTAGATACTTCCTGGTATTGAATAGATTCTTCTCCTCATATGTTTGTACTTCGTTTTATGCTATTACTAATTCGAACAGATATTGTATTACTTCGTTAATTTGGTTTTAAAGCTTTAAGATAGTTTCTGTCATTTCTCTGATGTAGGCGTCATATTGTTCTGCCTTATCGAAGTATTCTTAATAATCAAAATGATCTAGTTGATTTTTGTCATTCGAGTCTAATACTAAGTTGTTATTGTCTATATTATAATAGTATCTTAAATAAGGATTTTCGTCCATTGTATCAAGCATATTCTAGTCTGATTGTTCAGTCGAAGCTAATGTTTCTGAAACTTCTATAATGTTGTTAATAACTCAGTTTGTTATGTTAAATTTGATTATTAGTTGTATTATATTAACTTGTTATTGTATAATGTTTTTCGAACGATAGTTCTACAAGATATAACCCTATTTACTATATAAATAACATTTGATGTCTTTCTTACTCTATAGACCTTTGTTTCTAAAAGAGGTCTTTCTTTTTCCATTACTAGTACCCATAGTGAAGAGTTCTATATATGTATTTCTATCGCTATTGACTTTAAAACCTTGATTGTAGTATCAGCTACTGTTAGTTAAATAATTGTTGCACCTAGATATAGGTCTATATCGTTTTTTTATTGATCTTTTATAAAGCTTGTTATCGACGTCGATTGCTATAGTAATAAGTCTGTCCAAAATGTCTTGATAAGAGCTATAGTGTATAAGCTTGTCTTTAATATTGTCCTTAAGTCTATGTTTAAACATTATAAGTAGAATAGTATTATCCTATCCAATGAAAGATGCATATTTTTTGAAGCAAATAGCGTATTTAGAAGCTGAAATACATTGTTGCAAGCTTTGAATCATTTGAATTGCGATTAGTTGCTCATTAAAGATGCTAAAAATGCGATTAAACTCCATCTAAAAGACATCCTAGTTGTTTATAAGTTGGTCTACAATCAGATTGCGAATCTTTGAAGTTATAAGTCATTTCTTGATAATAGATTTAATCCAACATTGAGCATATCTTCGAAAATAAGTCGTAATAAAGAGGGTTTTTCGATTGAGCTTAATAGCCTTATTAAAATACAAGTAAATGTTAATTTATAAGAGCTACTCATCTGATTTCTTCTTGTCGTCATAATAAAGGTCTAATTTGTTAACCTTAACTTCGTCTAAGAAGACATATACTTTATTAGCTTTATTTGGGATAGATTCTTTAGCCATCTTAATATTCTTCCTTAAAGATGTTCAAAGTGTTATAGTCTACTTGTCTGACAAGCAATACAGCAGAAACCAAAAGTTAGTTTTCACAGAAGAAAAGCAAAGCAAGACAATGTGAAGCATATAAGTAGGTTCTAATATTAAGATAGATACTAAAGTAAACAAATAAGTTGAATATAATGTTTAGATAAGTTAGCCATCGTAGGTAGCTATATAGCTCTATAAAAGGTGCCATGCTCTATATGCTCTATGTGCTCTATTACAGAGCATACAGAAACAATAGAGAACATATATATATGTTTCTAGTCATATGACTTGCTTTGGCGAGCTGATTGGTTAACAGCCCTATGTGCCCCGCAGCCTGTCGTCAGTTGGTCGCCTGCGCCGTCTTCGTCAGCTGGCGCCAGAATCGTAACACATTTTGCTGGTCAGCTAGGTTCACATATCGGTTCAAGTCGGTCATGCATCACTGGGACGAGTGGAAAGGTTGGAATAAGGACAAATCGGACTGGAGCAAGCACTTATCGACCAGAAAAGATGGAAATTGTCATCATGAGATAATCTAAAGGCAGGGACTTTGACAGAGTGGGATCGATGAATGACGGTAATTCGATTAAGCAAAGTCTTCTGTCAAAGGCAAAGGGGAAAAACTTCACGGAATGGTAGGAAAGATCGTGCAATATGAAGAGGGCTGCTGCAAACCCAATTTCCAAACCCCAACTCGAGACTATGTTGGCAACTATTGTTGAATGTTGAAGCCAAATCATTCACTGCGGATGAATAATTATTGAGCACCAGACTATGGACCAAAACCACGAAAGGAATGCCATAAAGAATCTTGCAATTACGTTCCTTACTTAGTCCGGCCTTACCTATGCAATACATCAAGAATTAGAATATGAGAGTTTGATTGAGAAACAAGCTTCGCGTACCGCAGGGGTTCGTTTGTCACAAGGTCTGCACCATGCCGCTAACAAATACATCCTAGATTTGTTATAGTCCAATGAATTTCCGAGGACGTAGTTTTTGTACAGGTTCCTCAACAGATTCGAACGAAGATGAGTGGTTCGAATGCTGTGACATTGGCTCCTCGATCGGAAAGAAGAGAAGACGTTACTGGAGAGTGATTAAAACTAATGGGAAAATGGTGATTATCTGTCCACATTAGTAGGACATTGCTTTTCCGGCGATGGTTGTCAGGGTCTCACTCCTGGAGAAGGACATACAAAGTATAATATGATGTAAATGCTTGGAAGTCGGGCTCGGGCCTTCGATTTATCCAGCAGATTGCACCCCCATTGGCTTCTCATTACGGACCAGAACACACAGTCCATTACCAATGAGCGTCAGCATCTGTCCAGAACATAATATATCGACTGATTTATAGATCATAATATGTTATGCACAGGTCTCGTGCCCGTATGAGCCTTGATTCAGCTTGTACATGTGAAAAGAGCACTTTTTTATCGCTCGGTTTCAATCTAGCCTTTATGTTTGAATCACCGAGCCACTCAGAAGAGATAGTCAATCAGAGTAACATGACAGCCTGCAGAATGTCTCACCGCACAGGTTGAGCTCATTTGAGAGATGCGACATTGATGGATAACGAAGTAAGACCGCACAATCTAAACAGATCGCTCTATGAGTACCTCCGCCATCATGCCAGCGTGACAGAACACTAGACCGTGAGCGGGTACATCTGTCTGATGTTTGGCAACAACCGCCTAAGCAGTCCTGATAGCTGCTCTCACCGTAAGCACTGCAAGCACCGCAAGCTGGCTCGAAAGTGGAATGCGGCGCGTGTCGAAGACGGGAGTAGTAGGAATGTGAATCGATGCGGGAAAACGCAAAGTATTCTTGGGGAGCATGACATTAATACATGAAATACGAGGCGGCATGAACGTGAGTTGCATGTACTGAGTAGTAGAAAATGTACAGTCATCGTCTGGACTATGATCTATCATTGCGAGGTTCAAAGAATTCTCATATGGCGGAAATTTGTGATGTAACGGGGAATGCAACGGGCTTCAGAGTGTGGAGTCGAGATTGCTTTGAACGGTTTTGGAAATTTGGAGAATTTGTCCCGCCAGCGAGTGTAATGTCAACAGGGACTTCCATATGCCAGTCCCTGGGCAGATTTGCCGGTTTACCGTCTTGTGTACACAGGATGTCCATGCAAATATTCCTCGTTGTCTGCCGCTATTCCTGGCGCCACAGATTCCCCTTGGAGATCGCAGTAAAATCATGATACGCGCGAAAGTTTGTCGAGCACTAGAGTGCTCCTGGCTTGTTTTGTTTTTCGTCTTAAAGATTCTTTTGCAATTTCTCATGTTATCGATGACTTCTCCGATGCCTTATAGATTCAGCTGACAAGGGTGGTCCATGTTGGTCCACTGCATATCGCTCTTTTCGGGCGTCTCATGTGGTGGGCCCTTCGCAATTACTATAATCAGTGCATTCGTAATTTGCATGGATGGTAGGGCCGCCAAGTGGTGTGCCGACTTGGCTGAACTGGCCTACAACGTTTCCTGTAGAAAAATTAGTATTTGTGTTGTAAGTTGCCATGCAACATGACTTGGATCAATCAATGATTCAAAGCCACGAGAAGATACGTCCCTGCAGGATAGTAATTGCAAACGGTGAAGTACGGCGGTGTCCCAGCAGTATTGGTGAGCCCTGTTGCTGAGCAGTCTGCCGTGTAGCATCCAACTTCTGTGGTGGCGCCCCACACGATCTGGCTGTAATGACCCCACTCAGAGAAATTTGACAGATCCGGGTTGTTCGCACCGTATGGTGTAGGATAGTTGTTGACCTCGTTGTTGTACATGCCTTCTGTGATGAAGGCACCCATCTGGGTAGACAAGTAACCTGCACCAATGTTCTGCCCATACCCTCCCCCACCTGGAGTCCTGCTAGTTCGTTAGCAACATATAGTTGAGGAAGAGGTGTTCAGTCTTACAAGTTGTGTTGATATACGCATCCGGTAGCTGCAGTTTGAGCATTTTGTGCCATAGTGTCACTCCACACGAGATTGGGCACACTCGCGTTAGCTCGGTGGGCATTATGATGTCGCAGAATTGTGTCAATGTAAGCCCCTGCCGTACCCACAGGCTTCGCGACTGTCGTGGTAGTAGATGATAAAGTTGTCATAGTAGTCGTTGAGGTCCATGAAGGAGTCATTGGCGATGGGCTACTCGATGTTGTTGTCGAGGTAGTAGTCGATGCAGTAATAGTAGTTGTTCTTGTTGTAGTAGTAGTCTTGACGGTATTTGAGGTTGTAGTCGTTAGATCAGTCGTTGTAGAAGCTGTCGTAGTAGTTATTTCCAATTCGACAGTAGTGAATATCATGGATGATGAGGGCTTTGGGGATGAGGAGCCCGTCGATTTTGTTGTGGTCGACCTTGAAGAGGGTTTGTGGCTCATGCTCGTGAGTGGCCACGTTGTTGTTCTCAACACTGTAGTTAAACTAGGAGATGGAGTCTGCAGTACGCATCTACATCCTTGCATGATTTGAGCGAGAGTCAAATCGCGGACAGGACGTCTAGATTTATGTCTGTATGGTCATCTTAGCCAAGCATTTAAGAACAGGTAGTTAGATTCGTACAATGTCTGCATGTAGCGACAAAAGGCCGGAACGTATGCAAATTCTTTCCGGAGTGTTGCTGCGTCTCTGCGATTGCATTCGACTTAGGAGAGTGGTGGAACCTCATGAGTCGCGGTGCCCAAGCTGCTGCCAGCATTGGGTATAGCGATACCGGCATTTTGCAAGATACATTCGCAACCTCGAACGACAGTGGAAGAAATTTGGGCTGGTAACGGAGTGTATTTTCGGTCACTATTAGAGGAAGTCAATATCACAGGCGTGGTGATATATCGGTCATTGATCAGTCACCTCCCAAGATAATACTTGCAAAAGAAGACATTATGTGTTATGTGTCTTTGCAAGATTTTGGTAGCTGGGAAGTTGAGACAACCTAAAGTGACATCAGTCGTAATTATTAGCGCTATCCAAACTTGTCATTACCAGGGATAGAGTCAGAAGAAAAATGCAACGTAGATGCGGATACGCTCAGAGCGAATAGCGCGATCAAGAGACCAGTGAGTGTCATGGCAGGGTGTTCGACGGCGAGCTGTGATCAATAGAATCAGATTCAAGAGTATCCATCAGAGGGTGTCCTTGGGCTCATGAGCTGTATAAGAGTATATTTTGTACTAAGATTGTATCTCAACGGCACGCGCTGGTGAATAAACGGTGGTAACGTCGCATCTCGCAATTTAACACGGGAGCCAACGCTGGGGAAAAATAAGCGATGGAATGCAACTGAGCAGTGAAAGAGCTTATGACTCAAGAACGTAACATCATTGGGTACCTGGTATACAATCTTTGATGCTGAGATATAGTAGTGGAACTACAATCAAGTTCTTTAATACAACACTAGTTCCATTATGAGATTATTGGTATT
The DNA here is from genome assembly GCA_010093895.1 of Myriangium duriaei CBS 260.36. Lineage (NCBI taxonomy): Eukaryota > Fungi > Ascomycota > Dothideomycetes > Myriangiales > Myriangiaceae > Myriangium > Myriangium duriaei. The sequence continues at coordinate 8,374 of ML996095.1, forward strand.
TTCCTCAAACAAGCGAACCCTGAAATGCTAATGTGAGACCCATGTCCGGATCATTGACCGCAACGTTCTCTCTTCAAATAAAGCGATGCGTAAGAAACGATTTTTGCACCTTGTGACAATACAAGGCCAGAATCAACAGAAACTCCAGCCTCACAAAGCTTTTCCCATGAAATCATTTCCACCAATACCAAACCACACAGACATCCTCATTTCATGGCATCCGAGGCTGAGTCAGGAGACTCCGGCACCTTGAGCTGTGACGCATGTAGAAGTGCATTAGCGGGACTCAGCAAGCGCTGCCAAAGGTGGTACACCAAATTTGGACTGTGATTTCTCAAACAGAATCTGTCATGTTGTGATCAATCTTTCGGAGCTGGATTTGGTGTATCGAATGGGATAGCCATTTATACCACCTGTCACAGCATGATTCGAATCCCCGAAAGGAGCTCCAGCGGTTCGACACACTTCTGAAACTCTCTATTGCACTATCAAGTTTTACTCATCAGACTTGAAGCCAAAAAGGGAGCTCAACATGTGTCTTAGTTGGTAATGTTCAGGGAAGGATGACTAGAAGTCTCCAGTCATGTAGGTTGAATCGATGATTACCAATTTTTCAGCACAATAAGATTTTAGTCGTAATCGTAAGAGCCACTCAAGTTATACTTGCTCGCCATGACTATGAATATGAGAGGACTTCTGTGTGCTGCTAGTATCTGAGTTGAATCCCGAAACTCCCTACTGGGACTCTCTATGGAGGGATCCTGCCAATCGAGCCATTCAGGCTTCGCGATGACGCAGTAGATTGATGATATCTGTTCACACGTCCACAAAGCCGGCCTCGCGATGGATCACGCGATAACAGCACCTGAAGAGAGCATAAAATGATAGAGCCGGGCTGAAGGTAGAGCGCGGAAAATTGATGGCAAGCGGACTACCCTTTCTGAAGATACCACAGCACTGGCCAATCCACGTGGTCAATCAACTGCTACCGCACGCAAAAGCCTGACCAGTGGTTTTGGGACACTAGTTCTTACGGCTGCACGTACTGAAGTCATCCGTACATCGCTCCAAAAGTACCCGAAAAGTGAAATTTACTTACCAAGACTGATGCATGCATTTTGTCTGTCGCATTCTTCGGCACTCTGCTGGATTCTGGACACAATGTAGATGAAAGACAACGTCGTCTTTGTTCAGCCCCGTCCTTGACGGATTCATGCATCCATGCAGCTTGAAAAGCAAAGCTAACCACAAATGGCGAAGCACGAACAAGTTTGGGAAATGCAGTATCTGCACGTTGTGGGTTGCCCGAGGCCTCCTTGGCGCAGAGGAGGATTGACATATTTTGCCGTCATAACAGCCCTGGGCATCCGGTGAACCATCAATTATAGCAAATGAAAGTAAGCAGAAGGCATTAACATCGTTTTCCTATTTGTTCAAGCAAGATGTTTGTCTTCAATGGCGTGCATGCATTGCAATTTCATGTGCAAAACCCCTGTACACATATGTGGTTCCGGGAAACGCCCGAACGTGGCCTGGGTCAGAGATCTGGGAAAATGGCGTTGGTATACATACCAGGCCAGAAGCGCATACGGTGTGCCCCAGCAGCAGCGCCACATGCACTATGCCTTGATTCTACGTGGTGCAAACATTTCAACCCCTGTATTTCTCAGCCAGGAAATGCAAAAGGGTCGAGTGATCCAAGCCGATTCCGGGTACGGCGTCATGTGGACTCCTTTATTAGAGTTGGTCGGATATGCGAGATTAATGCAATGGCACCGCATGAGAAAGTCTCTCGGGTCCCGATTCTCGATGCGCTACTTATCTCATATTGACCTGGACGGAACTTGTCGATTCAAGCATGTCAGATGAAATACAAGGAAGCAATTTGTCGCACCTAGCACCAACGATTTTCACTCGACCGTACAATCCGTTCGCCGCAGAACCTTTTGCTCCAGCAATGCCGTTTGTGTTGTGGCATCTGTTGACTATCGTCGCCGGCGGTGTTGTTCGTCGACAGAGAATTCACGGAGAATTCATGGGCAATCCAAAGTCAGTGTAGCGTCTGAAACCCGAACGTGTTTATTTTTGCAGCTTGGCCCTCCAGACTGATGCCGCCATTCCAAGCCACAACCCCACTGCCAAGGCGGACAATCCCTCCTTCGTTATTTCCACGCTTATGGCCACCAGATTTTCCATATTAGTCTTCTTTTTGGTTCTTTAGAGAATCCATTACACGTATCAGCCGCGATCGATGCGGACATTCCCCCGATGCGCCATTTTGTACCCACTCGTAATTGTAATGCAATCTCCTACTGCGGGGTTATGGAAATTTTCCACAGTCCCGGTTCTACCAAAAACGTAGTATGCCCTACCTCCTCGATTTAATTCTTCATCTTCTGTGTTTTCCACGGGCTTAATCAGCTGTTTAATCATTCTTTCACTCGTTTTCTTGTCATTCCTTCGGTCTGAGACTGGTATGATGTTTTTTACATTTATCCTTACCCTAGCCACGGGAACCTTTGCTGCGCTGAGCGATAGCTCCCTTGTTACCTACAAAAATGCGCTTCAGCTGACGGCTGATTTCAACCCCGTCAAGCCGGCTTACTGGACCAGTCGGCCCAAGCACAGACGCACCCCTTTTGCCGTATGATCATCTCAGTGCTTCAAATATTGGAAATTTTTGACAAATATATAGCTTTCTCCTGATGGCAAGTCGGCGTACCTGGCGTACCTCGACAACAGCGAGACCAACGTACACATTCAGCAGGTGGACCCTTCTACTTTTACTGCAGTTGGCACACCAGTGACTGTGACTGGTGGCAGAGAAGGTGGAAACAATCCCTACTGTTCTCAACGATCGCTGACCCGTAGTAGCTGGCGGGCTAGTGGCGCAGAATGATGGCTTCGCGTTGTTGACCAACGAGGTAATGCCCTCCGGCACTAGCAATGCCCCTCCAAGCAACACGCCTGTTCCTGTGCTATACAGATACACAAATGGCAAGCAATCATGGAAGACCTACCTTGGTGGACCGAGTGTCCATGCCAGTGATGGTTTGTCCATGTCACCAGATCTAAATGGCGATCTCGTCTACTCCGAAAAGGCCGGGCTTTACGGGGCTTACTTTGTTGTCACCGACTATTCTGGTTTTGCTGAAGGCCACTTTGGGGACTCTGTTCAATACGTGGATGAAAAGGGTGCTCTGCAGACCCTTGCAGGTGCTTCGAGCTCCTGGGGCTGCTCGCACAATACTGGTATTGCATTCGAAGCTGCAGATGCTGCTCCCTTTGCCGGCATCTGTGCCGAGGATCACGGAGCTGTTTGGCTCAATACAAAGACACAATCGATGGATGGAGTCAAGATCTCAAACGAGTATGTCATCAATGGCGCCTCCAATGAGCCTATGGGCGGTATGAGTGGTTCTTACTCGTCTCTCGCTCGCTTCCAGAACAGCGACGCTTACGTGTTCGCTTGGGTATCTCGTGGTGCTGCCCTGCTGGAGCAAGATACTTGGCGTGGAGATGGATACACTACTGCCACTAATCGCACCGAATATCGCCGTGTTGCACTTGCCACATTCAGCGACAAAAACACACTGGTCGGACCCGCAGCCATCTCAACTGTAGGCGCAACAAACGGTGATGCACAAATCAACTGGGTTTCCGATGGTCCCGCTGATGCAAGCAATGCACGCGTGGCCACTTTCGATAGCACCAATGCGCTTGTCACATGGGAACAGATCGATGCACCCACCTGCAGCGACCCTGCCATGGATTGTCACGGGGACTTTTCAGGCACATACTACCAACTCATCGCTGATGGGAATAAAAGTGGCGCTCCAATCAGAAGCACAACCTCGTTCGTAGCTGGTGATATGGTCACCATGTCCGGTGGCAGAATCTGCTGGCCATACGTGGATATGGCTTGGCAGCTCAACAATCCTGTCGGTCAGTACAGTGGCACCCCTGCTATCACTACCAAGCAAATCAGCTTCGCATGTATGAGTAACGGCGATGCTAGCGCGATGAATTCCACTTCATCGCTTGCCTCTTCTGCTACTCCTTCTACATCTGCTGCACCGACTGCTTCAGTACTGCCTTCGACAACGATTGCTACTGTGGCCACATCGGCAGCTTCATCTGTTTCAGCAGTATCAGCAACCCCTGCTTCGTCGTCAGCTGTGTCCTTACCTCTCGGATCATCGTCAGCTATGAGAGTTCCTCCTGTATCATCAGCCATGGCATCGTCAGCTCCAGCATCATCGCCACCAGTCACTACCCGCACATCAGCTTATACCACCTCAGCAATCAAGACGACTTCCTTGAGTGGTAGCTTGGCTGTCACTAACAACTCTACCATCGTTCCGACTATGCCACCCAAGGTCACATCGACGGAAGTGAGCGCATGCAAAATGATCTGGAAAACAATCTATGTCTGATTCAATCTATCTATGGTCTTCAAGTGAGAGTTGAGGTCTTCTTGAAATCCATCGAAAGAAGAAATATAATCGGAGACATTGATAAGACACGTTTGTAGATCAATAGTATTTACACCTTAGTATTTTCTTCTGGGAGAATGCGCGTTTTCGATACTCGTGAAGGGATATCTCGGAAAATTAATGCCGGGACAATCTTAGACGTGCCACTCTCATAGCTGTTGAAATCATCTGAATTTAACTCTGCGCGATCATCTCGAGTTCCTTCGGAAGCTTATTGACAGACATGTTTCCAGGATTGGTTCATGTCTCCAGGATTGGTTCATGTCTCCAGGACTGGTTCGAGACCGCTGCAAATCAAACATAGAATGTATGGTAACGAAGTAGTACTGTGAAGAGGTCTGAGATAAGGGCTACGCTGCACAGTACCTTGGCAGCTATTTGCCAAGAAGGTGAGCCAGTAGGCCTACTAAAGTACAGGGCGAGCTGCTTGCGAGGTGGCACCAACTTGTCAAGGGAATAATAAGGAGATTGCTGGTCGATCAAGAAGCATGGCGATCAGGAGTGCAACTAAGCTCAAGCTCAAGCTTCAAGCTTCAGCTTCGTCAGCTTGGCTTGTTGAGGCGAAGATGATCATCCAATCTTCGGTTCCGGGGGACAAGATAATCTACGCATGACATTTGGTCTTGACAATGTACCCTGGGGCTATGCGTCATGATGACGAGATCTGATTGCTCCCTTGATGGCCACGATGGTCTTTGTAAGCAGTGAGGAGTGATAGAACCACTGCTTCGGTGGTACACAAGCATGATCCTCTTCCAACATCCTCGCATGAGTCCTTCAAAGGAGATCATGTCGCTATCAGGAATTTGCACTGTCGCGATTGGGTAAATGCAGCGGGTGAGGACAGGTGTTTTCTATGATAATATGTATCAGCCCCTCATTTAGTCTTGATTAGGAAACCACAACAATTTTCGGATATTGGACGAGACTACGCACTTACTTCGTTAAGACTATGCATTTTTCGTGAGCCGTACGAGTACAAAGCATATACTAAGTAAGGGATATGCATAGCATTCCATGATACGTCATCAATAATCATCATCTCATAGAGAACGACTGATCTTGAAGATAAAAATGTCCCTACCTCCGCTTACCACCTGTGCATCCAATGATCCAAGTTTCGAACTTCAACAATTCCTCTTCTACACAGCCATGAAGATCTTCATGCTTATCGGCTTGCAATTTGGAATACTCAATCCTTGCATCTTCAGTGTGAGGGCTGTCCCCTTTGGGCCTGATCATGTCAACAGAGGTTGCTTCGAAGATGCTTCATCGTACCACATTCAGGGTGAATCCACGAGACTTTCTTCGTTGATGTATATTCCTGACCTGTCTGCAGGTGGATCCGCTCGCATCATTTATCCCGCGCGGTCTTCCGAGGATCCCTCCATGAACGTGATCCTCTCGGAGGGTGCACATGCTGGAGTCTTTGCAACTGATCGAAGCGCTAAAAACATAGCCTGTGGCGAGCTCCAAGCACTTTGCTGCTGGAGGGCGGACTCTTGGCCTAATCCGCCACATTGTTTTGATCGTATGTGACTCGCCTTTGGTTCAGAAGTTGTATTGATCCACTGCTAGCTGGTCGTGATCTTAGCAGGGAGGGAATGGAAAGACTCTGTGCAGCTTCAAACATGGATGGTCATTAGACTCATCTGGAATGCTGTAAAGAGCTTGGTAGTGGTGTACGTCAAACCTAAGAGCAAACTCAAAATTATTGTTGACTCTTACTAGATCCTCTGCATTTGATGACCAAGCAGTTCGAATATTCAACATAATAGTCATTCTTTGCGAGATTTCTGGACCAGTAATTTGTGGCCTGGTCGCAGCACAGCTCTGCGTCTGATACCAGCACAGGCTCGATGGATCATGCAAAAGGGCCCACTCATTTGGATTCGTGGGGTTCGATGTATTGAATTGGCAATTTTTGTGGTCGTCTAAGATGGTGCATCACGTCAACGCTATCTTTAGCCTAGGTTTTCTCATATTTCCCATCGAGTGTCCCAGCTTCCAGCATAAAGTTTTCTCGTTTTACTATCCCAGAAACAACGAGCATGTCATCATGTATGACGAAATGCGTACTTGCTGCTGAAGTGCGAGCTTTGTGGTCACTGTGGAACCATTCTTTCCAAAGCGCTGTCACGAGAGGTCGTAAAGGTGGTATGGATCCGAGAATCATCGTACACCCATACTCGACATTCGAAGTTATTGTTACAGTGTCCATCAGATCTGTTCTCTTGGTTATTTTTGCATCGATTTGAATCGTGTGACCAGACTTACATGTTGAATCCTGTTCCACGAAAAAAACATGCATAGCTAGCGTTCGTATAATAGCAGCTACAACAGGAATAAAACCAAGGGCAAGTAAGGCCGTCGTCGATATTCTGAGTCTTCGGCTCATTGGAACTTTACATATAAGGACGATAGGATACGTGGTCAAGAACAAGTCTGCGCAAGAACACATGCCACTATAGTAGTAACTAAAATATATAGTCACTTGCACTATCGGTAGCGAAGTGTAATTGACAAACTGGCCAGGATCAATACTCGCATACCAACATACATAAAATTGAGAGGTGGATACTCACGGCCTTTTCTTTGAGCACTATGCTCCAGCTGCGTTGTGTCAAAGCAATCAGAGTGATTCCACTCCCTGCGACGAGCGCCGCTGTGACAAGCAGTAATGGTCGCCAGAGTCGATGCATTGCGCGCGAAGGGACTTCGATTTGGTATAGGAGTGTAATGATAGCAAATTTGGCACAGCATGCAGCAGCGACTTCCAAGCAGATTGCTTTCCAGAAGTAGTCGACCACATCCAACAGATACTCCGGCTGCACTTGCGTTATATGGAGTCCTTGTCCATAGTGGACGGAGAGCACCAGGAGACATTGGAAAGCGAGTGACAACGAGATGCTCAAGATGATCCAGAAGAAATCCCACATGGTCTTATTCTCCCGTTTCCAGATAGCGAATAGACGTAGTGAGGTAAAGAAAAGACTGAGCACGAACAGTGTCCATGATGTAGTCCAGGTGGCACGTGCTAGGCTGTTGGGGAACTCCATCTTGTCACAGCGTCCTGTTCAGTCAAGGCAAGGCATAAGGCTGCGGACAACGAAGATTCCGCACCGAAGTGTCGGAGGAGATACTTAGGGTGTTTAACCGCTCCACGATGGACACGACCAGCTCTTTGACCTCTCAGTGAAAAGTGTGATTACTAGTCTAAGATCAATCGACTCACACGAATCTTGAAACTAAATGAGCGTTCGAGGGTGACAGCCAAGCAAAATAAATCATGTACTTCACTTGTGCCGTCCAGCTGTTTTGTTTCCGGCTGCCGTTGTCGTCCCAACCGTCGCCGTTGTTACTGACTGCCCCAATTGGACGTAACGACTCGCAATACCCCGCCCGATCGGGCTCACGGCTCGAAGTTAGAAAAACTTGGATTATTTATAAGGTTGTTGCGCGGGAGGACTTGGATCCCAGACAGCATTTCTTGTCCTTGTTCTGGTTTCGAAAGATAGGGACGTTGACGACGTTCGGGCTGAAACAAGCTATTGAGAGACCACGCCACGCACACTGCGCATAATATGCACGCCGAACTTCCAGCATAGTATTAATTGAAAGCAATTCTCGAGATGGAACTACTTGTGCTGTAGGTCTTGCATAAAGGCCAGACTAGGACGGCTGTGATGAGTGTCCCTAGAGCCGGGTAACATGCTAGGAACGCTCAGGTACGAATACAATAGCCTGCCAGCCTCATACTCCAGTCTAAAGCTCGGGACGCAATTTCCTCTAGCCCAAGCAACAATTTCCCCACGGGTTCCCGGAAAGCTTCTTTAGCGTTTCGATGGTCACATTCAAATCCCAAAACTATGCAGTTGAACCATTTAACCGTCGCTCGCAACGGGGATGAAGATCTGGAAGTCTACGAGCCGTAAATGATTGGTGGTAAACCGAGACACGGGTCAAAAATTTTTAAACATGCTCATGGCAGAGGCTTGAGTTGATCCTCTAGATGATTGCGCATGACTCTGTCACATTCTCTCACCAAACACTACGATATCGTTGGAACAGGATCAGTTGTTCATGGAGTTCCGTGTCCCCCCCGAGCCCGCTCTGAAATCTGACCAACACAAATCGAAGCCAACTGGGTAGCCTCATTTGTAGCCGTGTGATGCTCCGTCTTAGTGACGCTCCCAATCTTTCTCGACCTTCCACTGATCGTCTAAACTCAAGCCCACGGCTTCGAGATTGCAGTCGCGGTGACCCCACTTCTCGGCAAAAACGCGTCGGCCAAACTCGATGGTCAAGTGCAGGCCCTCCTCAAAGCCTCTCGGATCACGCCAGTACGGTTCGCCCACTCCTCCACGCTGTTCACCTTGCCAAGTGTTTCTTCCGCCAGCCTGCTCGTTTTTATGGCGCTGTAGCTCGTCCAACTTCGCAACCAAATCTTTATAACTGTTGTCACCCGGTCTAGCATCCGTATTGGAAGTCTGCATATCTGAAGCTGGCGAAAGGCGATAAAGGACGCTGAGATCGGGTAGCGGGTGTGCGATGTCGTATATCAACCCAATTCTGATGTCCTCAGTGTGCCACCCTGCCATGGATAAACGACTGTGCATGTCACAATCCGTCATGTAGTACGGAATCTGTGTGTCCCAACCGCTAACGTCGATGTAGCTTTTGACATTCACAAGTGCTAAACGATCATAGGCAAAAAAGAGTGCGCCCCAACGCGCACGCTCTGGAGGGGGTTCCGGCGAGGTATAGGTACGCAAAGTGTCGACAGCCCTCAGGTAGAGCGATTTGTGCGCCATTGGGCTGCCATCCCCGTCGTCGCTTTCAGGCGCCTCTGGTTCTTCGTCCGGAACAGCGACAACATCCATGTGCGACCAGAAGAAGGTCTCTAGGTCATGATCTATTGCGTAAGAGAGGAAGAAGTTCTGTAGCTGCGCGAAGGTCAACAAAGTCGGGGTGCGAAGGACGTTGACGCCATATATATTCGTTAGACGGTGGTAATCAAGGTAAAAGGGGTTCTGTAGCGTCAATTGCCCACGCATGTTGGCATCCATAGTACCGGTATTCTCGACGACAAATATATCTTCTGCCGGCCATCCTGATGTCAAATAGCTGACGACCGTTTGTTGTAAAATCACCCAGTTACGCGTGAATCCAATCAGCAGCGGTGTCTTCTCCGGCACATGCTTTGCTGGAGGAGCATTCCAGTATGGTATCGCTGGCATGGCAGCAGCCGATTCTGCCTGCGCCGCCAGTGGGAAGTTGTCAACGATGGGTGGTGGTGGATCGTCTTCGGTCAGGTTCTTGTATCGTGGATAGGGTGTATACGTAGCTTTCCCTTCCGTGTTTTCAGGTCTGACGACCAGCTTCAAACGATTAAGGAATGCCTCTGGCTTGATCAAGTTGGCGGAGATCAGAATAATGCTGATGGGTATGAGAAGGACAAGTATGAGTCGATAACGAGGATGAATCACGGAAGCTGGTGCCATGGTTGCAAGCAAACCTCAGCGTCTCATGTAAGAGAAAGATCTGGCTGTCGATGCGAATGCTTGATTGTTTGTCCCGACGTGGAGCATAGACGAATCCGAACTCGGGACTGTATGCACTGAAGTACTCGAGAAATGGCGGCAGCTAGCCTTTACATTCACGTTCTGTCAAGAGACGAAAGAACGAATGAAGTAAGAAGCGTATTTGCGGGGCGACAATATCGTTGTCGCAGATTTTTTTCATGCTTTGGACGCCTGAAGGCGCAGCGTCGCGAGTAAGGCAACCAAGATACGAGAACTTTGGCACCAGCCACCGGGTGTTGACGCATCTCAAGGACCTTGCGCGTGTCAGCGCCCAAAGTGCGGATCGATAAACACAAGTCTGCGATAAACTTTCGAACCGGACTGTCGTCTAGCGCACTACTTCAGAGGAAGGCTACTACAGCAAAGGCGTTATTATTGCCCACTGGTCATGGCCAACCTGAATGAGAACATGTCTCCTCGCGAAAACTTTGATATAGTACTCTCTGACTATATTTCCTTTTGACGGTCTATCATCGCTTTTGTGTCAACGTAGAATTAACGAATAGGAAGAGCAAAGACTGGGCTTCAGCGTTGACATTGCGTCTAGATCTGGTCATCTCGGATCTGGGATCGCCTTACCAAAATGCAGGAGATCGCGTAGAGCGCATTTCTCCTTGCGTGGACAGTCACTCAATTGACGATCGACCGATTTGTCCGTCTCATCCAGTGCGCCGGGAGTGGCTCTCGCAGATTATAGCAGCTGGAAGTGATAGATATCGAGATTGCCTGCAGGCTTTGGATAGAACAGTAGATTATGATTAGATTATTGTCTCGTACCCTCGCGACTAGCGAAGCTGATCTGGCGACACTTCTGTGCTACGACGAGCTCGTAGACCCTTCATGTTATCAACATGGAATAACGCTGTGTATTGGAACTTAGCCGCAAGGACGTTGGCTGGAATGCAGCAAAGTCAAGCATATAAAGTGTGTAGAAGAGTGACCATGACCTTTGCGAGTTCAGTGTCGGCAGCGACCATTGGGGTGAATGATAGTGGGTGATAAGCGAGGAGAACTATCATAAGTAAGAAAGGCATGGGGTAGCAAACAGAGGTCGACTGCTGATGTAGACAGGGAATAAGAATAGAAGAGCCGTCCCAGAATCGTCTCAGGTTCGTCGTACACGCAATCGGTCCTTGAAGAGCATGGGACGGGTAATTCAAGGGGGATTACACGTGGATCAGGAGCTAAAATGTCATTGCAATGGGATGAGAAAGTGTGCCCTCGATATCTACAGCTGGACTTGTTTGAATCTCGATCAAATTGCACGTATATGGTTTCATATCATTCATATCATCTGAACGAAAGCAAGGACTATGGCAATATCAAACCGCGGTCAATCGTAAGATGACCAGCTACAAATCCATGATAGAGCCGAGCGTAGTGAGTTGCATGGACAATACACTACGTCGTAGTTGTAATATCAACTATCGAAAATAGACATCCTTATCAGATTGTGCTCTGAGGTCTTGAACTCCATATTTGCTACCCGCAACAATTCTCTTGGAGACCTTCTGTCCAGCAGAATTGATATATGTGCATTGGCAGCTTCGAATACTTTACGGTGACAGAAACAAAAGACGTCTGTTCCAGGCAACCCGACCACTGAGTGTCTGTAGTCCACGGTTGAAGATTTGAACCACATGCTAGCTCATCTTCCAACACCGAGCTAGGTACATTATACCTTACGTTGGCAACGAATACCAATATGTGATACGCCAGGCTCTTCGACTCACTATATATCCAGTACATGATATGCTCTATGACCCCTGCCGTTCATGGAAGGTGTGGTGTTTTCAGAGTCGGGACGCAGGGCTCTGACAACATTTTGCTGGCGACGCAAAGGCAGCTTTTGAGATCAGATCCGGGGATACGCTAGATGGTGCGACCCAGAGTCCAGGATTCTTCTGGAAGAAATTGGATGCACGAAGCATGACACTAACAGGCTCTGCGGGCATGATGGGAAAGTCCTCTGTGCGCGGGAAATGAGTAAGACCAAACTGAATGTAGCAGACAATATCGGTGTTCTCAATTGACTCGTCCCGCGCAGCCCAATCGGCAATTGTTGAGTTGTCTTCGTGGTTCTCTTGGCCGGTTGATTGACAAACGTAGTTTCCAGCAGGGAACAACTCATAATCTTTGTATGGCGTTACCCAAAGACTGTGACGTGTAAAGGCTGCTCGCTTATACACTACACTTCCTGGTTTAGCAAGAAGAGGAGGACATGAGTTATTGATAATCTTGTATGCGACAGGTTTCTTGGTGCTTTCATTGAGACTGTTGGGATTGATGATGTCCCAGGTACGACTAGTCTCGTGGCGGTAATCCGTTGCTCCTTCCAATGAAGTCTTGAGAGGAGTCTTCTTGCAATAGAAAGCATTACCGTAGAAGTTGTTTGCCGAACCTACAGGCTCCTCTGATGGCAGTGCGTCATTTTGCAATACCGAATTTGACGATCCATCAATTGCTGGATCAACTCTAAGTGAAAATATGTGCTGGTGATTGTGGGCATTGATCCTTGATGCGACTTCCGTTCCCCATGGTGCGGCAGTCTCGCTCGGGTGCATACAATAAGTGTTGAGCATGCCGGTGAGTTTGATCTCGAGTTTATATGTGCCGTCAAGTGTGAAAGTGTGGTAGAAGCCATACTCGTAGTTGGCAGCAGTAATAATTTGGGAGATGATGAGCTTCCTGTCCCTAGCCGAGATGACATCTCCGTTGCGATAATCCGTGTGTTTGTACAGAAGTCCGTTGTCTTCCTCGTGGATGCAGATTGCGTTTTTGATAATAGCTGGGTCTCCCTTACTCGTACTTACGATACCGTCGAGATAATGAATGGCTCCCTTGCAATCGCATCCCAATTTGAGAGAATTAGTCATGAGTCCAGTACCATATTCTCCGACGTCAAAGGCGTGCTTCTTGTGGTGAGGTGCCTCCGGAGATCCGTAAGGTACCACCATCTCTACTACACTGATGCGGTTGAACAGGCTTCGTTCCCGATGTTCGTGGTGATCCTCCATGCGGACATCAGATATCACTATTCCTTCACGGTAGTTGAAGCCAATGTGCATTTTGTAGCCAGCCCAGGAAAGTTCATTGCCCCTCATGCGAAAGGACACGCCTTGAGGTTGGGTAATATTGATAGGCTTCAATTTTTCTGGGGTGTAGTCGTCCCCAATGAATTGTGGCAGGTAATTGTGCTCGGTAAATGAGACTTTCGTCCTTTCGCCGTTGACAAGCCGAATATCCACGCTGAGAATCTCTTCGCTTTCCGTGTCTGCAACGACGGAAAAGTCAAGCGGGTGGGCATATTGGTTGTCGAAAGGCGAGTTCCGATAGTATGCAAGCCCTTGCTGAAGTCTTCGCTCGAAACCCCATCGCTCGTCGACACCGATGGCCCAGGCATCAAAATAGACCTTCCGCATGTCTTCAATCCCGAGACCACGACAAGCCTCGATGATTCGTGAGTCTTTCCGAGCTATCCGCTCCATGACATCTAGATCCTCTAGAGTCAAGGTCGGCATGACTTTATGCACAGGCTTCCAATCTTCGATAGAGGAGTTCTTGAGATTCACAATGATCTCGACAACCTGACTCGAGGTCCGTTCGATGACAATGGCAAATGCACGTCTATCTGGCCTCGGACCTCGCCTTGCACAAAATTCGGCATACTCTGCCTTCCTGGGCTCATGTAGTGTAACACAATTGAACTTTAGATTATCAGAGGTTGCAGCTTCTCGAATAAGCTTGACCGCGCGGTTGATTTCCCCAAGAGACAACTGGTCTGAATTTGTTTTGTCAGCCTTGTGATATATGATGCTCTTAAACAATGGGCATTACCAAGTGGATGGGGTGTAATAAGTGATGACGATTCTTCTGGTGCGGGACTTGTCTCCTCGTCATTACGATGGATCTCGTAGCCCGCGATAGATTCTGTATCTAAGGTCGGCATGTTTGCGTGGGTGTATAGTGTTAGAGTCTCGAACAGTATACGCAAGATGAATTTCGACCTCGTCTGATTTGCCAGAAGAAGTGTGGAAGATATATGCACGGTAGCCGATACCGGTTCCTTCCCAGACGCAAGCAACGTTTTGGCTAGACTTTTTGACGCGGAGTACACGGAAGGCGGAAAATCCGGGGATTTGCTTCGTCATGCCGTATGACAGATCTGGGCCTGACAACTTTGTTTAAACTTCTACCAACCAATGCCTTTGCCACGACCACTTATCTGCTGATAGGTATCCAAGACCAATCAAGCCTCCAACAACATAATGTCCGTCGGAAGCGACGTAACAACGTGTGCACGAGATAACCATGGTTTCAGCCACGGTTTCCCCGCTCGAAAGCCTCGTTCGTCCTCTACCGCTCGGCTCCGAAGTTATCTGCCGTTGTCTGGATTCGGAACCGAGATTCGGGGTCCACACGTGCGTAGGCCAGGTCAATTCCGCAGACTTTCGAAATCATCGGAATGGACACGCGTTCTTGGTCCGGTCGTTATCGCTGCTTCGTGATTTTATTACGTTAAATTGATTCGGCACCGACACCATCCAATCCGGCGGCAGTGCCACCATTACCCCACGTGATACCCCGCAAGGACGTCTGTCGTGGGATCAGATTCGATGGTATCCCGACATAGAGACTTACAACTGGCCATACTCGTCAGGAGCCTCCTAAAGCTGACGTGCTCTAGAATCCACTTGCGCGGCATAGCGATATGATGGCGAAGGACGATCAAACAACAGTCAAGCTGACAGCCCCCAATGGACATTCCTTCGTTCAACCGGTTGGTCTTTTCATCAACAATGAATGGCGCGTTTCTTCAGATCATGAAAAGATCGAGACCGTAAACCCCTCGTAAGCGCAACGTAGTGTTGCTGCGTGAATATGTTGCTGAGCTTCTGGTAGGAATGGGAAAGCGATTACCTCAGTTTATGCCGCTTCTACTACAGATGTGGATTTGGCGGTATCTGCTGCACGCGCAGCCTTCGAAGATGGTCCCTGGCGTGAGATGACAGCTACGGATAGAGGTCGTCTGCTATACAAACTTTCAGATCTCATAGAACAAGAGCGTGAGCTTCTGGCTACTGTCGAGACCTGGGATAACGGGAAACCTTATACGGTAGCTCTCGAAGAAGACCTCGCAGAAGTCGTCGGAACCTTTAGGTACTATGCCGGGTTTGCAGACAAGACTTATGGTCAAGTCATCGACACCACGAATCAGAAATTTGCCTATACAGTCAGAGAGCCTCTGGGCGTCTGTGGACAGATTATCCCGTAAGTTTCTGTTGAAAGACGGAATTGACTTAGTCTCCAATTGTCTAATAACTTGGTCTCAGCTGGAATTATCCTCTGTCCATGGCTGCGTGGAAGTTGGGTCCCGCTTTGGCGTGTGGGAACACTGTCGTACTCAAAGCTGCCGAACAGACACCTCTATCAATCCTCCATGTTGCAAACCTGGTACAAAAAGCAGGGTTCCCTCCCGGAGTAGTGAATATACTCAATGGGCACGGGAGAGTCGCTGGTGCAGCGCTGGCTCTCCATAACGATGTCGACAAGATCGCGTTCACTGGGAGTACCGCAACCGGCAAGCAGATCATGAAGATGGCGTCAGGAAGCCTGAAGAACATCACATTAGAAACTGGTGGGAAATCACCATTGATTGTTTTTGACGATGCCAATCTCGACCAAGCTGTCGAGTGGGCGCATATCGGTATTATGTCAAATCAGGGACAGATATGCACCGCTACATCTCGGATATTAGTTCAACGAAAAGTCTACAATGAGTTCATTACTGAATTCCGCGATCGAGTCCAGCAAATCTCTCGCGTTGGCGATCCATTCGCCGCAGACACATTCCAGGGTCCACAAGTCACACAAGCTCAATTCGACCGCATCATGGACTATGTCAAGATCGGGCAACAAGAAGGCGCACAACTCTTCCAAGGCGGGAAGCCCTGGCATAAGCGTGAGAATGGTTATTTCATCGAGCCAACGATCTTTGTGGACGTGAAGGAGTCCATGAAAATCTACCAAGAGGAGGTTTTTGGGCCATTCGCAGTTGTTTTGCCGTTCGATACTGAAGACGAGGGGCTGCGGATGGCAAACAATAGTCGCTACGGCCTCGGCAGTGCCATTTTCACTCAGAATCTCACCAGGGCTCATAACATCGCCAGGAAGATCCAGGCTGGCATGATTTGGATCAACTCGAGCAACGATTCGGACTGGCGAGTTCCTTTCGGGGGCGTGAAGGAGAGCGGCATTGGTCGAGAATTGGGACAAGCTGGCATGGAGGCCTACTCCTCCCCAAAAGCTGTCCACGTAAATTTGACCGCCAAGTTGTAGTCTAGAGTCATCCATCCTATGGTCCCTGGTCACGATCATCTTATTGACGGTCCTCGTTGCAACAATTCGATGCATTTTAGGAGCCATTCACATTTTGTGAGGCAAGAAAGACGGATGTTCTTGTCAAATCTAGAAAGACCTGCTAGCTATAAACACCCCGACGAAGCTCGAGACTCCCATGTTAAACTTGTACCAAATTAATTGAGCGAAGAACCTTCTCAAGAACAGTAATGAAGATATCGGCGTGTTGCCTTCTGAAGATGAGCATCGGCCTCAACCTTATAGCCTGCTGCCCGCTACCTCCGAGGCAAACACCCTCTTTCCTTGCGAGCTTGATGAGTAAGTCCCTTTGTGGAGAGTCCCATGCAATGAATGTTCCTTGCCCTCTACCCCTCAGATTTGCCATATGATTTGGGTATAGCTTCGCCATCTTTTCCAGTCGTCCGAAGAGGTAATCCCCAGTGGCTGCAGTGTTTCGAACCAGATCGCCCTTCTCAAGCTCATCAATGATAGCTTTAAACAGCAATGCTCGAGCCGGGTCGCCCATCCAGGTGTTAAATTGACGATACGGGAGATTGGGCCGCAGGTGTGGATTTCCAAAAAAGTATCCAGCTGCCTGAGCTTTTTTGGAGAACGTCACCATATCTGGGGGATCTTGCAGGTCCCAGTGTTCGTGTGCCCAGAACTTGCCTGTAGCGCCAACTCCTGTTTGTACCTCATCAACAATCATCAGGACTTCGTGCTTTCTGGTGATGGCACGTAGCTCTCGAAAGAAATTTGGCGAAGCATGATTGTCGCCACCCTCAGACTGTATGGGCTCTATAATGATCGCAGCAATAGGCGTATGCCATTCAACCAGAAGACGCTCTGTCGCCCGAATGCAATCCTGCTCATGTTGTCTATTTTCTTTCTCATACTGTTCAAGTGGATATCTCAGGCTCGGAAATGGAGCTTGTGGCCAGTCAAAAGCAGGTACATCGAGCTTGTGAATCGACTTGCTCCGTGTCGCTGAGAGAGCACCAAGAGAGCGGCCATGAAATCCTTTTTTAAAAGACAGAATGCTCAAATGTGGTGACCCTGGCGATTGATTCTCCATCACAGATGAGGATTCAAGCGTAGAGAATTCAGCGTGATAGTCACCTCGCCGTTTCTGACACTTCCACATAAATGCGGCTTTGAAGGCCAACTCATTGGCATCTGCGCCACTGACAGCTGTGAAGACCTGAGTCATGCCTTTAGGAGCGACGCGCATCATGCCTGACTGGAGAATAGCTGCCCAGTCGTGTTGTGGAAAATTTCCTGTGGCTGGTCGATTTATAAGGGATGATATCATTGCCGGTGAAGAAGCTGCGGCTTTGAGACCAGCATTGTTGTAGCCCACTGGGATAGAGGCAATTTGAGCATAAAGATCAAGCATAATATTGCCATCCACATCCACAAGGTAGTTACCGCAACTACTTTCATAGTCGGCGACAACTTGAACTGCCCGTGCATCGAATAAGGCGTCCAGTTCAGCTGCTGCTGCTTTGCTCTTTGGTCCAGGTAGATCTGTGTGCATTCGGGGGCCGCTTGGCTCGCCTGGGAGAGTTCCAATCTCGATAAGTGGTGCCATTACTATGAATACTGAGAGATGTGAGTTTGTCGATTCGTCGCTGCTATACCAATCGAAAGTTATACCTTGCCAAGCACGTGACAGGATCTTGTACTGTAGTCCAGCTCCGGGGTTCGGGTTCAGGCGTAAGCGTCGGTTCCGAGTGTGCCTGTCAGCGTCCGGCTCCGCCGTTGTCGGTCCCGAGTGCCGGCAAGCGCACTCCTGCGGAAAGTCCGCTTTACAACCTTCGTGACCATTCTAGCAATCGCATCTGGGTCTCTTTGTCGTTGTGGGAATGGTTGGTGGGTCTTCTGCGAAGGGGATATGTCCTGTCCAGGTCGTGGAAGGACTCTTTTCCTGCAGTCGTGATCTGTTCTCCGCCGGCCATCCGCAAGTTTACTGCACTTCGAGAAGGTCGTTATATGAACCACATTTATGCGGATAAAACTCCTTGCAGTCACGCAGTATCGTATCGAGGCTCGATAAGTGAAATAGTCATGGAACATTTAGACAAGTCTATCCTGAATTCAATCCTCCACCTGTTCGACAAAAGCCATTCGTACTACTGCATCATCTCTCATAAGATAGGACTTTCGTCCCTTTGTAAACCAAAAGACCACTGCAATGATGACCACAATCCCAAAGACGGCAATAGCGTAGTTCATGTCGCTTGGAGCCGGGTCAGGTCCCGATGGGAAGAAGAAGAATACCGATGTGATCGCACAGTATATGACACCAACCCAGTTGATTATCGGACCCAGTTTGCCTAGTGGAAATTGCGTGGGCGGCATCTTCTCCCGCCCATTCACGAGAAGTGTGACAATTGGAAAAGCGTAAGATACTGTGAGAGCAATGGTGCTCACGCTCAAGATTGCTTCCAATGCCGTAGTAGCAAAAAGGTACAAGATACCAATCAGACCGATGATGATACCTTGTAGCCAAATTGCTCTTGTCGGAGCCTTCCAGTTCTTGTCGACTACTTCAAAGTAGCTGCTGTACGGATAACCTTGGTCTCTAGCGAATGCCCATGTCAAGCGGGATGCGGTGGTGAATATACTGATACCTTGTCCGAGCCCACTAACGATGAAGAGGACCAACAAGGCGGCACCTCCTCCAAGACCAATGGTCTGCTGCAGCAAAACCATGAACGGTAGCCCGGTAGAAGAATTAAGCACCTCATTCAGGTCTTGGATACAGAATAGACACACGACCATGAAGATAAATCCTGTAGTAGCGCCGCCGATGATGGCGAGAACAAGAGCCCTGGGTGCGGTACGACGCGGATTCGGCAGCTCTTCGACCATGTGGATTACCGAGTCAAATGCAGTCAAACCATAAGCTGCCTGCACCAAGCCCGTAAACCACGCAACCCCATTGCTCCATCCGGTGCCATTGATCCAGCCTCCAAAAACAAATGATGCCGACTGATATGAATGGTCTTTATGTGTGCCAACCGAGATGAGCAATCCTAGGGCGATGGCGAAGAAAAGGCCAACATAAGTGATGCTCACGAAGTCGTTGAATACTGGTAGAAGTCTATCCCTCCGGCACGCCCCTGCGTTGAAAGCGGTAAACAAGAATGTGATCCCTAGATAGACGAGGAACTGTACCCAGCCCTTGCTGGCGCCGGCCCAGTCATTGTCAAACATGACCTTAATACCCAAGGTGAAGTTGGTCATGAAGGCAATCTGAGAGGCTGTGATGGACAACCATCCGAAAGTGTTGATCCAAGCGCACATATACGACAAAAAGCGACCGACGGGAGCCCCGCTCAGTCGATAGACCCAGTATGCTTGACCCATAGCTGTGGGCATGCTACTGCAGAGCTCTCCCAGTGACAGGCCAATGCAGACGTTACAAAACGTGACTAGGCAAAGTCCCCAAAGAATGTTGACTGGTCCTCCGCTGGTGAGTCCGCTGGCTAGATCTTGTGCAAATGTTGACCAGGTCCCGAGGACACAGAAGGCCAAAGCCAACATGCTCCAGAAGTCAAACTTCTGGACGAGAACCTGCGTGTGTCCTTCGTAGGTGCCATATTCTGGTTGCCACTCTTCTCCTGATATATCGACGCCTTCTTCCGGTATCTTGGTGGATTTCGAAGACATCCGGATGATTTGGTCGAGCAATTGGCCAAATAAGAACAATATCCGTCCGCTACAAGTGAAGAAATAAACTAGTTGGGAAGTCAATTAAATCAACAGAATAGAATTCCGTAGTGGTGGCCTAAGTGAAAAACGACAGGACCATGGTAAAGATGATAAAGGAATCTGGATTGATAGCTTCAGAATGACTCCGAATTGGCATGGGGCTTATCGCTGATGGATGCCGCGATAGGCATGAGGGGGTCCCACAATTCCGCGACTGCGATCGCGGCCGGCCGGCGGTACCGGTACATGCTCGCCCAATTTTGCCGATCAACGGGGTCTGGTGACATTGGCTGTCTTGAATCCTTCCCCCGCACTCGTCCCAGATCTTGAAATGCCGATATCGCCCCATCATCAAAACAGCTTCGACATCGACAACCTCACGAACTCGCTCTTTCGGTAAATCCATTACTATTGAGTAATCACCGACATGAACAGAACTCGAAAACAACGCACAGCATGTGAAGCATGTCGTCGGCGCAAAGTTCGATGCGATGTGGAGACAATGCCTGCCAGCTCCTCGTGCAGTGTATGCAGCAGAAATGGGGCACAATGCATGTAAGCTTCTCCTACAGCTTCGTTAATCTGGGGCATGTCGAATGACTGGTGGAGACAGTATCAAGACGCATTGGCCGACCCCCAAGCGTCGGAAAGAAAGCCGCCAGAACTCGGCTCCGGTGAACATAGAATGCTCGGCTCCGAGAGTAGAAGCGGCACTCGACGATGCGACGCCGCTCGAAATGGTCACGAGTCAACCCGGCATAACAGATGTGGCGGATGATATCGCTGCTCGAATCGTAACGACCTCACAAGACCGGCCCGACCGTCTGGCGCGGACCTGTCTTTCGCGATTCTTCCAAGAAGGAATACAATTCGCAGACTGGCATGTATTCGAGAACAATGATTCGTTCCGACTTGTATACGTTGGCTCGGCCGTCTCCAATCTGGCAGAACTGGTCCGGTTGAGACTCACACATCGTACCTTTGCGACTAATGGGAACGTTGGGCAAGATTTGGATGTGCAAGCCGCATTGCACTATCCGTACCCTCAGATACGGCTACCCGGAGCATGGCGCCCAGCCAGTCACGAGGCTTATGACGCCCTACCACCTGCTGAAGATACTGCAGAAGACCTCCACCACTTTCCAGTGCAAGAGGTCCGACAGGCTCTTCTTGATGCCTACTTTGAGCACATTCATCCGACCTTCCCGGTGGTGGCAAAGTCACAATTTCTGGATAACGATCCAGTATTTAAGCCTCCGCCACCATTACTGTACCAAGCTGTGCTTCTTGCGGGTGCCCACGTGTGCTCAC
The DNA here is from genome assembly GCA_010093895.1 of Myriangium duriaei CBS 260.36. Taxonomy (NCBI): domain Eukaryota; kingdom Fungi; phylum Ascomycota; class Dothideomycetes; order Myriangiales; family Myriangiaceae; genus Myriangium; species Myriangium duriaei. The sequence continues at coordinate 29,843 of ML996095.1, forward strand.
ACCCTCTCGTAGAACGAGACAGGTGGCTAGTCAAAGCTATATTGTTCCGAAGAGCAAGCATGTTGTATCATCTTCGACGAGAAACAGATAGACTTTACCTCACGCAGGCGGCACTGCTCTTCACTTGGCACGTCAATGACGGAGATACGGTTGCTGGCGGACCATGGTACTGGTCAGGTATCGCTGTTCGGCTTGGCTACGGCCAGGGTACGCATAGACATAACCCATCGCTTCCTGTCCTCGAGCGCGTCTTGCATAAGCGAACCTGGTGGTGCACAGTAGTGTGCGAGATCTTTTCGGCGCTGGAATCCGGTCGTCCCTGTTCCATCCAATGGGACTCCATTGATCAGACCTTTCCCACAGAAGAGGACATGCATTGGGGAGAGTTGGCGCTTGACCTGGAGCAACAGTCCCATGACTCAGACCCTTTTTCCCTGTCGAGATACCACGTGGGCATGATTGAACTGGCTCGAATTGGTCTCAAGATCATAGAAATGAATTTCCCTGGCAAGTCAAATGCCTCGACCATTACGGAGATAGACAGCCACCTTGCTTCATGGTCAATTCAGATGGGGTTGGCATCTGATTTCCACCATGATGACTTCTTCACTAGACAACTTGGACTTCATTACAATCTTTTAGTGCTGTATCTCCATCGATCGCATTCACGCATCTCTCAGGCAAGCCAAAAGGCATGCTCCGTAGCTTCGGAATCGATCAACAATATCTTGGGACAGCTGTCTGCACATCAAGAATTAGGTAGATGTCATTTCACTATGGTCAGCGCAGCTACTGCTGTCAGCATCAATTTGATATACGACATACGCTCGGCTATCGCAACCGACGCCTCGCTCGCAACAGTCGGTTTCTTAGATCGTCTGCATTCGGTACTGAAAATCACAAAGCAGATGCTGCCGCTTTGGCCAAATGCTGAGGCTGTGTACAATGTGTTTGAAGGGCTAAAAAGAGAGTACGGACAGGCTATATCACATCGCGTTTGCGAGCGAGTCAGTCCTTCTATACCAGAGACTATTCCAGAGTGGTCCGAGTTGTTCACTTCCAACTTCACCAATCAATCCGATATGTATAGTCTTCAGCAGCCATGGCTGGACCTTGTAAACTGGACTGAGTCGTTACAATATGTCTAAGCATGTATGAACCAGTCACGATTGTTGACGCAGCTCTATCATTCAAGCGTAGAAGTCTGCCGTATAGGAATACAGCTTTGTACAGACAGACTTCCATGAACCTGGTACGAAACAGGCTTTGCTCTGGGAGATTAGATCGGGTACTATGACGATTGAATTACGATTAGATGGACTATGATGAATGTTGAGACTGCAAAAGCCAACGCATTGTATGTGCAATCTGTCGACTAAGTGACAGATACGCCTGGCATGATTATCAGATGATACAAGAATTTTCAGATCATACAGCCAGACAGCGTGCATCATAAAGACGGCCGTCATCGATCTCGCCATCTGGATTGACTCGAAGAAATTGACGACCGCGTGGTGTGTTCGAGCACATCGGTTAGCATGGGATATCTCTTCCAAGAGTCCCTGGATTGGGCACAAGCACATGTCACTCCTACACGGCACAAATTTCGAAGTGCATATGAACAAGCAATTGTAGGAGTTTTCTCAACAGATAAATTTGGGTCGCTCACACAAGGGAGCGACTGTCCACTGATAGGGCCTAGTCTGTAAAACAACCAAAAAAGCTCGAGGTACAATGTATGTCTATGGTACATGAAGTAAAAATTGTCATAGTCTTGTTCATACTCGTAAAATTTGAATTCACATCCCAAGGACAACTATCCGTATGCCGTGGTCTCCTGCAACATCATGCCAGTCTACCTCATCAGCATCTTTACCTAAGGAGACTCGACGATTTTGTTCGGCGACCACAAGCTCTAGCAAATGTTGTACCTTCCCAATGGCAGTTGACAGACCAAATCTGTTCATTGATCTCAATAGAGCTAGAGCAGCATCTTTCTCTGATTGTCGCTTCGTAGCATATCCTGCAATGAAGAGCCCTGGAGCCAAATGATGGTTTTCGGAAGTAGATGTTGACAATATGCCGTATATTGTTTCAATGATCATGGAGCAATGAATCGCGATTTCTTCAGAGTATTCCTTGCACTCTAATCGCTGTTTGGCATACATGCTCGTGTATAGATTCAGCCGGAGTATAGCATACTGGAGTTGTGCAAATTGGAAAGTGATCCTTACAATGCTAGCTTGCTCTCTTAAGAAAGTAGGTTGGTCTACTTTGCCAAAGATATCCGATTGCACGGCGTTCCAGGCAGAGTTCTCGTGACTGGAGAGCTTTGAAATTTGATATTGCCGTGAGATCGCCGTTGATTGTCCATCAGTTTGTTCTTGCCGCATTTGGAGTGAAATGCGGCTTTGCTTTGCGAACATGGTGAAAATGAGGAGCGAGATTTTATGGACACGAAGGAATATGGCCATCATGTCTTTGCCGCTGAATGTCTTCTCCACACTCGGCGCAATTGGCCAGAAGGGTAATGTGCAGGCGTGGTTGAAAAACGCCTCCAGATAGGCGCCTGATTCAAGATATCCTGCTGTCGCAGACTGTGAGTCAAGCAACAGTGTATACCACGAGAGGTAAGCTTTTAAGCGGCTGACTGGCTTGGAAGTTGGTGGTGAATGGACGAGTTTCGCGAGACAGTTCATGTGCAGAGTCCAATAACCACCATTCTCTTGCAATGTAACCCGGGCAAAAGCCAACTCGTACATTAAGAGTACAAAATGCAAGTAGAATGGTGCATCAGAGTCTTGAAGCGGCGTGGCCCGACATGCGGATATGGATTGATGGTAGTAATTGAGAGATCCTGCTATGAGTTCAGACCTTTCGTTACTCAAACCGCTGTGAAGCAGAGTGATGGCGCAGATTGCATGATGCAAGGGTGTGAAATTCCGTGCCGCGGTAGACACAACATTCTCTCCGTTCTCTGATTCCAATCCAAATCGAACGGCCATTGGCATGATTTTCCGACAAATGACCGTATCGAAGAGGACAAGGTGCCTCGATGTATCCTCGGATCCAGTGCCATAGTTCATTAAATCCCTCTGGATGTGATAGGCTGATAAATGCTCCGGAGATCTAGTACGCAAGCATAATTCATTGGAGGATACTGAGGGTGGGTTATCCGCGGCGCTGGTTGCAGATGGTGATGCCTGGGGAGACGAAGGAGAACTGACATGGTCATGGTCGGACGCAGATGACTGATCGTCATAGCCGCTGGAATGTGGATTGGACACTGGCGAATCCACATAAGCTTTGGTAGCCGGATCACCCTCCTCTGACAATATTTCCTTGTCCACTTCCATATGCCACTCCAGATGTGCATTCATCAAGACTGGTGCGCGAAAAGCTGCCAGATCGCGGTGGTTCACCACGGCATAGTGCTCCTCTACATCCTTGGTTGAGTCGACGAATCTCCAATGCGGTGTCCAATCGCAAGCTCTGCGAAGACGCTCACATTGCCCACACTGCGGACGCTGCTGATCACAGCGCACCTTGCGAGACCGACATGCCCGACATCCTCCTCGCGATCGAGTATGCGGCCGCCTCATGACCCACTCGCAAAGTGTATTGCTAGAAGGAAAACAGATTTCGCCAAGAGGAAGTGGAAATCCACATCGATCTCGGTCCAGGTTCGGCCTCTAACCCGTGATGACGAATGCTGTTACGCTATTGAAATGGAAGCGTTCAGATTGGCTGAATTTACGGTTCTGCCCGCGAGTCAATTTTGAAACGAATCAAAGTTCGGTTGGCCGGCAAAGGCGAAACGGCATCTGCCGCAACTGGCACTCGCTACGTCAATGAACGACTTTTCGATGATTTTATTGATGCTGCGAAGGAGATCTCCAGCAAGCTGGTGTTCTTCGTACTTGGAAAGAATGTCATGTCATTTGACGCGTATTCGACGACTAATCTTGGCTGCTGGATCGTCGCAGAAGATACACCTGCCAAAATCGTCGAGGCCTATAGTAGCGTCACAAGGACCGTTTCAATGATGCCAGAATATGGACTAGGTTTCTGACAGTGCAAGCTGCGTTACCAAAATTAGGAGGAGCTGTATGGCATAGCTCGGGAGTACAAGCATCAAAGGTTGCCTTTGAATCTGATTGTCATTGATCTCTTCCACTGTCTAACTCAAAGTGACTGGGAGTTCGACATGAATTATTGACCGGTGCCAGGTGAGTCTCTCGTAGGTACACGAATGATCAAGAAAGCTGGCCCAACTTCCGTAGCGGCTATGATAAAAGAGCTGAAAGAGATGAACGTCGAGCTCATAGTTTTAATCTGATCAACAGTTGATCGAAGAAGGGAGAACTACCAGAAAATGCTACAAAGAGGCTTGCTGGTAAAGACTGACCGCGTAATAAGGATTAGCCGTGACTTTGAGGGCTACGGCGTCTTCTATGAGGCCATTCTTTACGGCGATCGCGAGCCAAGACAATCCTACCAATGTAGCTCGAGAGGTGCTTCGTGAATATCTGGAGCTGCAAACGCGATGTGGTCCTATGGTCCCAAGGTGCTCGAGATTTGTGTGAAGTATATGCGTCTCCCTGGATCCCTGAGAGAGTAAAATTGACTATTGATGCGGGATGCTCACGAGAGAGGTTCGCCCATCATGCGACCTGTGTTCTACAGCTTTCCCCGAAATCAGAAATGTTGATCCATCGAATATCAATATATGTATGAATGGAAATACCTCATTTGTCCTACAATGAAGGAAGGCCAACGTGGGAAGACTGTCTATTTGCCTACCTGCGCAGCGTGGTGACTCCTCGAAAGTGATACGAATGCATACCAAGATGGTATCAGTATAGAGACTGACTGCCCTTTGGCGACGATCCCAGCGTTCATCAGGCAATAGATACACAACACCGAATTCATCATGATGTTTCCCAGGACAGACCAGACTAGATGAAGCTCAACCCGACATTGGTCCCGTAATACCTTATGACCGGAGCTTATTTGTAGCTGGTACAGCTACAGTGGGGCAACCTTATCAGACAAACTTGTCGAACTGAGATCAGTACCGGCCCAGATACCGAGCACGATCCCGGTGACTGGAGCGCTCATTTATGAAAGATAGCTCTCGTGAACCCTTACCCGTGACTGTTTATTGTTGCGTCAAGCTTCGTTCCCTGTCAAAGACAACTATGAAGGCATGATAGCCGGGTTCAGTATGCACTCGTGGACAATTGCAATCGTTCCGTCTATGCTTTCGGTCAACCTTTCTTTCTTAGATGGTAACCGGCTGTATCAAAATCCGATATCCAATTCAGAGGATTCAACAAGTCACGACCCGGCATCAAACATTAGCCGTATATCATCAAGTCTTTAACGTGCCTACACAATACTGTATATCAATATATGAAGGTCTGTAAGTTTGGGCGGATCAGGCATAAGTCGGCTCCTCTTAAAGTCTTGATCCAGTGCCGTTCCAAATATGACTCCTTCCCATTGAAAACATCAGTCATTCCACAATCGCGATGGGAATATGCGCCCAAGTTTGATGATTTTAAAACTCGTGGATCCAGAACTACTGCCATCATCCCTGGTCGAGACAAGCGACATGAATGCGTGCCATGTGGATGGGATGCCTGAATTGGTAGATTGGCTTGATTAATTTATCTAAAGCCTACGTCACGAAGAGCGCTCTGTATCTAATCATGATGGAATTGGTGACGCATCAAGCCTGGTGGAAGTCTTACATTTATTCGCAAAGCATCTGTTGAGCTCGTCTTTCAGGCCGAAACGTCTGATCTCTGGAATGAAGCAAAGCCGATGTCCAATCAATCCATTGTTTTGAAGAACATCTTCATAGCCTACGCAAGAGGTAGAACCTCGCCTCTCAATCAGGTCGCGAACAATCGCACCAGCCATCTTTTTCGCCTGTTCCATAGGCATCTTCGGTATCTTACGACCTATCGGATTGGTCGCGCTGATCTTGAAGCCGGCACCGTTTGCGTTGAAATAAGGATAATGATGTTTGAAGGTTTGATCGGCACGTACAGGTAGTAAAGGTATCTCATACGACGGACGCCAATGGAAGTGCGATGTACCGTCATCTCCGTCATGAGCCAACATTGGGGTATCAGTGTCCGAAGTGTGAATAAAGGTGATATTTTTATGGCCTTCACCAACCATTTGAACTCTCAAATCGTCACTCATAATTGATCTGTTGTCAAATATGTTTCCGCTTGCATGAGCCTCGTCATCGGACAAATCCCAACTGACAAGATTCACAGGATGGTCGGCGACAAGACTGCGTCGCTTGACCTTGTTCTGCTTGCCGTCGTCTACTCCTACGTCAATCCTTTGCGTGCCTTCCTTTTCCTCGAGAAGCAGCGCCAGTGCGATGACGATGAAGGTCACCCGTGTTAGTACTCGCTCAATCTTCGCCAATGTCGCGTTCCTAGGTTGATTTATGATATGTGTCCGGCGTAGAATGTTCGTCACGGTTCGTACCATCACCTGTGCTATGTTTCCGGAGAACTGGTAGACGATATGATGTCCAAATATCAGTACCGGAGCACCGATCAGGCAATCCGGCGCAATTTGATTATCGATGCTGCTCACCACATCTCTTGAGCTAGGAGTCAGGTCTGGCGAGTTCCACGTTGGATCCTGAATGTGTTTATCGCTTCCCGAATTGTCGGTAGCTCCGCGCGAACTATAGGGATAGACTGGTTTTGCAGGATATGCATGTCTACTGATGTGGTTTCTTTCAGGCATCCAGGCAATGACCAGATGGAGCAATACCGGTATGATGATGAGGAGCCCCATATTGAGTTTTTATTGCATTATGAGTCGGACGATTGGAGAACACATATCACGACAGTGCGTGTGTTGGGTTTTTTGTAGCAATTCGTGGTGTCTATCCTTCTTCAAGAAAGTTGACCCGCATCAAGGGAGTCGTTTCGGAGGAGGGCCGAAGACTTTCCCAGGACAGGCTGTGTCTGATGATTTTCACCGAGGTTGTTGTGACGCGAGAGACATGATTGGTCACATACGTGCAGCTTGCAACACGAGGATCTCTGAACTTGACATTTGAACAGTTCAAATCAGCATAAGGATGATGGCACGACTACTACAGACTGTTCCTATCCCCGAGCGGGTAAGAGCATGTTTTGTTATTGGAAGTTTCCAAAACTTTATTCACGTCAGCCTGGGTCTCTGGAAATGCTTGTCATACCTTTGTCCTGTGCGACTTTGGATATGAGGACTTGATGCGTGTATTTCGTTATCAGAATATTCATCCGGGTACTGAGCCCACCTATCTCGGAAGGTTCGAAACATGTTCTTCGTCTCCCTCCCTGGTGAACAATTCGAAGTTTCCATGACGCTCAAATATCAGCCAAAATCAAACATTGGAAGCTTTTGCCATGTAACCGTACAGGGGGAGATTCAGCTATATACACAGCCACAGAAATTTCCGAACACGGCGCGATGAAACATCAACATGGCGCAGCAAAACCACTCGACAAGATTTTTCATCGACTATACATCCCAATCCCATGCAATGATTTTCAAACGTGCGTGGCTTTGAGGCCAACCGAAATTACGCGGATAATTTGCACTCATCTAGTCGACGTAACAGATGGCATGAGTTTTCAGCTCGTCTGCCACGATTTTGCACGACTTGGCGAGCCTTCTCTCTTCTCAACATTGGACGCCGGTCTGCGGGCAAGGGACGCTCAGCGTCTACACCAGCTATTCGGTCATCCTCATTTCCATCGCTATATAACTTCTCCAGGTTCAAAGCAACCATTCTAGACGATTGGCCATCCAATGCGAACGAAAAGGCCGATAGCTTTGAGGCATGGTATGAATGGCTGTCTAGGATTTTTCAAGCATGTTGGTTAACTAGCGAGGCACTAGCAACCTGGAATGCTACTGAAAACGTTACACAGAGCGGTGTCCTAGAGATCTTGCTATACCTGCATGAGAGAGATGGCGGTGAATCCGGTTTGGCAGAGTTCAAAGGACTATCAGAGTGTAGCTTCAAACGAACTACAGAATATTTTCGAAACTTGCAAAGGCCTTTGACAACTTCAGAGTTACAAAAAGCAGCTTTTACCGTTCCACTGACGGGTCCGGTCCTGCTGGCAACTCGGAATCATTGTCCGACCCGACCAACCAATAACTTGGTCGTTCAAAATCGCATGGATGCAATGCCGAACCCTTGAAAAAATTACTATCACTAGTTGCTAGAAGCGGTCTCCACTTGCCTCACCTGACCGCCCCAGAGAAGTAGTGCGCAAGTCTTGCGATTTCTGCACCGCGACTGCCCTTCGATGTTTCAATGCACGATTATGATGGGGACTCCACCTTGACTAATGATATCCTTAGCGCCACAAGCCTTCTTGGTTTATAATCTCCGATTTTTGAAGCTCGGTTTCAGGTTCAATAAATTGACCAGCCCGGAAAACATGGCTGAAATTGTCGATGAGATGGCTTTCCCGCAACTCGAGGTAATACACTTGCGGATGGTGTTGTAAAGATGGAGTACTTCAAAGCTTCATCGAGCGACATCGGGCCACACTACAGGATCTTGCATTGGGCGAAATGCAACGTGGGCGCCGCCGTAAATCCGATTGTCAAGACTTCTTGCTGTGGGTACGCGATGCGAAACTTACCTTTCGAAAGTTCCAAATGCTCCAACCACTCGGCGAAGATCGCCACGACATTTTTGACACTGCTTTTGAGACATATTAAGGGGATTTTTACCCCAATGGAGAACTAGACAATACAGTCACTCTCTCAGAATGAACCAAATAAGGCCTTCGTAGTTGAGGTTGACGAAGATGGCGTACAGGTCAGAAGCAAACCAGGCATACTATCTGGAGATGGCGAAGACCGACCGTTCCTTGAATTCCTTGATCCTTGTTAACACCTTTCGATTCGCACTTGATTGCCCGGACCGCACTCGTTCTTGGAAAGGGCGGACCACCTGCGATCGGCGAACTGGTGGCAATATGCCGAAACAGCTGCCGAAGATTTCCCGACGCTTCGTCCCAGGAGTTGCCGAGGTCCCCCAGTCCCCGACGATGTTACTCTTTCTACTCTCATGAAGCTGCAATATGTTTCCCGATAGCTCCGCAGCGAAAAGACATCAAACAAGACGCCCAACCTGACAAATAAAGCGCCAATGGTCGGGGTTTCAGCAGGCGCGGCATTGGCCGTCGTTGGGGCGGCGGTCATCGCTGTCCAACAACATCTCATGCACATCTCATTGTTGAGATTGATGGCAATCCGAGAAATACATTTGCCCTTTGCGCCGAATGAGCTCACCAAGCTAGATATATCTTATATATTAGTGTCGCTTGTCCTTCGAAGCATAGTCAAAGCTGTCGGCAATGTTTCATACACATTTCTTGGAAAAGGAAGGTCTAGCGCCACTACTTCCAAAAGAAGCTCGACCGTCCTTCTACCGAAACTATCATTATCAATGCCTCTTCGCATCACCCAATCAGATCTTGATATCTACATAAATGCAAAAAAGCTTGATGGAACCAGGTCATATGACACGTTGGACGTATCATCATCCGCCCACTTGGCGCTTCTTTTGTCTGCAGTTTCCGAGCCAGCAATGCTGCTTCTTCTGGCCAGCAGCAGATGTCCTGTCGATCCAATCGGGGCTGTCAATGTGCGCAATCGTTTCGAAGTCAAGGATCTACCACAATGTCGGCGACTGCTTGATCAGTCCGAGAAGAACCTCAAAGAAACCTACAACATAGTGGCAATGCTGCCAAAGGAAGCGACACCAGTCAAACGGGGTATAGAGACCGATATTATCGTTTCAATAATGTACGGGGTCAGCCCTACTCAAAGTACGGAGATCTACCGTCAGACGTTTACGGTCCTGGAATTTGTAAAAACTGCCGGGCAACCACTCAACGCTTCCAAGCAGACACCTCCCGAAAGTGGCAAGAGTCATGATCCTGATGCTACTAGTGCCAGATCAGTCTCCACGATGTCTACCAGCTTCCGGATGGAAAGACACGATCCGTACGGTTGGGCAGCTCTGTGTAAGGACTATAATCCAATCCACATGTCGCCAACTGTTGCTCGTCTGTTCGGTTTTAAGGGGAAAATTGCTCATGGCAATCACGTCGTGGCCAAAGCTGTCGAGTCTGTTCTCAGCGAGAGCCCAGCGTGGATCGATGATAGCAAGGATATCCCAGGGACCTTGCAATTTGCGATGGAGGTGGTTTTCAAACGTCCCATCACCGTTCCTTGTGAATTAGTTGCAACGCAGATAACACAACGAGATAAGTCTGCAGTGGAGTTCAATATCGCCTTGAAAGGAGGCACGAAACCCTCGGTGACGGTCATTTGGGGAAACTAGTATAGTTTTTACTGCCAGAGCAAACACTTTGTAACGTTATATCGTTCAAGGCATTAATCACCCTAATACTTATGGCCGCTCGTAGCGGGGTGAATCGCTGCACTGGCTTGTGGTCGGTGTCCGGAAACTGGGGTATGACACAGTTGAAGAAAATCCCCGGTGAAAACGACGGTGTAGACCAATTAAAAATCTATGAGCTGCAACATTTAGTGACTGTTGTCATAGTGCATTCACTTTACCTTTTTGGCCTAAGGGTCCGCACGACATCTCCTTTCCAGAGCAGTACAGGATCCGCCCTACCCCACATGGAAGCGAGTCTGCCGTGATGAAAGTGTATACAATATTCGTCACCGAATTCCTTCTTCTTACGACCGCAGTCTAGCACCTCGAGAAGCCGTTTGACGGAGTGTTGGTCTCGGGGTTGTGCTCGGGCAAATTGACGTTTTCGGAAGCAAAAGACTGAATAATGTGAGAAGGATTGCACAACGTACATGACTCATGGATAAAGTACGACTCGGATCAGCTGAGATATCTTTGTCAGCAATCTCTCCGGGATTATCCTCTTCAAATTAAGCTTGTCGGCCTGCACTCCGCGTGCATGAGATCACAGATGCTACATCCACACCATGATCGACACATATCGGCTTTCCGGCACTCAATGGCTGGACACTACCTTCCCGTTTTGTCCCTAAATCGTAATGGCGTGATATGATGTTATCTTGTTGCTGCTTTTGTATTTTGTAGATATGAGAGTGTATGTCGGTGCGTTTAATATATGCGGTGGTGAGCCTGACAATGCGAACAGATCTGGAGACTACTGTGCCTACAGCTGCACCAAAAAAGTCCGAGAAAATTGAAGCAGCATCATCAAACGCATCGGTACGGGGGAGACCACGTCTCGAGGACTATGTGTTCTTCGCAGAGGTTCAAAGAGCATCCGACAAAATCCAGCACGGGCCTGGCTCGAAAATTGCAGACAAACTTCATAAGATTGGCTGTGGTTTACTTCCAGTGGCCATCGAACCTAATCCTTTGGGCGGAGAAGAGCAGACTACAGGGCTCACGGATCATGAAGTGGAAAAAGTCCAAGCCTGGAGGGCATTGAGGCAAGCCAGCTGGGCCGGAGCTTTCTATCTATGCACTACCGACATTCTTGGGCCCTTCAATGCGCCTTATGCTTTCCGACAGAACGGCTATATTCCCGGAACCCTTCTTTATGTCTTCATGGGTACTATGGCATTTTACTGCGGCGGCCTGCTGTGGTGGCTTTACATCAAATTGGACAGTGATCGCTTTCCAGTCAAAAGCTATAGCGACATCACCGAACGTACTGCAGGAAGGCCAATGAGGGTTCTGGTCACTTGGCTCGTCTTCATACATATGATCGTCAACGTCGCTACCACTAGTCTGAGTGCGGCTCAATCTCTTTATCAGCTCGCAAAAGGGAACATTTGCTTCGTGGTCGCCGTTATAATATGGATCATCGTCGGCTGTATCTTGAATCAAATACGCACTCTCAAGCGTTATAGCTGGCTTGCATCTTCCGCGATCTGGCTCAACATCCTTGTCATCCTGCTCAGCGTGGGATTTATAGCTCATTCAGAGCCAAACTATGCCGCTGCTAAAGCTTCCTACGGAATTTCTGCCGGACCCGTCATCAAGACAGCCTTTGCCAGCTATCCATTCTATGAACGAATTAACGGTGTCATGAACATTGTTCATGCGTATGGAGGGGCTACCATATTTCCTCAGATCATTGCAGAAATGCGCCAACCAATGGACTTTTTGAAGGCTTTCTCAGTCGCTCAAGCCCTTATTTTTACTATATACGTCTTCTATGGACTTTATGTATACTCCTTCCAGGGACAGTATACATTGGCTGTGGCATACCAGGGAGTCAGCAGATACTCATGGCAGACGGTCGGCAATGTTTTAAGTCTTATTTCCACCGTCATAGCTGGGGGGCTCTATGGAAACATCGGACTGAAAATATTCTATCAGAATGTGGTTGAACGATTTTTACATGGTCCGTCACTTCTCACGCGCAAAGGCAGATTCGCTTGGTCTGCTCTAGTCATAATTTTCTGGTGGGTAGGATTCGTGATCGGAGCTGCTATTCCTCAAGTACAAACACTGAGTGGCATGGTTGGCGCTGTTACAAATATGCACTTTACCTACTCATTCCCAACTGGATTTACGTTCTTGTATCTGGTACAACTCGACGCTACCACAGATGATGAAGCGTACAGCCCTGGGAAGGCATCACGGAGAAGTGACTCCTGGAGCGATTGGAGCCGTTGGAAGCGAGGACTGTTCGGAAGTGCACAGTCAGGTCATAGATGGTTGCAAGTGCTCAAATGGTTCAATTTCATCATTTGCTTAGCTGCACTTGCCACGGCAGGGCTGGGAATCTATGGATCAGGCTTATCTATTGCTTCTGCGTTCGATAGCTCGGCGGCGACTTCATTTGGTTGCGCTGCTCCGGTATGATTGGGCTAGTAGCATCCGTCGCAAAGAGTCACCGAATCTCAATCCAGTCTCGGAGAAGCGGAGGACGAAGTTCAAACACGTAGGCTTTGGCCATCTCAAATTTCCACGTAGGGCTTGGAAAAGCTAGATATGATTCGCGATCATTGTATTGCACATACTCGACCAAGAGCCGTCAATCCGGTGGTATCTCAAAGCGGTCTTACTGCTCTGCAGCCCTCGAAAGGCTCATTAACTCTAGAGAATTGCTTTGCATGATGTTCTACCGCTGCTGGACGATCTAGAGTCTCTACGACGTCTACAGGATCAAGCACCTACACTCGTTGTGTTCATGAATCCTCAGCGATGAGAGAGCATAAATATCCGATATACCATTTCCAACAATACCAAAATCTAGTGTTTTGCTATTGTCTAGGAGCAGAGACCGACGACATGGAATCAAGAACACCGGGTGTCATTGAGCACTTACCACTTGAAAGCAATTTCATCAAAATGATGAGACCAATCTCAAGATTCTCCAGGCTTGAGTGACCAATGGCTGTGCACGAATGTCCACTGTTACGATTCAATCTTGTTGATTTGAAATCAGCGATCGGATTGTTCCGAATCGGGCCTACTATGGGTGTCGCCGAAAGGATGTTTCAAAGAAGATTGCGATAATTTGAGGAGAAAAGGGAACACCGTGAGATGCTTCTTTCTCTGTACTACGTACGTCGCCATCATGGGATCAGTCGGCCAATTCAAATCCAAGTTAACAATGATCGAGAGAATCTTGGAAATATCAAAATACAGATCCGGTTGAACCGCGATGTCGTCGACGTCAGCATAGATTCCTGAGTCAGACCTCCTCAGTTCTGATCATGTGCTATGCCGATACATCACAAATGAATGAGTCATCACAAATGAACACGCAGATTGCGGCTTCGACGTCGTTGACAGCAAAGGTTTGACACACGCTGATAAGAATATGCAATCCGGTGTGCCTGGATATTTTGTTAGTGGGATTCGGTTTTGTAGCAGCGAGACGAACTTCCTGGGACATCCACAGTCCAAAAGTACAGTACTGGCACCAAACGTAAGAGCTGTCAACAACAATATAAGCTTTGAAATGGTGGTACACATCCTCGAACAGATCTGAGTGCACTAAGCCAGTCTTATTGCAACAAAGCTCCTTTAATGTCCAAAAGCTATCACAGTACAGGACGAGCCACTCCAGTTGGAGTCATCGAGGATAAGAGCATATATTTCAGCGGCAGTCAGAAGCCCAAAGGTCATGGAGAAAGCATTCAAGAAGCCATGAACTCGCTCACGGCACACAACAAGTCAGGGACGAAGAGGAAGACAAGGTGTAATGATATTGTGAGAGTTCTGCTTGAAACTACTAAAGCTCTCTTCCGAAAATCGAACCCGGGTTCTCCTGGAAGACTAGGGAGACCTAGAAGACCAACACGACCTGGTCACCCACACGATCCTGGCACACCGAAGGACCGCAACGACCCTGGATCGCCTGGTGACCCCGAAGATCCAGAGGATCCATAGGATCCGAAGGAGCCAGATGACTCTAACGATCCTGACGACCCACATCTACCAGAAAACCCGGCTTTCCTAGACTCCGGAGATTCCCCTGATTTTGGTGATTGGGACTTTGCGACTATCGATCTGGATGATGGCAAAACACGGAAAGCTAAGCGGCACAGATATGAAGCATAAATCCATGAGTCTAATCAGCTGGAACCTAGCAAATGAAGATGAACTCAACAATTTAAACAAATTTGACCATGGGGACATCTTGAGCAATGACCTCCGTGCGCATATGGTTGTCCATGGATTCACTCACGTGACATTTGCAAATGTGAAACAACCAGGATCTTCATTCACTTTCTTAGCTCACCAGACAAACGGAACCGCGTATGACATCCGTTGGCAACCAAAACCGATTGAGTCTTCGATGAGGCGAGGGAGAGCTTTTGGCAAGCATTAACCACTCTTCGATGCATCGGGTGCGGGCTTGAAACTAAGCGCCGAATTCGTCAAACATTTCAGAGCTGACCCTTTCTCCGCAAAGGGTGTAGCAGCTCTAGCCTCTGTACTTGTGAAAGACTTTGTAAGCAGACGAAGGTCGGAGTCCATTGTCGGATATCAAGTACAAGATGTCAAGACCGACAAGGTCGGATTGAGACTGTGCTACATTGCGGAGAATGAAGGATCCGGCCACAACAAAGAAACTAGTCAAAGCTTTGGTAGAGACAGAAAGGGGGGACTATAAAAGGTTGTACTCACAGGGAGATAGAGCATGCATCATGATATTGTGTAATTACTTGTGGCGAAAACTGAATCGGCCACATTTCGTCGCTCCAAATGGATCCGTGGTGGACAGTGTTGAGTATTTGACATCTCCTCAAGATCAATGGCTAAAAAATATCTGAAAGCACTCTACTTAGTTGTCATGCTCTGGCTGAGTAAGAAAGTTCCCCACGGTCTGGAACACCCTTTCTTGAATTGGCCCCTCCTCCAAATGACAAACATGGCAGCCTCCTGCTAACGTAACCCAGCGAACGCGAGGTATAATTTCGAAGAAAGGCACTTGCGTGTCGTCCGACGAAGAATCGAACTCACCATTGTAGATCAAAGTCGGGACCGTGATCTTTGGTAACCGCGAGATCGATGACCACCCTCGCAGTGATCCGTCAAAATAGGCAGGATTGCGACCGAACCTGGACGAATGGTCAGCTGCAGTCACCTGAAGACCACGCTTGCATATTACATGGTACGATAGACAGTGGGATCATCCCTCATGTTTCGGGTTGAGCGTTTCATCACGTCAGGAACAGGACCGTTGCGCCACCTTGTCAGACTCGCAAAGTATGCAGCTCCTTTTTGATAGTTCTCGTTCTCAAAGTCTCCTGTACGTTCACCCTCGCAAAGGCTTTCCTGGATCTCAGTCGGACATGATTCTCGGAGTCTTAGAGCAGTGCGAGTGTATAACTCCTCGCTAGCTGTTCCACTGGCAAGAACTAGTTTGCGAAGACCTCGAGGTTGACTTGAGGCATATGCGACACCGAGCATCGCACCCCAGCTGTGGCCCAATATCTGGAAGCCTGGGTCATCGCGAAGTTCGAGGTGCTCCAATAGATTTTCAAGTTCAGCAATAAACAGATTCTCATTCCAGAAGGACCCATCACCGGCTTTCTCCTGGAAATGAGTGGATCTCCCGCATCCAATTTGATCATAGAGAACGACAGGGATGCCGAACTGGGACCAAAGTCTTGCAAATGGGAGGAGATAGTCATGACCTGCGGCCGGCCCTCCATGAAGACAAACGACTGGAGCGACCCCACAAGAGAGGCTGCCGAAGATCTTGTAAGCTGTGTGACATTCTTTATTGAACAAAGCAGACTTGAAAATGGCTTCGCCTTCTTGAAAAGGGGTCTCATCGTATGCAGCGGCCATTTCTCGTCAAAAGAAGACGAAGTAATGGGTGGAGGTACCTGAGTTAGTGTAATGAATGACGGGAAGTCTTCGGCGAGGGTCGCAGGTAATTTCAATGGGCCAAAATCAGCAGCTGATCGATTGATCAAAGTTATGATCTTCGGCAAACGAAGGAATGATCAAAGCCTGAAATGTAGATCAATGGACATCGGGTGATTGATAGGCCCAGAGACATTCCTTAGAAAGTGTATATATAACCTCAGCCAATGATGGAGACGATTCGGCTTGGTCCGGGTCCTTAGCGCAGCAGTCCAGCACACTCACGTACTTATCACGGAAGGTCAAAATGACTCAGGTTGCCTTGATTGCCATTCCGTCTCGAAAACATGTACAACACTGTTCAATTATGCATCTTCGACTTTCGCATGCTTCTACAGGCTACGTGGTTCAGAATCCCCTCGCAGTAAGGTTGCGGCCGCAGCTTCGAGCAAGGTCTCAACGTCCTGTCCCTTCCTATCGATTGGAAGACTGCCAGCGCTTGTCGTATCCCTTTTCATGATTCGGCATCCGCTAGAACTACCACAATTTGCAAATTTACCTTTCTGATAGCAACAGTCATTTCCATGGTATGTGCACTGGTCAACGTCAGCGAGTTCATGACATCCAACGTCAAGGCTGCTCCGAGCTTTTACCGCAAAGTCACCCCCAGCACAATATTCCCATTCATGTGGGTTATCAGTTATACAGATCCCCCAATTCGATGCCGGGTAGCCGTATTTGTTATAGTAGCATTTCTGGATGGACCAAGCCGTAGTCAGTCTGTGTTGCGCAATAGCCTCGGGATCTACGCACGCCATAATTTAGAGCCGGCCGTGATGGAGGTGGTGGAGGCGACGGGCGTCTAGGAGGGGACGAATCTGGCGACTCGAATCGTGTCAATTTGTGACGGGCAGCTACCAGGCCTGCCATGACCCAGAAGGTAGCGAGCGGGACTTTCAAATGCATATCAAGGGACAATCAATGCTCTAGCGCTTCAATGGTGGTTGAATGCCAGTTTTTGCGCTTGAATTACTGTTGGGTACGTTAGTGTCTCCATTGTAGATATGTGACTTTATGTATTTTGGGTAATTGTTGAAAATAGTCACTCACATGTGCTCGTAACAAGCTCGGTCTTACACTTCAGCAACTCGCCACATGCAACAAAAAGAGTTACACCTTACACATGACGAGTAATTCGAAGGAACCTGACATCATCGCGCTCATATCTGACTTGCGTGAGTTTGAGAGGCGCCAAAAGACGGAACCGCCGAAGTCGAGCTGCACACGCCTGCAATCTTACACATCAGGTATATGGTTGTCAATGAGTAGGATCGAGAATGTAGCAAGCTGGCCGATCAATGTCGAGAATCATGAAGCCCACCGAGACGCTAACTACCTGCTGAGTCTGCCTTCGGGTGGTCTACACATCTGACTGCTTGGTAGCTACAAGACAATGACCGGCGGCTTTTTAGGTCTCTCTCAGAAAGCGAAACGTGAGCCTCTATCTGCCATGGGTCTTTCTGACTGTGGGCCAAGGCCAGATCGCTGTATATGGCTTACCGTGACAGACTTTCTGCGTTTTAGGTCTCATGCTTACTTGCTCTTCTCTAGGTGGATCGTCGGCGAGTCTTTGGCTTGGCCGGCTAGACTGTTTGTCATAGTTTACCAAGGTATAACATATGCCGAATTGTTTTTTTAAATCCCTCAAGATCTTTCCTGGCTTTGGGGGTCGAGCACTGTAGCAATAACTTTTCTTGCCAGCCACTTTGCGGGACTATCTTCTGACATTCAGTTTAATTGAGCAAGACCAAGTCGTGTACAGTGCTTATTTGAGTTCCACGAAGATATATGAGTGGCTTTCGTAGTTCTTCCCACTTCTTCCCTCAAGAGACCTTGTGGAAAACGCCCTTCAGGTAGTCGAACGCGCCCAAAGGCACGCCCAGATGCCGCAAAATGCAATACGCCGAGCAGAGGTGGAAATAAAAGTTGGGAATTGCATACTCGCTCACGTAGCTCTGCCCAGTGAAGCCAAAATTACCCATTTTCGTTTCCATCAGCACTTCCTTCTCCTCCATGCCGTCCATACACTTGGGATCGAGGCTTTCGAGGATCTCGATAGTGCGGCTGACACGTGACTGTAATTGTGCGAAAGTAGTCTCGTCATCCTCGAGGACGATGTTCTTCATGTGGCCGACACGGACTGCAAGGAACTTTGCTGTGTTCGAGCAGGACTGTACTTGATATGGGAGTCTACACCACGTGAGCCACAAGTCATCCCATGAGATCAGAAGTCAATAACGTACCCACGCATATCTTCGATGAGTCTGAAATTCAAGATTTCGTCATGCGTCTTGCCTTTCTCCTCGGCGAATTTTTCAGCCTTCTCCAACAGACCAGAGAGAGCGTGAAGGTACTTGATCAAGACCGGAACCGTCTGGTTGTAAAGTGACGTCATTCTGCCAAAAGTTCGCCAGTACGAACGGATTAGTAAATTGTCTCGATGGGGTTTATTGTACGTTCAGATCGGGACAAGCCAAGCTGAATATCATCAAAAAATCGCCCGTATGAAAGAATGCCGAAGAAATTGAGCTGTGTACGATGTTATATCATGGGAGGATGACATAACAAACCTCTACTAGCGCTTACCCATTTCTTTAGCGCTTATTGAGTGCCGGCTTCGGGGGTCTCTATTCCGCCGTCGGATGACTCCATCACTGCCCGATATCTAGCCCTAAGCCGAGTTTCATCCAAACATTCATGAACAACATATTCAAGACGTACATTCATGTGTTCACAAGGGCCATCCCAGCTCTCATCCCTCGCTAAAAGCAATCGCTGATTGTCATCATAGTCCAATGATGGCTAGCTGTGTAACCATCAAGGTATCATGCTATCGACATCCTGCAGGTTCGTTGTACTGTGGGCAAGAGTAGTTGAATTGAATCGAAATCGAGGTACAATATCTATGCTGTCGGAGCTTGGTCATCTCTGTTGCAACACAATTATTTACAGGTCTCGACAAACCTGACAATAAGCTATGATAGTATGAAGGACTTTTGTAATTGAGTTGGGATAATCTACTAGTTAATTCGCGTGGACATTTGCATCCTATCCACTCCTGCTGCCGCCTTCTTACCCTTTTACGTCGAATGCTCTTCCTTCGTATGGCATCCAAGCCTCACTCGTAGCTTTATCAAACGCACACATAGACTCTTTCATCAGCCAACACCTCTGTTGTCTGTCCAAACTTGGAGTTGCCTTTCAACCAGTCCTCTGTGGCGCCAACAAACGCGAGCAACATTCGTCTGCGTTCAAAAAGGTTTTGCATGTCAATCCGGCGAAGCTTGTCGCTAGCGTTGTGCCCGGTGATGAGTATTACCATAAAGAAGGACTCAATGATGCTTGGGGGTATATTGCAAATCAATTGCCCTGTCTCGCTCCAGTGCATGATGCTGGCTCCAACAAGCAAGGCGACAAGTAGTATCACGCCCAATAACACAGTGACCTCATGCCCGCAAATGCGATTCATGCGCTCAGAGACCTTGTAGCTCATAGTCGTGGTCTGGACAGGGACCTCGGTCGACGAAGGCAGGCCAAGTGACTTGAAAAGCTCATCATCTTCAGTTTCGATCGCGCGGAAAACAGGGTCTTCGTGTCTTCTATGCAGTGCCTGCATATTCCGGAGGATGAAACCGTCGTTGAGCCCTATCAAGCCAGCATAGGTGCCAATCAGCAGCCACCAATTAGCATTGAAGTGAAGTGCAGGTCCAATACATGCCCAGACGATGAGGACAATAACCAAGAGTGCAATGCCAACGAGAGTGCCGACAACGTCAGCATAGTAAGTGATCGCACGTTGAATAACGTTAATCTTCAGGGATGGAATGATTGTTTCGTCGTTCGGGATCTCGTCTCCAGTCATCTGACGAAGTTTGATTTCTAGCAGTCCATCTACACGGTAAATAGCATCAAGGCAGGACCGCAGGTAGTCGGTGTGGCGCTCACGTAGTATAGCCAAGAACGAGAATATGAATACCATCAGAGCCTAAGGGACTGGTCAGTGCGAGTCTTCGGACGACCCAGTCTCCTTGACACAAACCGATGTTGCCGAGTTGATATCCAGCTGCCACTGATCTATTTGATTGGGTGAGTTGGATCTTTCAGCCAACAATCGAGATCGGCTTAC
Organism: Myriangium duriaei CBS 260.36; assembly: GCA_010093895.1. NCBI lineage: Eukaryota > Fungi > Ascomycota > Dothideomycetes > Myriangiales > Myriangiaceae > Myriangium > Myriangium duriaei. The sequence goes on from ML996095.1 coordinate 50,380, forward strand.
TGCTCCATCCATTCAATGGTCCAAGGCCTAGCCACACGAAGATACATGCCCAATAGAAGACAACAAAGAGAATAGACCCCAAAGCATTTGCACTCCAAGTGATACACTTTGTGAAAAAGCTTTCCTTCGGCAACTGTACCTCGATCAGTGGTTGACTCTCCATAGCGCGGGCAATCTGCTGGACGTTCCCGTCAAGCTGGTTTGTGACAATTTCTAGCATACGCTTGGTGCTGCGGCTTCTGGATCTGACTTCTGCAACAACAGTAAGGTTCTCATTGTAGCCATTGAGCTGCTGCCGCATTAGGAAGGAGTCGAAGATGTAGCTGAATATAGCTTGGGCATCCGAAATGACCACTGGCCAAATGGTGGTCTTGTGGAAGGGGATTCCTAGAAAGGCCCATGCGAGAAGGAGGCTTTGGATGAAGATAAAGACAGGAGCTGATCCAGATGCGTGCACTACATAATCCAGACCCCGATCCAGCAGTCCGGACTTTGCTTTGACGGTATAGCCGGGGACATCTGTGACAGCTCTTTCGCTTCCCGGCTTGGAAGCATCAGGGTATTGGGTCGTAGCTGAAGCTACGACATCTCGAGTCGCCCCGGGACTGCGCAGCACGCGCAAGAATGCAGACATCTGAGCTGAGCTTATCCCATGAGTTCTAGTTCTTCAGTCAGCAACAGGCTGACCTCAAAGACTGTGCAATATGGCATACAATGTAATGGCAATTTGATCCGTTGTAACGTTTCATCGAGGCTTTGGCCATTGGAGATTGGATGTCTGGGATGGAGGAGCGGCGTGGTGCAAATCGGGAAGATATATATTACCAGTTGTGAAAATCTGCAGGCGGTGAAGAGTCTTCAATGTTTGACCTTAGCGCAGAATTAAATGCCTCACCACATGCGGCAACACGGAACCCCAATCCATTCAATTTTCGCTGCGGGACATATGAAAAGTTATCTTGACTTGGGCGCCCAAGGCCGTTACAAAGGTGGGGGGGCACAGCCACCACAGGTCCGGGATCTTGGCTGACAACCCATAAATCCGATGCGCATAAAGCCGCTCATACCAGATAAAGAAAAGCCCGACCCGCGATCCGGAACGGCCTGGGGCAAACGAAAGTTTCGTTAGCGCTCGCAATCGTCCTGCTCAGGACGAAAAGATATTATCTAGCAGCCAGTTGGCCTAGACCCGTGCGAGTAAGACACATCATGGCTGGAAACTTGAGATCGATCAATACTCAGATGCCTGTTCTCTCAACAGACGTCCTCAATTCGCTGGTGCAGAGTGAACTCTGGAACGAAGGAAAAGAGGACGACATTTATGTTTTTCACAATTTCTGCTCGGCTCTATCGGCTTCTGTCTACAGGAGGTGACTTGATCGTCCGGAATAGAGGTCTCTATACATGAAGATTAGACCTGTGCCTGGTCAGCCTATACCCTGCTTCAGAAATTGCTCCGCTGCTCAGGTCTTCGCGCATACCGACTAGTGACGAGTCCTTTTTTCCATTCACCAACTTGTATTCGGCGACACCTGATACGTTATTGAGTAAGTGCCATAACAAATCACACTCTCACAATGTCGTTTTTTTTTTTGATCTGATGAATTATTCTATGTGATAGTATCCTTATGCCAAGTCGGGAATGCAACGATCCATGACCTATGCGAAGCGCCCGACTAAAGATAGTGGTGATGCTCATTGCAGTCGATCGCAACTAAGCGATACCCCTGTCATAACCAGCAGCACGTGAGTAGTCCCTGCGACACCCAAGCAATGCCAAGTTATAGCGAACCATGTTGGATAATAGGTTGTATAGTGGGCATTGATGCCTTTTCGTTCGTAGGGCATTGAGTGAAGGACGACGGCATGAACGCTCTTATTGTATCATGACAGTCTTTGTGAAGTGGATGTATCGGCACATTAGAGTATTCCCGTATAGTCCGATCAGGAAAGGGGAATGCTTGATTTTACGTTTCAGAGTCAATGTGGACTTCGACTATATTTTTGCTAAACGCTTCACGTTACCAGGGGTACGCCTTGTCTAGAAAGATTTTGATTTGTTCGCTTCATTCAGATCGGGCAGGGAACCTCATGGAAAGCTTGCGAGTCCTGGTCGTGGAAATGGTGTTTGCTGCGCAGAGACGGCAGTAGCATGTCTGTAGTGGGTGGCCTGATCCTGTACGCACGCTGGTTGTACAGCGTGATTCTAGCCTCTCACGCTCGACTTTGTCTCCTACCCGAAAGGGTAGAATGCTGCATCACAGACGTCACCAGGCTTGACCTTGAGCCGAAGGTCGAGTCAGACCCCATCTGAGTACTCAAGCGGTCTTCAGGTTGGCCATAGCCAGTGGCCCCAGCCGACTTAAAGGATTGCATGATTCCACTGTGCTTTGGACGCGGATGTCTAAACAGGTCAGCCCAACATACCATAACTTTGAGACCTCCAGAGCCGCAAACTCGAGGACTCTTGCCGAGATGCGTTATCATCATCAGTGTCTACTAATTAGAATTCAGGGACTACTGTTAATCTTCGTCCCACATTGGCATGAATCCTTCTTGCTCACTTTCCGTGTCGGCTTTTGCAATCGAGACATCTGCTCTCTGGCATTTCCAATGTCTAGATCGGGACGACCACTGCCGAGTTTCAAGAAGCGTCAGAGAAGTCACAAATTACCCCAGTAATACAGCTTCGTGATATGCTTGGGGAAGTGTATTTTGTTGATAGGCACCAGCGCTGGTGTTATGAGGGAGAAAAGATTTTCAGTCTTCATAATACTTGACTGACAAAGGTTGCCATCTACTCATGCTCTCTATCAGCGTCAATGTTTCGTCGTCACTATGAGAGTGACTAGAAGAGATACGACAATGCTGGATTCCCGTTCACAAATAAGTTCAAAAACGTCCTCGAAGGAATACTCGTGGAGGACCGTGTCTACGAAGCTGAAGACTACGGAGTGATTTTTTCGAGTCACTAGCGATGAGAGTTCAATGGAGCTAACGTGCCCGACAGAAACAAAAGAAGGTCCCGTTCATTCTTTCACTCTGCTATCTCCGTCGATATGAGTATAATTTTCATCAATACTGCCACCACTGTCGCTACAAGGACGAATAGGTCACAAAACCTAAGCTCCGGTCGCGAATCCGAGGCGGGGCGAGCCGTTGTTGCCGTCGAAGACAACGAAGGCAGCTTTCAGGAAGACATCGCCAAAGATTGACTGGCCAATCGAACCTGAAGACTGCAAACCACCGAAGCAGTTGCTACCATCGACCGACTGGAAGTTGATGTAATCGCCGGGAACGGTGATGGTACCCCCTCCAACAGAGATCGAGAAGTCTGGCAGCGATGCGCTGCAAGAGAAAATGTAGCCACCTTGGCTGCTGTCGTTCTGCGCGCCATCGACCTTGCTGTAGTAGTCCGAAACCTGATAACTTATTAGGTGAATACTTTGACACGACAGAAAGTTTGATACTTACGACATCGTCCGGGAGTAGGAGGAGAGTTGTACCAGTGTCTGCGATCGCAGAACCAATGGTGGCTGAGCCTTGGCTAGAACCAACGCTGTAACTGTCAGGGGTGAAGCCCCAGAAGCCTTGACTGTTGTCTACATTGGTGTAGTAGATCTCTCCGGAGTATTTGGCGTTGTCAATGTAGCCAAAGTCATAGGTACCAGGAGTACCCTTCTTCAGACGAGCAGTGAACAGGTCAGCTGCGAGCTGGCTCGAAACAGTGTCGAAGAAGGTATTCGCTCGGTCAGGAGTCACGGTATTGATAGAAGAGAAGGCGAGGCCCACTAGTCCATCTCCTTGTCCACTGGCGAATTGAGATGAAATTGAAGTGGCCGCCTCGACGGCCTGGCTGGTGGCTGTAACACCGCCAATCACGACAGTGTCAGAATAAACAGTACCAGAGGCACCTGAACCATCACCGTAGGAGATGGACCAGGACTCTCCCTGCTCCTGTTGGGCGTTGCCTGTCTGATAAACACCGTGGCCGCTGGTGGTAGAGCTGTCCAACTGGTCGGAGAAGACCCACAGATCAGCAGAGCCCGTGTCGAAGTCGAGGTTCAGTGTATCTTGGCCAACCTGAGTTCATTCAGTACGAGCGCCCAAAGTTTTCCTCCTAACTCTTTGGTAGCTTACCTGGACCTGGCAAAGGTACTCCTCGTCATTAGAGGTAGGGTCAGCCGCAACACTACCAGTAGAGCCATCTGCGGCCTTCTGGATGTTCGCGGGCACAGCCTTGTGGTGCTTGGCGTAGGCCTTGGCCAGGTGGGCGGCCGGATGAACAGCTTTCTTGGGAACAGCAACCTGGCTGACAGAGAAAGCCTTGGACCTCTTGACCGGGGTGGCCATGGCCAGACTGGCAAGAGCAGCCACTGCGGCGGCGGACTTGTTGCAGTGCATCTCGATCGATAGTGGATGCAGAGATGAAGTGAAAGAACAAAGCTGGAGTCAATCCGAGGTTGAAGGAAGGACGAGAGAAGTCGTTGATCTGCTGCTGGGAAGTAGACATGAAGCCGGGCCAACCTCTGTATTATATACATATCGTGACAGCGGATGTAAGCGAGCACCGGTTGACGTCGGAGGCGAAAGGATGACTCCGAGATTACGCTTCATTGTGAAGGACCAGTCGTATGACCTCGTGCCAGCAAGCAAAAGAGATCCTTTATCATACTGTACCTTCCCGAACTAGCAAAACTCCAGGATTCCTTAATCGAAGGGCGGACCATGTGAAGGAATTGTTTGGATGTTGTGCCATGACGGCAGCGTGGATCGACAGGTCCAAGAAGGCAGCCAGAAATCAAGGAATCACCGGGGAAAGCCGTGGCGGGACGAAACGGCCGGTACCTTCTGTTTGCGGACAAGCTTCCATTCTAGAACAAGCGAACAAGCTCATGTCGTGCATTCAAGCGTCAATTTAAGGTTAACCGAACTTCAATCCCGCGATCAAATTTCAGAGGCCAATTGGTTCATGGCTGTCGCTTCCTCGGCATGATGAAACATGGCGTTTCTTAGCTCTGTCGTAATTAATATGCGTAAATTGGACCCGAGGCTTGTGGCAAGGCGCAGCAGTGGCATTCAACAGCTTCTCTGGCGGATTTGTCGCAACAAGCTCGTGATCAGCGGTGCTTATCGAAGCTTGAAAAGCGATCGTCATTACCTTTACCCCGAGAAAGCAAGTGTGTGTGGGGGTCGCATCGCGACTGATATCGCCTGACCGTATCGTCAAGGCTCGTGATCACAATTGAGGGATTAATCGTCCAATCTACGTACGGATGCGGAATGTGGTGGTCTTTTGTGCTGCAACGGTATTGTTCTGTCCCGGGGCGGTATGCGTGTGGTGGTTGTTAACCGAGGAACAAGCAATGCCAAGTGGCGCGACCCCTGTCAAGCTTCATCTCAATGCCGACGCCAGCTGACCCTCTTTGCGGGTACCTGGATACGAGTCAGGGGCAACTCCAAGAGATGGCTGTGCCAGTGTGCTAGTTGTAGTACAGTAGGGGATTCCCATCCGTCTCAAACCGCTCAAGTCTGGTTTGACAGCAACAGTCTGGAGAAGTCATCTACGTGCGCGATTACACCGAAGTGATATCATGTGATACCTTTCCATTGTTCCTATGTACTGTAGGACAGTCAAATTTGAGAATTGACGTCAGAGACGGGCCCGGTAGGATATCAGGTATGGGGCCAAGTCAGGGACAACAAACTACACCGTCCCGCCACAGAACGATACATTTGGGTTCCCGGTATGTGGACATGCATGCTGAATCCACTTTCCTTACAATCTAGTTTCGAACACTTCTTTGCTACATCTTTGACCCTGAAGACAAGGAATATTACAATGCTTGGTGACTTCCTACAGTAGTAGCGAAGAAAACCCGTTCCTGAGACTGTCTTCTCGTTAGCACAGACATGACTGCATAATGCCTCAGGAAATTATGTTGCAGTCTCGACGATGACTATTTTGATCATGGCAAATTAGCATAACACAACATAACAACAGAACCGGAAAGTATCAGCTTGAGTAACATATGTGTAAATAAATGGCATGGCTATGGTAATATGTGCAATCAAAGGCGTTTGCCTCTGATAGACAGAACCAACTCATATGTACATAGATGTTGACACCACGTGCTAGTTGATCGATCCACGGAACAAGGGATGGACTTGGCAATCCACAGGCGACTTAGACATATTTGACGATGACTTCCGAGGAGCCGGAAAGGGACGCGCGTGCCTCAATGCCTGAGCTGCTGCCAGACGAGCTCATATCAATAAGAGTCGCTCCCGATACACCAACAGTGCCAGACTTGGTAGTAGCCGAAGCACCAGTGAAGGTGACGGTACCGAAATCGATAAGAGAGACAAGAGAGTTGCCTTGTTCATAGTCTTCAACAATCCACTCCGCGTTGGTCTGGCATAGTGCACCCTCAGACCCCTCATTTCGGAAGGTGTGGGATACAGTTTGGCCTGTGGACACATTCTCGACGGTAGCTATTCGACAATCAGGATCAGTCATGTGAGATTTAGTATGAGATTGAAGGCTCACCCGTGCCGGCAGTAGTGCTTGTTGCTTTGACAGTGACCTTGACCGTGTCGCCTTCCGAGAACGAAATGTCGTCAAAGTTGTAGGCGTAGTCGGGATACCACTCATACCAAGCATCATAACTGACCTGTTTCGTGTTAGACTGGGAATACCACTCGTTACAGTCATCGTGACTGACCTGCCCATCTTGGATGGTAAAGTCGACACCGGTCTGAAGAATGGCTGTCTCGCAAGTGTCACCATCGATACCAACCCAGGCCGATCCAGAATATGCAGTGCCTGAGTTACCACCAGAAGGAGCAGAGACAGCAGGGACTTTAAAAGTGCCCGTGACACTGGTGTATCCACTGCCAATGAGTACTGCACCCGCCCAGTTCTGCGAGTACTCGGTATGCACACCATTGGGCCCATTGACAGCGGGAATGTTCGCGGGGATCATGGGTTTGGAGTTTAGTCCGGTGGCTTTGCGGCGCTGGTGGCGGGCTTTGCGTGCTGCAGTGCCAGGAGCAGCTAATGCAGAGGCGGCAATAAGGCCGAGAAGGGCGACAGCGGTCTTCATGGTGAGAACAAGGTGATGTCTTTGGCGGAGTGGTGATGCTCAGTGGTGCGGACAAAAGTCGACTGGGGAAGTAGAAACAAGCTGGCCTTTATAGCTTCATGGCAGACATCAGAGGCGCCCATCTTGCCAGTCCGGTCGGTTGTGCCGACCTCAGGAACAGGGGCGCCTGCGACCACGATTTCGCGCGCGTGGTTGTTAAAAGCGGGGTCAGTCCTCATATCACGCCACATTGCCGTGAAAGATTCAGCGTGAAGCCGGCTCATCGAGCAATTGTCAGAATGCTACGGTCAAGAGATAGTGTGTCACTCGCCGACGTACCTGATCACGCGAAAGCCACCAGGGCACTGAAAACAGCAACCAGCCCCTTAAGCGATGTTGCATTGCAGAGAAACCCCGTCGGGGCTTTGCCGACAAGCATCAGGGCTTGCGATAACCATGCTTGATTGTGCTTGATCATATCAAGCTTCAATAGCCGAGTGCAGGCGCAACAAGCTTAGAATTAAAGGTCGTTCGGCTGGCGCATTCGAAGCGGGGACGGTGGGGCCATGCGGCGAATCAGAAGTGTGATTCTGCTCTCCTGCCGGAAAAGGTCAAGCTTAGGACGATAATGGCTCAAGCCCAATGATTTCATTCGCGAGATGGTTAATCTTAGTTCATCTAGCAGATTGACGGTCACCACACTCTTTTTCCTAGCTCCGTCGGGGAACATCTAGCGCTGTCAAAAAACTTGACAGGTGACTGCAAACTGCGGACCCTGATTTATGTCATTCGAGTCTTGATCTTGCGCCGATGTGGCGATGGTGACTTGGCGATACGACTAGTTGCGATCTAGAAGGTGTAGAAGAGCTCTAGCATATGTCGCCATATTGCATCCTGCGCAAGCCGGCAGGTACCAAGCCTGTAGCAGGCCCAGTGGACTCGTTGTGAGTCATGTGGTGGTCAACGTGATCATCGGTATGTGCTGGTCGAGACAAATTGATGGGTCCAATTATGCGTCAAGCAACGTCGTTAGCGAAGTGTGACTCGCTTATTATTTCCTTTTTGCGCTTCGCGGTGGGATGTCGATCATCTCTACGTTGTCGTCGAGGACGAGCGGTATGATATGGAATCGCATTGAATTGCAGTAATCTTTGATGCCGATTAGAGCAAATCTTTGACATGGTTGGTGTTTGCAGCGCTTCATTGGTGGATCGTCTTCTATTTCCGAACACTCTTTTCATGCGAGCCGTGCAAGAACTGTAGGTAAACCACGCACATATGACAGGACTTGATGTCTGTCTTTTGGGCTCACCATAATCGTGCAGCATCGACCTTTTCGAAGGTTCTGGTTTCAAACAGTTGAGATGACACGTAAGCGTGCCTGAGGTTAAGATAAGGTCTGGTTTCTCCTCCGAGGCCATCATATATTCATTTCATCTACGAAAAGTACTTCATTTACCCGAAAAATTGTAAGCGAACATGTTGGAACCTCTCTTCTCGTTTTTGACTACACCACGCGGGCTGATAGATTGCATAAAGTTCCAAGTTGTCTCAGCTGTACGAAGGTGATTGAAGCTCTTGAGGTGCACCACTATGCCAGCAACATGAGCAGCAGCTGCTGCTGATCCAGAGGCGCTCTTGATTGCTTTGTTGTCATTGCCTTTCCAAGCCGAGCAGATTCTGACACCCGGTGCAAAGATATTGACACGTGAACCCCAATTAGACCAACTGGTTCGGATTTTGTTCCTATCAGTGGCTCCGACTGTGATGGCATGCAAGGACGCACTCGGAGACATCTGCTTAGCATCTCTGTTTTTATCTCCCGCTGGTACGACAGTGATAACGCCCTGATGATAGGCTTCATCTATAGCTTTATTGATTGCTTGGGAGGATTCGCCAGAACAAGAGATGCTGATCACCGACATATGCTTGCGTCCATTCTTCGTCATATCCTCAAGGGCCCAGTTATAGCCCTTGAGTAGTTGAGTGACAGTAGTTTCTCGACTTTTGAAAACCTTCAGGCCTATCAAATTCGTTCTTTTGGCCACGCCGTAAGTCTTGCCGCCTATGATTCCAGCCATGTAAGTGCCGTGACCATCATCATCACCGCCATGTGGGGGATAAGTCGGCTTTGGCTTTGGGCCCGGAGGGGGGTGCCCCGGCCTGGGTTTTCTTCCTGGTGGGAGGCGGGACCGGGGTCGGGGCCGGGGGCTGGGTTCTGGTTTGGTCCTTCGCGGCGGCCTGTGAGGATCAGCGGCGTCCTGGCTTGAAAATGGCCAATGGTTCTCCAAAAGACTGAAGCTTTGAACTTCCGGTGGCGACCCAGGTGGAGGATCATTACGTCGACCCTCAAATTCTGCATGCTCGGCGTTGATTCCTGTATCCAACATGTATGCAAAAGCTCCGTATCCCGCCGTCTCTTCGTACCAATAGGTACCAAAATCACCAAGTCCACGATGGGACACGCGATGAAGGTTCCAAGGAGCTTGGTGCTGCACCTTAAGGGTTCCACGCGATGGTTCAATTGCTTTATTGTCAGCGTCATGCGGGTCATCAACGTCCAAACGACCAGCAGAGTCGTCGTTCGGCGGCCCCTCTACTTCGCACGAGTTTCCATTGCAGCACTCTCCAATACCCCGAGTTTGTGCTGAAAGGATCTCATCTTTCTCAACCAGAGCCACTTCTTCGTCGTTCTTCAAGTGATCGATAACTGAACTGTTGAAATGACCAGCATATGCGCGGAAGTTTCCGATGTCGAAGCAGTCAGAAATTCCTTCGAAGTCATCGCTGTCATTTTCAGCCAGAGACTGGTCATGTAGTTCTTGAACTAAATGTAAATGCTTATCTAGATCAATCCCAGGTTTCAGAGAGATTATGTATCTGTCCGAGACATCGAATTGAGCATCCTGTATTAGTGGAGATGAAAACGCAGTGTTTATGATGATTGAAGTCAGCACTGCCAGAGCCTTGACTTTCTTCGTAATAAGCATGATAAATGGATGGTCAATGCAGTGCTACTTTTGAACGCCGGGCATGGTACAACTATATTCTCTATGAATCAAAGTGCGTGGACTGTGTTTATATAATCATTCAGCCCCAGACGTGAGACGACCACCTTCTGATTGCAACTAATTCCCGAGCGCCATAATCTCCGAGATCAGCTTACCGAAGGAAACCTGTTCCTGTGCAGCGAGCAACTAATGCCGGTGTATTTTCTTTTCAAGCTGCCGGTGCTGATTCCTGGAAACTTTTTCGCAAACTGTAGGGTAATACCGCTTGTTGCCTTCCAACTGAAATTCTTTGTACCAACAAAATGGCGCTCGTGCAGCGACGAATCGATTCGTTAAGCATTACGTGCGGTAACACAACTTCCCACCGCCCTATTGGACGTAAAGCTAATAACATGTAGGGTGGTTGATATGTTCGAGACACAAAGTGGCGAGTCGCAAGGAAGCAATCAGATCACCATGACGGGACCTTCACATTCATGGATGTACCAAGACATAGGAATCGGGCCCACGCATTCGGGGCTTGTACGGTTAAATAGATAGCTCAGTAGAAGTCCCACCGTGGCCCCACATTTAGATCCTGTGATCTCGGTGCGATCAAGCAATCGAGGAGCAGTAGAATACGCTCTCAACGCGGTGTGTGGCTGGCTAGCCTTTCTGATCTTGTTAAAGTAGGCAATCAGGATGTATTCTCCCCTGCCAACAGCATATAATGAATTTGTTTAGCTCATCTTCAGACCGTTCATTGATTGTCCAAAGACGCTTCAACATACCGATAAGTCCAATGTATTCAAGGGTGGACGAATTGGAAGGAACGTTTGTCAATCACCTGGTTCAAACTCGCTAGATACTGTGAACACTGCCTTTCCAACACCACCCTTTCCTTCGTAGACCTGTTGGCATACCTCTCGTACCTTCTCGATATTGTTCAGATCTGTACTCGATCCAATCACCGGGTGAATTTTACCATCCTCTACATAGCCTTTCAACGCGTCCAGCTCCTTAGCGTCTGCTTCCAAAAACATATACGTATAATTGACTCCCCATCGCCATGCACGGACCTTGCGCACAAGGTCAATGGTATCAAGATACGAGCGGGCGAACAATGGAACTCGGGGTTGATCGGGACGTTTGAGAAAGCTCGCATTCTGGAACTGAGCTCCTGATGGTGTCGTAGAGATGGAAACAATTGTGCTTGTCGCTGGAACCATGAGGCTGAGATATACCATGGCTTGGCCCATGGTATCAAGCATGAAATCCACGGATCCTCGAGGGATGACTCGGAGCGGATCCTCCTTGGTGTAATCGATTACTGGGGTTTCCAGATTAGCACACCAGTGAACAGACGTTAAGATTCCATAGCGCGCTTACTGGAATCTACAACTCCAGCGCCCAGTAACTGTTCAATCTTGTCCACTTTTGCGGTCGAGACTGTAGTAATTACCTTTCCTGCTTGGAACACATTCTTGGCTAGCTGGCAGGCGAATGCTCCTGTGCCACCCACTAGAATATTGGTCAGACTCGGATGTTGATCCTATAGATGCTACGTGGCTTACATCCAGCAGGCACAAAGACGGTCTTCCCAGCCAGAGAGCCTTTGTACTTCCCGAGTGCCTGCATAGCCGTAAGAGCTGCAAGTGGAAGCGATGCGGCTTCTGCAAATGATAGCGAGCCTGGTTTACGGGAGACATAAGTCTCAGAGCACTTGACATACTCGGCCCAAGAGCCTGAGCGGGGATCAGTATAGGCATCCTGTCCAATCACGTACAAGTTTGCGATTGCTGTTATCGCTTCCCTACCTTTGCCAACCTCTGGCAATCGTGACCATACCTCATCGCCAACTCGGATAGACTTTACGTCACTTCCGACTTCTGTCACGATGCCGGCGCAATCGTATCCGATTTTGAGTGGAAACCTGAAGAAAGAATGAAAGTCAACAAGGTGAATGGCATTAGTCTCTTAGGGCGTGCATAACGAACCTTTCGGGGAGTGCAAGTTTGAACGCCCCGGAGGCGAGTTTGACATCAACAGGATTGACACTGGCGGCATGTACTTTTATAACGACATCAGTCGTCTCGGTCACAACCGGCCGCGGAACGTTCGAAAGTTGATAGCCAGTGGGCTCTGTAAAAGCTGCGGCGGTGACTGCAAGCATGTCTGATGCAAGGCCAGGAGTTTCTGCGTGGGCCGAGGGGCGATCGTTGGGAGAATAACACTTGATTTTGCAAATCACAGATACAAATACATTTACGAAGATTCAATACGAATAGATGTTTGAACGGAGCGGGAAAGTGGATTGAGCCGATTGTCCTACGGTCGTAATTATGTTGGGGCAAAGCGGAAGTCTCAATTGCTCCGTTCGTCTCTTTCGAGAAATTCCAAGCCGAGGCAAACCCAACATGGTATGATTACTCGAGCTTGCACAGCAATTTTAACCGTGTCCCACAATTTACCTCGGCACCGCCATGTATGTTTGGCATCATTTGAGGTGACTTCGAAGAATCATGATACGAAATGGTGCAAACCACTAAACGACGGCGAGGTCTTATCGGAAAAAATTTCAGAGCAGGAATAGTGTGCTCGCAAAAGAGGAGCTCTGACAAAGAAGCGAGCCGTCCGCTGCGCAATTTTGTGTTAAGCACGGTTGAAAACAACAAGGCACAATGACAAACAAAGAAGCATGCTGTCGCTTCGCGCAGTATTGCACAAAGACGAACTAGAACGAGTCCGATGAGTCAACTGCAAATCGACGTTTGGTATGTCACACTAACTCTACCTAGTACAATACAAGTGGTGGACATTAAACCCGGACAATCATGTCAACAGCAAAGGAACTAAGCAGACGCTAAGGAGTGCTACTTGTTTCGTGATGAATGCTACACGAGCAATCTTGCTTTCAATTCCATCCACGACAAAGCCGAAGCTACATCAACAGGAGAATACATACATTTTACTTGCCACTACCATTATAAGCGAACAGGTTCGCTGTCGCTTTCGGTGAACGTACCACTCCTTTGAGAGCTGTGTGCATGATATATGTCATCGTTTTTCTAGCATCAGGAAGACTTTGTAGCCGCTTATGGTACAAAACTAATCCAGCTACATATGCCGAGGCTTGAGAAGTGCCGGACAAAGTCGCAGTTGAGTAACGGCCACCACCTCCTTTGGTAATAGAATCTGACTTTATGTCGACACCCGGAGCGAATAGGTTCACCGCTGGACCCCAATTGGAGAAGCTTGCCCGCTGTCGGTTTCGATCGGTAGCTGCGACTGTGATCGCCCCATCTGCGGACCCAGGAGAGATGGTAGAGGCCTTTTCTCCCGTATTTCCAGCCGCTGCCACAGTAGTAATCCCTTTGTTGAACGCCATATCAACCGCATCATTGAATGCTTGCATGTATGGCCCGATAACAGATACATTGATGACAGCCTTGGATTGCAAGCGCTTTTGCAGAATATCATTCACCGCCCACTGAAACCCATCAAGGATGACAGCGCCCTTAGCGCCGCCCCCCTGGAGTACTTTGACCGCGATTAGGTTGCACTTCTTCGCTACTCCATATTCTGTGCCACCAATTAGTCCGGCGATATGGGTGCCATGCCCAGAGACATCCTTGAACGGAACTTTCTTCATAGCATTGTATCCGAGTGAAGCACGACCCCCAGAATTTACATTGTTTGCAAAGTCTCTGTGCTCCACATTAATTCCAGAATCTACAACGTACGCGTATGTTCCCAATCCACCTGAATTGTCGTAGATGTAGTCCTTGGTTGCGCCATCACTCCTGTGCGAGATGAGGCTGAGACCATAGCCAACGGCTTTTTGCTCGACAAATGTAGCAGCTGTCCAGACTGAGTCTGCTTCAACACACTTCACATCCTTATTTTGCTCTATCAGGGTAATGACAGAGCTATGAAAGTGCCCAGCATAAGCTCTGTAGGAAGATATGCTGTACGAGTGTGTCGTCCCTGCGTACGCTTGATAGCCTGACGTATCATGAAGAGTCTCAACGAAGTTCAAATGATCTGTAAGACTGACGTTGGGTTTGAGCGTGATTATGTAGCTCTCCGCGATGTCCACGGCTTCATTGTCGTTGAACGTTGTAAAGGGCCTAGAGTCGTTATTGGAGCAGACAATCCGATGTGCGATCAGGACCAAGAGCAGAATGTATCTAAGCTTCGGCATATCAACGAGCACAAGGACCTCAATCATCAATCTATGCAGTCTTTCCACAATACTATGTGAGCGCGGCGTTCTTTATAGCTGCATCAATCTGCATGATAGGTTAAATACGCTTCGATCACATCTTGAAACTGCAGCTGAGTGGATTATCATCAGTTGGACGTGGAGCCGAGATCATCCCGAGTCGATGTGGCAGAATATAAACAACGGTATGAATGGTGTGAGAACGATCAAGACAGAAGCACATTAATTCATCAGGGGCGGCACGTGGCCTAAAGCTGGGGAGATCGGACAAACATGGGTCAAGATACGGGCTGAAGAGTGTGACACTAGCCCGGTTTGAGACTACCTCATGTGAGGCCATTCGGCCCGACGAAACATCTTCCGCGCCCACCACAGTTCCTTTGCAAGCCGAGCTTGGGAGAGCTGTCTTATTCAGCCATGCAGGATGATGGATTAGCTTGCTCGTTGATCTGGTACGCCCTCATTGATATGTAGTTCAAAGACCGCATGACGCTGATTTGGACAGTCAGATATGTCAAAGAGCTCAGCCACCTTCTCAAACAAGATACGTGCTCAGGAGCTTCGGTCACGCTCAACGCACTCTGAAACAATTCGAGGAGCTCTTGTTAGACCTGAGAATTTTATGGCGAACTGTGTTGGAGATCTAAAATTGGGCAATCATCGCTCTCATGTCGCCTAGGGACAAATGAGAATCTCATTCAGTTGACCAGTTGCACTAGAATGGATGAGAAACGGTCTGAATATGCCAAATACCATCAGGTCTCAAACATTGAACCAATTCGCAGCAATGGCATCACCAAGCCCAGCTTCCTGAACAAAACCCTCAATGTCCCAGTGTGTCCTCGGCCAGACTCCAACTGGAGGACTGAATTTGGTTGTCCACGCTTTGCTGTCGAACGACTCGGGCTGTTTGAAAAGAATGATGACATATCGATGTGGCCCGCTGAAAGGCGGTGGCGTTGGTTGTAGCCAGTCCACCAAAGCAGATGCATGCGCTTCAAGTGTATTTCCGCCACTGACCTTTGCGAATGACGGTTGAATCCAGTGCAGTATAGGGCTCAGCAATGCCGCAGAAGGAAAAGGCGCATCTATATCAACGCCGACGGCCAGAACTTGGTGCGCTTCAACACTCAACGCTAGCCTGGGAGGCGTGCTTGCGACTGTTTGATTATCTGTCACTCCATGTCCACTGCATCGAAATGAACAAATTTACCATCCTTGTCCACTTTCTCTCCTACGGTGAGCTGCTTGTTGTTGTAACTTAGAGTCAGCGTAGGAGTAGCCTTACTGCCAATCTCCAATGCTCTCTGAATTGTGGTCGACATAGCGGCAGTGTTAGAAGGCGATCAATCAGTTCATATGACAGGTATCTATAGGTGAAGATTGACGGAAGTGGGCGCTCATTCAGATCCTGGGAATCTAAATAGGGTCTGTGGTGCAACGATGACGTATGGGAAATGGGGCCAAAATACAGTCAAATTGGCCGACGTGGGGTCATTAAACCACGGATGTGGCGAAAATCAGTCAGCTTGGAGGGCGAGCCTGCACTCCTTCCGGGCGCAACGACCTCAAACCGTATATCCCATTATTGTCCATGAGATTAGAGACGCATAGAGCATCAACTCCCGTCGCGTCGAGTGAGCCAATCAGGAGTCCACAAAGATCATGGACAGTGAGAACTTGAGCCAGCACTGCAGCCAATATTTTGACTAACAATGCCCTCTAGTGCCCAGTCTGCGTGCTGCTTCCCTGACCAAGCGCCATATTTCGTTGTTCCTGGACCGCATTCCTGACGAGACACGACTGGTGAAGACGAAGGAGTAAAACGAATTGAGAGATCAGGCAAGCCGCGCAACAAGACTATGCCAAAGACCCCAAATTGATCAAGTGCCTCGCTTTGTGGTGTCCAATTATAGACAAGATAGATGAATAGGCAGAGACTAAGTACCAGGAGTATTTGTCCTATGGCTCCGAAGTCGGAGCGCTTGCTCTCTTTGGAGGCTGGACTGGGATCGACCTGGCCACTTACGAAGACGACCAAGAACTTCGTCATGTTGAGTCCAAAGCAATCCGTTCTGCGGGCGAAGGTTGGGCCAAAGCGTCTTCTGAAGCGTCCAAGTGGACCAAAGCCACGGTAGCAGATCATGTTAAGGTCGGTGGCCCTGGAGCTACAGTGGTAGGAACTTCCGAGCATGTTGCCGACGAGTTGGAGCGTTGAGTGCGACAGAGTGATGTTGATGGTTTCAAAATTACTTATGCATTGTATCCGAGGTCGTTTTTGAAAGTCATCGAGCACCTAATTCCTGCGCTTAAGCAGCGCGGGCCCTTCTGGGACGACTATGCCGTTTCTAGTGGCACCTATCGCGAGAATGTGTATGGCAAAGCGGGCGTGGCTAAGCCACCTGCTGATCATCCAGCTGCTGCATACCACTGGAAAGCTCCGGAACCAAGTGATTAAAATACAGGCTTTTATTCTGGTCTATCTTATGTGAATAATTGCACTTTGATTGCGATCAACTGGTTTTTGCCACAAGCCTACCACCACTTATTTCTCCTCGCCGCATCCTTTCGAGTCCATCGTTGATGGCCTCGAGACCATCGACCACGCCCAAAATCCGTGGAGGCTTCAGTGATTTGACACTTAGCAACCGCTCCAGCCACAAGACAATCTCCTGTCCTACTTCGTCGATTTCATGGAAGATCTTAACCGGAACGTTATGACTGTGAACATCTCCTGTTTCCTTGGGTACTCCAGTAAGGCCGATGAGGTGTGCATCGAGTGGCGCAACTGCAGAGTCTGCCGGAGAAGGAGGAGATGATGATGGAGTCGAGCTACCGGAGTCTGATCTCGTTGAAGAGACGAGTCTTGCTCTGTCATCTGCTGATACCGATGCAAGACATTGCAGTAATTGTGCTGCTGTTGTCTTTCCGACACAGTCGATTCCGAAGCGAAGCGACCCTAGAGTCACAGCTCGCACAATTTCAATCGCTCTAGTCGGATTCTTGGAATCAACGACAAGGTCTGCTTTATATGCAGGCTCATCTGTCAGATGACGGCCATGCTTCGCCGTATCGATGACAAGGATAGTCCTCAGTCCAGCCAGCCTAGCCAATTGGTTCATCACAAATGCGCAGGTGGAGGAAGCTGTAGTCGATTAATCTTTGAATATTCCAGTCGTGTACTAAAGTGACGTACCTCCCCATATTGCTACCCAATCACCGCTACTCAGACGCTCTCGACGTGTGATTCCATGCCGACATTCCGCCCTCACATCGCTCGCAAGTCTAGATTCATCAATATTCTGCACGATATCTAGCAAATCCGGTCCATTAGCAACTTCTGCAAAGCTCAGCCCACCACACACTCCGAGTGCCAGAGTAGCCGTGACAGCAGCTACACCAAAAGCTGAAGCCTCCGCTGGCGAGACGTGTGGCGGAATTCCAATGACATTAGAGCTCTTAGCCACAATATACCTTTGACAAGTGGCTTTGCGAGGATCACGATAGTCGGTCGAAACGAAAGCAAACTACGCTAAGGTCAGTATGGTATTCTCATTCGATGATGAATTGGTATACAAACGCTATCGCCTATTCTCAATCTTGAGGGCTGCCGAGGCAACGTGATAACAGACCCATAGGCTTCTCTGCCGGGTATAAACGGCAGTGCAGGTATGCCAAATCCGAAGTCACTGCATACACGGTAAGTATGGATAAAAATAGTAAAAGAATTTACCCACGGTGCTTTCCAGTCTATCGGATTCAGGCCAATATACTCAGCACGGAGCAGAAACTCATCGTCTTCATGTGGAGATGGTATTTGGGCATTGGCGTCTAAATGGTATCTTTGGCCAATGCCGTGCAGTACAAGTTTAGTCTGCGTAGCAGGCAAGCCGGTGGTCGGGGGA
The DNA here is from genome assembly GCA_010093895.1 of Myriangium duriaei CBS 260.36. NCBI lineage: Eukaryota > Fungi > Ascomycota > Dothideomycetes > Myriangiales > Myriangiaceae > Myriangium > Myriangium duriaei. The sequence goes on from ML996095.1 coordinate 68,585, forward strand.
ACACTCATCGGTTTGACAGCAACAGGGTCAAAGTGGGAAAGAACGGTCAGTGTTTAGTTCAATGATTTGTTGGAGAACAAGACGGCTAGTAAATCATGCAGTACTGCTCAGAGACTGGCAGCCCATGTAATGTGGAGGTTGCCACGAACGGTCACATCTTGCCAACGCGATATCGGCATCGGCTTTCTTGACCATCATTGACATGACCCACATTCGGCACGTCATCACGTGAAGCATTCGTAATGCAGTCAAAACGTAGGTATGTGGGACTACATGGCACAAAGTCGATGTCGGGAGGTGAGGGTGGGATGGTGCAATCGCGGGGTCTCACGCTAAGCAACACTGGTGTACCACACGAGGCGCCCCTCCGTGACCCATCGGGCATTTTTGCATCATCGAATGATCAATCATCAATAATGCTTGGGACCACATGCGATAAGCTGTCTCGGAAAAAGCCGCTTGGTCGAAGACCACAATTGCACCAATTTCTTCGTCGGTTGACAATCGCTGCCTGCAGCATCATCGAGTACTAAGCACCATTGACGCCACGATCTTATCCTGCAGGGAATCCAGATTTTCATAGGCGAAACAAGATGGCGCACACTGGACAAGTAAATGGCGTTCAGCCGTCTCAGAAGAAGCAGTTGATCCTCAACGCCTTTGTTGAAATGTGTTAGTGATATACCTACGAAGACCCTGAGCCAGATATCCTTACATGGCGTACTAAACGTTCAAACAGGCAGCGGGCATCAGAGCCCCGGACTTTGGAGGCACCCTGATGATGAGAGCTGGAAATTCAACGACGTTGAGCACTGGGTTGAGCTTGCAAAACTTCTTGAAGCAGCGTCTATTCACGGCATCTTCATTGCCGATGTGCTAGGTCAGTCACTTCTATCTGCTGAAAGATCTAATGCTGACCTTGGAAGGCGGCTATGACGTTTACAATGGCAGTTTAGACGCGGCAAAACGGTCCGGGGCTCAATGGCCTGTCAACGAGCCACTCAGCGTGGTCGCCGCCATGGCTGCGGCAACGAAGAGCATTGGCTTCGGTGTAACCGCAAGCACGACCTATGAGTCTCCCTACCATCTTGCGAGACGTCTTTCGACAGTGGATCATCTCTCCAAAGGGCGATTGGGATGGAATGTCAGTACCTACGACTGGCTATGGATATACACTGACGCACCACAGATAGTTACAAGTTATCTCGATTCGGCGGCTCGCAACATGATCAACTCTACCCAGATTGCCCACGACGAGAGATATGCACAGGCTCATGAATATGTCAAGGTCAATTCGACTTTGCCCAGATTTAGTACAGAGACTGAAATGTTCAGGTGATTTACAAACTCCTCGAATCGTCTTGGCGGGATGACGCTGTCAAGCTTGACCGTGCTAAGGGCATCTACACTGCACCTGAATTGGTCCGCGAGATCAATCACAAGGGCAAGTATTTTACAGTCCCGGGCCCACACATCTGTCAACCAAGTCCGCAGCGCACGCCCCTCATTCTCCAGGCTGGAACTTCCAAGGCCGGCAAAGATTTTGCCGCCGAACATGCGGAAGCCATTTTCGTGTCTGCATTTGGGCCACAGGTCGTGAAAGCTAGCATTGCAGACATTCGTAAGCTGGCAGCTGAGAACGGCAGAGATCCTTCAAGTATCAAGGTCTTGGCTTTGGTTACTGTGATCGTTGCGGAAACTCAGGAGCTTGCTCAGGAAAAGTTTGCTGAGTACAAAAAGTATGCCTCACTCGAGGGGGCTTTGGCACTGTTCTGTGGCTGGACTGGCATCGATTTGGGGAAATATGGAGATGAAGAGGAATTGCGAGAAGTTGAAAGTAACGCTGTCAGGTATAATCATAATAGAATTAGCGGTAAAAGTTCTTTGCTTACTATTCACCAGGTCTACCGTGCAAAATTATGCTCGTTTCTCCCCTGGTACTGCCAAATGGACAAAACACTCAGTCGCCGAGCATGTCAGCATCGGCGGCAACGGGCCTGTCATCGTCGGCAACGCAGGACAGGTCGCCGATGGGCTTCAAGCATGGGTGGATGAAGCGGATGTGGATGGGTTTAATCTGGTAAACCCTCCCGACTTTTGCAACCGTCGGCGTCTTTACTGACTATTCCAAGGCTTATGCACTCTTCCCACAGACATTCAAGGACGTTATCAAGTATCTCATACCCGAGCTTCAGGCACGAGGTCTTTTATGGGATGGATATGCGGTGCCTGGTGGGACTTACAGAGAGAACTTCTACCAGACCCCGGGTTTGTCAGGACCTCCGGAAGGGCATGTGGCACATACATATCGTTGGAGAGCTGGTGTGGCTGCCGAAGATGCTCCGGTGCCTGAGTAGCACATCAGTGGTCACTTTGTTGGTTTTGAAAGCTCGCTTGAGCCACAACTTTGTTAATCAATTACAAAACTTCTATCTGCTGATTTTGCACCGCCTTTGATTCAACATGAAAACTTTGTTATTATATCTGCTTCGCCTCGGTGATATGGTCCGACTTGGCGAACGGACCATCCAGCTCGCGTGGAACCTCGACCGAACCTGTATCTGAGTCTTTTCCTACACCCCGACTACCAAAATGTCGGATTACAAGCCATGCTGGATATAAACTGATGGCCCATAATCCAAAGTTCAGGTACACCGATCCAACTTGGGCAAAAATGGTGATAGAGTCAAGTCCATAGCTGACGGCCTGCCATGCTGACTCTGTTCCCCTCAACAAAGCCGCATAGCGGATGACGTTTTGTGAGTCCGTGGCCAGATTTGAGATGATGAAATACAAGAAGAGATAGTTAATCTGGAATCCAATGGTGAGGAGGACATACGGCGCGAAAGCATGACCGAAGCCAGAGGACGACCAGTCATAGGTGGGCTGTGTGGTACGGAACTTTGTCACCAGGATAGTGGCCCACAGCCACCAAGCTCCTTGGAGTGTCGCGAGGACTGCGAATGCACAACGTGATCGGGTCTTGAGCGAGATTTTGGTCCGGTCAAGATAGTTGCCGAGAATGTTGCCAGCTGTGACGGCCACGATACCAGAGAGAAACGAACCCAAGGCCCTTGCCCTTACAGAGAACCACAGGGACAGATAGGTAAAGAACACAGCCTCGGAGAAGACTGCTTGGCCAACGAATAGTACCACCAATAGCCATTGCTTTGTGAAGAATAGTTTTGTCGTGGCACGGATCTCATACCATGGGTTTTGCAGGATGGCGAGCTCGACCCTTCTGCCATCTGTGCGCTGAACCTTTTCAGGTTTGCTGAGAAAGAACGCTACAACAGGTCCTGTGCATTGTAATGCGATAAACACCAGGTAGACCGTGTATGACACTTTGCCTGCCTTGTTGTCGTCGGCGTTTAGACCCAGATTAATAGCACCTCCGAGAATCTGGGGAAGATTAGCACTGGTCGAACAAGGCGAGCCGAAAGTACATACTTGACCAGCGAGTCTGAACGTCAACCAATACCCAAGTTGCTTTCCACGATTGTAAGGTTCAGGGTAGGCAATAGCAATGGCGGCTTCCGCCATCCAGAACACGCCTGCTGAGATACCACATAACGCAGCACCAACAAGCACCAACCACTCAGTCCCAAATCGATTGTTAGTGTACAGGCCTGCCGCATAAGGTGCATACCCAAGAGTACCGAAGATCAAGGCACCCTTGATTCCGATGTAATGGACGATGGCACTGGATAAGTAACAAGTGACGACCATGAGACAGAAGGTAAGAGCATTGGCTGTGTTCACAAGGTATGGCTTCTCAGCTCCTCCTGCGCCCAGTGAGTTCATGCTGCCCCATATTCCTACTTTTGGTCAGTAAATGCACAATTCCGCAGTGGTGGCAGACTCACCTGGAGCGGCGAAGTTGCAAAGACCGAGGATAGTAGCATTGAACCATGTTGATCTGTACCACTTGACTGGTTCTAGTCAGCGTGAGGCTCAGATAACGGAGTATAGTCCTGTTATACTCTTCTGATGCTTGGTTGTAGATGGTGTTTCACTGGCGACATAGGAACCGTCTGCCATCTTGACAAGTGATAGCACTACTGCTACTGGTCTGATTGAGTTATCGAATAATTGAAAGTTACAAAGAACAGACTGTCGTTCAGATCGTGAATACAATCAATTTTGCAGGCAAATCTATATCACTGCGAAAGCGTCTGCTTCATGTCCGATCACGGATCTACGAAATACCAGCCCTCAATTTCACCATTGACAAGGAGCATGTTTAATCAACTATGACGAAGAGCCAAAAGGCTTGAGTGGGGCCCAACCAAGCTTGATACAATCACAAACTTGTTCCCCACCATCAATGCCGCGTGGCAGTGTGGGAGAATTCTCCGCAGAGTCCAAATCCTGGAGGCATCGGCGAGCATGTCATATTGCGCCATCAATCACTTAGCCACTTAGCAACTTCACAGATTTCCAATTGACACGAGCTTGCACGTGGCAGACAAACACTTGCAATACATGGTCAGTGTACCATGACTGATCGCCAAGACCCATGCAGAATCGACACAAGGGCTTGAAAGATTCGAGTTTAGTCATTGCGTGGTCATTGTTTGCTGCCGAGTCCTGATACCGGCAGTCACCAATGTTCCGAAACGTTATCAAACTTTGTGCAACATCCTTGATGGCCGTCTTGTGCCATATTGCGGCACTGGACCAGAATGTTCCACACACAATTTTCGCATCTCTGGTCCGACACGGCTCTTCATTATTGCTATCGGTAGATATGAACAGTCTCTACGGCAAATCCCACCACCGCTCGTGCACATCACGAAGATCTACTTGCAGCTTGAGGTAGCCTGCAATGTCATGCTCCAAGTCAAGTTCCTGCTTTGTGTGCCCGTTACCGAAGTATGCGAAACGATTGCCCGATCTTGATAAGTACTCGTACTCCCAGTCCTCCCATCGTGGTTCTCGTTGAACGAAAGAAAGATGGCTTGCACTGCCCGGCCAGATGCCGTGGATTCTGTTACCAGCCTTGCCACCGTTATACCATGAGCTACAGTTGTCCGCAAAAACGGTCCTCGGAAAGAACGCATCGCAATAATCGACAAAGTCATCCGCGGCTCGTTTCGAGGGTGTGATAGTCCGGATGCCCTGCGATGACACCTTGCGAAGAAGCTTGGCATAGTACGTCAGCTGATTTTCCACAGCATGGGGGACTGTCCCTGATGGTCCAGTGCCGTGAGGACCTTGAACAAAGAGTAAATTGGGAAAACTTGGAGTCGCAAATCCCAAGTAGGTGTATGGCCAGCCATGTAATCCATCCCGTTTCCACAAGTCCCTGAGGTCTTGACCATTCGCTCGAATGGGGAACAGAGGTACCATATCTACATGGGCGCCGGTTGCGCAGAATACAGCGTCGACTTCTCGATGAGTTCCGTCAACGGTCTCGATGCCGGTTTCCGTGAAGCGTTTTATCGGATTGCGTATGAAGTTGACATTGGGCTCAGCAAGACTTTCGAGGTAACCCGGTCCAGGAGTTAGTCGACGGCAATTAGGACTGAAGTCTGGGATGATGTCGTCCAACAACTCTGGCTTTCCGGCCGTACGCTGTTTCATTATTTCGATAAATGTAGATCGCATGCCTTCGTTGAGCCTTGAACCCTGGAACAAAGCAGGGAATCTTCTCCAATATTTCGACTCTAACGCTTTACGGTACTCCAAGTACTTTACTGGGTCTTCGAACTCTTTGAGCTGCTCTTTGCTATATGGTTGAGCTTCGAAAGTTCTTACATCACCGGCCCATGAAGCTGCAATCCAGGTTTTATTCCGGGCATAGTGATCAACTCTCTCAGCCACTCGCTGCAGGTTTGGAACGACTTGAATACCGCTGGCACCATTGCCAATCACGGCGACCTTTTTGCCTTTCGGATCGAAATTCGGGTCCCAGTGCGATGTGTGGCGAAGGACTCCCTTGAAACTCTCAATTCCAGGGTATTCTGGTAGCTTCCAGGAATTGAAGCGACCCGTAGCATTTAACACAAAATCAGAAACCTCTTCAAATGCCTCCCCAGTGGAGACATCAGTCGTCTTCACTCGCCAGACCGATTCAGAGGAATCCCATGAAACATCCACCACCTCACGCTGGAATTTGGTCTTGGAGTAGACGTCGTACTTTTTGGATTGTTCACGCCAGTAGTCAAGGATTTCGTGTCCTTCAGCAAATTGTTGCGTCCATTGAGTCCGTGGGGAGAAAGTCGCTTGATACACATGTGCCGGAATGTCACAACGTACCCCAGGGTAAACGTTCTCGAGCCAAGTGCCGCCCTATTGTGATTGATTAGCTACAAAGCATGTTCCGAGTCAATTGAGATGTTACACACAACGTCATCGTTCTTCTCGAGAATGGTGAGGCGAAGTTTTGGCACTTTGGCTGGCAATAGGATACCGGCCAAGATCCCTGATAACCCAGCACCAATAACAGTCACTCTCAAGCTTCTAACATCGTCGATATGATGATCTTCGAGCTTGAGAGACGACGTAGGGTATCCAACCCGCTCGTCGGCTGTGGTGCTTAATCCACTATCAGATGAACCAACAGAAGACACATGGGGTAAGGGAAAATGAGCTTTTGGAATCTCAATTCCGGCTTGCGAGTCCAGCAGGACGTCGCCAACGCTTTTGAATGCCACACCAGGGGCTGCCATGCTGCCAATGTAAAGGAGACAGACAGGTCATCTCAGGCGATTGATAGTGGTCGACCACAGAGTATTCCAAGCACAGGTCGCAAGGTCGATGGGCCTCCACTTCTTGCGAGCATACTGGTGCGAATGATGCCATTGTCAGCAGAGCTTGTGATTGGCGCAACAGTGCTTCGAGATTCGTCGACTTCTTATCGTGCATCGCGTTGCGTGATGCGGGAGCTAGCGGCTGAGATTGCCCGAAGCGGGGTTCTGTCTCCGCTTCGCCCCCCTGGCCAAGGAACGCCGCGTCGCACCACATCATTGGGCTGCGGCGTGGTCCATCCCACGTGTCCCCTCTTTCATTGCCGAGACAGGGACAATCGTGTGCAAGTGAAGCGGACCGTATCGCCAGGGACTGTACACGAATCATGACAGACTCGGTGACGTCCAAGCTCGCCAGCCTTAACCCGTTTGCGTCGCGCTTCAAACCCGATGATGAGGATGTCGGCGAACAGATCGATGCCAACACTGTTGCAGGTGGTGGGCATAGTGCCCGTGAGACTAACATCACCAAACGTCAACTTCGCGTGAGCCCAGCAATACGTTCGTTCCTCGTCGACAAGGGGCTTCTTTCCCTATCCGACATCGAAGAGGATAGCCATGCGTTGCAGGAGATGCTGGATAGGCCGCATATTAGAGTACCCTTCGAGTTGACAGATCGATCCTATTCGTTGCCTGAATACTTCATTAGCTCGAGTCACAATACATACCTGATTGCCAACCAGCTCTATGGCAGCTCTGCCGCTAGTGCCTACGAAACTGCGCTCAGGACTGGATCGCGATGCATCGAGATCGACGCATGGGACAACAAAGACAATCCAGAGGAGCCCAAGGTGACTCATGGTTACACTCTCGTGTCAAACATTCCTTTCCGCGCTGTTTGCGAGACAATTCGAGATATGGTCGACAGAGAGGCCGAGCAACAAGTCGATGCACGGGCCTACCGTGCTGGCCCAATCCTCGTGTCTCTAGAGAATCATTGTGGCGCACAAGGTCAACTGCGACTTGTACAGATAATGAGGCAAGTTTTTGAGGACCGTCTACTCAGCAAAGCCGTTAGAGACAAGGGAACAGAGGAGCAGCATGGTGGCGAACCTGTCAAGCTTAGCGAACTAGGCTCCAAGATTGCACTTATTGTGGAGTATTACTTTCCTGATGCAGAGCCTCCAGAAGACAGTTCTGATGAAGACGATATGAAGGATGAACAGCACAGGCAGGAGCGAGAACACAACGAGCAGGCGAAGAAAAATGCTGGCGCCACCGTTATCATTCCGGAACTCGCAGAGCTTGGTGTCTATGCTCAGTCCGTCAAACCAAGAGACAACACCTGGTTTGAGCAAGCTGGCGAACTCAAAGATGGTCCTCACCACCATCTCATCAATGTGTCGGAGTCAGCCTTATCAGCGCTCTTGCCCGCTGCCGCTCAACAGATTGGTAGACACAATTCGCAGCACTTGATGAGAGTATTTCCGAAAGGCACCCGGATATCTTCACAGAACCTTGATGTCATTCCATTCTGGGGGATTGGTGCACAGATCTGCGCACTCAACTGGCAGACTTTCGGTACTCCCATGCAGCTTAACGAAGCGTTGTTCAGCGGTACAGACGGCTATGTCCTCAAACCTGCCGCCCTCCGTGCAGGCGGCAGCGGCAAGCTTTCCACGGGTCGGAAACAACGACTTCGGTTACATGTAGGCGGCGCAACCGATCTACCTGTACCTGAAGACAAACGAGAGGACGTCAAGCCCTACCTGACATGTACTCTGATCCACCCAGACACGCTGGACGCCGACAAGCAGGAGAAGCGAAAGACAAAGCCCTACAAGCACCACAAGCTCACGGGTCTCTTGCATAAGGGCGACAGCTCCCCCTCCACAGATCCGATTTGGGACGATATGTTGGAGTGGGACTTTGAAGAAAATGAGCTTGTGTTTCTGCGACTGCTTATCAAGAGCGATGACAGCTATGCTCGCAACCCGATATACGCAGTGTCGGCGGTACGTCTGCTGTATGTCCAACCTGGATGGAATTTTATTCGGATGCTGGACCTGAAGGGAGGAGAGACACATTGTAGTCTACTCGTCAAGTTTGAGATTATTGATCTAGCGAAAGCATGAAGACTGTTGATGTAGACGTTATTCAAAACAGGATATATCCTTCGTAGAGAATGACACGACTTCTGGTGTAAAGCTATATCTGCTATAAGCCAAAAAAAAAAGACCCCTGAAAACAAGTATTGGTCCAGTCTGTGGTCTGCTGGCGCGTCGGACCTCAATCCGAGGAGCTCGACTAGGGTTCGTCACGGCTACGTCACACTTTGCTTTTGCATACCAGAGCCAGCTCCGCCACCATCGATTTGTCCCTTGGCTGTTCTATTCATCGCAGAATCACGAAAGGTACTGCACATGTCCACATTGCGTAGAGAAGGTGGCATACCGCGCAGCAAAACAGCTGACCTGTTGACTGATGCTTGCCCTAACTTATGGCTGAAACGAAGCGTCGTCGGATTGTTCCGACTCAGGGATCGGACTCTGAGGCGGACCAAGACAGGCCTCACAAGCGTCAGCAGATAGGTCTTGCATGTAATGCATGCCGCAGGCGAAAGTCAAAAGTAGGTCTCACCCCAACTGTTTCTGCAGCCTATATTGACATAGCAAAGTGTAGTGGCCACCGTCCCAAATGCACCCTCTGCGCCACCCGAGGATATAATTGTGTGTACGAGGAGGCTTCAGAAGGGAAGCAACTAGCAGACCTTCGACGTGCTCACCACCAAGTCAAAGATGAGAACTCGGATCTGCGGGACTTGTTCAAGCTTCTTAAGACCCGGCCGGAAGCAGAGGCATATTCAATGCTCAACCGGCTTAGGTCTGGCGACGATGTCTCCTCTCTAATGAGGTTCGCCGAGGCTGGAGATCTCACTTTGCAGTCTCGATTCACAGGTCTTTCGGCCCATACCTCTCTACTTGCCGACATCCCAGATCCGAACGAATTGACACACTACGGTATCGGGTCTGCATTCATGATGCCTGACAGCCTCGAGTTTGACTATGCTGATGGCGGGTCGTTGTTTCCCGATATTGCTAGCAACTATCAGAAACTAAGCTCCGACCACAGATCTGATTCTCTATTCGCTGATTCGCCACAGCTCAGCGGCCCCTCAAGCTCTGCATCTCCGAATCAACTTTCCAGCTCTGATAAGGGTCTGCTCGCGGACCATCATCCGCTATATGACGACGTACTTCTGACTGTTCAACCTCACCTATGGACTTCCGTCCCCATCAGTAGAAGCGTCATGGCAAATCTCATATCCATGTATCTCTCTTGGTCACACACTATCTACACCGTGTTTGATGAACGGTACTTTGTCGAGGACCTCGTTTCGGGAAACACAAACTTTTGCAGCCCGCTCTTAGTCAATGCGACTTGTTGTCTTGGCTGTGTGAGTTGATGTCTTCGTTTTTGGAAGCTTCGTTCTTTCTAATCCTATTCAGGTGTTGTATACCACGCTCGATAGTCATGCGCGTCTACTGGGCAGTCAATTCATGCAGTGCGCAGAGACACTCTTGCAAGCCGAATCGAGGCCGTCTCTCACGAATGTTGCAGCGTCAGGAATCCTGAGTATGGTCGCGGTATTGCATTCTAAACACAGCCTTGGTATGAATTATGTTTCCCAAGCATGTCAATGGGGCCGGCAGCTTGGCATGTTTCACAACGCAAGCAACGTGGAAAAGATGCCTCATGACATGCTAGAGCGCAAAATGTTGCAAGCCAAAGCCGTAGCATCATGGGGCATCTTCAAGTTATCCGCGTAAGTTTGCTTCGTCGATTTTGGTAAAAGGATGTGACCTAACTCATCAGGACTGTTGGTCTGTCGTACCCTATTTATCCAATGTGCCCAATAGCTCCATCACTACCGCCATCACTCGACGAACTCGATATTGGTTGCCCTCGAACATTGTGGCCGAGCACTCGACAGCTGGGGTATCCGGTCTCTTCTTACAGTCATTTTTGTGAACTCGCCAGCATTACGAATGATTGCATTATTTTCCGCCAAAGAATAATGGAATACGTTTCCAGAAATAAAACGCTGGATGAGAATACATCACTAAAAACTGCACTCTACCTTGTGCAAAAACTAGTCTCGTGGAAGGAAAAACTACCTCATGGAGTGAAAGTGGCAAATAATTGTTTGCCTGCGGGCTTGGACCTATTGATGACTCCTCATTCTCTCATTTTGGAAGTCCTTCGATTGTTTGCAACCAAGTACGAATGCGCAGCTGTCCTCTATGCGAATTCCGTGAAGTGGTTAACAATCTACCTCTCGACGTCCCGCAACTCGTGGGGTGGGCCACCGAATTTCATAATGTCATGTGGTCTACTTCTCAAAGGCGCTTCAGCAGCCTTGCAAATGTCAGACCATGGTCCTCGGGCAAATAGGCTATTTCTCGATTGTGTGGAGATGGTGCACGAGATTGCAAACGCGAGTGATTTCTTGAGCGAAGCACTCTTTGGTCTGCTAACAAAGGCACGAGATGTCTTATACCCTTTCCCTGAGAGAGCACAATTCATTCTCGACGAGTTGGAAGCCAAAAACAGTATTAAAAACACGAATAATGACAGTGCCTTTATAGTCGACTTGGACATTGCTCAAAAGGATCCGACAGCTGGAAGCCTGAGTGGCGTGATAAAGAAGGATCAGCAGCGTAAGCTCGCGCAGCACACTCTACCTCATCCCATGGCAGCCAATCAATGACGATCAGTATGGCGGATGACACTTGCGACAACGTAACACAACCATCATGGATTGAGACTATTCAAGACATGCGTTTGCATGCTGTAATGAAAGCTACCAAGCCTTTCTTTGAACTAAGATAACGATCGCGCAAGTCTTGTGGTACTGGTTCACTTGCCATTTCCATTATAGGTAAAGTAATTCGGCGAACCAGCTGCAAAGCTGACCATATTGCGCGTCGCCGTTTGAAGCAGGAACTGTCTCGTTGTAAGCGCATCTGGGAGTGTTTGAAGCTTCTTGAAGTACAGAACGAGCCCAGAGACGTGGGCAGCTGCCATTGAAGTACCTGAAATTCTGGCTGTGGCATTATCACCGCCAATCCAAGTCGAAAGTATATTTAGGCCAGGGGCAAAAATACTCACGGCTGGACCGTAATTGGAAGTGAACAACCTGAACCGCCGTTGATCAGTGGCAGCAACAGTGATGGAGCCCTTTGCACTGCCTGGCGAGTAATGGTCTACTCGTCTCCAGTTGTTTCCTGCAGACGTGATGGAGGAAATACCGACCTTAAAGGCTGCATCGACCGCATTGTTGAAAGCTGCGGAATAGGGACCATTCATGGAAACGTTGATGACTGCTTTGGCTTGTCGACGATTTCTGACAATATCTCTTACTGCCCATTGATACCCATCCATGACGATAGCGGCAGAGGTAGATGGACTTATGTCTGCGACTTTGATCGCAACCAACTTGCACTTCTTGGCCACTCCATATGTCTTACTTCCCATGATCCCCGCTATGTGCGTTCCGTGACCATTTCTATCTTGTGGAGGCACCAGTTTCAGTGCATTGTAACCGTGTCTAGCGCGTCCTCCGAATTCGAGGTGATTGGTGATATTGATGCCAGAGTCAACCACATACCCCCAAGTCCCACCTCCACCAGAGTCGTCATATACATATGTACTTCCGTGATATCTATCACGATGCGATATCAAGCCTAGACCCCAGTTCGGGCTTTTTTGTTCAACAAGCGCTGAAGTCGTCCACAGTTTGTCTTTCTCCACAGACTGTACATCACTGCGAGCTTTTATTGATGCAATGAGACGACCATCGAAATGTCCGGCATATGCTTGAAAGCCTGGAAAACTATACTTGTACAATACCCCTCGAAAGATCTTGTCTTTGCGGGTACGAAAGCTCTCAACAAAGCTCATGTGAGACGAAACGTTCGCGCGGGGCCTGAGGGTGATTATGTATTTATCCGTGAGATCGAACATATCATCATATGCATGGTCCTTGTTTGCGACCACAAGACCGCAGAGGATAACACCGATCATGCAAGTATACTCCAAAAGGTACATTGCATTGACTGATTGGTGACGAAGAGCGACCTGTAACGAACGAGAGGAGGAAATCCCCGGGGACGAACGAAGTCACCCAAGCAATGTCTCTGTCTTGGGACGCGATCCTTGATCTGGACAAGAGAGCGATCGATCGAGCCGTGATTTCGCCCGTGGAGGTGCCCAGAGAGTCGATGAGACGGGCAGATCTCCAGCCCGTGTTCCAATCATGAGACTACAATCATCATCTTTCTCATTGGTCATATGTGCTATAAGCATCTTCACACACAATGCGGAACGCGTTTTGGAGTCGTCGGACCAACAAAAGGAATAGCAGATTTCTAAGTAGCAGTAGACTGCTGAATTTTGCGTATCATCATTGTAAGGACCGCAGAGAAGTTTACTAGTTAAGTACAACTCGTCAGTATAACTTCATACAACAGAAGCTATAGCAAGATGATGTTGTATGGGGGCACGATAAGGTAGCCCAAAAGCCCTTGATCGCTAAACACGAACGTTCAGGCTCTCAACACCAAACATCGGCTGCTCGGCACGGTAGATAGCAATCGCGGAATCCGCCCGTTCGAAGCTCCCGCCCAACGCAAAAAGATGATTAATTCCCATCTCGACCACTCCTGAATATGACGACTTCACGAATATCGTCGACGGTATACCAAGCCATGTAAACACGAATGCTCATGAACACCAACCACACAACGACTATGGCCGACTCCGCTGCCACACCGCCGACCGCGTCCCCCTCTTACCCCCCGATTGGCGGAGAACCCACCGAGTCCATCACCTCACCACACGTCTCCGAGCCTAAGCCCGATGACAACTACAACCACGACCTCCCCTCGCTCGCCCCTATCCCATCAAAGGACGACTGGGGCGCCCGCCCAGCATGTTTCCGCAGCACAACGCAAGAAATCCTCTTCGTCTTCATCGCCACAATGGCAATCGGCATGTCCGCCATCCTGTCCGGCACCACAACCGTGATCCCCAACTTCGTCGCCGCCGACCTGGACATGTCCCAAGCCGAACTGACCTGGCTGACCGCCTCGGCGCAACTCGCCTCGGGCTCCTTCCTCCTCTTCTTCGGCCGCATCACGGACCTCTTCGGCCAGAAGTCGATGATCGTCGTCTCCTTCTTCCTCTTCTCGGTGCTGAGCTTGGCCTCGGGTTTCGCGCGCACGCCGATCGTGCTGGACGTGCTGAACGGCATCATGGGACTCTTGACGGCGGCCGCGGTGCCGCCTGCGCAGGCGAATCTGAGCATGACGTACGGCGAGCCGAGTCGGCGGAAGAATGCTGCTTTTGCGTGCTTTTCGGCGGGGAATCCGGTGGGGTTTGCGCTGGGGATGGTGTTTAACGGGATTGCGACGCAGTTGTTTGGGTGGAGGGCGAGTTATTGGTTGCTGGCGATTATCTATCTGGTTTTGAGTGTGGCGGCTATCTTTTGTGTGCCGAAGGATACGACGCCTAAACGGAGTATGAATTGGGAGACTTCCAAGCGCTTCGACGTCGTGGGCAATTTGCTGACGGTGGGCGGTATTGCGATGTTCTCCGCTGCTCTCTCTCTCGGTTCGACGGCTCCTCAGGGATGGAAGACGGATTATGTTCTGGCTCTGCTAATCGTGGGCTTTGTCCTTATCGTCGGATTCGTCTATTGGGAGAAGCTCTACTCTCATCCGCTCATGCCCATGCACATCTGGAAGGACAGAAACTTCTCGCTTCTAATGGGTATTCTCTCACTGGGCTTCATGGCTTTTCCTCCCGCAGCGTTCTTCAACGCACTATTCTTCCAGCGGGTGTGGAATTTCTCGGCAATCTCAACAGCAGTCCATCTTCTTCCGATGGCGGTAATGGGCGTTATTGTCAACATATTCGCCGGAGCGTTCATGCACCGGATCAACAACAAGCTGCTGATGCTGATCGGCGCATCTTCATATACACTATCATTTCTCCTCCTGGCGCTGAACCGCACCTCGTCCAGCTACTGGGCTTTTTGCTTCCCCTCATTCCTGTTCATGGTCGTCGGAGCAGATCTGGAATTTAACGTTGCTAACATGTACGTCATGACCACTCTACCCCCGGACCAACAAGGTATAGCCGGTGGCATCTTGCAGACAGTCACTAGGCTATTCACCACCATTGGCTTTGGCATCATCACTGCCGTCTTCGACTCCGTGGCGAAGAGCCCAACGCTGGCGGGCTATTACAAAAGCTCTCCCAAAAGCCAGGCATACTCCGCCGCCTTTTTCTACTCTACTGCATGTGCAGCAATTAGTATTGTTTTAGTAGTGTTTCTCCGCATCGGCACCCAAGGAGGGAAAGTCCGTCGACCCACAACAGTAGAAACAACAGAGGTGGTGAAAGAAGATGTTAAATCCCAATAGACCTTATGTAAACATACAATACATCATCCAGCGCAGCCATGCGCTACGCACAGTCTCCGCCCATCTTACACAATGCTAGTCCTCTTCCTCTACTTCTCCAATCGCAAACGCATGAATACGGTGCCCTGCACCGGCGTATCATAATACCTCTCACACTCCTCGAACCCCAACCCTTTGTACATCCCAATAGCCGCGTGCATACTCCCCAAGGTATCCAGCTTCACAACCTCATACCCCACCTCCCTCGCCCCCGCCAGCACCTTCTCCGCCAGCGCTCGCCCCACACCCTTCCCCCTCGCTGCTGGCACGACGTACAGCCGCTTGATCTCACCCACTAGCCCTTCACACTCCGAGACTGTGGACTTGGTAAGCGGCCGTAGCGCAACGCAACCCCACGCTTCCCCTTCTTCCGACCACGCTATATACAGCCGTCCCGCAGGGGGAGAATATGCGCCGGGGAGGGAGGCTAGCTCGGTGGAGTAGGATTGGAAGGAGAGGTCGAGATTCAGGGAGGCGGTGTAAGCTTCGAACAATGCGGTGACTGTGGAGAGGTCTTGGGGGAAGAGCGCGGGGGAGATGGTGAAAGAGGTTGACATTGTGTTAGAGCGGGAGGGAATTTAAGCGAAGGTAGAGTGTAAATCGATGAGGTGGTGGGTGGACCGCGGGGGTCTGGAAATGGCCGGGGTTAGAGCGTCCGGCTGAGCGCCAGAGTATCGTAAAGCAGGAAGTTTCTGTTGCACTTAAGGGATGATGTGAAAGGGAATTCCAGCGATGTAAGGAGGAGGATAGATCGTTGGATATAGCAGGACAGATAGCGGTATGTCATAGACAGAGCCCAACAGTGCTGCTTGGATAAGCAAAGTATCATTACGCCCTGCAGATGATCAGCTCAGTCTTTCAGGGGAATGTTGAGAGCAATTATAACATACTACATGGTTGATGGATTATGGTCGAGATGTTGCGGAGAACGAGGCCGAGATCGGGCGTCGTGAGTCACGGGAATGAGATAGTGATGGAAGGTGTTTACGACCAGCACTTAGTGATCAGAATCAAAGAAGGTATAGCCTGCAATTTTCGGCTTTACAAGACCAATTTGACAGGGGAAGCTGTTAGGTGCAAATTGTAAAGTCGTTCATGATAGTGCCTGCGGAGGGGTCCCGCAAGCCAGCACTTAAAAAGTCTATATTGAGCCCATTCGCTATCTATGTGATACGTGCGAATGCAGCACCGCATCATAAATCGCGTCTATCCTCCAAGCGCCTCCACGATTGCGGAAGGTTCATGGTGCAAGTCGTAGGACGAAGTCAACCATAGTGCATCGACGAGTGATCGCTCGAAATCACTTCGCCTGACCAAGTCAGCGGAAGTTTCCGCTTCACCGTCAAGACCTCACTGATCAAGAAAATCGCAGGCCTCCTTGACCTTCTTCGTCATCTCATCAAGCTACACAAGTCAGTCCAATCATGCTCCTCGGTCTCGTACCTGTGAACTCACATAGTGCGGCCTGAACACACTAAAGTGCGCCCCAGGGATATCATGCGACTCCTCGATGAACTCATAAGGATACTCCTTCCACCCCAGAAACTTGTCGTTCCTTGCCAGATCCGTCCGCGACAGACTCGCTGTCCCCGTAGGTTTCGTAAACTCCTTCGCCCTCAGCATAACCGCAGGGGGTGGAGACCTTCCACCCCCCCACGTCGGAAGCTGCCACCCGTGGATCAGCAGACGGCATTCCTTCATCGACCGCAGGATCTTGTCGCGGACTTCCTGCTTCGTTGTCGGGGCAAACTCCGGGTCCGAGGCGACGAGCTCCTGGCCTTCTGGATCGGGGGTTTTGGGGTAGGGCGAGTCGATCATGACTATACCTTTGACTTCCAGCTTGGGGTGGGAGGCGAAGATGTGTGCGATTTCGAGGGAGAGCATGCCCCCCATTGACCAGCCTTATGCTTGTCAGACAAGAGATATGTGTGTACCGGTTCAGGACAGCTTACCGCCGAGTATAATTGGGCCGCTCGAGACAGTGGATTCTATGTAGGAGGCATACTCGCGTGCCATGCCGTGCATGCCACCCTCCCATGGCTCACCGGAGTCGAAGTGTGAATTTGCGATGCCATAGACTTGACGCTTGAGACTCCCGAGCAGAAAGTAGTTGAAGATGGTGCCGCCGCCGTCATGAATGAGGAATAGCGGGGTGTTGTTGCCGAAGGGTGGATGCTGTATTTCGACACACCCTTCCATGATCATTACAGGCGCGACCTGGCGTGTTGGGAAGTGCTTCGTCCAACAACACTAAAACACTACAACTGTTGAACCACGTGACGAGTATTACGGTAGTATGACTGTTACCGCTGAATGAAGGTGCGACGTCGGTGTGATGCGGCGTCGGGGAATCAAGCGCGGATAGCCGAGACTGGCAAGTACGGACATTTTTGGGTATCGCAACTTTGTTATCCCTGTACAACAATAGAGAATTGAGTGAACGGCCAATTGAACGGGACATTCATAGTTTATTGGCAGAGGGCGTATCGCGTTGTGGTGGGTTTCATGAATTAGCATCGGGATCGGTAATTTCAGCCTCGGTTCGATTTTGGAGATTGTGGCAAAAATGTCACACGGCAACGTGAGTATATCGACGGCGGCTGCTCCTGTTCCTGTTCCTAATATCATTGCAGAGCCAGGAGACTGGTCCGCTGGTGTCATTAATAGCTGGGGGTACTGCGGGAGGCATCGAGGCGACACTAACAGTACGACCTCAATCACATGTTCCTTCGCCGGCATTTTAATTGACACAACGCCAGTATCCTTTCGAGTTTGCAAAGACCCGGGTACAGCTGAAGAGCGATGGCACTGTGTATAGCAAAAATCCGTTCAAGGTTGTGGGCGATGTGATCAAGCAGGAGGGCATCACTGCTTTATACAAAGGCTGCTCAAGTCTTGTGATCGTAAGGCAGACAACCCTCTTGCCGCGGTGCTTACTGACAGGTCACAGGGTACAGTAGCGAAAGATGCCATTCGCTTTATGACATTCGACCGGATTAAAGCTGCGTTTGAAGACAAAGAGACTGGCCAGCTCTCCGCCATTCGATCGTTATTGGCAGGCATGTCAGCCGGTGTAGTAGCCTCGACATTCGCAGTGACCCCAACGGAACGAATCAAGACGGCGTTGATAGACGACGCAAGGTCCTCAGGGCCTCGGCGATTCCGGGGTGCCATCCACGCCACTACAACGCTGGTAGCGGAAAATGGGCTTAGAGACATCTATCGGGGGTATGCGACGACGACACTCAAGCAAATGGGGACTACCAGTGTGCGAATGGGTTCATATAACATATTGAAGGACTATGAGAGTGCTCGGAATATTCCTCAGACCACGCTGGTCAACTTCGGTAACGGTGCGGTGGCGGGCATAGTTACGACGTATCTGACCCAGCCATTCGATGTCATCAAGACAAGAGCTCAGAGCGCAAAAGGTGCTGGTACAGTAGAGGCTTTCAACAGTATCATGGCAGATTATGGCGTGAGAGGCTTTTGGAAGGGAACAGTGATGAGACTAGGTCGGACGGTATTTGCGGGCGGGATTCTGTTCACGGCATATGAAAGCACTGTCAAGGTCTTGAAGACGGTACTGCCGCAGTATGATTGATGGCGAGGCGTGGAGAAAAATAGAGGGCATACAGGGTGGACTTCGAAGTCACAGATGGAGCTTTGCATATGGCAGGATCAAATACGTTTGAATATGATATGCATTCGATGATACTAGGGCTATGTGCATAGCAATTCCCGGCGACCGGGGCCGCTAAAGGGTATCGCTTTTTTTTTCGGGGGTTTGTGTTTGATTAAATCCAAGGACTCCACGCTCGTTAATTCCAGCACGCTTTCAATCACAATAGAGCGTTCGTTTCAGGGCATATAATTCGTGTAGGCCCTTAGTAGGGCTTCTCGGCGTAGCGAGCCGAGGTATATTTGTGCGACCGGCGGCCAACACAGCAGTCGACGCACCACCAGAAGGCACAGATGATCATGGCAGCAGTGGCAGCCCAAGTGAGGGCAAGGAATTTCTTGCCAGGGCTGGCAGACAAGCCAATGTCGTTACCATACTTGTTGATCAGTCGCGAACCGTGAACAGCGAGGACAGTGACGATAGCACTTGCTATACCTATCGCCGCAAAAGCCAGGATCGCGATCAAGACGTTGATGAAGGCTGAGAGGCGGCCGGACAGGCAGAAGGAGATGATGGAAAAGATAGCAGCGACTGCAGTCAGCGCGAGGCCAACGCAGTACAGGATAAACATAGCCTTCTGCGCGGCGTGCAGAGCCCGAAGTCCAGTGTCAATATCGCTGGGCCACTCTAACGAGGTAATGTTGATGTCACTGTGGCCGGAGTTATCAATCTCGGTTTGGATGATCTTCTTGGGGTCGAATTGGAACATTGCTGTGGCGGCGCTACAGTTTGTGAATTTCTTGTGGATATCGCTCGTCTTGAGAGTGGCGTTGGGGACGGGGCCTGGAGTGTAGTAACCCTCGCAGTAGTTCAAGACGTTGGCAGTGTAAAAGTCGTGCATGCCCAGTTTACGGGCGACGGTGTTGACGGCATCTTGAAGCTCAGATTGAGCACTGTCCGGCAAGCTGTTGAGCAGAGTAGCAAGAGCGGGATCCGTCTTGGAGAGGGTGGAGTTGAGGGAGTTCTGGCCAAACTCGGAGACATTAAGCTAGAGGCATAGTCAGCGGACTTGATCTAAGAATCACCGCATTCAGATCGGACCTACTGTGATTACTGGGTATCCTGGGAGAAAGCTGGTCTTTGAACCGGCGAAAAGGCACAAGAAGCTCAGCACCAGGGCGCCCAGGCTGAGGAGAATAGGGACGATGGCGGAGACCCTCATGGTGTCAGGTGCGTTGTTCTTGCCGTCGAAGAGAGATGCTCGAATATTCAGCGAGAGTGGATTAGATGTTGTCGCGTTCAGGTGATGGTGACAGTGAACGAGAGAAAGGTAGCGCAGTCCAGATATGAGGAGGCGGTGGCCAGTGGGATACAAATACTCTTAAGCGGCGTGGCCAGGTGGTTGCTGTAAATATAAATACGCAGCCCGCCCTGCCTCAGCCCAAAGCTTGACAAGGTTGGCTGGGTTGTGGTTGGCGCCGGAGGATCTGTTTGGCCTGGCAGTGCAGGGTGATGTCACCGCCGCGCTTCCTTGCTTGCGTTCGGCCAACTTTTCGCTCGCTTGCAGACGGCGTAGCGGTCGATTGATTGACCCCTACACTCAACCGACGGCAGCGATGACGATCGAGTGTGGCTCTTCGGATATTCTTCGCAATCTCTTGTGGGGGTACGAATGGTGTTACGATCACTGGGTGCAGATTCGTTGTACATAGACACGCGTTTGCTCAGGGCGCATGCGGCTCGGCTGCAGGTGTCAGCCAAATCTTGGTGGCGCAGCGGGTTAGTGCAGGAAAAAAAAGCGGGTCGCAGCTTTGAGTTACGTGGATGTGGAGTTACAGGAATAATGTCCTGCATGCTTGTGATACATCAGCCTGACAAACCCCCAACAAGGTTGAAGGAACGCAGAACCTGACTACGGCTACTACATGTGTTCCATTCCAACGTTGCGCAAGGGACATCCCGAATTTGCGGGACGGTTTGGGAATATTGGAGAAATTGGTAGGTCTACCCAGCAGAGGGATTCCACGGACTATTTTCGTGGCCTTTTCCCATCGACACGACTCCAGTTGGGAATTTTTACATGCCTCGAATCCAACGATCGTTCAAGAACCTCGTGTTTCCTGGATTCTGTTTCAACTTTTGCAGACAATTGTCCATTCCCTCCTTATTGCTCTGTGTCCGGTACGTGGGTACAATGTAGAAATATAGGCACGTGACGTTGCGGAGCCGATTAGTCATGACTTGCCCCTCTCCGAACCGCTGCCCTTTATCGAGATTCAGGTCTGGTCCCTCTCCGCCCCCACCACTTCCAGTTTCCCACACCGCAGTCCCAACACCACCACCACCACCTGCTGCATGCCTTTGACAATCAAGCCTCCGCGACAGCCTGCCACGACGTCCGACTCCGACCTCTTCTCTGCGGGCCAAGTGGCTACCGGTCAAAGCAGCCGCAGTCTCAGTCGCTCCGCCTCGCCCGTCCCGCCCTCCGCCAGCCCGCTCACCCCCACTGCCCGCCACGTCAACTTTCCTTCCAAACACCAGGTCGCCCTCTCGCAGTCGGCACCTCGAGAACCAAGCCATGTGCCCAAATCGGAGCTCATAAGCCGCCCCGCCGCTCGCCCATTCTCGGGTGACGATGCAACGGATGCCATAGCCCTACGCGCGGCCATCTCCAGCCTACAATTCCAGCGCAAGAAGGCAGAACAGGACATAAAGGCACTACAAAAGATCAAAGGTGACGCACTGGCTCGACCGGACGACTTCCAGGCACACATCATCCAAGTCGCAAAGCAACAGGCACAGCCGCCGAAGGACTTTGATTTCTCCTTCAAAGATGACGCGGAAATGGTGGACGACTCGGAGGACGAGGACAAGAAGCCCGCAGCCAAAGCTGAGTCAGGATCCAGCTCCTTCCCGCCGTTTCCTCGTCCTCAGGATGTAGTCCGATGTCCACCAATCAACTGGGACAAATACCACATCGTTGGGGAGCCCTTGGACCGGATGCACAATGTGCAGCAGACTCGAGTAGGGAATCCTTCGAATGCTGGCAGTAACGAAAACGTGCTGTCGGCGCCTTATGATCCTATGTTCGATCGATTAGACTCAAAGCAGTTGAAAGGAGGTCTGGGGGGTGCGGAGAGGAGAGATAGTGTATCATTCTCCAATCAGGCCTCTGATCACCGTCGTATGAACACTAAGCCATAGTGGCATTGTTATTGAGCGTTGCTAGGCTCGGATCTACTAGGCTCGCAATGGGTGGCTTCGAATGACTTATGAGTGATGTGATATGTAGGATCGGCTGGATGCGGCATTGGTCATCCAACAAAAGAACGAATGCCTTTTTTCAATCCATATGCACGTGCACTGCCGCTTGTGAATCTCGTGTAAATGGTGAATCTAGTAGTGGCGTTCCCAGCACCCGGGTCTGCCCCTCGGACCCCGCCGATGCAATATCGGCACGCCTGAGCACCACCCCCTGTAAAATGTTCACGGTGATCCCCTCTGTGCCGCCTCCATCACGGTATTCTTCTGAACAACATAATTTTTAAGTCAATATGTCCTCCAGCTACCCCACTAAGCCTACCCATTCCAGGCACGATACCGCTCTAATCCATGGCCTCTCCACAGCCGAATTTGCCCGCCTGACTGAAGTATGCACTGAGGCAAAATCCAAGGCATATTGTGCGTTATGTTTCTTATCATGCAAGCTATATACTGACTCGTTGCCAGGCCCGTACTCCAAATTCAGGGTCGGTGCTGCCGTTCTGACAAAGTCTGGTAGCTGCATAGCAGGTGCCAATGTCGAGAACGCAGCCTACCCAGTCGGTGTCTGTGCGGAAAGGGTAGCCCTAGGCACTGCTGCCGTCGAGGCATGTAGACTTCTTTCAGTAACATCGATCATGCTCTGACGGTACAATCTAGGGAGCACGTCCTGGAGATATCCGTGCTGTTGCCGTGTCCACAGACGCCAGCACCCCGTCCAGCCCATGTGGCTTCTGCCGACAGTTCATCAACGAATTTTGCGAGGCTACTACTCCCATCATCATGTTCGACAAGGACGGCAAATGGGTCGTCATGACTGTCGAGCAGCTTCTTCCTATGGGCTTTGGTCCTGACCAGTTGAAGCGCGATCAGGCTGCGGCTGCTCAACTGGAGCAATGATTGGATCAGTCGCACGTCACGTATCACTCGAACGGACGGGCTGACTCCAGCGTGGAAGTTTGTGTATAGGGTATCATGTCCAACCAATAACTCTCAGTGTATCAAGACCACAGGCTTGCCCTTTTCCCATCCGTCTATGCTCTCTTTTATGTTTACCCAATACCGTAGCTTGACGGCTTCCTCTTTGGCTTTATCCATGTCATCGTCTTTGAATGCTTGGTCTAATACCTCCACGCTTGCTTGGATCCGCGTGTCGTTCGTCTCCTTCAAGGGGTCGAGGTCGCTCTCTTCCTGCGCCTCTTCAATCGTCTCCCTGGTCTCAAGAACTTCCATCAACAGCTCAGGGTCATCCACTTTGGCTGTCTCATCCTCGGCGACATCGATGCCTCTCAATGACAGTAGATATTGGGCCCGCAGTAGCGGGTTCTGGAGTGTCTTGTACGCCTCATTGATCCGGGCGGAAAGTGCCTCCGCCTGTCGCTTCCTGTCGGCGGGCGCAAGATCCGGATGTGCCTTGGCTTGTAGCTGAAGGAACTCTTTGCGAAGCGCTCGTATGTCAATCCCGAACGGTCCACTTGGAGGAATCGCGTCTGCTCCGAGTGTTTGGGTGAAGTAATCGTAATGGGTCTGCGGTAGGATAGACTCTTTGGCTGCTGGCGCTGACCCCACTTTTGCTTGATCTCGTCGCAGCGCTTGTGAGAACGATCGACTTGAAGACGCTGGCATATGCGTCGACTTCACAGTCCCAGACAACCAGGCACATCTTGGACAGGCCCGCCTTTCGGCTGAGCCCAGAAATCCTCCCAAATGAGACAGAGCTGCACGGTTGATGCAAGTCTTCATTTTTTAAGCCTCCCCGAGTATATCCAGTCGTGCACAGGAAAAGTAGACGCCAGGAAGAAATGAAATAAAATTGATCTTGAGGTCGCCGCCGCATGAGCGGCGAAACCTTGAAATTGACGTCACGGTCAGAATGTCTTGGCACAAAATGGTCGAACGCGACACATCGCGATTGTCAGGTCCTGACTTTCGCGTGCTACGTATCCATCGTCCTACGACTGCACGTCCTATCTCAGGCGGCCACCGCTCTCCTATCACTTCTGCAATGGCACCTCCAGTATCCTTCACGAAAGCGACTTTGTCTTACCCGGTATATAGCGTCGACTTTGACCCATACAATCGCAGTTATCTCGTGGTTGGCGGAGGTGGTGGTGAGGGCAGGAGTGGTGTCAGCAACAAGATCGTACGGAGAAAGTATCAGGTTTGAAGTGAACAAGGACTGACTGTATCCTTAGACCCTTCTTGATGCTTCTTCACGGACAACGCTCGATGTAGTTGGTGAAATCGAGCTTTCAAGAGACGAGGACTCAGTGACATCTCTTGCAAACCTTTCCTCCAAGGACGGCCTCATAACCCTTGCCGGAATCAACTCTTCGGAGGCTGAGCAAAAAGCCCAAAAGAACGAACACTTCCGCGCATTCGACGTCCGATATCCGAAGCGGCGGCATAAGAACGATGCTGCGGCAGACAGCAAGGAGGAGAAGGACGAGACAGACTACCAGGGGAGCTTGTCGCTGATCGGAAAGTCGTCTCTGTTCAAGCCCGCGACTGGTCCCAAGCCTGAGCAATATCAGCGACTGCTCAGGCTGTCACCTCCTCAGAAGATCGCCTCTGGGACTAAGAGAATTGGTGCGATCGCTACAGGTCTGGCGGGTAAGGCCTCTCAGCTGGTGGTGTTTGATGCAAGCAGGATACCTGCGAAGCAGTCTGAGATTATCCACTCTGTGCTACTGGACGACGAGGCTGCCGATCTGGATATTGTCAACACAGGTCCTAGCGACTTCTCCCTTGCATGGTGTTCGGATTATCATGTGTTCGAACAATCGGTTTCCTACGACTTCCAATCCCGAAAAAAGGAGGTGACACCCTCGGGGCCTCGTAGAGTACACACACTCGCAAACGTGGACTCTGCCGGCAAGGCTAGGATACGGCCCAAATATCGCTGCATCCGCTTCCTCACCGATCATCATGTCTTGGTCCTAGCAAACCTGCCGAACAAGAGCGGCGCGGAATTGTTCATCATGCATCTGTACCCCACTGGTCCTGCAGCAGTCTTGTTTCACAAGATCTTGCCTAATCACATCAAGCAAGCTGTTGCCATGGACGTATGCGCTCTCGATACAGACGATGTGGGAAGCCGACAGTTCGTTATTGCTGTTGCGGGACAGGACATCAGCATTGAAGTCTACACGATCAACTATACCCGGCAGACCGACACCTACACACCATTCAAGTCCTTCACAACACTCCGCGACGTCCACCCTTTACAGATGACGGCGATACGCTTCGCGCCTTTCTTTGCACCCACACCGCCTAAAGATGCGCCTAAGAGTCTGCTCGACCAGGAACAATATATCCGCCTGGCATCTGTCAGCATGGGAAACACTGTTGTGCTTGATACGTTTTCACTTTCGAAGCTCGAAGAAGCCAAGAAAAACAGCCGTTACGTCCTGTCACACCCTTCAACCGAGAGATGGACGCAAATATCGTACGTCGGGCTTATCTCACTCCTTGTTCTGGTCTCGGCTGTCCTACTTCAATCTGCTCTGTTTCCTCAGCAGAGCCAGGCTTTGAGCCAGTATCTGCCTCGTCCTGTGCAGAGTATATTTGGAGGTGGTCTGGCAAGGAGTCCCGAACACGTGAGTGGTGACTCCCCGGTGGCTGCTGTGAAGCAGAGCCTGCGCGAGCTGTTGCACCTGCATAGATCGGAAGCTGCATCAGGAGGGTCCACTTCCAAGGCTGTTGTGCTGCGGACACCACCAGGCGGATCCACCGACCTGGATTTGGAGGTTATTCCAGATAGAGAGGAGTATTTGAAGAAAGACACCAAAGCTAGACAATGGCACGAGCTCGAGGAGCATGAAAAACACAGCTGGAGGGAAGCTCTCGTGCGCGCAGGTCACTGGACGGTAGACGAGGGCGAGGCTGTTCTTAAGGGGATCTTGTTCAGCAGCTACGCCGACCTCGTTGGTCAGGTGGCTGGGGAAGTGATCAGGAATGTATAGGGTACGTGATCAATTTCTGCATTCATAGATCTCTAATGAACCCACCGTCCTACTTCTCATCCTTACAAACCCACCGAAACCCGACTCATAGGATCCGGATCATACTCCTCACTCTCCATGCTCAACATCAACGTCTCATACAACGGCGCCATAACCTCGCCATACTCCTCCTTACTCAACCCCTCCGGCTTCGCCTCCCTCACCTCCAGCGTGACAGTCTGCTTCTCCCGATCACACTCCCACGCCCACCAACTCTTCTCCACCCTGGCAGGGCTCCGCTCATACCTCTCCACCAAATCCGTCTTCAACATCAACTTCACCAGCCGATTATACCACGTATGCAACGTCCCCTTGATCAATGCATTGTTTCGCACAAACACAACCTTTTCCACCCCCTCTAGTCCCCTTAGCAGCGTCACCAACGGCACGTTGAAGTCAAATAGGTAGTGCCAGTACGAGCTGCGCGCCAAGATAATGCCTAGTGATTCTAGCTTCAGAGAGGGAAGGCCGAACGCGTGCCCATCGACGCTCCATGTGCGCAGAAGGCGGAAGTGGCGTGCGTCGGCGACAAAAGCGACGTGGCGGAGGCAGGCGATTGTGCGGGGCGGGAGGAGGGAAGAGATGTGGCTGCCGAGGGTGAGGGATAGGTAAGGGTTTGTGATGATGAACAGGGTGCGGGAGAAGGCGAGGAGATGGGCTTCCGAGTGGAATTGGCGGTTGGTGAGGAGAGGGAGGAGGTGTGTGGAGGCGAGGTAGTCGGGGCAGAGCCGGACGGGTGACGACGGGGAAGGGGGAAAGGCGGAGGAGTAAGTGGACGGCAGGGAGAAGATGAGGTCGTAGATGCTGGGAAAGTTAGGGGTGCATGTATGAGGATGTGGGAGATGGAGGATGGAGCGTACTGCGTGCGGATTTCGGCGGGGAGGTCGAAGAAGCCAGGACCTTTGGTGGTGGGAGGAGCGGAGGAGTTCTTGGGAGAGGTGGGGTAGTCGTCGAACAGCGAGTCGTGACGACTAAGCAGCGTGTCGACGGAGGTGGGAGATGACATGGTCGATGAGTTGCTCTGAGAATTGAAGGTGATGAATCGAGGAGTGACTGGACTTATAGGTCGTGTGAGGACGGAGGATTTGGGTCGGAATGAATGCACCATGGGACGATCATGAGGGTGATAGTGAGACCCTGGATGGGGGAGTCCCCCGTATCTCCGAAACGTACCAGGGCCCCGCAATCACTGATCATCTGATAAAATTAGATAAGAAGAATCAGACCGCCTGGGCAGGTGCGACCGATGCCGGCTTCGCTCAATCTCAAGTAATATTCTTGTCATGCACAATTGTCTCTTTCCACAATTTGGCGGTTGACATTTGGACTGACTAATGCCTTCTGATTGATGCTCAGAAAAATATACAACTATTTTATTCTGCGTATACAATGCGATGTGGTCACCAAACGTGTTCTTGGAAGGGTTTGCTACTCATACTGTAGCGTGCGGAGACACAGTATCAACCTCCAAGGAGGGCACGCGACAGTCCACGTTGCTCTGTCGGTATACCCCCAACGACGACACGAGTCTCCTCTCTTTGTGCTGTCGGACACGGGATAAGGCATGGCAGTTTGGGTAGGACAGCTCTCCGCACTTGTCTCAATCATACACTCTGTCCATCAATCGTATCAACTGCCAAGTCTATGCGCGAGAGGGGTAGAAGGCATGCGACACGACGCCCTCTGCACATGCATGTATAGCACGGGAGCTCGAGAGATTATTGGACATGCAATGTGATAAGCTGTCCCCAAATAGATGCTCCTGTATATTTCGGACGAATTAAGCCCGGCACGATGCAGATAAGCGGACTTCAAACTGACCAGGGCCCTGGAGCCCGGTGACACAGCAGCAGGGCATTATATCCTCAACGAACGCAGGGCCAATCGCACTAGAGGTTGCGCAATATAGCATCTGTGCTCGAGCACACAGTCTAAACCGTATTCACTCAGTCGTGGTACAACACAGTGAGTTACGAGAAATTGCGCAGCGACCGTGCAAATCTCAACGCAGAAGCAGCACGGTCGCAAGTCTCTTTCTGTCTGAGTCGATCCGCGTTTGGCCTCCCAGCCCCCCGTTCGTTTCGCTTGCCGCAACGGCCACCGCTATTCGTTGTCCGCATTGCATCTCCATTGCTGTATAGACCAGCACAAGAAAGCGCGCGCAATCACTGCAGATATGTGCAATAGGCACATGTTGCCAATTGAACAGGCGAAAAGGGGCTAACATAGCTTATTTGGACAGATCTGCACTGTGGATCGGGGACCCCTTGAGTTACAGCTGTGAAGCAACCTTGCGGCTGGATTGACAGTGCCGCACCCGTGACCCATGTCAAGAAAGTAAAGTAGCGCATGCACACTACTGAGAGATCGGTGGTATGGAGCGGGTCCCTTCAGCCTCGTTCCATAAATGACAGTTTTTTGTTTCTTTGCCGCGTGCAAACGTTTCTGTATGGAGAGAAACGGACGTCGTTCGTTCCTTCACATGCTGACTGCCGGTTGAGGAAGGCAGGACGCACGGAACGGAGGCTGGGCCAGGAAAGGCACAGATCCAGGAACCACGGAGGATTTTTCTCTCTCGTTTCGGCCAAGCAACCCGCGCTATCCGGCTCCAGTTCTGCCACGATTCAGCCGCTGCGCCTCGCCTGGCGCCAGGCTCTCCAAAGGCACAGCATGCTGGTGCTGCCCTTGCCGGGGTCCGTGGCTGTCAAGTGACGATCGGTGGTGAACATGCTTCTACCGCCCGTTGCCCTTCCTTCCGTATTCTTTGTATCAGCCAGACTTGGGCCCGCCAACCTTTCATTTCCTCCACCTCTGCGACTCGACACAACCACCACCACCGCCTCTTCCTCTGCTCGCCGTCTTTGCCTCTGCATTCTCGCATTTTCGCATTCTCGCGTTCTCGTATACCCGCCGGCATCCACTCGCTCTGTCGGCCTTTTTGTCTTTACCCGTCACTCGTTCATCAGCCGCAACTTCGCATCTCCTCTTCCGATCCTCTCGTTTCCGGACTCGGGTTCGACTAATACAATCAACCCCAACGCACGCCAACATCGAACCAAGTCGCTAATTTCAGGCTCGGTCACATCACGCAACTATGTACAATACTCAATAGCAATCACTCTAGGGACCGCGCTGGTACATCCGGCGGCAGCGACACACATCATCCCTTTCCGCCCCCCCGAACCCATCTTCATTCCTCTCGGAAACAACGACCGGGACTATGGCTGCAATCCCTTCAATCAAGCTGACTGCGCAGATCGCACACCGTACCGACAGTCCCGTCACGAAGCCGCCTGCTCGTCCGCCCTTGAGACAGACCAACTCCGCCAAGCGTCCTTCTGACCTGCCCAAGAGTGCTAGTTACACTTACTTGCCCGCTGTCAAAGACTCGGCTTACGCAAAAGTTACACCCATCCCCGTCCGCATAAGAGGGGATGCCTCCTCGGAAGACCTCACCGCGCCCCTGGAAAGCACAGACGTCTCTCCGCCAGATTCATCGGGCTGGACAACCCCGGTCGAAGGAGGCAGGACAACCGCGAATGTGGTGGATGGTCTGAATGCAAGATTGGAGAACATCCAGAGACGCAGCTTCGAGGGCTCTTCCTCGAGCTCAGAAAAGAGACGGTCAGCCGGCGGGTCTAGCCAGGATGTCGAGATCGAGCCTGAGCCCCCAGCCCCAACACCAAAGTCACTGGTCAAGCGACTGGGACGCCGGATGTCGTTCATAGGGTCGAGGTCACCATCACCGAGCAAGATCGAAAGCAAGAAGAGGGAAATCAATGCAGAGGACGACGGCGGCAGTCCCCGGGCATCGCGGTTGTTGAAAAAGGACGATCTAATCACTTCGAACCCGAACACGGTTCTCCCTGCTCCTCCACGGCCTGATCTTGCCAAACGGAGGAGTACCTTCACCGGACCAAAGCCCTCAGACAAGGAAAACACAAAGCCAGCTCCTCGGCCAGTGCGGAATTTCTTGCACAAATCCTTTTCCACGGACAAACTCCACTCGGTCGTGGAATTTACCCATGATGACTCTGTTCCTTTACCCTCACCAAGGTTGTTCAACACGGAACGCAACGGTAGTGCTCTGTCGCTCTCATTACCCAAAAAGCGTGATGAGCTTTGGGGTGTTTTCCGGTCATTGGACGGGGACTTCACAAAGTTTTCAGCTAAATCCACACCATTCAAGGCCAATGTGATCAGGCAGTGCTTGTTACCGTTCCTGCGCAACTATGCAGATCATCCTTCCAATTATCATCTGAGAGCCGAGGATCTGGACAGGCGCGTGGTTATCTTGAACAAGTGGTGGGTCGGGCTAATCGAACTCGTTCATGGCCGCAACAACCAATCAATGTCCGGAACAGACCGTCCCACAATCTTGGATGCCCTTTCTGGGCTCATGGATAGGCCAGAATGGAGGCCATCACCCTCCGTCTTTTGTCCTCTTTCACGCCGGACGTCCGATTCTCCAGCGTCAGCGTCCAGGTCCAAGTCAGACTTGGCCTCACTTGCTTCGTCCGGTTCCGACTTCCTAAACGAATCTGTTCTGCACAATGTTCGCAACCTCTTTGTGCAGAACCTGAACGCACAAATGGCCTTTGTCGCCGAGAAGATGTCGCTTCGCAACGCTGCGGCCAGCCTGATAACTTTTTGTGGCAAAGCCATAGCTTGGGCATTCTTTTATTGCCCCGGTATCGCCGACGTTCTCGTACGGGAATGGTTGATCGATGCCGACAGCATGAAGCGTGTTCTCCAGGTTCATGGCATATCCAAGTTTGAGAACCTCAAGGATACTTCCGAAGAAATGGCTTTGATGTTTCCCCCGGCAATTCGGTCACTCGCGTTCACAACACTGTCCAAAATGACACGCTCGCTCAAGGAGGAGGCCGAGTTACCTGCTATGTCGGCCAGTATGGAGATGTATGGGTACTGGCGCGATCGGTGGCTAGGTCGTGAAAGCGATCTGCTCTATGTCTTCGTGAAGCACTTTTTCATCCTCGCCCACGACTATCTTCCGGCTGACGCCGAGAAGATGCAACGTATTGCTTCGCCGGGAATGCTTGTAGTTCAAGCGCAAATTCTCATCAACATCGACTCGACCATCAATCGCGATGTCAGCTCCTCGCAGGAGAACTCTACGTCTCCCTCACCGACCTTCGATGACTTCCTAGGAGGACCCGATGCCGTCGTTTCATCGCTTCCTATTCTCCCGCCAAATGCCGTTCGCATCATGTCCGAGAATCGGCTGATCATGTTGATCCGCGATTTTCTGTCGGATCGAGTAGCCGAGCATTCTGCGGCTCGCCATCTATTCGCTATTTCCTTCTGTGATCTTCTTAGCGCCTGCGCCCGTGGAACATCCACTTTCAACCACGCGGCTTGTTACACACTTTGCGATCTCCTTGAAGAAGCCCTTGTCATTCTTACGAGATATGAACAATCCCCGATTTGCCCGGCGCCGGTGATTGACTTTAATTTCTGGCTCGATGTTTTTCGAAAGATGCTCGGCAGTCACAATACTGTCACAGAGATTCGAGTCTTTGCGTTCCTGTACACATCCTGGAACCAGCTATGTTCAGATCCCAAGAGGAAAGAGGACCTATGCCTCAACCTGTTGCTGGCGAAGGACGTCTTCGAAACGACCTTTCTGCATTGGTGTCCTATGGTCAGAGCTTATTACATGCGATTGCTCTGCTGGAGGGTTGCACGATACGATGGGGAGGCAACCGAGGTGGATATCAAGATCTTGGAGACAGCATTTGAGAGGCTACGCTCGTTGTGGGCGTATCATCTTTTCGATCGGGAAAAGGCAGAAAGCGAGGGTAGGAATGTGGACTTCTTCGCCCCATGCAACCCAGCGCCAGGTCGAAGGTTTCTCATCGTGCGCACCGATACTCAAATCGCTCCTGGAGGTGCTTTCCTGGCATTCAACGGCATCATACCCCCGTCACCAGTCACAACACCTGAAACAAGACCTGCCACAATCCTCGCGGCGGAGAATCTGGACAGGCCCCTTTCCATTGCGTCCAACGACAGCGATGGTTTGTCGCCTGACAAAGAGGAAACGGGTATCCGCGGCTTCTTTCGAGGCATCATGGGGGCTCGCAAACGGTCACAATCGCGCGACAAGAAAACGACCACGCCAACGAAGCCGCCGACCACCACAGCGAAAGCGACCGATGATAGCGCCAACCGGCCTCGCGATAGACAGGCCTTGACAAGAGCGCCACCACCGGCTCCAACGTACAGGAACTACTGCTTCAAGTTCTCCCTAGAGTTTTTGCCAAGACCGCAAGGACCAAGACAAGCGGCGAAGCAGCAGCCGCAACCGATGAAGTTGATGGCACCACGGCTGCCGATGGCGGCCCAGAAGTTCCTGCAGGAGCGAGAGCCAGACCTTCCGGCGGAGCACGCAGCAAGTCCAAGTGGCACGGCCCAGATTCAATACGTCGGCAGAGCGTTGGCGGAGTGGACAGTGATCGTATCAGAGTGTCAGGGATTTTTCGACCGCCGGAAATCCGAGGGCGTGCCCAGTGACAAAGAGGTGGAAACGCCGACCATGGGGGTTGAGCTGTTCAGGCGGAATGCCTAATCGCAATCGAAAATGCATTCATCTGAACGGGCATTGGGCAAGGAGTAATGGCGTTGTGGGGGCTGGCTCATGAGCGGCATGGCGAGTTTGAGGCGATATTGTCCGCCTTCCCTGGAGGAAGAGGCTAGATATGGAGGGCATTGCACGGATGATTTTGTAGATATCATATACCTGAGTGGAGAATCTAGATGTGAATGACCTCTGACTTGCATTTACCTCCCTGTGCTCGGGAGAACGCGAGCGCATACTTTCGGAGCCGAGAAGTGTATGTATCGAACCAATGACAGGCCAGCAATTGTTGAGGCATCCTTGGACCCTCGGCCATTTCCGACTTGCTGAACTGCGGGGGATCCTCCAACGACCCTCGGCTTTTGGGCCGACCCCCGGCTTGAGGAGGGATTCTTTGGACGGTTCAGGAAAAGAGAAACCGGCAAGCGATTCCGACATCACATCACGCAAGTACTCGTGTATATATTTCATTTCTTAAAACTTCTTCCGCGCATTTTTTTCCATCAGTTACGAGGGGATACTTGACGCACACAGGAGGCAGCGACATTGTGTGCCGAAGGGGAGGACACTGCGATTAGCCGCATCCTTGAGTTTGCGCTGAGCTACAGGTACACGACATCGACTTGAGCTGGACTGGTCATGTATTGAAACCACGCGCCACGACTACTTCTCGGCTCAATATTCCAACCATTAACTGTCATTTACATTGAAAAACAAGCTGCAATGCAATTACTACCAGCAGACCTGCCAAGCCGTGTGGCCTCATCGGCGCGTGGGCTTGCGGGAGATGTGTTCGCCACGAACGGGATGGGTGTGAGCCACGATGCGCAGATCTTGGAAAGGGCAGGGAAAGCTGGTATTGAGAGGCGGACTGCGACTCTGGGACTGCAACACAGTATACCACGTAGCAGAGACGTGGGCTGGTGGCGGGACGAACTTGCTGGCGACTACGATCTGGACCGAGAAGCAAATGAGGACGAGCACGAGGTTTTGAACTTGGAGGCGGAACGGTTGAGTAAAGCGGGATTTCTAGGAGTGGAAACTCCTGAATCGCGGCACTATGCAGGAGACGTATTCTTGGCTCCAGCCGGATACTCGAGATCGTTCTTGCCGGCGGACATGGCGACGTATACCTGGGCCAAGCACGGAGAGCCATCCAATGCAGCTCAGACGAGAGAAAAGCGTCCGGAGCGCAGTAAGGCGGTGCGACGGGTGAGGCAGGTGGAACGACACCTGAGACGACATGCCGAGGCACACGAGCAACAAGCGCAACAGGTAACGCACCAACACTGCGGGACGACGCCGGTGTTGGAGCGGCAGAAGCAGAAGGCATGGCAGCTGGCTTTGCGTCAGCAAATCGCTGAAGAGAACGCTCAATGGCAACGGGAGCGAGAAGCACAGGATCAGGCTTGGGAAGAGCGACTGCGGCAGGAGCCAGGATTAGATCCAATGGCTCGGTATCAGCTCTATCATGACGTTCAGCGGTTGAAGGAGGAGCAACAGCAGCGACTACAACAACAACAGCAGCAGCAGCAGCAGCAGCAGCAGCAACAGCAACAGCAACAACTACTGCAGCAACAGGAGCAAGAGCGACAGCAGCGGAACCAGCAACGTATGCAGCACCACCGCCACCACCCACCGCACCACACCCACCACCAGCACCGCCCTGCTCCACCCCAACAGCCCCAGCAGCAACAAGAAGAAGACCGCGACCTCTCCCTGCCAGACTTCCACTGCCCTTACCGGCCCTGCAGCCAAGTCCTCTCCTCGATGCAGTTCGGGGTCGAGTCCTGGCCGGCCGAAGACAGGGAAGCAGGCGAGTTGAGCGGACTTCGGCTCGGTGATGCGAATGGCTGTAGAGAGCTGATGTGCGTGCACGATGGGTGTCTGATGTGCTTCACCAGTGTGGAGGAGTGGAGGGGCCATGTCATGCGCGGGGAGCATCATGATTTGCTTGTGAGTCCTGTGGAGGAGAATAAGGAATCTAGTGGGAGGATTGTGGTAGGAGGAAGAAAACTGGATGTGGATGTGGATGTGGAGATGAAGACTGATGAAGCTGAGGAGGAAGGGAAAAAGATGGCGATTGATTGGAAGGATGAGTGGCCGGGGCCAATGTGCATGACTTGGTAGTGTAGGGCTTAAAATTGTGCGCATGTCGAGGGTATACATAATCTAGATTCATTCGACTGGGCGGGTCATTCATGAGTCTCGTAGCGAGTCACGCGACTACTACCTCGCAGTGCCTTGAGCAGACGTCCTTCGTGCCTTGCGGAGTTCTTCACGTTCTCACGCTGCCGCTGTCGGCCTGCTGACCGCATAATCCGCCAAAAAGTCCGGATCGTTCTCAAACTCCTCCTTCAGCTGCGCGATGTCAGTATACCACTCACCACACAACACATAGCACACTCAAACAGAGACACTTACAATATCCAATCCACCCACCAATTCCCCCCCAACATAAACCTGCGGAAACGTGGGCCACTCACTAAACTCCTTCAACCCCTGCCTCACATCGTCATCAGCAAGGATATTGAAAAACCCATACCGAATCCCCTTCTCCCTCAACATCGCAACCGTCTGCCTGCTAAACCCACACTGCGGCGCCGACGGCGTGCCCTTCATGAACAACATCACCGGCGCCGCCTTCACCAGCTCCGCCAGCCGCTGATGCAGCGCCTCCTTCTGCTCCGCCGCCCCGCCCGCCGGCAGCGGCGCATCTCCCGTGTCCGCCGTCGGGGCAGGACGAGTCACAGATTGCAGCGGGGGCAGCGCAGAGCCATTCCCGCTGGTCCCCGCGCCGGCGTGTTTTTCAATCAGGCTGCGGACGCGCGTGGCGTCGCCGCCGGAGAGGGCGTCGAGGACGTCCGGCCCGCGCTGGAGGACAATGTGCGGGACTTGGGTGACGTTGTAGCGCTCGGACACGTCGGAGAGGTCTTCTGCGTCGAGGGAGAGGAAGGACATGCTCGGCGGGGAAGTGGCGGGGTAGGTGGAGGCGAGGGTGGAGATGATGGTGGACATTTGCTTGCAGGGCTCGGCCCAGGGCGCGTGGAAGTAGAGGATTGTGAGGGTGGTGGGGGGCAGGGAGGAGAGGTGGGTGTCGAAGGCGGAGTCGGAGGGGATGGTGTGGACGGTGGAGGTCGCCATTGTTGTGGGTTATTGGAGTAGGCGATTGGGAGTTTGGTGGAGGGAAAAGGTGGTGAGAGTTGAGAGCGTGAGATATTACAAACGAAGAGAGTCTATCTTGGGCAGCCCGACTGCGGCGGCAGCGGCGGTGGTGGAGAGACACACACACACCCAGAAAAATTGGCCATCGCCGGGGCTGTCGTCATTGACTAGCTTCGGGAGCGGCCGGAAGTCTAAGTTATCTGATCCGCAAGCTCGCTCCGCGAGAAATAATCTGGCAAAAAAATTCCCAGGACGAAATTTTGGAGAAGCTTTGCGGGTTGCCAACATACAGACAACAGCTCACACTACAATGTTGCGACAGATTAAGCCCAAGAATGCTCGCTCTAAGCGGGCGCTGGAGAAGCGCGAGCCTCAACTGCACGAAAATCCAAAAATGACACTCTTCCTCCGCTACACAAGCTGCTCCGAGATCACATCGCTGTGCATGCGCGACTTGCAGTCGCTCAAGGCACCTCTGTTCGAGCGTTTCGACAAGAAGAACAGCATTCATCCCTTCGAAGATCCCTCGTCGCTGGAGTTCTTCTCGGAGAAGAACGACGTCAGTCTCATGGTGTACGGCAGTCACAGCAAGAAGCGCCCGCATTGCCTGACGCTGGTGCGCATGTTCAGCCACAAAATCCTGGACATGGTGGAGCTTCTGATCGACCCGGAGACGCTGCGCACGCTCAACCAGTTCAAGTGCAACAAGCCTGGTCGTGGTCTCAAGCCGCTGATTTCCTTCTCGGGCACAGCGTTCGAGAGCCCCGTCCCAAATGCATACACACTCGCACGCTCGATACTGCTGGACATGTTCAAGGGCGAGGACACGAACAACGTGGATGTCGAGGGGCTGCAGTTCATGATCCACTTTGTGGTCGGAGAGGAGTCGGACGCGGAACCGGCGCCGAAGATCCACATGCGTTGCTATATGATCAAAACGCGCAAGAGCGGACAGAAGCTGCCGAGGGTAGAGGTTGAGGAAATGGGGCCGAGGATAGACTTCCGGGTGGGTAGGACGAGAGAGGCAGATCCGGATATGTTGAAGGAGGCGCTGAAGAAGCCAAAGGGTCTCGAGGTACGTGTTCGGGTCGGGAGTGTGTTCGGGATGATTATGCTAACGACAGTCACAGGCAAGAGAGAAGAAGAACATCGAGACGGATATCATTGGCGACAAGGTCGGCCGCATCCACGTGGGCAAGCAGAACATCACCCAAATGCAGACCCGCAAGATGAAGGGTCTCAAGCGCAGTCGTGGTGGCGAGGACGACGACGAAGAAATGTTCTCCAGCGACGACAGCGATGCCGGCGGAGTGGAGCTGAAGAAGTCACGGATCTAAGCGTGTGCGGGCAAATGCATTTTATTAGCATGGCGTCTATGGGTATCAATCACATAAGGGTGCGGGGGGCATTTGCACACATCAGCTGTCATCGGCGCCGGCTTTGGCGACGTTTTCCGGGTGGTTTTGCACCAGACGCTAGTTCGTTTCTCAGGGCTCGAGTCGCATGGGCTTTTTATGAAGACACTACTTACCAGGAGATTCCGCAGTAGAATCATGATTGTGACCTTTCCTACTGCGGGCACATAGATGGAGGCTTTCTCCTTGATGTCGGGGTTGAAGTTCTGAGTACGGTCAGACCCTACAGTCCTCCTCAATGGTTGGGCTGCCTTACCTTTTCGCTGGAAAAGTTGATGCACACTGCTCCGTCACGAACCAGGGCGGAGGGAACCTTGAACTTGTCGCCAGGCACGCCGCTGATGACAACGTCACTCAACGCGAGGGCATCTTCCATTTTCATGTCGGGTCTGTCGTGGACCTCA
The DNA here is from genome assembly GCA_010093895.1 of Myriangium duriaei CBS 260.36. Lineage (NCBI taxonomy): Eukaryota > Fungi > Ascomycota > Dothideomycetes > Myriangiales > Myriangiaceae > Myriangium > Myriangium duriaei. The sequence continues at coordinate 106,277 of ML996095.1, forward strand.
TGCTGCTGCTTCCTTAGGCCTTTTCCACGGGTGAATTGCTGGACTCCAGTGACATCGACTGAGTAGACCTCGGCGCCGTCATTGGCAAGCAGAGCTGCGAGTGGTCTTCCCACAACCTCGGAGCGGTTGATGACAGTGATGCGCCTACCGAACAGCCGCTGACCATACGCAAGGATGGTGTTGTAGATCTGGAGATACTCGAGAATCTTGACCATGGCGAGTGGAGTGCAGGGCAGGATAGACTTCTGGGTGTTGTGCGGCGGGTCCAGGAAGCGGATATTCTGATACATATTATTGATCAAATGGGGACTCAGACCTTCGATATCCTTGTTGAAGTCAACCATGAACTGCACTGTCCTATCTCTGGAAGAGTTGAAGACTGGGTAGTAGACCAGGATACCGTCGACAGACGTCTCCTTGTTGGCGGTGCGGATCGCATCTTCCAGATCCTCGCGATCGACCTCGCGCAGGGAGAAGTCGAATCCATTCTCGGTACATGTCTTCCCCGTCCAGTCCGCGTACATCTTTGCAGCCGGGTCTTTGTTAGCCAGGAACCCAACCAGATGGGGCTTGCGAGACAGGCGCTTTAGGCCATCCGCCACTTCAGTCTGCAGTTTCTTCGCGATGCTGCCGGCCAGCACGACCTTGCACGACGAGAGCACGGTGGAGGCCGCGGCGCTCATGGTTGGAGATTTGGGTCAATTGGATAGAGAACGAATGACTATATCTTTTGTGCAACAGAAAAATGCTTGTAAGCATTTCTTGTATCTATTTTAAAAAATTCAGGGCCGCAGCCAATCACATGCCACCGAATTTCGCCGCTTTCGGCGTCTGCGGTTCGACGTCACATTGGGGAAATTCGCCGCCATTTGTTCATCGTTTCACTCCTTGTGATATACCGCCCGCATGCCGGACAATGTCAGAGATCCAGCTGTACCTCGTCGAGGCCGGCAAAAACAAGGATGAAGCCCGCAAGATCGCCCAAGAAACCGCCGGCAAGCTCGAGCGCAAGGAGATTCAGCTGCTGGCCTTAGTCGAGAGTGTCGGCGAATATATCAACAATGAGGACGCCACATTGAGGAGCCATTCGCTGGCATACTTGGCCGATGTACTGGACTCCTTGTCGCTGAAAGTCTTATCGCTGCAACAGCGATTATTGCTCACAGAGTTCATCCTCTCGCGCATCCGCGACGATAATGAGGGCGTCGCATCGTGCGCCAAAGCCCTTATGGCCTTGGAGAGAATGGGCAAATGGGACACCGGGACTGTGCGCAAAATCATCGACACTATCATGAACTCCACCTACCCGCTCAAGCAATACAAGTTGCAGGGCGAACGCTACGCTGTGCTCCAGTTGATCGACCTTCTTCTGGCCAAGTACCGACAAATCGTCACCCAGCGCGCCGAGGACGACTATGACTTTATCGCCAGATTCACCTCTTACTTCGAGGGTGAGAAGGACCCGCGGAACCTCATGATCGTCTTCTCCATCGTCATGGTGCCCATGAGCGAATGGACCTTGGGCCCCAGTACTCAGGACATGTTCGATTTGGTATACAACTATTTCCCCATCACCTTCAAGCCTCCCCCAGGCGATCCTTTCGGAATCACCGCACAGGACCTCAAAGACCGATTGCGAGCTTGTATTTCATCGACCTCAGAATTTGCGCCCTACTCGATCCCTGCTTTGCTGGACAAACTGGACTCCACCTCCATCAACACTAAGCGAGACGTCCTACAAGCAATCATATCCTGTGTCGATAGCTATGAGCCCCGAACCATCACTCTCTACTCGGTCACACTCTGGGACGCCCTCAAGTTCGAGGTTCTGAACGAACAGGAGAAAGATCTTGCTCAAGATTCGTTAGAAGCTCTCGGAAGTATTACTCGCCAACTCGAGCTTGCGTCCGAAGGCGCTCTTAATGCATTCTTGAAGCCCGTCGTCAAGGAATGTAACGAACATCTTGAGGATGCTCCCACCAAACAGTCAGATGCAGCCGGTAAATTTCTCAACATCATAGCGAAGACGAGTCCCAGTGTTGCCGATTTGGTCATCAAGGGCGTCATGCCAAGTCTTTTGACCCTCTTCCAAGCTTCAGAGTCTATCGCCAGACGGCGTGGCCTCGTCGAGGTTCTGAACAAACTCCTCCAGGCGATCGAGGCTGTTTCGAGCCAGTGGCAGACCCGAGATGATGCAGGATTGATCGTCGGCGATCGTGCTGCTTCGCATGCTTTCAAAGCTTTCACCAACGACTCCGTCGAGCTTCTTCTTCAAGCCGTCATCAGTGCACCAAAGACCGAGATCTCTTTCCGTTTATGCTCTCTCCAGGCTCTAGAGCAGATGTTGAAGATCCGGCAATTGCTCACCGAAAGCGATACCGAACGTATCCTCACTTCATGCACCGACATTGTCATCCACGAATACAGTTCCAGTTCCGACGAAATTAAAGCATCAGCTGTCAGTACCATCATTGCTGCCGCTCGCCAGTATCCGAAGCTCGCTGTCGAAAATGCTCTCCCTGCCCTTGTCGTCGAGCTTCCTGATTGTCCGGAGCTCGGTGTTTTCACTTACGAGCCTGCGCTCGAGGTACTGGCTCGGCTCAGTGTTGAACCACAACTTGCCGACACCATCATTGTACGGCTCAGAAACAAACTTGAGGCTGCCAAACGGCAAAACGCCCCCCGCACATATGTCATCGCCCTTCTGACCTCTTTCCTGTTTGTCTTCACAAACGGATCTCCAGCCAAAGAAGAAGGTGTTCTGAAAATTACCCATTTGACCGAGCTGGTTTTACCGTGGTTGGAGGAGGCTATTGGGCTCGGCCGGCCAGAAAGTCCTATACTTGGCAGTGAGGTGGCAGTGGACATCATCTCCAGGATCTGCGAGATCATCCTCAGAGATCAGAGTCAGCATACACAAAATCAGATCTACAATTCCATCCAGCATCTGTTCCAATCGCTACATGCTCGCCAACCAACGCCAGAAGCAGAGGCTCAAAACAAACCGGGATCGGCGCTCGGCGTCATTGCCTCTCTGTATTTCCATGCTGCTTTTAAGGCACATGTCTATGAAGACAGAGCCCCAACGGAGGTCTTGAAAGCTCTTATAGATATATCCCGCAACCAAACTCACACTACAGCCATTCATACGTATGCTTTGCGACATATATCCGTGGTCGTCAACAAATTTGTTGCTCCTGCCAATCTCGAGCAAACCATTGCTGAGACAGCTCCGGGACTCATCGATCTCACCGACGCCCAATCCAGCGCTGATGCTGATGTGGCCTATGCATTCGTCAGGGGCTTCTTGATTCAAGGCAAGAGTGCCAAACTTGCATCCCAATATCTGCAGCGACTGCTTGGATTGCTATCGTCGGAGAAGCTGGGTCAAGCCGCCGCTCATGGCGTTGGACGATTGTTCGCACAAGATGAGTTGCTGACGAAACGGAACCACTGCAATGTCTCTGGCCTGTACAAGCAGCGGACTTTCACTCAATGCTGCTCAGCTATCGAAGCTGACATCAAGACCGCGACACTCGAGTCGAAGAAGAACTACCTAATTGCATTGTCGTCAATTTTGCGCAACTTGCCTTATGGAGTCATACAGCCTGTCCTACCGGAATTGTCCCTGCTACTCCTCCAGACACTGGATTTGCAAGGGACGAGTCTGCAGAAGTTCAAAGCATCGGCTTTGGTGTCGTTGGAAGCTGCCCTTCTGCATGATCCGCTTGTCTTGGGCGAACATAGTGCCTCTATCATCACACGCCTGTTGAGCAGCACCGAACCCGCATCGAACAACGAACAGGTCCGAGCAGAGAGTCTCAAATGTCTTAAATTGCTGCCTCAGCAATTGAAGCGAGAGACTGTCATCCCACATAGAAAGCAAGTGATCAAGCGGCTGCTTGCATGTTTAGACGACAGAAAAAGGGTGGTCAGGACGGAGGCAGTACGTTGTCGTACTGCATGGCTGGATCTAGAAAAAGACGGCGATGAAGATTGAGGAATGGAAACAGGAGACACAGTCTAGAAAAGCTGACGTAAATGCGCAGTCGGACATGTTCCGTCAAGCTTCGAGATCCGGGCACGCCATTGGGGATCCCGCTCGAGGAAAAAGCAACCTGTATAAGAAAGTTTACGGTAGCTGGCCACAAGCGGCTGGCCCCAAATATACTCAGATATACTACTCTAGTTCTGTGGGGATACTATCAATATTGCATATCTATTCGCCACAGGCTACAGAACCTTCACCGGCCCTCCCACGGCTTACCTCAATGCATAACTCTATACTGACCTCCGCAACCCACTTTACCCCTCTCAAGATAAGCAGCTTCCAGCCGTGTGGCGGAGCTCCAGCTCCACGCCGACAGCGAGCTTACATGCTTTGTTGATATTGTTGTATCTAGATGCATTTTTTCAACCCCCACCATCGTTCTCTCTTCGTTTCAGAGCGACATATCTCAGCCCATTGAGGCCTCAATCCTACCGGACCCTACACGAAGCTGTCTTGGGTTCTATATTGCCTTCTTGTTAATATCGGCGTGCTATAGTCGTTCACTCGTTCGCGCTTCAAAGGACAGACAAGATGCCTGTGCGATCCAATATGGCGGACTTTGAACCTGACCAGGACGATAAATCACCAAGGCGAGGGTTCTTGCGTCGCCTCTGGAGATCTATAAGGGGTATCAAAGAAGAGCTGCCACCGCCACCGGCTCCGACACCCCCGAAACGAACGAAGTTGTTTGTTCCCAGACATGCTGAACGCGATTCGATCCGCTCTTTCCGTCCTCCCCTGCCTGTACTCCCGCGAGAGCAACGATGTGCGAACAGCGATTTCAACATGGACCGTCTCGGGCCTCAGAATGCCGTGTCCCCGCCAGATGGCTCCTTGTATGCGGCAAACGGAATATACACATACCAGTTCAATGGACCTGGGGGATACTACGTCAACAAGGGTAAGGGGCCATATTCTTCTGTGCACGACAGGGGCGTGGGAGACTTGCTTGGTGCGCCTAAGAACGTCAACATGGCACTCGCAGCACGGACGATGCCTGAATACAGAAGCCCACTCTTCTCCGAGCCCGATGGTGTTCATAACCCGGTCCGGCTATGCGATGGCTTGGATTATCCTTCACCAATGTCCCATGCCCTCTCGGTGGCCACGCCACATCCTTCTGGTCGAATGCCGGCATCAACTTTAGCCCTGCAAATGGTACACAGGGAACGACAACTGGAAAGGCGGCGTATCGATTCTGCTTCCCCTATACCTACAGAACCTGGTCTGAAAAGTGGTACGGATCTATCGAGTCCAGCATCTTCAAGTGCAGCTCTATCTCTCCACACCTCAAATCCAGCGGCACACCTTGCTCATCAGAGAGGCTTAGTCAAAGACAAGAACTACTTTAAACACGGCTATGTGCCCGAGAGATTGCAGTTCCGACCTAATAGCTTCCACGTAACCCCACAGTCTTCGAAAGGTAAGTCACCAACCCCCCCTCTTGTAGCATCTAAGTAAGTATAATGCCCTGACCAGTGACTTAGATGCATCCTCCACCGACCTACCATCTACAAGCCGCCCCTACACCCCATCCTGGGACTCCTCCGCCCCGGCCAAAGGAAGTGCCAGCACCTCCTGCTCCAAGCCCGCCAGCCTGATCAGCGGCACCTGTTCCTGCAAAGGCGACTGCTGGCCTTCGGCCTCATCTCATCCAGCGTTGTATCAACCGGATGTGGAGACGAGACCGGCGGTCAAAGACGACAAGTCCTCTAAGAAAAACGACAAGCCTCTCATCCAGGACGACGTAGTCTCGTCTAGAAATGATAAGCCCTTCGTTCCCGGAGGCCGAATCAGCGGCGGACTAGCAAGAGCAGCATCAGACAAACTTGCCTCGTCGTCCCGGACTGGTCTCGAGACCACAGCCAAGAAGCGTCGCCCCTGGGCACGGAGGCACAAGTCCCACCCGCCGTCACCAACGATCGCTGCTGTGGAGAAGACATTCTCCTCCACCTCCACCTCCTCCTCCTCCTCCTCCTCCTCCTCCGCCGCCGCTGCCGCTGCGACGAGTATCAGGCTCGCCCCGTCTATTGTGTTGAGCCCGAGCACTGCCATGGAGAAGACCTCGTCGTCCGCTGCGCCGAGCATAAAGACCTCATCTACCACGCCGAGGACGAGCACGGAGAAGGCTGTATCGTTGGCTTCGGCTTCGGCTTCGGCTTCGGCTTCGGCTTCGGCGAGCAGTGCGGGGAAGGGCAAGGGGAGGGCTGTCGTTGGTAGGGACCAGATGCGGATGCGGAAGGGTGATACAATGCAGGCCGAAGTTACGGAGAACGGTATTGGGATGGCTGTTGCTTGCGCCGCTGGGGAGGTGAAGGAGGAGAGAGCCTTGGAATCAGACTACCAGGGGCAGGAGGATGTCGTTGTCCGCACGGGGGAGAAGTTGCAAGACGATAGTGTTGGAGGGCATGTGGAGCATCAAGCGTCAGAGGGTCACACTAGGGAGTACCTATTGGCTAAGGGAGACGAATGGCCTTTGCGTAATGTCATCGTGGATGTTGATGATGATGATGATGACGACGGGTCGGAGGGATATATAGATGCAGAGGTGGAGTCGGATGTGCGGGTCGAGATCGAGGAGGTCAAGACGCACAGGCGCATTGACTCTGCTCTAGTGCCTGGTGTTCAGGGAATCAGGTAGACTGCATCGGCTGGTATTGGGATAGAGGAGAGAGGAGTCCGTCATGACGCAGACAGTACGTAGACCAAAAAATTGGATTGGAGTCTCTTAGAACGCTCTGTGAATGAGAAACATATGGCGCAAAGTCGCGGTATCTTCGCATTGCTCGCGGGGTGTTCTACGCTCCTTAGGGCTTTTGGCGCATTTGATGGGTGCGGTTTTGGGAGAGGCGCATCAGCCGGTGTGACGTGAAAGCGACGACAAAGCTCGATGATGAAAGTAATGCTCATCCGAGCTCTTTTTACGAACAATGGGTGAAACGCAGGTTCCACAGATTTCCATTGCTGTTCAGTGTATCTACTGCAAGCCGTACTGTCTGCGTGTGTGTGCATATTTGCTAAATTACAAATCTAAATACGCCTGTTGTTTTTGGTAGATAAGACATGCTGGCAGGCCAGTATTGGTACATGAAGTGAAATTCCTCCCCTCTGCATTTCCATCACCGCGGCGGACAGAATCCGCTCATCGCCCCCGTGCTTTTAGTCGCTATCGTCCCAGACATACTGCACTCCTCCAGGACCGAATGTGCTGCTGGACTGGCGGGACTGCGGACCCGAAGGAGCAGCTGCGCCATACCCAATCGACTGATGCTGCGGATACACGGGCTGGTATTGACCATATTGAGGTGCAGCGACATGCTGAGGATAACCATACCCCTGCTGAGGCTGTCCGAAAGAAGCATATGGCTGGACATATCCGGGAGGAGGAGGATGATAAGCCTGACTGGTGGGTACTTGTGCCAGCGCCTGATACCAGGATGACCCGCTCGGCGCAGTCAGTTGTTGAGGCTGAGGCATAGAAGACGCAATCTGTTCAAGCACAACAGGGTTGCCCCATTGATCGAAATACCGAGGTGGACTAAGTGGGCCGACAGGGGGACCTTGTTCTCTGTGCGCAGAACTGACCGAAGAAGCTCTCCGGTGTGAACTTGAGGGCTTCTGAGGTCGTTCCTGCAACTTCGGAGCATTTGGATTGTATTCCGTGCGGATCACGTCCGGGATCTCAACCGTGCGATAGTCAAAAAACTTTTCACTGTTTGGTCCCTTTTTTGCGTTCTCATGTTTCTTACTGACTTTACGACGTCTCTGCGAGCTCTCAGCCTGGTCGTCAGTAGTTGGTCCGCTGTTTATGTTCTCAGGCGCTTTGTGTGATGAACGCTTCGCCTTCTTGGCCCAGATGCCTTGATATTTGAGATCGTAGTCGCTCTCCTCGTCAGAAGCTTGTTCATGCATGATGGGCCGTCGCGGATCATATTCGTCCTCTGCTGCTTCCGGCATAGAAAACTCAGTATCATAGCCGCTGCCGTTTCGACCATGGCCTCTGATAAGCAGATTCTGAGCGGCCACAGCCCCCACTTTTCTGTTTGAAGGCCGATCACTAGCGCCATCGAGGTTCCAATCACCAGCAGGGTAGTCGGGTTCCAGATTGCTTGTCGCAACGGAAGATCTATACTGAGAGACGGGCTCTTCGGCGGTTGCATGTTGTGGTGGTTTCGCCTGTGGAACGCCTGCTGGGAATACGGACTCTGGCAAAGCGGAAGCTATGAGCTGGAGCTTCTGATCGGTCATACCGCTGATGTACGGGAGTGCGCGGAGTGTGTTAAGATCTGAAAGCTCGAGCATATCCGTCAGAAAGTCATGCCCTATGTGTGCAACCTGGAAATGGGCAAGAAGACCACCCATAGAGTGAGTCTTGTTGCTATTGATTAACAGCTCTGATGATAAGATTCTTTGAGTCGGGTGTGCAAGATCGACGCACGCCTTACAGATCAGATTCTTCCACGTCTTGAACGGCTTCATCTCATTACGAGAAGCCAGCGACTCGCGAAACACCTCGATTATAAGGCGTTTGTTGAAGCGAGCGAAATAACGACGATCGATGTGGTGAATGATGACATAAAGTCGAACACTGTCAGCGAGATCTGGTAACCCTCCGGTGGATTTCAGCAACTCTACTGAAGATTTTGCCACCTGTTCACGTGGCTCAACACCAACAGTCTGTGGTGGAGCTTGGAAAGCTTTCAGAGCGGGGTTGTCGGAGACGTGCTTTGAAGCTGCGACTTCCGGGGTTGATGACATATAGCCGGCTCCCGCGATAGGCTGCTGTACCACCGGCCGCTTTGACACCTTGTGCACCGGTTCAGGTTCATACTCTTCACTTCGATCGGAGTCATCCCCAGCGGCAGCTTCGTCGACAACCGATTGAGTTGGCTGCCGCAGCGATGACAAGAAAGAAGGTAGATTGATGCCAGGGTTAGGCGGTGGGGTTGACACAGAGTGCGCCTGACTTTTGAATACTTGCGCAAGGGAGACTTGCCGAATCCCATGTTGATCAGAGCCATTGGTAGATAAACCCAGTCCAACCACAGCAGCTTCAGCATAGGCTGGAGGTACGCGTCGACTCCGTACAGGATGGGCACAAAATGGCGGCTCCTCGGGCCATTCGGCCACCTGCCAAGCGACCACAACATTTCCAGTACCAAAGTCATCGCTGTGTTTGGCGCCGAAATGTTGCATCATGCCGTCAAAGCTGTACCACTTGGTTGAGTCCTCACATTCCGCACAAAGGAAAACATCTTTCATGTTCAGCTTGTCCATCACAGGCTTGACGCGAACATCGTACAGGTTCTTGACACTCTCCAGGGTGATGGCAAGCCCCATCTCAAATTCAGACGGATCTGTGGATTGGCGGAACCATGACAGAGTAGTGACAATCACGTCAGCTGCGAAATTGGCGCAGTCTTGTTTGTTGAGTCTTGAACCTCCAGCCCATCTTTTCTCGATAACTTCTTGTGCGATATCGACAAGCCTGCGACGGACAGGCTTCTGTTGGCGCTCTTTTTTGGGATCACCGCCCGCCGAACTACCCGGTGGAGCGCGCCTGTTGGTTCTCTGAGTGATTGAATTGACATACTGGGTGCTGTCAAAATTTCGAGATCGATGATGTTCCGCTTGTTCGGCCTCCAATCGGCCGGCAAGTAAACGCGGTTCAAGGAAGCGCCAGTCGTCATCGTCAAAAGGCTTGGCTATCTTGAGAGCTGCTTGGAAAGCAGGAATGTGTTCAAGGACGCTTGGGAACAACGGCGGGATGATATCTTCCATACAGCGACGTTCAATTTCTGCTTTGCGCTCGGCGATTTGTTGCTTGACGTCCGATAGGCTCGGCTTGCTCCGGTCGGTCACAGGTGCCGGAGCGCCGAGCTGAGTATGCATCGCGCTCGCCGGGTTGTACTGGTAGGCATGCGCAGCAGCTTGCAAATTGCCAGCATAGTCCGATTGATGCCCAGGTGTGGCGGCGCTGTGCTCTGGCGTTCCTTCGGTTGTATATCCAGAGTATCCGAGATGAGGGAGTAAGTGAGACACTAAGGAGAAATAAAGTCATTAATTGATCATACACGTACCGGAAGAGTGAATGCTAAGAAAGAAAATGAATCGAAAGACAAATCGCCAACAGTACAAATCAAAAAGGTATGCTAAGGTCAGGATTTTATCATAACATCGATACAACAAAAGAACCGAGTGACGCCAATGCGGTCAAAGACGAAACCGTCTTTAGGTCTATTGACTTACGGTGGTGAGGATACATGGTATCAGGAACAAACGTGTTGGCAATGGTGTGGGCCACTGCGTTTTGATGTGCTGCAAATTTGGGGTAGATCATGTCCAGAGTAGCTTGCCTTGCGGAAATGCCAGGAAGCGATGCCTCCCACGCCACCCAACGGGCGGCGTCGTCCATTGTGCGCTTGCCTTTATCGCGAAGACCACCGAGCCATGTCTCAACGACGTCGGCGGGTAGACCTTCATGTACTTGACGTAACTTACTGAGGGCTAGGCGGTAGTATACTTTGGACAGCTGAATGTTGGGAGGTACAGAATGCTTGCCTGAGATGAGTGATGGTGGAACGTAATGCATGTCAGCAGTGCGCAAAACGAAGGGAAGTCCAGGCAGCAAGCTCTTGTCCGAGGTGACAATGAGTTCAATATCCTAGGAGGCCAGTCAATAGAGGAAGAAATGGATGTGGAGAAGACAAACTTTTGCAGTGTAGTTCTCCAAGCAATTGCCACACAATCGGACCGCGAAGTGCCAAATGATGCGTACCCCTGCGCGGCTCTCATCGCGGCCTGGGCCAGAATTCCAGACGGCGCTCGATACTGCAGGTAGGGTGGGTAGCGCTTCGCATTGCTCGCAACGCTTTCCAAGAAGCAACGTGAGCATACGAAACTCCGAAGTTCCCTTGAGCGGTTCCGGGAGGCCTGAGGTAAAGTTCTTTCTCGAAATGCCCCAGATCTCATCCCCACTGCGAAGCTGCAAGCTGTGGCCACCGTTGTCGAACGAATCGGGGACGAAGGTGAGGCCGTTTCTCCAATGGCGGTTGACATGAAGGCAATGGAACAAGTCTGAAATCGATAAAAAGCTGAACACATGCTGTAAGACAGGTACTGGTAAATTGCCGATGGTTTCGTGCTTCGTCACAACTTTTTGGCGCTTAATCACGTCGTCTTGGTCACTATCCTCAAGTTTTCGCTTGACGGGCGCAAACACGGGGTCGAGAGCACCATTATTGTCGCTGAGACCGGAGTCATCAAGATCGTACTCGTCGCTTGAGGTTGCCGGGCCTGTTGGTGGAGGCTTGGGTGATGATGGCCCGTAAAGCTCCTCCGAATCGGAGAAGTTCACCTCCATTGTCAAGATGAAGGAATGATCTGCCACACCACGTTAGCCTTACTGGTCACCCTGCATCAAGAAAGATCCTCCACCACTAAGAGATGCAAGACCCAACAGCGTGAGCAGACGATGCAGATGAAGAAGGGAAAGTGAGCAGCTTGCGCGAAGCTTGGTGAAGTTGTAATTTCCCATCTTGGTCAGACACCACGCCAAGGATTCGCGCCACGCTTGCGGGATCAACCGACCAATCAAGTGTTTCGATTGGTCGGTAGTCGCCTCGTCGCCCAAATGCATACTTCTGAAAGAGTAAAAAGATGTTTGGGTTAAATATGTTGATTTTATTCTAGTTATACAGATTGGCTTTTTTTCACAGTGTAATATCCACTCATCTTCCGCTACGTTGAAGGGTATCTGTCAAAAGGAAATTGTATCATCTTGCTCCTCAGAGTCGTACTGCAAGCACGCCTTTAGTGTTTCGCACGCCTATCAACTTCGATCTCAAAGCTCTCGCCGGGCCCACGACCCTCCTTGCCCAAACCGTGGAATATCTCAACTTTGAAGTCAAGCCCAGTGCCGCGTTCGCCTGCTCGGCCTCTATGTCCAGATGCGATGGTGATCAAGTCCCCGGTGTAGACACGACCGTAAAGGGGTCGGTCCTTACTGTCCTGCTTCATGAGTTTCACGCCATTGATCGAAATACCCAATCTGGCTTGAGTAGCAATCAAACAGTGTAGATCGGGCATCTTAGTCCAGTCACGACCAGGCTCTTCAAACGGGCTTAGATCAGAGGCAGTGAAAAACATAATCAGTCCTCTCTTCGGAACGCGAGTATCGTCGCCATGAGGGAAGACTACAGTATTGTTTGGAGCCCGACCCCAGGTTGTGACTCGCGAGGATAGTGGGATTGTGATATCAGCAAAGGATTCCGGTGTCGACACCAGTCGGCCCAGACGTGGCGCTGGACGAATAAACTCCGGCGTCTTTTGCGCACCATGGACTGTGGATGCGCGATCGGCGGCGATCGGGCCAGGTTGCGATTGTGTAGGCGAAGTTTGGGAAGCCTTTCGGGTAGCACTAGCCATGGCATTGAAGCTGGATGACAGTGCGGTAGGGTGTGTGACAAAATCGTGACCAGAGCGTGCAGATGCATATTCTGGGTTGTGCGTAGCTGGATCGTGAGGGTCGTAGAAGAAACTTGCCGATAGTGGTAAGTCGATCCGGCGATTGAAGGCCGTGGTCTTTGGAGTGGTGTCAATTCCTTTTCCAGGAGTTTCTTGGGAGCCATCAGTCTGGCTCAGAGATGAAGGGGCATGTTCCGCCGGGGTTCTGGGGGTGCGAGGGTCATCTGAGTCAACCTGCAAGGAGTTGGCTGACTCCGGAGAATCAACATTCAAGTCTCTGACCATCACTTCCGCGCCACCAAGACTGGTGGGCTCAGACTGCTCGCCTACTGCCGACAGTTCTTCGGGAATGACGCCGGATCCAGCACGTGTTGACCCATCGTCAAGAGCTTTGCTCGATTCGAGCCCTCCGAAATGATCGTCAATTATTTCCATAATTGAGACGTTCTCATGAGGCTCGTCTTCCAATTCCAGCTCGGATGGATCTTGGAGCGATTCTCTGACCTCACCGAATAAAAGGGGCCTCCTCGGCATTCCCTGAGGGAAAGGGCGGTCTAAGTTTTGTCGAGGCGATATTTCGGAAGAAGGATAGTTCTGGCCAGGTGACTCGTAATGCTTGAATCGCTTTGACTGTCTTGGGTCCAAGAAGTCGAAGTCGGAGGAATCCAACCCGGTTTCTCCTCGGCCGAAAGGGCTGTTTTCGTCGATTTTGAGCTGCGAGAGATCCGGCTCTTCGTTGAGCTCCACGGCCTCATCAATTGCAGCTAAGCCAGCCGATCCGCTATCATCCGGCTGATCGAGAGTTGTCCTTATATCAGCAAACCAGGGATGCTGAAGGCATTGAGCCGCGTTTGGACGCTCTGACGGATCCGTGTTCAGCATCATCAGAAGCAGATCGACAGCTAAAGGTGAAACCCCAATTTGGTGCAGAGGCCATGGTTCCAGACTTGTCTGCGTGATGTTTTTGAACATTCCTAGGCCAGTATTATCCGCGACACCTTTGAAAGGAACAGTCCCGCAAAGCGAATACCACAGCACGGCGCCAAAGGACCAAATATCAACGCATTGGCTGTATGAGTGATAGTTCCGCTGCCTGCTTGGTCCTGGTTTGCGGGTACGTTTGTGGCCAGCGTGCTCGTCCCAGTGCGGGAAAACCTCAGGCGCACAATAAAGAAGCGTGCCACAGAACGTTTTGAGAAAGGTTTCGTTGTCCTTGACGACCTTTGACAGACCAAAATCAGAAAGCTTAACCATGAAATCGTTTGGACTACTGTTCGCGATCAAAATGTTGTCTGGTTTTATGTCGCGATGGGTGATACGCCTTCCATGCAAATAAGTCAAAGCATTCAAAATCTGAAATGCGGTCGACTTGGCCATAGACTCCCTAAGAGCTCCATTATTCAGAATGTAATTTTGCAAATCGCCACCTCCCACGAACTCCATGATGATGTAAAAATGGGCATTGTGGTCGACATATTCGATATATTTGACAATGTTTTGGTGCGTAAGGTCCTTCATGATCTGCATCTCATTGTCAAGCTTGTGGTCGAGAATGCCATTCTTCATGAATTTGCGTTTCTCAAGCTCCTTAGCAGCAAAATAATGGCCTTCTGATTTTGTGGCAAGTTGGTATACGGTCGCAAAGGCACCTTTGCCAATCACAGCAGTGACATTGTATTTCGCTCCACCATCCCAATGCATGCCGAAATTGGCCTTCGTGATACGACGGGGGTTCGTGAGCATCCCCCCTGTTTGACCCGCAGGTTGTAGCGGTCGTGGGACTCCTTGGAAAAGGCGCTGAATCTGGGTACCAGAACTCTGAAGCTCTTCAAGTTTTGCTGCTCGCTCGAGATATACTTTGACGTTTTCGTCGTACTGTTCTTCTTGGCCGGGTCTGGGGGGGATCATGACAATGAAGGTGTAATTTTCCTCGGATTTTTGGGCCAAAAGCTGAATCACACTTCCAGTTCCGAGCATGCGGGTCTGTGGCATGGGATTGCCCTTCCCTCTGAGCAGCTTTTTGTCCACCAAGGTCCCATTCGTCGACACATCCTGCAGCATTAGCACACCACTCTCGTTGATATAGATGCGAAAGTGCACATTGCTGACACGCTTGACCGAGTCGGTGTCCAGAATGAAATCGCAGTTATTCGGATTACGCCCAAACAGAAAGCCCAAGCCAGGGTTTGTGGTCGCCGAAGAGAAGCGCAGAACCAAGTCAAATGAGGGTTGGGCACCATTCTCCGGAAGTATGAACGTTCCCTGCTCGTCCGGCAAATTGGTATCGTCATTGATCTCGTCGCCATTTCTAGCAGCAGATTGCAAGACATGCTGTGGGCGATGTGCTGCAGTTCTCTCAACGACCGCGAACGCGGCAGGGGAGCTGGGGTGTAGCCTGCAGATAACGTCTGCGGCATCTGCCATACCCAGTGATTCGAGATCCGTCCCGGTGCGGCGAGGATCCTCGAGCCCTTGAGTCAACTGAGTCGCCTCTTCCTCCATGGTGATACACGTCGAAACACCAGGGTCTTGTTTTTCGTACTCAATTCGTGATCTCCGGCATGTATGAATCTCCCCAGCTCTTACACCCCAGCCACGGGCCTAGACGTGAAGGCCAGTGACAGGGGATGTGACCGAGTGACAACGATCGACTTTCAAGCATACGCCATACCTTGGTCAGGACGGGGACTTAGGCGCGATTGAGGCACGGGGTTCGAAGCAGGCTTGCGATCCGAACTACTTGAGAAACGAGGGTAGGTGCGGTCTGGACAATCCGTTATGGGGATGTAAGCGGCGAACAGTCACAGCTGCGGTAACAGACGAGTCACAGACTGCCCAGAGCGAACAATGCCATGCTAAAGCAGAAACGAGAAGAAAATTTGGCGAAAAAGTGAAAGAGAACTGTGATTGAAGAAATATGAATTGCGGCTGACAGAGGCGGCGGCTATGGAAACGAGATGTCCAGGGAAGGACGGGTAAAGCTTCCCCCCGGGCTTGTGCCCCACCTTTGGCTCGCTCGCGCTCTGCTGCCTGGAACGGCCCGCCACGTACCACCAACCCGGGACGGTGGTGTTGGCTATAAGAACAAGTTCAACCAGCATTTTCACTCTTTAACCGTGCCTGGAATTAATATTCATATCGGTGACTCATGGCTATGATTCGGCATTTCTACTGTGCTGAGAACAGCCTCTCAAACTCGTCGCCTGCCACTTTCATGCAATCGAACCCGTAAATCTCCTTCTGAACATCTGCGTCCGCCCATTTGTCTGGGTTCTTACCACCAGCCTTGAATAACGCGTCCCTGGCTTTCTGTGCTTCGCCGCTACCGAGGTGCAGGTCTCGACCCGAGGCCGCTGCAAGCTCGACTAACGTGTATGCACGATCCCGACGCACTGTCTCGTACACCTTAAGTGCCTTGTGTATCGATTTGGGATCCTTATCGGGCAGCCGGGACAGTACCTCACCAAGCACAGCACCATCCTCAATGGCCTGCGCAGCTCCCTGAGCCAGATGCGGCAGGGTCGGGTGACATGCATCACCCACCAATGCTGCACTCTCACACAACCACGTCGGAAGCGGTTCATGAACGCGGAGCTTCCACTCAACTACCTCTCCGTCGGGCACCAAATTCAGCATGCGTTGGACCTTCGGACAAAAATCCGCATAGGTCTCTAACATGGCCGACTTGGATCCTTTGGTGGTGTATGTAGCCGATGGGGCGGCGGCAAACTTGTCATCAGGTTGTGCGGTCGACAAATTGTAGATGTTCTTGTTGGACACAGAGTAAGCAATGATGTGACGCTTGTGTCCGATCCATCGGGTAACCGTGTCGCTATCAATTAGTGCAAGAAGCTCTGGGTCGTCCTTCATCTCATCTCGGGACAACATGATTCGATAAGCGGCTTGTTGTGTGTCGATGATCTTGGCCTCTATGTTGAGCGTTTTGAGCATCTGCTCTCTGACCCTCGATTTGATGCCATCAGCAGCCAACAGGACATCTACCTCCACATCCTGTGGATCTTCGTTCAGTGCGGCGACTGAGAATGATGGCTTAGGACCCCACGAATTAACATGCTGCACCGCCGATCCGAAGTGTACCTTGACAGTCGAATGCTTCTGGATTCCTGACAAGATGCCGGCAGCAAGGTCTGCTCGATGCCCAACCATGTGCGGGTACCCATATAGCTGCTTGACTTGGTCAAGTTTGACATATGACAACTGCTCATCGCTCGAGCCCTCTAATAATTGGTCAGCTGTCATGAAACGATGCAACAGGACTATACGTAGGCTCACGTCTGATGCTCGTATCACTGCAGATTGTAGCGGATTTAGCTATCTGGTCCCATACTCCAAAACGGTCTAGGATCCTTGCCATGTTGGGGGCGAGTTGGATACCCGCCCCGACGAATCCGAAACCAGCAGCATGCTCGTACAGATTTATATTCGTGAATCCTTTGTTTGCCAGCGCCAATGCGGTGGCCAAACCTCCCATACCTTGCAGCACCAAGTCAGATGAAAGCTCCCATACGTGGTCGAGCGACTTACCACCACCGACAATGGCAATTTTCAGATCTTTGATATTTTCACTGGCCATGACTGCTTGCTTTGCCTGGCCGAGAAGAGTGTATATCGAATGTCGGGGTAAAGTGAATAGATCTTGACTCAAGAAATAGAAGAGCTAGTAATGTTTAATGCGCGAATGCCCCAGGTCGGATCTTTGGGATAGACGGGTATAGACCATGGGCATCCCAAGCAGTTTATATCCCTAAGATGTATACGCAAGCTCGCTCGAGCTACTGCATTTCGGCAAACACAAGCGGCTTGGGACGCCAGAAGCTTGTTCCGCCCCTCGGTGTGGGAGGGCGGCAAAGGGGAGCGGATCTCGAGATGGACCGCGGGGAGCCCCGCCGCCGACCCCGCCATTGATTCTGGCCGGATTGTTTCCACCACTGCGTCACTCTTGCTGCTATCCCGTGCTCCAAAATTGCGGTTTTCATTAACAGGGCTGATCACATATCGCGCGCATTGGTGCACAAGAAAAAAGCGGTAAGGTGCAGGACCAGCACATACTCTTCGAACCAATGTCCTGCACTAATGTTAAACTTTTTCTTCATCATCCAGATAATGAATGCTTGAATCCTCTATGAAGGATTTGGGCGCTTGTACTCTAATCGATCGTCCAAGGCTAAACGCCAGCAACACAACCCTTTGCATCTTCCTAGAGCATACCAAAGGCCAATAAAGTACGGGGCTTAATGCCACTGGATCCTTGGTATACTCTCAGAATCTGAGATCGAAGATTGTACAAGTCGGACCACACAGACGCCGTCATGAGCACCCTGTTGTGCCATAACTGGCCATGCAAAACGGAGCTCTTCATGTTCTCATTGTCAGCCAGTCTTACGCCTCCAGACCTCGTATATTATACATACAGCTTATCTACGAAACATAGCTATCGACTGGGTATCAGTTTGGGCACAGGTGGTCTAGAATTATACATCGGACTGAACCGATTGGCTAGATCAGGCGAGCCAATTTCGACGAGAAAGTCGCCAAAGGCAAGGAACTGGTCCAAAAGCAGTTTACAATGGATGAGCTCGTCCTCCAATTGATCGAGCTCCTGTCGAGCAGGATTCGTCCATCGCTGACTTTCCACTACTTCGGGAGGCATGACACTGATCATTTCTTCTCTCCGTAGAATTAATTCTTCGGCCCGGGGTAACGTGGCTTCGCTCACCTCAGCACCTTTCGCTGAGTACGCATGCCATGCAAGCATCCGAACCGTGTCCAGTGGAATTTGTTCCTGATTTTTGACCGGCTTTGGCTCCCAGGAACTTCCTTTGCGCCTGGCTTGAAGCTCCAGTTTCTGTCGTTTCGTGTCGGCAATGATCCAGTCCAGTCTACTGATGTCTTCCCATAACTTAGCGTGCAGCGCATTCACCGCCTCGGCCTTGCAGTACGCTTTGTGGTACTCCTCATCCAGCCTCTCTGCCTCCTCTTCAGCTAAGTCCGCAGCCATTCTAGCGTGCTTATTTTCATCAGCAGATTTCCAAAATCCAGTATAAGCTCGAGAGCCTAGACGCCACATGACCTCTGCTTCGTCAGATAGCTTCTGGCGTCGATCAGTCAATGACTGCAGGTGCTTCTCGAGTCTGTCCTCAGCGTCCGGTAGATCCAGAAAGGACATGTTGCGCCGCGAGATGAAGTCCTGTTTGAGCTGACCATTCTCGTCCAAAACGCCCACAAAATCGTGTGGTTTAGGATCCAGACTCCATTCTGTCATTTGCGCTAATGCAGCCTCTTCACCAGCATCTCCGCCTATCAGGTCCGACACAACGCCTTCCAACGTACGGGCCCCGGGAGTGATGCCAGGGACGTTATCCTTGAGGGACATAGGAAACCTGGGACCTTGGAATCCAATCATGGGATCCGTGCTTTCACGAAGGGCAATTTCTCCTGCATGGCGGGACTCCTGCCAATCTCGCCACTCCGCTTGAGCTTCAATGAATCCAGGGATTGGTACAACCTGGAGGCCAACTGACGCAAAACCGACTCCATACGAATATGCGGCCCCGTATCGTGCAGCTTTCTGGAAACGGGTCTTCGCCCAGATCGCTGGCCGCCTGCTCGCCACAAGCATCCCCAAAATCCCACCTAGCATCAAGATATTCTCCCCATCGATCCGACTCCATCGATCAGCGATCCTGCGCCTAGGAATGTCAAGCCCCTCCGTTTTCAACGCCTCGGCCAAGCCTTTCTGTTCACGAATTGTCTGGAAGGTGGCGGCGGTCGTAAGCAGAAGCGAAGCGAGGCTAGTGCAGCCAGCAGCGTATATCGGCGAGGCAGATAGTAATGTAGTGACGCCCAGTACCGGTAGACCAACGATAGATCCCACCAAAGGGGCAAAGTGTATGGCTGGATATGATGGAAAGGGAGGGGTACCTTCGACGCTTCCGGGCTTTAACATGCCCTCCCACGGGGGCGGGAACAGCCTCATCCTGATGTTCCAATCTGTGGTCACCAATGGGTTTTGTTATCGGGCATTCTGTATCAGATGACTGATCGTAAAAATATGATCAGAAATATCCCTATCAAAATCCACCTCTGAGGAACGAAGTTGTGCTCAGGCGCCAAGCATTTGATGCCGCTCGCCGCATAGCTTCACCACCGAGTCCCGCAGTTTTGATGAAGAGGCTGATTCGACGACCAGAAACTTTTGGATTTCTGAATTCGACCACTGCGATGGAGTTGTAGTACGTGGATATGTCGGACCACAACTCACGGGGTACTAAGCGGAAACGCTCGGATCGAGACAATCACAGCCATGACCTCACCGTAGGAGACACTCTCGCCCGCATTCAAGCAGAACAGGCAGTGAACAAGAAGGAGTCAGACCTACAAGATACAAAGGCCGCGGAATCTCAGAGAAATGGACTAGAGAAGCACCATGGAGGAGCTCCTAGCGATGATGGGTGGCAGGCGGTGGATCGCGCAACGAGAAGAAAGCAGAAAAAACTCGAGAATAACTATCCAGCCCTCGCTCACTCCGCCACCGCCCGATTGCAGTCCTTTGTGAAGATATCAGACTTGCAGAATCTCGTCTTATATATCCTAGCCGATGGGACAGCTCCACAGTGGATATCTGTAAAGCATCACCAAAACTTTGACAAGGTTGTGGTACTCATGGTTCCAGGGCTCGACACCGATTTGTTTACAGGCGCCGTGTCTTTGGAGGATGGAGAGAAGGGCGACGAAAACCCTGGAGCTCAAGCCGGGGAGCTTGTTCCGCCAAACGACCAGTCGAATGGGTCCACAGTGGAGGAGAAGGTAGCGCCTGAGGTACCTTCTATTCCTTTGACAAGTTCTGCAACGTCAACAAGCCCTCAGCAACAGAAACTGAGCCTGGCGCCGGATAACTACTACCCTTCCAAGCTTGCTCACCAGAAGCTACCAGAGCCATTGAAGCCACTGTCTGAGATCTTCACCCACCTATGGCCAATCAAGACGCCGGGCGATTTCAAGCGCATGCATTCGCCGATGTACGCCATGCTCTCCTCACCTATACCTCGAACCAAGGAAGAGAAGAACAAGAAGGGCCCGAAGCCACCGGCGGAAAGTCGGTCATGGACGGACAAGCGCACACCTATAACAGAGTACATTGCGACCAGATCCGAGCTAGTGGAGAATGCGTATGCTCTGCATCCAGCTCATCTGAACTCGGAGACGGAGCGAGAGGTGGAGAAAGCCCGTCGGCATAAGGCCGTGCAGTCGCCGGAAGATGGCTGGGTAGATATTCTGGACATCAGCTCTGTCACTGAGGGAGCCGCACCCGAATCCGAGATCGAAGCAGGATCGATTTTACAGGGGCGCAGCCTATTAGTCATCGACTGCGAGATGGTGACCACTACCGTCGACCGCTTCGCTCTCGCACGCATATCGATCATCGACTGGGACGGCAACGTCGTCCTGGACGAGCTGGTCAAGCCCACCGACCCAATCAAAGACTACCTCACGCCCTATTCCGGCATCACCAAAGAAATGATGGACACCGCCACCCTGACCCTCGCTGACATCCAATCCCGCCTCCGCATCCTCTTGACTCCCCAGACCATCATAGCAGGCCACAGTCTCGACTCCGATCTCCGCGCCGTAAAAATCTCCTACCCCTTCATAGTTGACACCTCCCTCCTCTACCCCCACCCCAAAGGGCCTCCCCAAAAGTCCTCTCTCAAATGGCTGACTCAGAAATACCTCTCGCGCGAGATCCAGCAGTCCTCGACTCTCGGCCACGACAGCATCGAAGATGCCAAAGCCTGCCTGGACCTGATCAAGCAGAAGTGCGAAAAGGGCAAAGCGTGGGGCACGTCTGACGCGAGTGGGGAGAGCATCTTCAAGCGCCTGGCGCGGACGGGGAAGGTCGATCATAGGACGAAGAAAGATCCGGCGCTGCAGGAGGGGATGGAGCCGGCGCCGAGACGCACCGGGGCCTTGGTCGATCGCGCGTCGCCGAGTCATGGGTTTGCTGCTTCGGCTGAGGTGGCGATCACGTGCGAGACGGATAGGGATGTGGTGGCTGGAGTGGAGCGCGCGATTAATGGTGTTGCGGATGGTGGGGCGGGTGGGTGCGATTTTGTGTTTGCGCGGCTGAGGGAGCTGGAGTATGTACGGGGCTGGGCGGGACGGCAGGATGCAGCTGACGAGAGGGAGGAGGTGGCATTGGCGGACGCGGTGAGGGCAACGGTGCAGTGCATCGCGGATGTGTATGCTGCGCTGCCCCGACGGACTGGGTTTATCGTGCTGTCTGGGTCTGGACCGCCGGGGGACATGGTGCGCTTGCAGAAGGTTTATGCAGCGCATAAGGCGGAGTTTCTGGTCAAGAAGTGGGATGAGCTTAGTGTGAAGTGGACGGATACTGAAGAGCAAGAGCTCAAGAAGGCGGTGGAGAGGGCGAGGAGGGGAGTGGGGTTTGTCGGGGGGAAGTAGAGTACAACTGCACCGAAGCAAACTGCTGTGTGGTAAGGGAGAAGATATGTTCATGGCGGTAGATGTATATATACCTCGCTACAAGAAGCCGCACGCTATGCTAGAATGCAAGATGCAATGTTTTTTTCCGGCCTGGTCTCATGTCCAGTCTAAACCTCGTCCTCCAACATTCCGACTACTTCCAGCTCTCGAGTGACACACTCGTCGAATTCGTCCTTGTCCATTCCTACGCTGCGAGCCAGCCGGAACAATTGCCGTATCTCGGTCCCAATAAATCGCCGTACCCCATCCTCTGCTCTTGTCAGATCTGCCTCCGTCCTCGCACGCTGCTCGAGTCTCTCCACGCTCTTGCTGCTCGAGGTCGACGCCGGACTGAGCGGACGAGGTGCTATAGGCTCTGGCGCGAGGGAAGGCGAGTCGGCGGGGTAGAGCGAGCGTTGGACTGGTCTTTCGGGCGCGGGCGCGGCTCTGGAGAGCAAAGTGTTGCCGTGTAATGTGCTCTCGCTTGTAGCTGCGGCGGGCTCCTCATCTGGGTCGTGCGAGTCGAGGGCAGGCTGCACGGTGGAGTAGCGGGCGTAGTAGTCGTCGTCGGCGGGGCCCTGCTGTGATGCGGACTGGCGGGAGGTCGAGAATGGTTGAGAGTTCGGGGCTGGAGATTGCTTCGCTGGAGTGGGTCCAGAGCTGCGGTCGTATGAGGCCCAGTAGTCATCATCGTCGTCTTCGTCGTTGGCGCTTTGCGTATTTGGATGGAGGGTGTGTGTGCCATTGGTTTGGGTTGGAGGAGGCTGTCGGGTGCTTGAGGAAGCCTCTGCTTCGGCGACTGTGGCATGCCATTCCGTCCCATCCTCGCGGTCCTCCAAGGCTCGTAGCTCTGACAGCTTCCAACCCGGTCCACCACCGCCGCCTTGAGTGTCCGTCTCACACCAGACGTAGATCGGTAGCAGGTCAAACTCACCCGCCTCTAGTCTTGCGTGGAGCGTTTCCTCGTCCATTTTTCGGTATCGTATGGCATCTACATCTTCAACCTCTAGTTCTCCCGACACGGGATGAGCTTCCAACTGCAATCCTTCGACCTTGCCAGCCAGCTTCGAAGCTCGGTCTGGGTCCCAGGAGAGCAGAGAGAGCCACCCGTCTGCACCGGACGTGCCGCTGGAATACTGAACTCTTTGCCGGAGAATGGGCGAGAGCAATGGGAGGAGAGCTGGAGGAGGTCGTGGAGAGGCAAAGGCGGTAGGCAAGCAGGCGAGAAGAGGCGGCAGGAGTTCTCTAGGATCGGGCGCAGGGACGTTGGCCATGTTGGGATTGGCTATAGTTGTGAGGGGGGATCTTGGGAGATGGTGACCATGGGCTGTTTACGAACTGCTAGAAATGCTGGAAGCGCTGGAACGTCGAAATGCTGGAGTGAACTGGTGGAGTAATACAGAGGGGATTATTACGCGAGCCGCTTACACGCGGAGGAAGCAAGGGAGATGCGACGCAAGCAGAGGACAATAGCGGAATGAAGCAGTGTGCGGAGAAAGATGTTTACAGAAGTCCATATGTACAAGTACAGAAGTAGAGGGCACGTGAGGGCTGGCCTCACCCGTTTACCGACAAGGATAAAAGGATGAAGTCGAGACCGTGCTTGTTATTGACGTCGTTGGAGAAATGGATATTGGAGTATGTGATTGGGAGCTGGCCAATCAAAGCAGCCCACTTATTGGCGGCTTCCCTTCGCCCGCCCGGAGGAGCTGCCGAGCGGAAAAACGAAAAAGAGAAAACATGTGCTGGGCGCTTTCCCAAGGCCATGACTCGGTAAGGAATTCAGCACGAGTCGATGCGAGTCAGTGAGTCTCAACGGCGTGTCCGCTCACGTGATCGTGGCCCATCCTAGCCTTTTTGCGGGTTCAGCCTTACGTTAATTCCTTGCGGGCGCTTGTTCCTCCACTCAATCATCCTCCTTGCTCTCTCTATAATTAACCCATGCATGCATTGCTTCACCGGCACTCGTTCTCGGACAAATACTTCTGTGGACTCTTATTGTTCTTATCTCATCCTTTCTTGTGTCCCGCTTACGGAGCACAAAAGCAGCCATGTCCGAGGCTTCGTACCACGACGCGTCTTTTGAGTTTTGGCGCTGCATCTGAAGCTGCTGGCGTTGTTTCAGCTTTCCCATCCAGGCACCAAACCACCCCCCTTTCCACGCCGCTCCCATGCGTCCTCCCGCCAATTTTCGTCTACACTCGCCCCCTGCGCATACGCATGCCCTCTTCGGTGCTCCAGCTGGCGCCCAGGCCATCCGTCACCAGCGTGGGAACCACCAGTGTTCCATTCTTGCCGCAGTCGCACGCCGAGGAGCCGCTGCCTGACCGTGGCTCTCGAACCTCGCCCCTGGGCTCCACGCTTGCGGCAGAGCTTCTACCCAGCCAGACTCCATGGCGCTCGCCTGTGGTAATGAGCGTGCGACCATGGCCCACGGTCTGCACTCACTCCGTGTAGCCCGTGCCCCATAATCAGGTAAGGATGCTCGACTTTTCTTCACCTGCACCTCTCCTTCACCTATTCTTCTGCCCTTCTCTCGTTCAGCTTCTCATCCTTGTCCATTCGGCGACATTCGTTACCTTCTCTCACCTTCTTTCATTCATTTCTGTGCGCAACTGTCGAGGCCGGTCCTCTCTTTGCTGTCGCTCTCTTCGGCCTCGCCCTTTAGCCATCCAATCTTTTTGCTTAATTCAATTCTCATCGACGTCAATTCCTAAACATGCATTGCATTATCCCTCTGCTGTCATGTTTAGCCTTCGCCCACGCCATACCACGACCCGCGACTCCCACTCCACTGGTGATGCCCATGGACGATGAGACCGACGAAGCCGTCGAGCACGTAGTCCTTCTCCGGAGCGACCAGGAGGTATCACCACAGATCCACGCCGTCCTCGCTGAATTAGATCTTCACCCAGACCATGACGATGTTGTCCAAGTTTTCAACAATTCAGCTTTCAAAGGTTTCTCGGTCAACGCCAACAAAGCCCGCTGCACTCAACTCGCCAACATGACATCGGTCGGAATATTGGAGAAGAACGTCAAGCTCACTTCCAACGTTGTAACCAGAAGTCCTGCACCCTGGGGTCTCGAACGTATCTCCGTTGGCTCGGCCGGTACCAGTCAGACTGGATTGAACTCATCGTACAGCTACGACGCCCCTGCTCTGGGCCAAGGTGCTGATATTTATATCATTGACACCGGCATCAACACGGCCAACTCCGACTTTGGTGGCCGTGCCACGACTGGCTGGCCATCTGCCAACGCCACTGACACAGATGGCCACGGTACCCACACTGCAGGAATTGCTGGCTCAGACACCTATGGCGTGGCATCAAAAGCGAACATCGTCGGCGTACAGTCCATCGCTGGAGGTTCCGGCAGCACTTCTACCGTCATCGCAGGTATGAACTATGTTATCCAACAACATGACGCAAAGAAAGCCGCAGGCAAGCTCGTCGGTTCAGTCATGAGCATGTCGCTCTCCACCGGCTATGGCCAACAGTCCCCATCTTTCTCGCAAGCAATCAGTGCCGCCGCCAGCGCGGGTGTTCACGTCGTCGTTGCTGCTGGTAACGACGGTCAGAACGCATGTGGCGTGTCCCCAGCCGCTGCTGCAGGCGTTTCCGGACCTGCCATCGCCGTCGGCTCAATTGGTTACAACAACTCTATCTCCAGCTTTTCCAACACCGGACCCTGCGTGGACGTCTACGCTCCTGGTGAGGATATTCTTTCCACCTGGATTGGCGCTGCACAAGCTACGCAGTATCTCTCCGGTACATCTATGGCCGCGCCGCACGTCACCGGCATTGTCGCTTACCAAATTGCCAACAACGCTACGCTCGCACAGAACCCAGCTGCTATGAAGGCTTGGATTACCAGCAACGCTCTCAAAGGCCTGGTCGGCGGCAAAGTTCTCGTTGGAGACCGCTTGCTTCTTGCTAACAACGGGGTGACAGTCAGCGCGGCGATGCAAGCTCAGCGGGCAAAATTGGCGTCCATGGCTGCGTAGTGATGGGCGTTTCGGCGTACCAGACAGCATTTATATCCTGCTTGACGCTAATTTTCATTGAAACCTTTGATGGCATATGAGATTCCCTCTGAAATAGCTTGGAGTTACAACTTATAGAGGAAAGGAGATTTGGGCATCTTTGTTGACATGATATCCTGGCATGACAAAGATATATTTACTACCCGACATGTTCCGCATTTCTACGTGGAAATCCCATCCCTGCCGCGTGAACCATACATTGTCATGACACCTTGGTCCATAAATAGTTTCCTAGTCCCAAAGCGCTTGACCAACCGTTCAGACAATTCCATTCCAATCTCAAAAGTTGCTCGGCGCATATATGGCCAATAATCGCCTTTGCTGTGGCATGTTTGCACCATTTGTTCACGCCAAGGCCCAGACATCAACATTCAACCACAGCCGCCATGCAGAGCTCCGGACAAGAGTTCCGCATGCTATTTCGCGTCAGTAATAATCACCACACCACACTTTCACAAACTATTAGAGGACTTGTTCTGGCATAGCACTCAGCACTGCGTGCTTTCGCACACATGCGCCTCTGGGATTTTAGTCCATAACCACCGGCCAAGCCACTCATCATGGCAACGAATGGCGGTGGAGGTGGAGGAGGAGGTCCAGGTGGGAACATAAAAGTGGTCGTCCGTGTGAGACCATTCAACAACAGAGGTATGCCATCCCAGCCGGTGACCAAACATGTCTCATATATTCTGCAGAGCTCGAAAGGAAAGCAAAATGTATTGTTCAAATGAAAGACAGTCAAACCGTCCTTACGCCTTCCGCTCCTACCGATCCAAAGTCCAAGGCGAATAAGGCAGCACTGGAAGGAACGAAGACGTTTGCGTTTGACAAGAGTTACTGGTCGTTCAGCCGCAATGATTCGCATTACGCTGGCCAGGACGACGTGTTTGCGGATCTGGGAAGGCCATTACTCGACAATGCCTTTCAAGGTTACAACAATTGTATCTTTGCATATGGACAAACGGGATCTGGCAAGTCCTACAGTATGATGGGCTACGGTGCCGAGGAGGGTGTCATCCCGAAGATCTGCAGGGATATGTTCGATAGGATAGGCGAGATACAAAAGGACCCCAACTTGGCCTGCACGGTCGAAGTGTCATATCTGGAAATTTACAACGAACGAGTACGGGATTTGCTCAATCCTGCAACCAAGGGCAACCTGAAGGTCCGAGAGCATCCGTCCACAGGACCATATGTAGAGGATCTGGCTAAACTCGTGGTGCGGTCATTCCCAGAGATTGAGAACCTGATGGACGAAGGCAACAAAGCACGGACGGTGGCCGCTACCAACATGAACGAAACCAGTAGTCGCTCTCACGCTGTGTTCACTTTGACTCTCACTCAGCGCCGGCACGACACGGAAACGAATATGGACACGGAAAAGGTGGCTAAGATCAGTCTTGTGGATCTGGCAGGTTCAGAGCGTGCGACATCCACTGGCGCAACTGGTGCGAGGTTGAAGGAAGGTGCCGAGATTAACAGATCCTTGTCCACACTTGGTAGGGTCATTGCGGCCCTGGCAGATCTATCGACGCAGAAGAAGAAGGGCGGCACTCTGGTTCCATATCGAGACTCCGTCCTCACCTGGTTGCTCAAGGATTCACTTGGTGGAAACAGCTTGACCGCCATGATTGCCGCAATCTCACCCGCCGATATCAATTTCGAAGAAACATTGTCTACTTTGAGGTATGCAGACTCGGCCAAGCGTATCAAGAACCATGCTGTCGTCAATGAGGATCCGAATGCAAGGATGATAAGAGAGCTGAAGGAGGAATTAGCCCAGCTGCGTGCTAAGTTGACTGGCGGCAGTGTTGAAGGAGCTCCCGCCGAAGAACAATACCCTGCAGGGACACCACTGGATCAGCAATTCGTGTCTATTACTCAGGCAGATGGCTCGACAAAGAGAGTTTCCAAGGCCGAAATTGCCGAACAGCTCAGCCAATCCGAAAAGCTATACACCGACCTGAATCAGACTTGGGAAGAGAAGTTGCAAAAGACAGAACGAGTCCACAAGGAACGAGAAGCTGCCCTCGAAGAGCTTGGTATTAGCATCGAGAAGGGATTCGTTGGCATGTCAACACCGAAGCGCATGCCGCATCTTGTCAACCTTAGCGACGACCCTTTACTGGCCGAGTGCCTCGTCTACAACCTCAAACCCGGGACCACTACTGTCGGTAATGTCGACACTGCTCAGTCTGCGGATATTCGTTTGAACGGCTCCAAAATTCTGCACGACCATTGCGCATTTGAGAATGTAGATGGCATCGTCACGGTTGTTCCGAAGGAGAACGCCGCTGTGATGGTGAACGGTATCAGGATCGAACAGCCGAAGCGACTGCGCACGGGATTCCGAGTCATTCTTGGCGATTTCCATATTTTTAGATTCAACCATCCTGAAGAAGCCAGAGCAGAGAGAGCTGAGGAAGGCACTCGTCTCAAGCATTCGATCGCCGCTGATGAGCTCGAGTCGCCCTCGGTCCGCCCTGGACACGACAGGTCTTTGAGCAGTGTTTCTCGGGCCGACTCAGACGCAGAGCGATTCAGATCTTTCAGCGCATCCCCTATACCATTCAAGGGCGGATCCAGGGAGTCGGACTGGACTTTTGCACGGAAAGAAGCCATTTCAGCAATCCTGGGCTCTGACCAAAAGGTATCTAATCTGACTGATGATGAGCTGGAGGTGCTGTTTGAGGACTTGCAGCGAGTCCGCGCTGTTCGGAGGGGCAGGCCTGAGAGCCGTCTGGTGGATAGCATGGCAGATGATGAGTCGGATTCCCAAAGTTCGTTCCTTCAGCGAGACAAGCAACTTGACAACTTCTCGCTTGATACTATAATTACGATGCCATCCACGCCCCAACCACAAGACGAAGATGAGACGATAAAGTTCGCTCGCGACGACATGCAGGAGCTACTTGAGAAGCAAAAGGAGGAATTCAATTCGAAGCTGAAAGATGCCGAGGCGTCGAACGTCGAACTCGAGCAGATCCGTGCCGAGAAGAAGCAGATGGAAGAAACGCTCAGGATCATGAAAGAGGAAATGGAGAAGCAGCTGCAAGCCCAAAAGGATGAGCATCTGAAGCAAATTGCGGAATACACAAAGAAGGAGACCGAGAGATCCAGCCACCCACTTGGTTTGACAGAAAAGCAATTCGTACTGGTCAAGAATATCTGTGAACACTGGCGACGCCGACGCTATGTGTCTATGGCCGCAGCAGTGTTACAAAACGCTGTCGAGCTCAAAGAAGCCCAGATCATGAGTCACAGAATGGACAAGAACGTCGTCTTCCAGTTTGCGGTCGCTGACCTTGGTCACTCCTTCGGGTCCACGTACGACCTGGTACTCAACGACGTCAGCTCTGAAGACGACGCACACCTTTCGACAAACCGCAAACCGTGTACAGTGGTTCGGGTGATTGACTTTCGCCATTCGATCGCCCACATCTGGTCACTCGAAAAGCTGCACGCGCGAGTGCGGACCATGAGGCAGATGTACCAATACATTGACAAGCCGGAATACCTGCAGCATTTCAAACTCGAAAACCCCTTCTCGGAGCCATGTACGCCAGAATACACCAGAATCGGGGATGCTGACATACCACTTGCAGCGGTCTTTGAATGCCGTGTCCAGGATTTTGTTCTGGATGTCTATTCGCCTTACACTTTTACGGTCGTTGGTGTGGTACGCCTATCGCTGGAGCCGTCATCGGCAGAGGCTCCTCCATCCACACTCAAGTTCAATGTGGTGATGCACGACTTTGCTGGATTTGCTGAGCGCGAAGGAACCAATGTGCACGCTCAGCTCTTCTTCCCAGGCATATCATCAGAAGAGGATGGTGCCACGACCACGCAAATGGTGGCAGATTTTGACGAGGGTACGGTCAAGTTTGAGAGTGTGCACAGTATGAGTATATCCACAGACAGTCCGCCAGAGTCTTGCCTGCGTATCTCCCTATTTGCAAAGGTCTCATCCATGCATCTGGAAAAGCTCCTTAGCTGGGACGACATGCGGGATGGGGCTCAAATGAACTCGCGGAAAAGACGACGAGCGAGGCTTGGGGAACATGAATTCTACAATGAGGAGCACCACGACATGTTTGCCCGTGTGCAAATCCAGGAAATCGGAGAGGACGGCAGCTACCAACCTGTGGAGGTGGTTCAGAGCAATTCCTTGGACGCTGGAGCGTACCAACTACATCAAGGTCTGCAGCGAAGGATCGTCATCGAGATGACAAGCACATCTGGTGCAATAGTGCCATGGACTGGGGTGTCAGGCGTCAGGGTCGGCCAATTACAACTAGTCGATGGCAGTGGGAAAGTCACGGACATGAACAATGGCCAGGTCGATGTCCCCCTGAGCATCGTCGACACTCCTGTCATCAGGACGAACAGGGATTATGCCACCAATATGAGACTGGTCGCACAATGGGACAGCGGAGCTCATGCATCGCTGCTGCTGAATCGGCCAACCGCGGAAGGACTGCGGGTCAAAATGACACTCTGCTGGGAGATGGAGTCGGTTAAGCTTGTGAAACCCCTGCCGATAGCCATGGATTTGTCTGTCCAGATGCGATCGCGCTCCTACATCAGACAGCAGTCGCTACTGTCACAGCTCTGGACTTCGGAACGCATTGTGCACTCCAGCACAGCTATTTTCTCCTTGGCGGTAAAGCCGCTGGCCTCGCGGAAAGTCGAGGACCTCTGGCGTCTC
Organism: Myriangium duriaei CBS 260.36; assembly: GCA_010093895.1. Classification (NCBI taxonomy): domain Eukaryota; kingdom Fungi; phylum Ascomycota; class Dothideomycetes; order Myriangiales; family Myriangiaceae; genus Myriangium; species Myriangium duriaei. Next base: position 137,054 of record ML996095.1, read on the forward strand.
AGCACGCAAGACACATACGTCAAAGGCGAAGAACTACTCGACTCGTGGGCACCGCGCGGCGTTTCGCTAATCCGCGATTATGTGGACATGCACAAGCGCCGCCAGCGCGCAGCGATAGTCGACACATACCGCCGCACTCATGTCGAAATGAACGGCGCGCCATCAAAACCCGCACCGTCCGATCTCGCCGATCAAGAGCGGGCCCTACTTACTCGCTGTCTGACTCTCTGGCGCTCCTATCCAGACTCATCGGCACACATTCTCTCTCAGTCCAACACCGATGCTCCATCCACCGGCGCACCATCTAGACCCCGTCCACAACGCGATGGGTCCTACACGCCACCAGCACAACTCTCAGCTTTCGCACGGCCCGTGCTGAAGAATTCCACGGTGCTCAAAGCAGGTACACTCTTGTGCCCTTCGGCCTCCGGGGACCGCTGGGAGCGCAGACGTATCGAGCTGCGCCAGCCGTACCTGCATATCTACTCGGGCACGACAGGGGATCAGCTCGCTGCGGTAAATTTGGCCCGGAGTAGGGTCGACCACGACCCTGTGCTTCCAGCCGGACTGCGGAGAGATGGTAGAGTGGCGGCCTTTGCGCTGTACGCGGCGACGAAGGCGTACTTGTTTGCGGCGAGGGAGGAGAGGGAGCGTGGGGAGTGGATATGGGCGGTTGATCGGTGTTATTATGATGAGGGCGAAGGTGAGGAGGAGGAGGAGGAAAGTGGCACTCCGAGTGATGAGGATGAAGAAGGCGGTTACTATGGTCGGTGATAGGATGGCTGGGAGGGCATTTCCTTTTGTCACATGCTTTTGATGCAGTTCAATCTGATACCCCCTTTTGCGACCGCGGGGCTTTGACCGTGGTGGTCTTGCATAGCTGATGATATAGGCGAGGCCAATTACATAGCGATATTCTTAGATGGGAAATGATTCGATATTATCCTGCTTTGTGTTCAGTCGTGTGATATGTGATACGAACGTGTATATTAAGTGTGGTGACAGAATCCAGACTTGTGTACAGTGGTGGCGGAGAAGCAACGACAGCTCTTTTCTCCATTTCACCGAAGCACTACTTCATCGATATTTCAACCACACCGCGAATTTGTTTCATCTGCAGGATCACGATATTTTCTTGCTTGGTCTGCTAAATTGTAAACGTCACCAATGTGACCATTGGCCCTCGCGCTGAGACAAAACAGCAATCGATCTTGACCTGTCACGTGTAAATTGGGCACGCCGTTACTTGTCCAACAGAATTTATGATCTGCCGCCTACGTCATGTGTAGCGACCGACCTGCAATCTCCCGCTTTCAGCTCCAATCCCATGCCGTGTTTACGGCTTCATTCTTGCCAATGGTGTGGTGGCGCCACGCGGTCGAGCCGTCTTATCGCCTATTACCCGGATTGCAGATCTAAAAAGCATGCATATGCAGCGTTTCCTTGAATGCAACTACGGAGACCGATCCTTCAACGACCCGGCATCCAGACACTGCAATCTCCCCCTCACATCACCTGCATCCTCACTCTTAGTCCACCTTCTTCATGCCTCCTTTCCACTCAAATCGACCTAGCATACGATCGTGCTCATAATACGGGCCAGATCGCGCAACATGACTGTAACAGCACCATCACAAATCCTTACCAAAACGCCAAAGAAAAAACCTCAACCACAACAGGAATATGCGCAGCAATCCGAGCGGCTTGGACTATTCACGGCCTCCCAATCGCAAAACAACGATGACACCACTGGCGACACGAGCGCGGTCAAAGCAAAATTCATCACCCCGCAAGATCCCGTTATCGAAACCGCTGATGGTGGAAGACTTCCGGCAGTACCCTTAGAAGAGGCGGTTAAGTTGAATAAGTTGCGGAACAAAGTGAGGAGGAACCCGACAAATCAAAGCATACCAGAGCATAGCGATGTCAGGCAAGCAAAAGACGGAACCGTCCATGGCGCAAAATTGGAACACATTGGTGCAGACGACAAGGAGTCCGAGGCTGATTCATCCCTTCAAAAGTCGATGCCACCTTCACATACGAACCCGCTGTTCCCACCCCTGCCACTCTATGGTCCACCATCCCTGCATCGGTCGGTGCAGTGCTACTTCTTCCGTTTCACGAGTTTCTTTCTTTCCCTAGCATTTCTGTTGGTCATCATTCTTGGAGCGACTTTCACAGGAATCCCAGTGGTGCTCAACTGGCTTTGGATGCGCGCAACGTTCAGAGATCCAAACTCGATTCGTCCTTTCTACAAGGAGGAGAAGGTGCGACGGAAAGCCCGGCAACGAGAGGAGCACGAATGGACGAAGAACAAGCAGCGTCGTGGTACGCGAAGTCCCTCCTCAGCAGAGCGGGATGTGTCCGATGAGAAGAAGCCAGAGTTCGAGCCTGCCGAAGGTGGTCCGGATCCGTTGATTTGCGACGTCAGCTATTACGCCCGCCGCGAAGGTCTGGACATCGAGACGTTCCAAGTTCAAACCGAGGACGGCTTCATTATCGAATTGCAACATATATACAACCCTCTTACGGATCAGCCATCGCCAGCTGCAACTCGCCAACCCCACTCTCCAACCGTATTCCAATCCGAGCGACACGCTTCTCCAAGCCGTAAGTCTCCTCACCGGGAGTCGCCCAATGGAAGGCCCCCAATCGATGCTCTACCTACACGATATCCCGTTCTTCTCTTGCATGGTCTTCTCCAGTCGTCCGGCGCGTACTGCTGTACTGGCTCTTCTAGCCTCGCCTTTTACCTTGCCAAAGCTGGGTACGATGTCTGGCTGGGCAATAACAGATGCGGATTCGAGCCCCGGCATACATTGCTGGAGTACGCAGATCCGCGAATGTGGTCTTGGAATATTCGACAAATGGGCGTGTTGGATCTATCAGCCCTGGTGTCGCGAGTGCTCTCACAGACTGGTTCTCCCAAGCTCGCGCTCGTCGCACATTCGCAAGGTACTACACAAACTCTCGTCGCATTAGCCAAGGAGCAGAGACCTGAGCTCGGTGAAAAGCTTTCGGTGTTCTGTGCCTTGGCACCCGCAGCGTATGCTGGACCTCTGATCGGCAAGGCTTACTTCAAATTCATGCGAGTCATCACCCCTGGCATGTTCCGTTGCATATTCGGGATTCACAGCTTTATTCCATTCATGATGACCATGCATAAGTTACTCCCCGGTCGATTCTATGGCGACATGGGCTACCTGGTGTTCAGTTTCCTGTTCAATTGGTCGGATACACGATGGGATCGTGGTCTCCGGGCACGCTGCTTCCAGTTCGCTCCGACCTTTGTTTCAGCGGAGAGTATGCGCTGGTGGCTGGGCAGGGAATGTTTCGCCAAGCAGAAATGTATCCTGGCTACACGCAACGAAGGCCGCCTCGAGGATGAAGAAGACGAAGAGGAGGATGAAATCATCAGACAGTACTACGAGGGCGGAAGGAACACAAGCATGGAGTTAGAGCGCGGCAATGACGAGAAAAGGGATGAATTCGAGCAATCTCTGCTCAGCAAGATAGATCGGGAAGAGCGCGGCAAGTACGCTTGGTATGATGAGAGCTTCCCACCTCTTGCACTCTGGGTCGCAGGTGCTGATGATCTGGTCGACGGTCGACGGCTATTGCGGCGTTTCGACAGGGGCAGGGAGCCTCACGTTCGAGTGGTGCACAAGAAGATCATCGAAGGCTACGAGCATCTCGATGTCATCTGGGCCATGGACAGCATCGAAAAAGTCGGGTCCGAGGTCAAGGATGTCATCTGGCGGACCATGCCGAAGGATTTGCGTGGTTCGTGTCCGGCTCCTGATGGATGCAAGAATCTCGAAGCGTACGACCTGGACACTAAGGACCCAAGGAAGCCAGAAATGGTCCTGGAAGGCATCCATGGCAACGGAACCATCAAGCAAAGCTCAGATGCGAAAAGTGAGACCAAGATCGGCCCGGTCAGCCCGACGCAAATCGATGTCACAAAGGGTGAATGGGCGGAAGACTTTCGAGAACGGAACGAGCTCGATGCTGATATGCAGACATGACATCAACTGGCGTACAACAAGGATTAAGGGTAATGCATCAATGCCGCCATGTCATGCGGTCAAGAGGGAGGATTTAATACAAAAGGCGGGGTCGACCCAAGAGTTACGGCAGTATTGGACGCTACGACTAGGACACGCATGGTTGTGGGGTTGGATAATGCTAGACGCTGAACCGGATGGTGGAATTAGAGCGATGTCATCATGAGTTCAAGGACGACTTGCCCGGCGAACAGAACGGAGGAGGCCAACAGCAGACGGCCAAACACATGCACAGGATTTACAGCATATAGACGATGAACCGGACTGGGACTGTTCCCGCGGTTGGATATACCCAATGACGACATTGAACATTGATTTTGTATAAGCGACCAGTTCTATCGAGAACTAGCCAAGCAGATACGGCAAGTAAATGCTCATGTACATCAATAGATGGGCCAATAGGCCAGAATGTCTCGCGAATAGGCCAAAAGGACGGGAAAGCTTCTACGTTTTATGTTTCCTAGATGGACGGCTTGGTGCAACTGCTTCTTTGGGTGAACCGGTGGAGCCACGACGAACTGGGCACGGGAAGAAGGGCAAAAGTAAGTTTTGTTCGGAGATTTTTGGGTCGAATCAGAACGCTTGACAGCAAGCGATGGCAATATTAGCGACGAGTATGAAAGCAGATTGACGACCTATATCAGCCATGAGTAAGGCAAAGCTGTCACGGATCTGCAGCCACTTGAATCGGCATCTGGTCTGCGGACACGCTTCGCCATCGCCCCGCGCAGGTCCAGACAGACAGCTCTCGCAGGTACGCCTCAATGCCCCAGGCGGGCCTCGACGTCGGACGGTGACTGCTCGGCTGCACGCGACCACGTACTGCTGAACGGGTGAAGGTCGAAGCACTGGCGGACTGCGCTCCAGGCCAACGGTGCCGGCTATGCAACGACAGGTCCGGAGCACCAGATCTTGTATCAGGAAACCTTGCTCCGACCGGGCTGCGAAATAGTTGTTCTAGACAGGTGATACTTTACCAGGGATCGTAAACAGATATCCGTTCATGCTTGGGCGGCCGGAAGCGAGGTCCGCGGGTGAATATAGTAGTCGTCACTGTAGACGAATGATAGTTCAACTGTTTGGAATCGAGATGCGAACAACAGAGAGGCACTGCACAATGTGCATGGACTCTTCAACAGATGCAATGCAGGAACAGTGGATAACTCGGTAAAGATATGCAGTCCTCGGAGGGAGCAAGGCCCGCGGGTGTGTGTCTGCAGCCGCATGCTTGGCAACTGTTCACGACTGCTTTGGGCAAAAAGCTCCCGCCGAACGGGATTAATCTGCTCCAGCTCTCAAAGACCGCCATAACTCCCTCCCATTCCTCAACTGCCCAGGCTCTTATTCTGACACTTTTCTGAATTCATATTTTATAAAGTGAACCAAACTCTCACAAAGTCAAGCTGACAATTTGAGCGCCACAGCCGGCTCCAGGCACCCGGGAGCGATCCGAATCAATAGTACACCGTTGCGCGCAGTCGCCGCATTCACCATGTCCACCACCGTTTACGCCACACAAACTGGCGAGATTTGCTCTTTGGCGCGCTGCTGATCCCCAATAGTCGCTCTGATGCCACGTATTCCATGTCGAGCACGTCCGTGTGAAGTGAAGGTAGGGTTGATAGCATCAAAGGACTCGTCAGATACGATCTTCAACTTTGTTACTACTATCACCAATGGCATCTCGAGCGTCATGTGTCGCTCCGACCCTCGACACACCTAGTAACCCCGAAATATCTGACGTTAGGACCGGTTTGTAGCATATTTCAAGTAGAGCCAGCGAGCAGCAGCTGGACTACGAGTTGCGAAGAGTGATCGGCTCGACCGTTGCAACCGTTATGCAGCCAGACCTGGTTTGATTTGAAGGAGCTCCTGTCAATCCACATACATCAAAAGGTCACTGTTGTCTTCGCAAGCCCGACTTGCCCTCTGACCCTATCAAATCGATTTCGCCTTGCCAGCCCCTTTCTTGAACACCTACTGACCAGGACTTGACAAGCTCGACAACATGTTTGAAGGATTCAAGTTCGATAAGCACTCCGACAGGCCTGGCTCAAGGGGCGAAGGCGACGACCCCAAAAAGGTTGACCCTTCCAAGAAGGAAAAGGAAAAGGAAAAGTCAGATGTCACCGTGAACGAGTTGCCTCTCGCCAGCCCTTTCAGCATCAACGAGACTCCCCGACTGGAAGAACCAAAGCGCTCCTTGTCCTTGAGCATTTCACTCTCCGATGTCTTCCGCCGTGGCTCTCAGGCCTCCAGCAAGAGCCGCTCATCTTCTCCAGTCCGCAAGGAGTCGAATGCCTCGTCTCACAAGTCGCGCTACTTGACCAGCCGCAACCCAGATTACGATTCGGATTTTCCTGCCAGGAATGGCTCCGTCGCATCCGCCGCCAGCAACACTGACCATTCTCCCGAGGGCAGCCGAAAGCCTAGCTATGTCCCGAAGAACGCCTCGAACTCTTTCATCAAGACTGCTTCGGCGGCTCAGACAGCGGAAGAGAAAGGACGACTGATGAGCCAAACCAGCAGTTCTGGCTCGGCTCAGAGGCAACACAGCGTATTCAGTGCAGGCAGCAACGGACCGACTTTGGCCATGAGCATGAGCATCAACAACTCCGTCCCGCGTCAGCCCAGCATTGCCATGAGCACAACCAGCAATGGTCGGAATCACTCATTGGCCTTGTCCGACTCCAGCGAAGTCAGCTCCTCCACCTTCTCCAATGGCCGTCGTCCCAGCGGCGTTATCGCCAACAACATCGCCTCCCGATACATGCGCACCGCATCTCTGACCTCACCTGACGAAGACGGTAACGAAGTCCCAACTGAACGTCGTCGTCGTAGATCCTCCAACAAGTCCCGTCAAGGCAGCGGCGGCACCGTCAAGCCCGTTCAGATGGCGCCCGACACCTACATGCAGTGGCAAAACAGCGTGTCTAAGGCCATAGCCCTCAACGGAAGCGTCGGTTACACCAAGCCCAGCGACAACGGCCGCATGCAAAGTCTCGGCGGCATCGCAGATCTGACAGAAGAAGCCGACGAGGAACCCACCACCCCAAAGAAATCCTCCCGCGGCAAGAACCCCTCCTTCTCCATGGCCGTCCAGCCCCCGTCCCCTGCTCGGACACCCGGCAGCACACGCAGCAAGAAGTTCTCCATCGACACTAATAAGGCCAACGGTGGTGATGGTGATGCTACTCGCATGGACTCGGGTCGTACGCCCTCGTTGGCGGATGCTATTTCCCCGACTAATGTCAGCTTTTCGATGGTGGACCGGACCGGAAAGCCTAAGATGACGAGGACGGTGTCGAGGGAGGCTCACGATGTGAGCAACTCTGAGCTCGAGTCGTTGGGCTTCCATGGTGCTGTTCCCGCATAGAGAGGGTGATAGCCGCTCCAGGGGCTCCATCATCATGAATAAATATTGGCATCATCGGCAGGCGACGGCGTAGTGGCGAGCAGGAGTATACTGGAGCAAGCTTGATTGTGCGAGCTGGACGAGAAAAGGGTCCGATGGGGCATGGTTCTATAAAGACGGGCTCTCGCGAGACTGTCGACCATTGCATATTTCTTCGTTTTGATAAGATCGATACCTACTTAGAACCTTCTTAATTTTTTTCTTTAAATTTTTTAACATATTGCATGATGGAAAATGGAGTCTTTTGATCTGTTTCATGTGTTTGAGGCTTTCTGTGCTGTTAGGGGGACGAGTGCTTGCTGCATGAGACAAAGCCCAATCATCCATTCACTGCTGCTGCTGCTGCTACTGCTGCCAACACCCGCTGCTACCCTCCCCTCTCCTCTCCTCTTGTCTTTCACTTCTTCATCCAGGATCAGCTGAAAAGCATCTCCCTATCCGAAAGGTGTCCATGCTCTGGGAGAAAGCAATGCTACCAAACCCTTGGGTCCTTACCTTATATTGTTCGGATTTGTTCTGTAAGCATTCTGGATAATATAGCTATAGATCTTCTTGTAGAGGCACCAGTTTACGTTGCTATCAGTAGGTTTAATATATATATAGATATTTGGGCAAGCTTGGATAGTCTCTTGAGCTACAAATTCACTCTTTCTACAATCGTCATTCGCCACATACTAGACGAGGAACCTCGGGCAAGACACTCAGCACTACCTGCCTTCACGGCAACGAACAACCACTCGCGTCCTCCGACATACCTTGAATACTACATCAGCCAATCACATCAAAAAAACAGAGAAGGAGGAGAAGGGACCAGGTACAGGCCTCGCCAGAGCGCCCTCGGAGCAAATGTTTCCGTCTTGGATTTTCTTGAAGGTCTACTAGTCTGTCTATATCGTTGGAAGTCTTGGGAAAGCCTTCTTAGTCTATACGTCTCTGTAACACCGATTGCTCGTTTCTCTTCTCAAATTCCCAGACGCCGCGCAATGTAAAACAAGCAAGTTGTAGTTTGTACTGGAATGAAAAGCTGGGATCGAATGGTGCGGTATATGGATGGGTATCGATGCGAAGCCGTCGTGAAAAAAAAAAGACGAGAAAGCAGAGAGTGGCAAAGCGAGCGGTTGTGCGTTCAGCCTATGATCTCAGCGTCGAGGAAGGCCTGGCTATCGGTGACGAAGCCCATGTTTGTCCTGCATAATGTCAGTAACCACTTGTCTCCCTTGATCGGGGGGCAAAAACATACGCAATGTTGTAATCACACACAGCTTGCGCCTCCAGCCCGGTCATCGTCGCCGCACAATCCCCAATAAGCACACAGTCCCACCCCCAGTTATACGCGTCCGTGAGCGTCCCCAACAGGCACTGATCCGTATTCACCCCCGCAAACAACAATGTCTTCTTCCCGCTATCCCTCAGCCACTTGTGCATCTCCAGCTCCGGGCTCCACAGCCCAGACATTCGCGCTTTGTCAAAACACACATCCTCGGGCGTCATCAGCTCTTTCAGCGGCGCGTAGATGTCCGCGTTCCACGTCCCCTTGAACAGACACCTCCCTTCTCCGTCGGGCAGCTCTGCCCCGAGCCCCACGTGCCACCCGTGTCCCTTGTCAGCGACGAGCGCGCGATTGAACCCCCTCTGCACAGCGGCGGGCATGACCCGCAGATCATGCTCGGTGATGCCCCAGTTCACCCATGCGAGCTGTATCCCCTGCTCTCTGCACCTCTTGATCACCTTGACCAGCGGATCAATGGCGGCAATGCCCCCGGTGTGCTCGCGGTACTTTGGGTGGATGAAGTAGTTCTGCATGTCGATGATGACGAGCACGGACTGCGCGGGGTCGATCATTACCCCGCGGTGATTGCGGATACCGTCGTCGGCGTCGATGATGAGTTTACGAGACGAGCCTCGGGAGAGGTCGAAGCGCTTGGAGGGGACGTGGTAGAACCATTGGTCGTCGCCGCCGAAGGCGACGTGATCGGTGATGTTGTGGTCGATCGAGGGTTTGAGGCTGTGGGCGAGATCGTTGATGTGCTCGACTTCGACGGCGGAGGGTGCCATGAAGGTGGCTGTGAGGGGTGTGGAAAGAGGATTGGAGGTGGTCGGTTGGAGGGCAGTGAGAGTGAACTGTTCGTTGGTGATGAGGTCGGGAGTGGTTGGTGTCGCGTGACCAAATGATCTTCTTTGCGGAGGGAGTGAGCGGGTTTGAGCGAGGTTGTGAACAAAGGCAGATGCAGGCCGGATGCGGCAAGAATGAGGGGGCAGAGATGTGGAAAGAGGACGAAGGGCGGATGTAAGTGACATCCGAGTGAAGACAAGCGGTGAAGGGAAAGACGACATGGACACGAGGAGGAAGCCAAGCGAGTGGTGGTGATTGTGAGCCTTGACCTGGTAATCATTTACCAAAACGTGCAACTTATCTTTTCTTTATCTGCCAGGGATTCCAGGGACTGCGGCTGGCGGAGGGGCGTCGATAAGGAGTGACACATGCCGGCTGGGGTCTGGCCGGTTGGGAAATTCTGGTCAGACCATCATGTGGACGACAGAGATTTAATTATACACTGTCACGGTGCGGAACACGCTGCCGACAGACTTTGAGGAATACAAGATGCAGAGGAGGGGCAGTTGTCTCTAAATACTCCCACGCCTGACCTGATGGTGGCCCTACGAGCTATGGCGTGACCAATGACGCTCTCCTGACTGTGGAGGCTTGCATGAACAGGCACGCGGCAGCATGGTTACAGGGGACTGTTGACGCCGAGCATTCACGGCACGGAGTAGTTGTCATACTGAGGATTTTTATTTGACAGTAACAATGATTACTTCCACAAAAGAACAATGCACAAAGCACTGCAGGACAGTCACGCGGTTGTTCATTGCATGTGATTTACGCCTGACCCAAGAGATAGCAGGGGCCGGCATCCCCAGGCACAGCAAAGTGGGGGGGTGGGGCGGACTACGGCTGACCCAACCCTATCGGAAAAGTCAAGGGGTCCAAGTCGGCCTATCGTGCTATGCACCACACTCCATTCACTGCGCCCGACCACTCAATCATTTAACGAAAGAATATCTGTGTCCATGGAAAGCTCGCTATACATTGTAAGCATCATAAGTCAAGCATCGTAAGGCATAAGTCAATCATCGAAAGCTGCGGCTGCAAAACCCACAAACGCTATTTGATCGTGATGATGGCGTCTCCGCTTAGAGTGGTGTCCGATCGGAAAGTAGCCCTCGCAGTCGCCCGGTGCAGTTCTACATTCGTGCTTGGAAAGTCGGAGTGTGCATAACGAGCGTTCCCCTCCGGGATATCCTGGTCATCGGTCCTGTCCGCTGGTCGATGGAGCGGTGGCAAGTCGTCGGCCTCAGCAGTGGCATCTGTGTTGAACGGATAACCCCTCTTCCTCCAAGTCTTGCACCGTTGCTCGGCGTGTGCCCAGAGCCGTTCCTCTCGAGAAGTGAGCTTTCCGGGAAAGAATTCCTGCAGTAGTGCTGAACCTGCGCCGGGATGACACTCCTCCAACCGATGGAGCACCTTCATGACCTTGCGCTCGATAATGGTCATCTCGTGCTCGATATCGATGCCCCATGCTGCTGGTTGTCTCTTCATGCCTGCCACGGCCACATTGTGCAGCATACCAATCATGCCCACTCCCACGAGGTACCAGGTATGTTGCTGCCATCCTGCCACTGTGAGTAGCAGAGTGACCCAGAGAAGTGCCAGTACAAGTGAAACGATGCGCGTGGTCTTTGGGCTCTTTAGTTCTCGTTGGGGAGAGGCCAGGGCTTCCAGATCAATGTCACCCGGACCACAGCGGATGAGGATCACATCTTCGGCGCCATTTCCTTCGGTAAGCAGGAATGACTTGGGCTTCATCAGAGTCCTCACCGAAGTCTTCTCTTCCTGCCATTGTGGGATAGCACCGCTGGCATAGGCAAGGACCGTGCCACCAGCGGTTATCAGGAACGTGAACCACTCGCTGTAGAGAACCCATGGGACAATGGCTATACATAGTTGTATGAACGAGACAGCAAGCCCAACCCAGTACACGAAGTCTCCGGATCCGATGCGTTTGGCAGAGTTGCAATTCCATATAGTCACTCGTAGGCCGATGCGGATATCCTCAGTCCTGGGTAGCTTTCTCCGCGCCGCCTCAGCTTCACGCCGTTCCTTCTCGCCAATGGCATTCTGTATGTTCTTCTGAGCCTCGGCGAGATCCAGGTTGTTGATCAGCTGCAATCGTTGCAAGAACTCCGTTTTGTCCACGTCGCAACTTGATGGACGCCAAGCATCAAAATCGCGAAGCAAACGAGACAGTATCCACGAGCAATTCCGGCGCGCATAGCCGGAGTCAACGTTGATGAGCATACAGTTGAGCTCGGGCCTTGGCATCAGTCGGTTTTCGCCCATAACGGAGCGGATGGTGGAGATTGCATAGCTGACCTAAATGCTGTCAGCATTTGGCATGCATATCGTCGACTGTGTGAACAAACCCAGCCAAACGAGAAGGAAACCGGCGTGATGTATCGATGAGGACCAGCACAGAGCTGAGCTATTGCCGTTTGGACGATGTCGCCACCGATGATCAGCAAGATGGTGAAGATGTCGCTGGGGTTTCGCCACTGCCCGCGCACCCAGGGCGAGACGCCTTCAAATCCGCTATCATTGCCGGACATTTTGAACAGTGTGCGAAAGTTGCGAAAGTCTACATGCTGAGCAGAGCAGATGGGTGATATTAACGAGAAGTCTTCACGAGTGCACAGCCCGTGTGTAACATTCGTTCACGTGGTAGATGGCGCTGCGATCGACTCAGCTTTCGCTATGAGCTGTGACTGGTCAGGCATGTGCTGCATGATGCCGTGCGGGGAGGGGCTATGGCGCTGTGCTGCTCCCCATCGCTTTCACAGTTTCTTCACCGCTTTCCAACGGGTAGCGACTTGGCGGACTCGATGGACCCAGAGGAAAATCGTATTCACATTGTGCGGTCATGGATGTCAATCGGGGAGGCCGGATGGCAATTCATGAATCGACGTGAGCTGTCGCGTAAAACGGTGCGAATCAAAGCATGCACCCGCAAATCAGCCTTCGGTTTACACAAACAGGGCTCAGCTGGCAATCTGCAATCAATCTCTCAGACTTACCAATTTCTCAATAGTAGGCGTTTTGGGCAGGCTGTCGGCTGTCTACAGTGCAGGTGCAAGAACAGCAACGTTTGAGCAGTTCAAACCCGAATGTTGATGCTTGATGTTACCAGTGGTCACTGTATTACTGTTCAATAGTCAAGTCCAGTTGCTGGCTGCTGGGAATACTTGATTGAAACATCATATGTATGAGTATCGTGCGCATAGAGCATTGCTAAGCCGTCAACTCAAGCAATCACTGGTAGCTTTCATCAGAGCCGACTCCAATCATCGTCTATGCTCCATGCGTCATCACTCTCATCCATGGGCTTTTGCGCCTGCAGCACTTTCTTCACCTCCTCCTCTGTCGTTTCACGCCCATCTTGGGTGAAGGACGAATCGTTGAAGATGCTAACAGCTTTTACAACGGACTGCGTCAGAGCAGCCATGTCTTTATCCTCTTCATACTGTCTGCTCGCCTTTTCAAGTATGCTGGCTGCGGCTGCTTGCTTCTTGAAATACAGCTCAACCCGAACCCTGGCGAGCTCGATTTCCTTCTCCAGTTCAGGTAGATTGACCTTGCCGACGTCGATCCCCTCACGGCGCCACATGACCTCTTCGCTAGGCAGCGGCTCCGCCAGCATTGAGGGGATCAGTGAGCGTAAATCCTTGACGGCTTCACCTATCTCTCTATGTGCCTCTCCAAGGATGGAAGACAGACCAGCATCACGGGTGCGGACATAGCCTGCCGCAGTGGCACGCGGGCAGGAGAAGTGGGAGAGAGCGACCATGGCAGAAGAACGAAGATCCTTTTCAGCCTCCCATAGATCCTCCAGCCTCTCAAGCGCATTTTCCCACAGTCGTTGTTCACGTTCAATTGTCGTTCTAATCAAATCTCGGGTTAACTTGACATACTTGCCGTCCGGATTCGTGAACCTCTCATGAGTGGAATTCCGAATGATACTTGCTGCCTCCTTGGTGCTAGTAGATTGCGGATTTGGACGAGGTACGGCATTTGGTTCGCTTGGGAGTCTCCGTATAAGGGTTCTTTGTTTGGTCCGCTTCCAAAGTGGTGTCGATGTCGAGAATGTCGTTCTGTGAACAGCTTCACCGCGGCTGTAGCGTATGGCAGGCGCCAGAAGGGAGCATAGGACTGGCCATCTGGACGCCATGTCCTGTCTGCATGATTACTGACGTCCTAGAAGTAACGTTTTCGTTCCACTATATAGGCCAAGTATGGAGTTCAAGACATGAGGTCTGGCTTGGGAACCTGGAAAGCTTGAAGCTTCCGGATCAAGGTTTCGCCGAAGACGCGCCCGCGCCAAGACTTCGGGCGTCTGCTGCCAAAGTTCTCCCGCTCACAAATCTTGTCGCAGTAGTCGTCTGCCAGCCAAGTCACTCACGACAGCCCGCAATCATGTCTCGCTTCTTCGCCTACGGCAGCGATAGCTCCAGCGAGAGCTCCGATGAAGAACAAGATCTGTACGGATCTGATGAGGAAGAGGAAAGATCCGAGGAAGAGTCGGAAGAAGAATCGGATGAGGATGACTCGTCGGAAGAGTCTAGCGATGAAGAAGGAGGAAAAACAGGTGCCAGCCGATTCTTGAGGGACGAATCCGACGAATCTGAAAGCGAAGACGAGGACCGGGTGACTGTCGTCAAAAGCGCAAAGGACAAGCGCTTCGACGAGCTCGAAGCCATCATCAAGCAGATCGAAAACGCCGAGAAGATCAACGACTGGGGAGTCATTTCAGAATGTACATATGCTACAAACGAAGGTATTGGCAGAATTGAGCTGACAGGAACTAGCCTTTGACAAGCTCAACAAACTGGTTCCGGTCCTCCAGCGCGACAACAACGGCAAGGCTCCCAAATTATACATCAAGACCATTGCCGACCTTGAGACTTTGACTGCTGAGGCCATCGAGAAACAGAAGGTCAACCCCAAGAAGACCAGCAAGCTTGCCTCTCAAGGGCTCAATGCCATGCGCCAAAAGATCCGCAAGAACAACCGCGATTTTGCTACTGACATCGAAGCCTACCGGGCAGATCCCGATGAGTACACCAAGGAGGAAGCCGTCGAGCAAGCTGCCCCGGCTACCAAGAAGCCCAAGAAGACGGGCTTCGATGCCAGCCAGGACAACTTGGACGACGATGGCGGTTTCACCATGGTCGGAGCTGGTGGAAAGGCTATGACATACACACCCGAAAGCATCCTCAAGCACCTGCGGACAATCGTTGAATCGCGAGGAAGGAAGAACACCGATCGCGCGGAACAAATCAGGACTATGGAGAAGCTTTTGGAAGTAGCGGTGACTGACTACCAACGGATCCGTGTGCTCCTTGTGATCGTCGCTACACGTTTCGACCTGTCTGGGGGCACTGGCAATCAGATGTCGCAGGAGCATTGGAAAGCTTCGCAGCAAGAAATCTCCAAGCTTCTGGAGGTCTTGGAGGCAAACACTAACATCATCGTCATTGAGAACGCCGAAGAATGGGAAGATGATGAGAAGCAACCGACCATCACCCCTGGCGAGACTTTCAAGGTTCCCGGGAGTGTCGTGTCCCTGGCTGAGCGTCTCGATGACGAGTTGACTAGGGTTCTTCAGGCTGTTGACCCGCACACCGCTGAGTACGTTGATCGTCTCAGCGACGAGGCATCTCTCTATCAGGTTCTTGTTCGCAACATGATTTATTGTGAGCGCATCAGCGCTGACAAGTCTCTCAATGTTGGCAATGACGTTACGAACCGGGCCGTGCAGCGTCGTCTGGAGCACGTCTACTTCAAACCTTCCCAGGTGACCAATATCCTGGAAGAGCAGACTTGGAAGGCTCTTCCATCCAGCCTCGACTCCAAAATTACTCCTCACTCGACTACTACGGAAGCTACTGCCGTGGTCAAGGCGCTTAGCAACTTCCTCTTCAAGAACAGCGATGGCATTATTCGTGCCCGTGCTATGCTCTGCCAAATCTATTTCCTCGCCATCCACGACACATACTACCAAGCCCGTGACATGCTGTTGATGTCGCATCTTCAGGAGACGATCGGCAGTTTCGATGTGGCTACTCAGATACTCTTCAACCGCACCCTGACACAGGTCGGGTTGTGCGCCTTCCGTGCCGGCCTTGTCTACGAAGCCCAAAACTCACTGCAGGAAATCTGCGGTAGCCAGAGACAGAAGGAGCTGCTGGCGCAAGGATTGCAGCTGCAGCGCTATTCACAAATCACACCTGAACAAGAGCGGTTGGAGCGACAGCGTCAACTGCCCTTCCACATGCACATCAACCTCGAGCTGCTCGAATGTGTCTATTTGACATGCTCGATGTTGTTGGAGATTCCCCTGCTCGCTCAGGTTGGATCTTCACCAGATATCAAGAAGCGCGTGATCAGCAAGTCATACCGTCGCATGCTTGAATACCACGAGCGACAAATTTTCACAGGACCTCCGGAGAACACACGCGACCACGTAATGCAGGCATCAAAAGCGCTTGCACAGGGCGAGTGGAAGAAGTCTGCGGAGCTCATCACATCTATCAAGATTTGGGAGCTACTTCCTCAGGCGGATAAGATCAAGACGATGCTGACAGAGCAGATCCAGGAGGAGGGTTTGCGGACGTATCTGTTCACATACGCGCCGTTCTACGATACTCTCTCGATTAAAGAATTGGCAGGCATGTTCGAACTTTCGGAGCGCAAGGTAGCCGCGTTGATCAGCAAGATGATCTCACACGAGGAGCTGGCGGCAGCGCTGGACCAGGTCAACAGCGCCATCATCTTCCGCAAGGGTGTCGAGCTGTCTCGACTACAGAGCTTGGCCCTTACGCTGTCCGACAAAGCCAGCGGCCTCATCGAGAACAACGAGCGGGTGCTTGAACAGCGGACACAGGGTACTGCCAACGCTTTCGACCGCCAAGGCGCTCAGCGTGGCGGCAGGGGCGGAGCACGGGGCGGTCGCGGTCGCGGTGGTGGAGGAGGTGGCATCAGGCGAGGTGGCGGCGGTGGAGGTGGATTCACAGGCGGCGTGTTGGGCAATGCGATCCGTACCTGATCGGACACGATAACCTTTTCGACCTTATGAGGCAATGTGGGGCGGAAGGATAAGAAAAGAAAAGATCCATTGGGGGTGTGAGCACATATCCAGCAAAAAGCAGGTTCTGCCCGCCCTCCAAAATAAATAGATGCATCGTAATCGGATGGTGAAATTTTATTGTTCTGCTCCATTTACACAAAGACCGGTGAGCATCTGTGGCGAAGTCCTTGGTACAGGAACGGGTCGCACACCTGCAACCCTCGCCGTTGCTCTCTGCCAGCTTCGAATCTAGACCTTCCACATTTGAAACCCTGGGAGACCGGTCGAATGTAGTAGCCATACATGGATGTTGCAGGAGCAAATGCAATTCTTGGACGAGCATGAGCGACCAGTGAGTAGCAGGGACTGCTTCGCATGATTTGTGGTTGCCGAGTCGATTGTGTGCCATCTTGTTTCCACCCCACAAAACACTGGAGCATCCATCCTTTCACTTTGACCCACCATTTCTACTAGCACCATTGTGTACGGCCTGCCGACCCTACACGTATTGTCCTTCAAGGGCAGCGGTTTCGATTCGACTCATCAAGCGCGAACATGGCGGGATGGTGTATGGGTTCTCATCGGGCCCGTACAGGCGTTGACCTAGCCTTCGCATTCTGAACGACAATCGCGAAGTCATGGCTCCATCGCCGGGTTGCGAGCCTCTCGGTGCAGTCATGCTATACGTACGATGCAGTGCATTCTCATCAATGGTCAGAAGTCCGCAAGGTAGAAGAGAAAGACGGGTTCTCTTTTGCCGCTATCTTACAACCGTTTGATGGCACCCGTTGCTCCATCTCCCGTTGACAGCACCCCTCAAAATACACACTCCAGGCTCGAACTCAGAGACCTTTGAAATTGCCTCTTTCTCTGTGACTGTCATTGACTTTTGCTTGCTTATCCTAGTAAACAACTTGCAAATAACGCACATGGGGGCTTAAGACAGCTGAATATCGGAGTCGCCAGGCGTGGCACGAAATCTCCTTCACGGATCCTGGATAACGCTACGAAAGGATATAAACACCCGCAGAAACCTACCGCCGACTCGATAACATGGCGGTCGCTGGTCGCCGGCCACGTAGCTCAGTGCTTCTCACTTTCATACTCATCCTACTGGGGCTTTACTGGTTGACGTCGCGGGACGACTCGCGATCATCACGATGGATTAAGCATGTGAAGCCCAAGTTCCGGGGAGGGCATGGAGGCCAACGCAAGCAGGATAATAAGCCAAAGTCGACTGAGCACCCAATCAAGCTGCTGCATGAGGAGGCAACTCAGCGGTTTGAACAGATGATTGCACGCCAATCTAAGACTTTTGATGAGGCTGTCACCGAATACAAGCGGCGATATAAGCGAGATCCACCACAAGGATTCGATAAATGGTTCGAGATGGCTAGGGTGAAAAACTCTCCCATCATCGACGACTTCGACATGATTCTGGAGTCCCTGGAACCCTGGTTGAAGATGAAGCCTACCACCATCAACCAATTATTTGAGCGTGCCGCCAAAGGCCCCAATCTCATGACTATCGGCGCACATAAAGGTCATCTCATTACCGCTCACGACAATTGGATGGGCGTATACATGCGTGAACTGCTCAAGGATGTCGCAGCCGAACTTCCGGATTTTGAGCTGCTGATGAACCCACTTGACGAGCCCAGGGTGCTGTTGACCAAACGTGGGGACACCGAGATCATTCACTGGACAGATGAGTCAAAAGTGTCGTCGTGGGACCGAGTCGAGGCGCCGTGCAGATACAGACGTTCAGGGCAAGTACCTAAGCAAATCGAGTCCAACGTCAACACGGACGGCATCCCATTCGTGGCGAATAGGTGGGCAGCCATGGACATTTGTCTCAACCCTCAGTTCGAAGTCCAACACGGCTTCTTGATCGCACCCTACTCGTTGTTTACGACCAATTCGCCGGTCCCAATGCTGTCACAGGCCAAACCAACGACCTTTGCGGACATCTTGATGCCAAGTATGTGGTATTTTGAACATCACAAAGCCAATCTATTCAAGGTCGATGCGACGTGGGAGGAGAAGAAAACCGCACTGTACTGGGCTGGTAGTACGACAGGTGGAGTGATGCGTGACAACCTGCCGGGTGAGGAAGAACGCCTATCTCACCGTCACCGCTTCATCAAAGCCACCAAGCAGCTCGGTCGACAAGCATACAGCTTCCTCACTCGTCAACCGCGCACGAACTACTGGGTCACATATCAGAGTAATGAAGTCATGAGCCAACTCTACGATACCAAATTTACGTCACTCGTCCAATGCGAAGGCGCTCACTGCGCAACAGCCAACAAAACGTATCAAGTCACCGGCCGTGAGGAGAGCAATATGGCATACAAGTACAAGTTCCTCATGGACCTGGACGGCAACAGCTTTTCGGGGAGATTCTACAACTTCCTGCAAAGTCGCAGCTGTCCACTGAAGCAGACCATCTTCCGCGAGTGGCACGATGAGCGCCTTATGCCGTGGGTGCATTACATTCCCATTAGCCTTGGGCTGGAGGATCTGCCGGAGACGATGCGATATTTGGCTACTACTGAGGAGGGGTCACAGATTGCGCAGAAGGTGGCGAAGAATGGAAGGGAGTGGCATGATAAATTTCTGCGCAAGGATGATGCGGCAATCTACCTGTACAGACTGTTTCTTGAATTTGCCAGGTTGGTCAATCCCGAGGGGAAGAAGTGAACTAGACATCGGATTCGCATTCGTACAGCGAGTGTCCTCGGGTGGCATCGATATTGATTTTCAGAGTTTTAACTTCACTTTTCCTTATGTACAATGACGATCCCGAGATTTGCCGTGTTTACAATCACAATTGCCATGGTTGCAAACCCAGTACTTGAAATTACATAGAGGTGCTTTGTCGCCCGAATCCGTAGATGAAGCAAAAGGTCCGATTTGTATGATCTACGCAGGGCATCTCGGCATCATTTCGTTACCCCGTACATGAATATGGAATAAAGCTGAAGTCCGAAGCAGTCATCATCTATAATTACGCTCGGCATGCCCGATCGGTTAGCCAATACCGATTAAGCATCGCACGGGGTGCCTGAACAACCATGCAGCTGGAGTAAGACCGACTTCGTGATCGAGTTAGCGAGACCGGTATTACTCCGAGCACATCGACCAGCATTTCCGGCGAGTCTGACGAGGTCCTTAGGCGCGCGACTGGGAAGCCTGAGGTTGGCGGAAGGTACGTACTCGTATGAGTATCTCACCTGCAGAGGGTGCAGCTGTGGGTTGTGCATGAGCTGCACAGCGTCTCTATGCGGAAATGCTTCCGGTGCAGTAACGAGATGCCGGGCATGAAACCGGGACGAGGGGATGGTAGTGGTTGTTCCAGCCTTACAATTATGGATACCAAGAAGAGGCATTGAATAAAGTATGAGTGAAAGATAGCTTTGATGGCATTAAGGTAGTCACTGTGTTGGTACGTTTCGTTGCTTCGACACCGGAAGAAAACCTCGCGGGATAAGATCATTTCCACGGGAACAGTGATCAATCCAGCAAGGTCAAAAAGATGTTTCTCTATTCCTCCCTCGGTCAATTTGATCTGTTCAAAGTGCATCCCAGCAGCGAGATCAAAACAAAAGCCGCTGCGGACCCTCAGGCGCACGTCAGCATCCACGACGTACGGGGCTGACAGTTACATATCCAGGGTGTTGGTGATACTCGAAGATCCACAAACATGTCATTGGTTGCACGGCAGTCAGGAACACAAGACTGTAGTCTCCGCTATCGCTCTAGAAATATACACATGATGACATGCAAAATACAATCACAGCGACTTGTTGGAATGAAAGTATTGTGCAATCTGAGGTATCCCCGTACCCGCACAGCCCCAGAGGAGACGTCACGAGCGGCACAGACGAACGGCGCATCTCATCTGGTTCCTGAGAATTGACCATGGACGATCTTTACTCCTCTGCTGTTGCCGCCGGATCGCTAAGCATAATATTCCGTCTCTTATGCCTGCCATTATTGTCGTGGAAAGCTTCCGCCCTCTTCTTGGGCAGTGGAAACTCGTAGGCTGCGACATGCGGCAGAATCCTCGTACGCCCTCATGCACGCCGAAACCATATCCGCGGTTTTCAGCGCCTTCACCCATATGCACGGCGCCCAGCAAGGGATTGCCTTTGCCGGAATCGGGCTGTGCGACGGTCGATATCGCATAACCATCATGATGTTGTTGGGCTTTTCGCGAAGGGTGTCACCCCAGGCAGGGAACAGGAGCGGAATGCCGTCATGCCCAGCTATATGGGGCATTTTGACGGGACCATTGTGCCGGTCTCTGGCGGGCGCACTCTTCTTTTTGGGCTGTTCTTCGACTCGACCTGTTCTCGTGCGCGAAACGGGCTCCCATCATGGTTTGCGGCTAGGGAGAGTAGTGCGGCGCTTTGTGCATCGAATCCGTCGCTGATGGCTCGGGCGGACAAGCGATTGGAGGCTTGGCCCCGTTGTGGGCTGTCGGCATACACATTGGCCGGCCTGCCGACGGAGGTTTGGCCGTTGATTGGCTTGGACTTGGCTCAAACGACCGACGCCCAACCCGTTTTCCTGGCTGCCTCTTTTCTCTAGTTTTGGGGGGCAAGGTTTTGCATTGTCGCTTGGCTGGGCCCCACTGCTGCACAGAGAGAGAGAGCCAGGCACATCCTCACTCGTTCATCCCCATCCTCGTAAATCGTAAATCCCATCAGTGGGCGGCCTGACTGTGCACTCGTTGCTGCTATTTCTGACTGGTGGCCGGAAGAACTGGGGGCAATCTCTGTCCATTCTTGGGGAACGCGGTTCCTGACGCTCGTGCAAGGTTCTTGGGGGTGAGGTTGGTTATCCTGGCCAGTCCAGTCAGTCTCGGTCACGTCCAAGCGTTCGCTCTGCCGCCCTTCCCTGTCCCTGCCGTCCGTCTCGACTCCTCCTCCCTCCCTCTCCAGTCGCTCACCCAATTCGCCCAAGTCTTTCGCTCATCCGCTACTCGCCGATCCACACCTCACGCCCTTGTCTCTCCTCTCGTTTTTGGCCATCGCTGGTGTCGACTCCTCTAATCCTCACAGGCACACTTTCAATTCCTTTCGTTTACCGCCAACGGTCTGGTGTCTCTGCTGGTCGTCCCAATCCGGTTTTACTTCCACACCCCCCAAGCCCGTTGCCATTAATTACGGTAGTTTTGGAAGGGGCCTGGTCGTTCCCTCCTTGCCATCGGCCTCTTACGGTCGCGTTCTCGTTTTGTCGCCGCAGCCATGGCACGACCTCTATATTCTCTCCAGCGACAGGACAGCACCGCTCATAGCGATCAGGACGACGCAGATGTCTTCGCCGACAGATACGCGCTAGAAGACTCTGACATCTATGCCCCCGGCACCATGTCGCGCCGGAGCAGCACAACCTCGGACCAAGAATACCACGCCATCACCACATCCGTCGCAGCACATTATGCACCCGAGGAACCCCAAGTCATATCATCTGATCAACGCCGGGAACTCAGGAATAGCATTCGCAAGAGCAGGGGCTTTCTCGAGAATCCATTTGGCAGCAACGAAGACGAGCACGACACACAATACGCGCCTGGTCCCTCGATGGCGACGGCTCTGGCTCCTCAAGTCAACAATGATAACTTCGACAATGAGTCTGTGTTCGCCGACGGTCATTCCGTCTCCCAAGCTGGACCCAGTCATGACTACTCCCGCTATACTCAAAACACCACCGCAGCCCCCTTGACTCGATCACCCACCGTACCCTCGGTAATCGCTCCCCAAAGCACTGGTCGTCAATCACTGCATGGACCTGCACATCCGTACAACATGTACCCACAGAATGTCGAAGACGATCTTGATGACACTGCGAGTCAGATGAGTGGTCCCAGCCGCAGCCAGACTGGTGCCAACAGAATTCCTGTCGGCTTTCCACCACAACTTTTCCCACCTTCTCGTTTCCGCCACGACGCAGACAACGTTTCTGAACAATTACCACCATACTCCGAATATCCCGAAGACGGAGCTCCGAAACATGTTGATGTTAATGCACCACCAATGCCCGCTGTCATTGAGATTCCCACCCCAACTAGCGCCTCCACCTCACACACACCCATCGCCATGGGGCGTGTACCTCAATCAATGTCTGATGGCCACAATGGGGTCGTTACTGATGTGCCCCAATCTGAAGCCAGTCTGATATCACATGAGAACAAGCCGTGGAACCAAAAATCGTGGAAGGAGAAGCGTAAGACAAAGTTCTGTGGTATACCATTCGGCTGGATCATACTCGCTGCTGGTGTGCTCTTGTTCATTGTCATCGTGTGCAGTGCCACCATCGGTGGTCTGTTGAAATTATGGGCAAAACATCACCCCAAACCCAAGTAAGACTGATCACGTGCACGTTGAGCCATTCATTATGCTGACAGCCTCTACAGTGAACACACGCTTGTCGACGCTCAACCTGTCAATCAGCCCGCAAAGCCATTGCCAACAGGATCGTTCCAACTTCAGATGGGATCATCGCAGGAGACTGAACAGGACTGTGTCACTGACCCGAGTCAGAGGGCGACCTGGGACTGTGGTATCTCGACGCCCAACTCAATGGCCATCACTATTGCAAATTCCCCAGATGGAAAGGATCAGACTGCGCAGTTGTTTGGTGCAATCAGCAATCCTCATGTTGGTTACGGCACGGAAATTCCACAGACTATACCTGTGAACCTCACGCTGGTGAAAGACATGGACTCTCCTACCATGGGCAATGCCTACCAATTCCAGGTCGCCTACACTAAGACTGTCGTTGTCAAAGGGACAGTGTTACAGCCGACCTATGTCAACATCGCTTCGTCTTCTCCTTCTCCTTCTTCTCAACCTTCCGCAAGGTCAGTGGAGTCTTTAGATAAGCGGTGGGGCTGGGCGCCCCTTGCGCAACCTGGTGATCAACCATGGTTCTGTTACTGGAATACTACGCTGGTCGAGGGCTTCATCTATACACAGCAGAACAGTACGTCATGGTACAGCAATTCGAGCTGGAGTCGACAGTGGCACAAAAATTGGCCACATAGTGGTGGCAATAGCAACAACAATAACAATAACGGCTACGGCTACGGTGGGGGTAGTGGTGGTCCTCCACCTCCCGGTCCTCCTCCAGGAGGTCCACCTCCTGACCAGTCTTACACCAATTATAAGCGCGATACACCGCTCACTGTTGACTCTTCTTCACATTCTCCATCTACCACTGGAGCGGTGACGGCAAACTCGACTTCCCCAACCCCGACCGAATCGTCAGGTCCGTCGTGCACTTATCAATCAGGTACCATGTACGGCGCTACTCCGACCGACACCGGGACGGTTTGCCCGCCTCCCGATGAGGGTCAGGACGCTTGGTCCAAACTGCAGTTTTATCCTTTGGTGGTAAAGATCGAGGAGAGACGGGTGCCGGGGGACAATTCGCCGGCATTCTGTCAGAAGATGCAAATCAATGCGGATGGTTCCGCATCGGTGATACACGATCCGCAGGGCCAGCCGTACACACAATACATCCAGGAATCAAGCCCTGGCTTGTCGGCCTACGAGAGTGTGTACGGCACCAGCAGTACCCAGAGCAGCAGTAAAAAGAAACGCGCGACGGTGCAAGGAGCCTGCCATTGTCAATGGTTCAGTGGTGAAGTGGGCAACAGCCATTAAAATTGCAGGACGCCTCGAGAGGGGCATTTTCACGAATTTTCGATTTATGCAGACAGCACATTAGGGGACCTTTTGGTTTTCTCCCAGGATTTACACGGACAGCGAATGGGATAGCATGGAAGGCGTTTCAATGCATGGATACCACAGATCGAGCGCCACGGGCTAAGTAAAGACCTCTTCTGGCGAGTGCCACATCATGGCAGATTATGTTGGTCTCATGCTTAGGATATAAAAGCAGGCGGCTGGCTGCTCGTCGAGGAACAGAGGATTCATTAACCTTTCACTTGTCCTATATATTTCACGACGTTATGTAAACAAGATCTCAGCTGATTGCTGGGCGATTGAAATATTATTTTTGGCATCCACGTGCAGTTTTTGGTCGTGCAGATGTGGTTTTAAGTGTTTGATTCTGCCTTCAATGTGACTTTGGATATGCTGGAGTGGCTAAAGGCGGCCGCGATATTTTTGTTCTTGACTTCAACTTTCTTCCTTTCCTAATCCGGCACCAACTTCAGAGCATTTCTGGCAGTCACCACTCCCGGCCGCCGCACCCCTTCGCACTTTCTCGACGTAGCAGGAATATAGGAAGCAGTTCAAAATTCATGCAAGATGCCGCGCCTACTCGCGCGTCCGTCGGACCCGATGTCGATTCCCTCATCTCAAAGAATACCGAGGATAGCACAGAGCGAGTTGCCACCGAGGACAATTTTCCAGCGGTACAACGACAAGCACACAGCACTGAGCTGATTTCAGATGAGTCTTTTGGCGCGGAAGGAAATCCTGGGCAGCGTTTGGATTCGCTGCTACCACTTGACGACGAAGGGGCTGGTCTCGAAGCCCTCGAAAACTTGGATAGTAGCCTCTCACCACAGCCAGACTTGGGCGACGCTTCATTAGCAGCTCAAACAGAGGAGGGCGCTTTTTTGGCGTCGTTCGATCCACATCCGGACTCGAACAACTCAGTACAAGACCTCGAGCCTGACGATCGCAGCCGTCAGCCGACTCAGTATACTCCTTCCAAGAAGCAGGCCAAAGCCAAAGAAAGTCTTCTTGCCAACCAAAAGTCACGCCAGAAAAAGAAAGCTCTCAAGAGCAAGGCAAAGACCTTTTCCGCCGACGACGCCGTCATTGATCTCGACATGGATGGCCAAAACGTCGCCACCAAGAAGGATAAGCTCGATGTCATGAACAAGGTCATTGAGGACCGTGAGGACCATGAGAATTGGATGAGAGGTGCCATTGAGATGGTCAGTAGTGCGAGCAGAGACCACATAAACAATGGTTAAGTGACTGACGGATTGACACGCAGGCTGAACTCGCACTCCGCTCTGACGAAACACCAGTTGGGTGCGTGTTTGTTCATGACGGTAAGATCATCGCTCGAGGCATGAACGGCACCAATGCCACTCTCAACGTAAGCTCAACCTCCTGATCTGAAAGACAATACTGATCAGTACTTCAGGGCACCCGCCATGCCGAATTCGTCGCCCTCTCCCAGATCATCGCCCGGTATCCCTTGTCTATCCTTCAGCAAACGGATCTGTACGTCACTGTTGAGCCCTGCATCATGTGTGCTTCAGCGCTGCGCCAATTCAGGATCAGAGCGGTTTACTTTGGTTGTTTGAACGAACGATTTGGAGGATGTGGTGGGGTCATGCGGCTGAATTCCGAGTATGGTCAAGTCCAATCTTCCACGAGACGAGATATATGTGCTGATTCGGGAGAAGTGCTGGCATCGACCCTCCTTACCCGGTTTATGGTGGAATCTTCCGCGAGGAAGCCATCATGCTGCTCAGGCGCTTCTACGTCCAGGAGAATGAGAAAGGTATACCACATCCTTCTTGCTCTACGAAACCTCGCTGACGATATCAAAGCCCCTGAGCCAAAGCCAAAGAAGAATCGCGAACTCAAGACAGAAATCCTCCCTGTCGAAATCGCCCACTCCGGCAATGCGCCACCCATCCCGGCTCTCCCCTTGACAGTGGCACAAGGCAAGCAGCCAGTCCCACCTTCCTCCTCACCTAATGTGCTCACCTCTGTCCCGGAAAACCCATCAGAGACCAGCTCCTCGCTGAGCCCGCCACCAGCAGACGGCTCTACTGCACCTCCCCCAAACAGCCCAGCAGACGAGCTCCCTCCATCCCGTGCCGCCAAGCCAGATATGTCAAGTCTTGCCGAGCGCGTGCGGGAGATCACCCTCGACATAGGGAAGAAGATGGAGCGGAAGGAGAACGGACCGACTGAGGCTGGGAGTAAACTGGCGGCAAAAGCACCCGCGGCGTCCAGCAGCCCTGATCGTGCGGCGGCCAGGTTGGCCTAGCAAGCTTTTGCCAGGGAGAGCGAGAGGCGCTGTCAGGAGGCGGGGCTGATTAGGTTTGGTGTGGAGGTAGTGAGGCGTTAAGAATGTACGTTTGGGGAAAGGGAAGACGGATGTGATTCCTGGGAAGCCTGCGGGTATGTGATTACTAGCGAATGGAAGGGATGGCTGTATGGGATAGTGGTAACGAGGCATGGTGTATGGAGCATGGAAATAGGCTAGAATAGCACTAGGATCGGGGAGGCATTGCTCTTTGCTTCCAAATGGTCGAACCTGCCATGAAGTAACATGGAACAGCAGTCTTGGAGGCACAATTCATAGACCGTCAATGGCGGCGGTTCCCGGTTCCCATTTCTACTTGCTATAGCAAATACACTCACAATAGATCATATATATATATATACTCACAAAAAAGAGAGTGCCAAAAAAAAAAGAGGCAAAAGTACAACAACCCGGATTCGCTGCTGGTCACCCACGCAACTACTAACGAGTCCCTCACGTGCTTATTTACAGGAGATCGAACGGGATCCGAAGCTTTCACGCGGGTGTGGTCGTACCTGGTCTATCTCTGAATATCTTAGACTATATACAGTTAGATTTGTGGTTCAGACACACAGAAAGAGGGGAGGAGAGAGAGAGGCTGTATCACGACCCGGGACAATGATGATCATGGATGGATGGACGGAAAGTAGTAGTGGTGGTGGTAGTAAGAGTAGTAGTAGTAGTTGGTAGTGATGTAAGTAGTAAGTAGTAAAGTACAAATTCTATGCAAATCCCTCTCTCTCTCTCTCTCTCTCTCCCTTTTTCTTCCCCTCTAAACACTGCCTCATCAGTCTGCCTCATTCTCCTCTTCCTCTTCCTACCTACCTACCTTCCTTCCTACCTTCCTACCTACCTACCTACCTACCTACCCTCCTTCCTCGCTGCCTTTAGTAGATTCCCTCCTCTCTTGACGTACATAGGAACTTAAACTCTTTTTTCCCCCCTCCATTGCTTGCCATTCAGTGCTTGCTTGCTTGCTTGTTGGTGGTGGTGGTGGTGGTGGTGGTGACGGTGGTGACGGTGGCTACTATTGACTTTCTTTCCCTCCTACCAGCAAACTATTGATATATACCGATACTTTTGGGTTGTCTTGTATCGCTTGGCGAGTTTTACACGTTGAGTGAATTCTCTTCTTCTTCTTTCCTTGCCCTCCCCTGCTCCAGATCTTGCACTATCGATAGGAGCCTTTTCGCGTGTCGGGTGTCGGGGACTCGTTACTACTACTACTGCTGCCGCTGCTAGTGCTGCTGCTGCTGGGTTTTCCTTCCACTGCCACAGAACAGCCGTCCATGCCTGATCCATTGCCGTCTTCTCCTATTTGCTTATGTCCCGTCGCACGTCCATCTCTCGCCGCTCGACGGAGTCGGTCATATACGCTGCACCTGTCCTATCTGCACCGCAATCTCAGCTCGACCACCACCTAATCGGCTTGCTGGCTCTTTGCTGTCATCGGCATATGCACACCAATAAGTATTGCCATCAATCCATTCACCTCGATCTCACCAACCCATCCCTCCACCTTGCCCTCCATGCCCTCCCCCACTGTTCCCTCCCCACCCACCCTCTTCCAGCGTCCGATCCTCCAATGCCCGAACAAAGTTCCTCCCCTGCTGCTGATTTTGTGGATCCCTCTGGCCTCTACTCGTCCTCCGTCTCCCAGCAACCACCACTCCCTCCCCTCCCGTCCCGTCCGCCGGTGGCGGGTAATACGCCGGGCTAGGCTGCAGCCTGATCGGCGCGTTGGGATCTAGATGACTCACCACCCGCTGCAGTGCCGGGGGGATGCCGTTCATGTCCAGCGTGGAAGCGCGCTGCCGGCCAGAGCGCATGGTGGCTTGGGCGTAAAGGGATTGTTGCGCGGCGGTCTGGGGGTACATTGCTGCTGGCGGGGGCTGGACGGGAATTTGTTGCTGTTGGTAGCCGGTGGGTTGGGGTTGGGGGTAGGGTTGGGGAGCGGCTTGAGGAGTGTACATTGCCGGTGGCTGGTGGGTGTACATTGCTGTTGGGGAGCCGTGGGATTGGGGCGAGCCTGGGTATGAGGGGGTTTGCGAAGCGTAGAATTGTTGCTGAGCTTGCTGAGCAGCGGCGGCTTGTTGGGCTTGTTGTTGGTGGGCGGCTTGGGCGCGTTGCTTGGAGAGGGCTTCAGCTTGTTGTTGTTGCTGGACACCTGGGGCAGGAGATCGCGTTGTGGTTGACTTCAGGTGCATCTGGGGCTGGAAGGGACCCATGTACTTCTGTTGTGTGATAAAGGGATGGGTCCGAGCTTGCTGCGGCGTCCACCTCTCTAGAGGGTTAATGTTCAACAAGCCGTGGACAAAGTCGATGAACGCTACCCGATTCTGCATTTCTGCGCAAGTGTCAGGACTGAACAACGCAAATCAATTCATACCACCTACCCCGATCGATCTCCTGCTGCTTCATGCCCTTCCTCGGCATAGGATAATTCTTGATGATTTCTGGCAATGTGGATGCAGAAAAGTACTTTTTGCTCGGCTGTTCTTTTGTGCCGTGCTCACGTGAGTACTGGTCCATGGACTTTAGCCGGTACGTCCGCCTTCCGAACTCGTCATGGGCTTTTTCGAAAAACTCGCCCGATTGCTTGCCAACCTCGAGCATCCAGGTGGGTGGCAAACCGAGCATTTCAGTAATGCGTGATACCTGGTTGTACTCGGACGAACCGGGGAACAGCGGCAAGCCGAGGAAAAGTTCGACAACAATGCAGCCTAGAGACCACATGTCAATTGCAGCCGAGTACCTGTGCTCGATTAGCGTCCATCATATGGGGTACATATTGGCCGCGACTCACGGTAAACCCAGCAATACTTCTGGGGACCTGTAGAACCGTGACTGAATGTAAGTGTAGACCGTTTGTCGCTCATCGCATGCTGAGCCAAAATCAATAATCTTTATTATCGGACTCTCGAGGCTAAATCATCCAGTCAGCGTATGTGCATCTCGAACAGGTGCATGCACGAACTTCTTCAGCAAAATATTTTCTGGTTTGAGATCGCAATGTATGAGTCTGGCCTTGCTCAGCAGACACAATCCGTTGAGCAACTGTTGTGCGAAGACTCGAACAAGGGTGGTGCTCAAACCCCTGAATTGATTCTGTTTGATCAACTCGTAAAGGTTGACCGACAGCAATTCGAATACAAGACACAAGTGCTGCCTGTGGATGAACGTATCCTTCAGGCGCAAGATGTGATGGTCGTCGTTCTTGTCCATCCTGCTATTCAGCTAGTCACGGAAAGTCAGAAAAATCCCCTGACTCATTATCCAAAGTCGTCACTCACCAGATCCAGGACGCTGACTTCCATCATACTCTGATTGAAGTAAGCCGTCCGATTCTTGACCACCTTTACAGCTACCACCTCTTGTGTCTTGAGATTCTGACACTTGACTACCTGACCGAACGTTCCTTGCCCGAGCACGTCGAGGATTAGGTAGCGATTCTTGTGGTTCGTCTCTTCATTGCCCAATATGTCATTGACATACAAGATGTAATCGCTGTCCTCGTTGTCATATCCATCGTTCTTCACGCCCTTGGAAGGCTTCGTGAGCACGCGGCGAGGATTCCGCGACGACTCGTACTGGAAGTTGGGATTGCATATGCGGTAGGTCGAGGGCAGGTGGGTCGTTAGAGCCTGCAGCGGAGAGATGAAGCCGCCTTCTGGGTTGGCGCGGCGGAATGGAGGCTGCGCGTTTATGCGCGGCTGGAGCTCTGCGGCGCTGGAGATTTTCGTGAACTGTGGGACAGGGCCCTTGTGTCCGTCCGAAACAGACATGCGCGGGGATCGAGGAGAGCGCATGTTTGTGTTGAAGGCAGCATTGAGCTGTGCAGCAGACGGCCTCGAGGGATCAGGAGAGATGGGTGTCTGAAGAGGTGGCAGATGAGGGGCGTTATTAGGCCTCGAGGAGGGCGGCGAGGCGTAATATGCTTGGGCGGATTGAGTAAAGGCTGACGTCTGCCTCGAAGGCGATTGACGTGCAGGTGTCTGACGTTGTTGCTGCTGCTGCTGCTGTTGCTGCTGAGGGGTCTGCTGCTGGGGAGGATAGCTGGCATATTGCTGGGAGCCAAGCACAGGGGTGGTGGAGCTGGGCATATAGGGAGAAGCAGGACTGGTTATCATTGGCGAGTACTTGCGCGCCGCGCTGGACTGCGTCTGATCATCCATGTGGGAGGTCATGTAGGCGGCAGAATTGCGTCGCGACGAAGAGCGCGAAGTTGAGTACTTTTGCTTGTTGTAGGGGTCGGCGTCCTCCATTGTTTGATCTCCTTCTCTTGTATCAATGTCCATGCGCTGCATACTGAGCCGGGAGCGGACGGGCGCGGACGCGTTGACGGCGCCGGATGCAGTTGAACGCCCAGGAGCTGGGTTGTGCAGCAGTGTTGATCGTGATTGACCGTGGTTGATGCCAGATAGCGGCGGTCGGGGGCTCAGCACGCAAGTGTCAGGCGGCGGCTAGGGCAGAGCTCCGTAGCTGACGTGGGCGTTCAACGTCGGATTGTCGGGCGCAGCTGCCACCGTGGGGCAGTAGGGGATGTTGAAGGTCAAGTTGGCATTGCGATGGACGGTCGGGCGGCGATGGCAGCGAGATGGAAGGAAGAGCAGCCGATGGCAGGGGAGAATGGTGGTGGTTGTGGGTTTCGAGTGTAGGGTGTTGCCGCTTGCCGCGACCGCGACTGGCTCCAAGCTGTGGCTGCCCGACGCCGAATCGGATCCAATTGCGGGTTGCCTTGTTGTTGGAAGCAGGAGAGTATTGGCACACAAGACTTGGAAAAGTGCTTAAAGACTTATTTGCAAGTATTCATACGATTGTAACACAGGATACCACGTGCCAATTGCCAGCAATTTGATTACGTCGCGACACACCGGGGAGCTGCCACACCCCAGTGTCCCCCAGTCGGACCCTCTGCTCCGTCATTACTGCTTCTTGTTCTGCGCCATCACAAAATTCGCCCCGACGACACCCAGTCCATTCTCGCTGCCCCAGCGCCTGACCCCTTCCCTGACCCCTCCATAGCCCCAGTGCTGCCTGTCTTTAGGTGCGGCAAGGTGCAGCGTCTCCTTTGTCCCGTTGAGCGGCGTGAGCACGACCAGCACATACCTGTGCTTCCACGTCTTCGGTGGTGGGGCAGGAGCCTTGTACGGCACAATCTCCTTCTTCTCGCCGCTCTCTGAACCTGAGCCAGCAGACCAGTAGGCGATCCAATGGCACATTTCCGCCCATTTTGGATCGTCGCGGCTTTTGGCATCCGGATCAGTAAGGACAGTGACGAACTGCTCGTATGCCTGCGTCGACGAATCCACCAGAGGTAATAGCGAGAGGTCGGGTTCGTGCTTCAGCTTCTTGGGCTTGACTGTATTGCCTAGTGTGGCGTTGGTCTTCTTTCCCCAAGTAGCACCTACGTCCAGGAGGGGCAAAAAGTCGTCCAGAACGGTGGGGATGATCTCAGAAAGGTGGAGGCTGTGATGTCCGTTCAGAGCTGGTACTTTGCATGCTGCATATCCCCCCTATGGCCACCGAGAATTGCAATTGTAACATGAATATGACGGGCACTTACTGTGCTATGATCTCCTGCTGTCTCTGATTCAAGCCCTTGTTGCTCTCTTTATGGTCAAGCACCACCTGGTCAAACTGCCAATCCTCAAGCATTACCATGGGTGAAGCCACGGCCAGGCCCGCGAGAAGCAACGTATTAAACAGCATTTTGAGCACCGAACCTGTACTGAGGAATTCAGTTGGATGTTTCAGAGTGCACAGTCCAGTGTGTGCCCAAGTAGAGGGATTGGATGATCAAGTAGTTCAGCAGCCCCGCCCTTGTGTTATATGTGCTTGCCCATCCTGGTGCTCGCTCGCCTGCCTCGTTCGCTCTCCGCAAACCCCGCGCGCCATGACGTGGGCGGATGCACCTCAGCTCCAACTTCACCAACAAACATGCACACAATCAGCTTGGCGAGGATACATTTTCGATTACATCCACAGCTGATCTTGATTTTCATCTCGATATTGCAGCAGCGACATGCACTGACTCCTCTTGTACCCCTGAGCCACAGCTCGCAGACCTTTCTTCTCAACCAGCCTCCTTGTCCAACCCGTCTTATGCAGCCACCGTCATTCTTTTTGGTTTCATCCCACATCTTAACAAAAAAAAAGTGTTAAACCCCCAAACCATCTGCGCTGAAAAAGATCTCAAGCAAGCAAAAACATCATCAACACCCGCTTATCCAGCAATTATCGACCTTGCGTGCCGATCACGTCACTCCCAAAGCCCGACCCTTATCAATCCCCAACCCCCGTCTGAGACTCTCCCTACTCTCGTTGCCATTCTCCCCGAACCCCGCCCAGCTGCTCTCGTCCTGCACGTGCCGTACGCTGCTCTCGTTACTCCACGCATTGCCTTGGACCTCGTCGCGGTCCACGCGTGTCGCTACAGGCGTCATGCTCGGTCGTCCGTTCGCATCACGTGGTCGAGGCGATCCACCACCGCCCGCTGTGGAATCGAATGTCGATTGGCCTTGTGTGGTAGGCGCTCCGTACGTGATCGTCGGTGCCTTGGCGCGGTCGCCGTAGCGCTTGAGGATTTCCTTGGTCGTGATATCGGCTGATGACGAGAACAGAGAGCTGTCGTTCAAGATGAAGGAGAGATCCTCCGGTATCTGCTATGCGTCAGTCGTACATCCTACATCCTCGGTTTATAAAGTCTTACCTCGCACATGACCTCGTTGTGGTAGATAAGCTCATGCACAGCCTCAATGCCCAAGAACGAGTCATTGACGTTGGTATCGATTGGCCCGATCTTCGCGCCTTCGGGCTTAGCCATGTAAAGGATATTAGGAGTGATGACGGTAGCCAGGTTGTGGATGTCCATCTTGGAACCAGACTCCTCGTCTACGTGACTGAAGCTCGATACCCAATTCAGGAAGTTAAACAGTACCTCCATCGTGTCTCGATGTGCCTTTGGTAATAAGCAACATGTCAGGTGGAGTACCCGTCTCCGCTTCTCCTCATCAGCGATTTCTGCAAAATGTTAGCGATGAAAGGCTTCAGGAGATCACGTCCAGACGAAGCTGGCTGAACGCAAATAAATGCGACTCACTTGTCGAGGTAATCCACAACTTGAACAGCTTGAATGTAAGCAGCGGGTCCGGCAGGTCGCGCAAGAATTTCTTCAACATATTTGCCACCTGCACAGGATTCTCCCGCGTGAGATCAACCTTTTCCGTGCCATTAGTATCGATGTCCTCCTTGAGATCATTGAGGCGTTTGATATTTCCGTTCTTCCGGAAGACACCTTCAATGGACATGTCCATAGTTCGCATCGCCGACACAGCGTCCTGCACAACTGCCGGGATCCGCAGCGCCCCTGGACCAATACCGTCCGTTGACTCTGCGTAGTCGCGCTCCACAAGCTGCTCAAGGGCCACGCCAAACACACCCTTCTTCTTGCCCTTGGGCGTCTTGCTGTCACCCTTTGCGAAGGCCTTGCCGAACTTGCCCCAGAAAGTAGGTCGCTTCGTCTCAATTAGGTCGAGCAGTTGCTCCTGGTTGAAGTGCCCCTCGAGCAACGGCTCAAGCGACAAGACGGCTACATGGCGGACAATGAAGTATTCCAAGGCTGACAACTCCGAGAAGTATTTCTTCTGCTTGCCGCCCTCGACAGGATGCTGCTTTTCATCCATGGTCCCTGATCCAGACCGCGTGTGGCCATTCACGAGCTTGACCTTTGGCTCTTGCGGTATCATAGGCTGTCGGGCAAATCTCGAAGCGTTTGGTCTTTGCTCGCGTGTCTGCTGCGCCTGCACAAGTCTTGGGATATCGTCAAGCGTCATACTATCAGTGTTGCCGAACGTCAACTGTGACACAGGCTCGCCATTCGCATCCCTGTCTTCGATGATTTGGAACGTGCCTGTTCGCCGCTTTTCTGGCCGACCTGGCGATCCTGGCTGTACAGCATCCGGAGCGTCAATAATACGAGACGTGCGTGCTTTCCGCGTTGCGTTGGACATCTGCTTGTCCATCCTCGTGGACCGCAGTCTTCTGATATCTCCTAATGTTTGCTCATATGAGCCTTCTCCTTCGCGTTCATCGCGCTGCGATGTGTCCGTGTAGGATTTGGACCGTGACCCTGCCTGCAGAAGTTTAGGCGATAGCTTTCCATCTGGTGCGACTCTATGTCCTCTGCGAGAATCGTATTCCGACAGGTTCGGGTCATCCGATGTATGTGGTAATGCGCCGCTTGTCCTGAGTGTGGTGAGCAGTCGCGCATGCGCAACACGGAGAAGATAGACATATTGTTGAAGCCGAGATACCTCAACAAAGCCGCTCTCGTCAACGCTACTACCATGTCTCTCGCAAAAGACTCTCCGTGATGATTCGTTCCACCTTGCTGCAGCGGGAGCCTCGACCATAGACTTTTCGCACTTTGCACACCGGAAGCAGCCAGCGTGGACAAGTCGGTCTTGTCGCTTGTAACACCTATCTTCGACCGCCTTCTCGCAAACGCCGCAAGAGTCCGCTGATCGCGCAATGAGACTATCGATACTAGAAGTCGAGTCACGATTCGTCTCACGCTCGAGTCTGTCGTCCAGCTTGCCTATATCTTCCAAGAACCGGTTCAGCCCGTCTGGCGATCCTGTCTCTCGTTCGAGTCTCAGTGCTCCTTGCAGACATATCCGGATGAGTAGCTTGAGGTAATGTGCCAGACCAGTGACAAGTGAAAGTAGCTCCTGTGTGACTCCGAGCCTCCTGACTCCGGTCTCCTGCGACTCAGCCAACAGCTGGAAGAATGCAACAACCTTTTTGCATAACAACTTGGCCTCCCTCGAGTAAGAAAGTCCTTTTTGTGTCTTGGTGGCTAACATCCAGTCCAGGTCGTCGGCCGCACTGAAAAGCACATCGACATGCGTGATGAACTTTTTAGCGCTCATCACTCCATCGACATATGCGCCATTACTGACGTGTAGAAGCATATCACTGATATTGGTAGCGCTCTTTTCTTCGAAGCTGCTCAGCGTTCGCCAGATCCAGAGCACTTTCTCTTCGACTTTCTCCTCGCCGTCACGCACTGTTCGCCGCATTTCTTCCGTCGCTTCGGCTTCGTCCATGATCTGGTCTTGCTGTTGCTGTGTGGGATCTCGGTCGTTGGAATTTTGGAACAGTCGAACATTCCAGTATTTGTGAATCATGTAGCACTCGGGATGCCAGTGCTGGTTCTGTCCATTCCGGAATATTTCCACGAACTGCTTGAGAATCGCCGTTTGGCAGCCATTGCAGCGCTGTGCAAACTTCGTACTGTAATGATAGTGGCAATATACGTTGCCTTCGTGTTCGTAGTATGAGTCCTGGGCTCCGAATACGGTAGGGCATACGCTACAAGTAAAATGCTCGATGTGATATTTGCGGTCAAGCGCAGTGATGTACGATCCGCGGAGAGCGCCTCCGCACGAGAAGCAAAGAAGGTCAAGTCGTCGGAAATAATCGGTCTCGCAAAGGGGATATTGATCGGGTGGTTGTTCGGGAACGGGGAAGAACTTTGACGCTACAACCTTGCCACAATCCTGCAAAAGAGTGTTAGAGATGCCACACCAACGTTGCACTCGCACCGAATATACTTACGGAGCAGGTGAAGCATTCAAGGTGATATGTGTCTCCCAAAGCCCTGACAAATTGACCAAGAAGGGGCTGCTTGCATTTCCCGCATACCCTCGACGAACCACTGGGCCGCGTTTTGTGATGACGATCTTTTGTGGGCGAGCTCTGAGGCGTGCCATCTCTGCTCGGTCGTCCATTCCCTGCTGGATCTCGGTGTGGAGCATCCAAACTCTGTTGCTTCCTATGCCATTGTCCCTCTCCAGCGCCATTTGATTGCGTCGGCGACGCAAGCGGGAATGTGTTCGATCGATCGGGTGCAGACATTGGTGGGTACTGCGGTTGTGTGTTGTTGTGGCTTGATGGCGGATCCATGTTGGACAGGTCTCACTGCGTGGGGTGGGAAGATGAGTGAGTGTTTGGGCTAGTGGCGGCCGGCGCAGCGCAAAGAAAGATGGTATGAGGCGTCCGCCGTCTCTTTTGCCAAACGAGCAGACACCGACGCGGTCGGGCCTGTTCAGACGCGCATTCGACGTGCTGGATGTGACGGCCTGCGACCACAAGCTTTGTCAGGTCGCTGGGTGCGCAAGGAGTAGGAGCCCGATGCGAGAGATGCTGCAGCTGAAATGAATGGGTAGGTCGTCAAAAGGCGTGTCATGTGCGAAATAGATGGATATGTAAGGTCGGACTCATTCAAATTAGGACAGGCTTCCGCGAAGGAGGTCGAAGGGCGGAGCGCAGGGCGTAGAGGGAGGAATGTCGAGCGTAAAGAGCGTGAACAGTTGGACGTGACGAGAACGAGGCTGATATGTCCGGCCACAGTCGTAAGCGGCGAGTGGTGCCTCGAGCGGTGATGAAGATGCAGCAGGTGGAAGAAGCGGTGGTGTTGGAGGAAGCGGTAATGGATGAGAGTTGGTGGATGGGGTCGCGGTCGGATCCGAGACGACAAGCGGACAGACAGCGGAGCGGAGTCGTCTGCCCGCGCGCGAGATTGAGACAGCAAGCGCTGTGCGAGGCGGAGTGGTTGTAGGTGGTCTGATTGGGCTCGCAGCGGTGATGAGGACGAACACACAGACAGCAGGTTAGTCTATCTCTTTCCGGTCTGTCTTCCTTATTGCCAAAACAGGGTCGCTGGGAATTGAGGCGGCGGCGAACACTCCGAGCAAGTATTAGCGATGCAAGCAAGGGTTACGGCCAATCAAAATTCAGTTTAGCTAGGAGCCAGGCATTCGGAACATATGGCGTCCTTCTGCCGTACCTGACATTGCCGCACGTGATGTGCTATTAATATTCGAGCATGAGACCATTGCAAGACAGAGCATCTCAAGTCAGGGAATCCATTCAGTCTGCCAGGTGTCACCTAAATCCAAAAGTCACGCGGTCTGATGCTCTTTCCTCGCGTGCTGCTCACCGCCGTTCCCCTGAGTCTCGATGCACTTGGCCCCGGGTGGAGCTGCGGTATCGGCGCGGCCCGAGCCCTTGCATCAGCACGCATCCTGTCCCCCGCCATCGGGCTCAATTCACGACAACCTCACGAACAAGCTTCCACGCCGCGAATCGACAAATCTCACTGCCATCCCTGATCACCTCAGCCCACCCTCACCACAACCACAACCGTCGCAATGGCCGCCTCCGGCTCCGCCCCCTACAAGCCCCCCCAAGTGACGCGCCCGAAGCGCCCTGCTACCGGCGACGAAGAAGCCTCCTCCGTCCTGCGCCTCGGCGAATTCCAGTCCGTCCCTTCACTCAACCTCTCCGAGGCGCGCACCATCATCAACGCCGTGACGGCCCGTCGACGCGGGTTGAAGACCGGCCGGCCAGGCGGCGGCGACTCGGAGACGCTTATCAAAGTCCAAGAGTACCTGGAGATGTTTGCGAGGTACAAGGAGCAGGAGCACGTCCAGGCTTTGGAACAATTGCTGGATGGAAGGGGAGAGCTGGAAAAGTTTGAGCGCAGTCAACTGGGTACGTTTGCGGTCTTGAAGCTATGAAGTGCGAGCACGGGGAGGAGGGGGAAAGTATTGCTGACACTGGAGCAGGTTCGTTGTGTCCAGATACTGCCGAGGAGGCGAAGACGCTTGTGCCTAGCCTTGAGGGCAAGATCTCGGACGATGATCTGCAGGAACTGTTGGACGAGATGATGCGGTTGAGGAACTTTGTGCAGTGAGGCGGATCATATGGCATGCGCGCAGGTGATCGAATTTGGGTACACATGTTTTTCAAGACCAACAAAGCGACCGCATTGCGCTCGGCATCTCAAGAGATGCAGTCTAATTTTGACTATGGGGTGTGGGTTGATTCAATTTGAGCAAGGCGTTTAGGGCAGAGACAAGGCATTTATGGATTCACCAAAAAGCGTAACCGCACGAGGAAGAAAGTCTCCACCGCGGTAATACATCTGCGTATTCTGCGTATACTCTCTTAAAGCCACTGAAGTACAACCCAATCTGCGTTTTTGCGTCCCAGTCTACACCAGCGCGCAACCATGGTAGCGGCCCTCTCAGTACCTTTTCCGGTTCCAGCCAGGCAGGGTATATATGTGCCTTCGCAACGTCTACCATAGCACTTATGCCGGCCCAATCATGTTCGCACAACCCCCTCCTCCCAGTCGATGACCGTGGCCCTCCCCAGACTCATTCCATCCAAAAAAAAAAAAAAAAGAGTGACGAAAGGTCCCAGACTTTGAAATCAAAACAAATGCTTCGCCCGCCAACTCCGCGCTGATGTTAGCCGCTTAATCACACAGTTTCCCAAACAACTGTCTGAGTGGTATCCCAGCAGAAAAGGGAAGTCGAAAGAAAATGAACGTTGCTCATACAGTCTGAACATAGGAAATGTAGTGTAAAACATTGGGAAGGGAGCTGCTTCGCTTCCAATCAACAAGGCTTGTCGCAGTGGCGTGCTCCCGGCCATTTATGTTTGTTCCATAGATGTTGCTATCACCGGCCAAGCGCTGTGGGTTTTCTTGGTGTCGGATCTGATGATGTGTCCAAAATGTTGCTTTGCGAGGGCCGAGGCGTCATGTCCGCTTCTGCTTCAGCCGAGTCGTCGCCGAACTCTTGCGACTCGATTGGGGGCGTGAGATTCTTCTTCTCGGATTCCATCAGCTCAGTGGCCGATCTAGGTGCAGGACGCGACTCCAGATCTGAGGCGACCTCATCGCCCGATACAACCGAGCCCCTGCTATTCGTCCGAAGCATCTCTGTTGCCAATTTGCTTCCGGTTTGTCTGTTCTTTTTCGGACTCCTAGACCGAATTTGCACATGGCCCAGCTCTTCGTCTTCGTCATCGCCGGCATCGGCCATGTCTGCCTTCTCAATATCGGTGTTTCTGTCACCCGCAATGTCAGCTGCTGGGTGTGGAGGAGATATGACCGTTCCTTTTCTTGGTCCCATTTCCAAAATAGCAGGTGCAGATCGTTGCTCTGTCAGCTCTGGCATGTGCATCGGTGGTCGTGGTGTCAACATTTTGTCGTCGCCGCTGGACGACTCGTTTCCGCTGATGCCAAGGCCGCCAAACTGCTTCTCCAACTCGGCGTCATTCCAGTCTTCCGTGCCCTTAGTCGGCCGCCGAGAAATGATGACAGGTATGCGATCGAATTGACCATCTGATGAGTCAGGGACTGACCCAGATGTGATGCTGTCCTCCCTACTGGACACTCGATTACCTGCAGCCGAGAAAATGGCACTCGCTGTGGTGCTGGTCGGGCTATCGTCAGCTACAAGAGAACCTTTACGGAGGTTAGACGCTGGCAGTGTTGCGAGCAGTGCCGGGGTCCATCCTGGTGGCGG
Source organism: Myriangium duriaei CBS 260.36 (assembly GCA_010093895.1). Taxonomy (NCBI): domain Eukaryota; kingdom Fungi; phylum Ascomycota; class Dothideomycetes; order Myriangiales; family Myriangiaceae; genus Myriangium; species Myriangium duriaei. The sequence continues at coordinate 177,138 of ML996095.1, forward strand.
TGGCTTCCACATGCATAGACGACCCATGACGTCGCTGAGTTTGTTGGTGTCTGGCGGCTTCTCGATCAGTGCGTCGAAGTCGTGGGGTGCCTGGAGCTCCTTAAGATATCCGGTCACAGCTACGATTGGCGTATGGGTATTGGCGTTCTTGGTCTCTCGTATCATCCTCGCAACATCAGCTCCGTTGATTTGTGGAAGTTTGAATTCCATCATGATTATGTCGAATTTGACCTCGCTCATGGCGTAACGCATAGCTTCGGAGCCATTCTGCACGGAGATGGTCCGACATCGTAGCTTCTCCAACAAGCGTTCCATGACAAGCCTAGAGACTGGATGGTCCTCGCAAATAAGGACATCCAAAGGTCGAAACATCGGTCCCTCGGACAACGTGATTTGCGAAAGTCGTCGAGAACTCTGGCGACGGCGCTGGACTCGTAGCAGAGCCTTTTGCCTCTGATCTTCGGTGTCCGAAGACGAAGGCGAAACATCCAGTACCTGGCTTCGGCGCTTCGACTGAATACTTGGATTACGCTTCAATTCATCATCGTTGCTCCCAATGGTATGAGAGCGCTGTCTGGGAGATGAGTTGCTAGTAATGAGAGGCGACAAAATAGGCTCTTTTTCTAAGGGATGTCCAGAGACAGAACTAGACTTGCTGAGCTTTATGGGCGATGAAGCAGCGGATTGAGTCTTAGCTAGCTTCGGCATGTCGAAGAAGCTACCTGGCTGTAGGGAATTCGAGATCTGTTGGGAGAGCGAAGAGGAGCCGCTCGAAGTTTTCCTTCGTTCGTGGTGATTTGCGCTGAAAGAAACCAGAAGTGGAGATGATGGCTGGGATTGGCGGTTGGGCGATGAACTTAGTTGATTAAGCAGCAGCGGAGTCGCGGGGCGGATGTTCTTATTGATCGAGAGAGCACGTTTGATGGGACCCGAAATGACTGGGCTGGCCTCGAGAGATGGTGTCGATGCGACAGCAGACGATGAACTGCTCTGTGACGACGATCCTCCTGTTGTCGCCGCGGTCTGACCTGACTTGCTTTGCGCTTGCATGGCTTCTGCGCGCAGTTTTGACAGAACATCCTTGTTTGCCTTCTCCAAAACGGGTAAATTTTTGAACTGAAAGCTACCGAAGTCGTCCGGCGCACTCGGCTCGCTGGATCGTCTAGTCCTGCCGTCTCGAACATGCGGTGGAATATGGAGCGGCATCAAACCCCGTTTGATAGAATTTACCTTCATCCTCACGCGGGAAAGTGCATCATGGGGTCTGTCCGGATAATCAGCCCCTGGAGTGCCGACAGGTGAAGGACCTTGATCTTCAAATTCTGCATTGAAGTTCTGGATGGTAGCTCCCCTCGAGTCGAAGTATTCAGTATCTTCCGCATGCGCCGGTTGTGGTACAAATGATGCCTCATCCTCCCGCAGAGAGCTCCAATCGATGTCTGCGAACCAGCCATGAGCACGCACTTCGTCTCCGCCAGTCTCGTACTTGTCTTCCTTGTTAGACCCCATTCTCTCTTTGGGATCCAAGGTCAGTAGCTTATTGATAAGATCTTTAGCCTCCTCAGATGCCATGTCCTCGTCTGGCTCAGGCCAGTGAATGTTCCGCGCAAGGATATTCTGGAACACTTGATCGGGAGTCGGCGCATGGAAGGGGGGAAACCCATACAATGCCTCAAAGAGAATGCAACCAAGGGACCACCAGTCACTCATTTCATCCTGACCAACGCCACTGATGGTTTCGGGGGCCAGGTAATCAGGAGTTCCGACGAATCGTCTGCTGTTGTCCTCCGGGTCGAATAATGCCATTGGTGGAGGAAGCATACCTGATTGCTGAGGTGGCGTACCTGCACCTGGCAGAGTGTGGATGCTGTTTGCCATTGATTGTAAAGTGAATGCATCCGGTGACTCAGCGTCATCGCTGCCTGTTTCTTCGTCGATCGTAGTTTGTCCTTTCCTCGGAGGATTTTGAATTGGTAATAGGCTTTCATCGGCTAGAGAAAAGCGACGGAACATGGCTTGCAGCACATCAGAATCGCCACTATCGCTTCGATGAATGGATGTGCGCCTCAAGGGCTCGCGGGAAGGTTCTCTGTTCAAACTGAAATATGAAGGCTGCGAGAGTTCCTGTGATGCGGCTGGCGTTAAGCCGGGTGTTTCACCGGGGGAATGCTGCCCTCCGAAATCAAAAGAGGTCGATCTTGATGACGCTATAGAAGGCGCCCTACGGAACGGATTATGCTTAGACAAATCGGGCGCCTCCACGGGTTTGCCAGTCTGCATACGCTTCTGCCGGCCAACAAGACCCATTCTGGACAAACCAAAGTCGGTCAGCTTGAGATGCCCCTTCTGATCAATGAGAAGATTATCCGGTTTGAGGTCACGGTGCACAATTTGGCGGCTGTGCAGATGCTGAACACCTAGAACCACCTCTGCGAGATATTTCTTTGCCCAGTCTTCGGGAAGTCCGCCGAGCGTCTTGATTAACGAGGCACAATCCCCTCCATTGAGATACTCCATCACCAGATACAAATAGTCTTTGCTGGAGAAGGTCCAGTAGAGCTTGGCCACGAAATCGCTTTCGCCCTGCCACATCATGATCGCCCTTTCGGCCTTGACATTGGTAATTTGATTTTTGGCTACCATGTCACCCTTTTTGAGTACCTTGATGGCATAGTAATCTCCTGTGATCTTCTTCTTGGCTAAATACACACTGCCGAACGCGCCTTTGCTGATGGGTTTGATGATTTCAAAGTCTTTGATAGACGTCTGAACCGCCTTGGGTTGTGGATTGCTGCTAATCGCAGTAAGACGGGGAGAAGATGGCTGACCCCGGTAGGCATCGCCAAGCGCTATCGAGGACTGCCGCCGGTGGTGATGATGATGAGCTTGAGCCTTGATGATCGGCGATGTGAACTCGCTGTTAGATTGCATAGGCGAAGTGATTGGAGATGCGCTGCTCTCCCCACTTTGTACGCGGGGTTTGAAAGACCGAAGGGGTGATAGAGGCGGTGGAATGTGACCTCGCACAGGTGACTCTTGTCGACTGCCGCCCTGTAGACTCGGAAGCGCCAGGCTAGTACGTTTACGCCCACGTGCACTTGCAACACGGCTCAGGCTTAATTCGGTACCTGGCGAGTCGGCGCGCCGAGAGGCAGAAGCGAGCGATGATCGGAAACTTGAGTCGCTCTCTGCTCCGGCATCGCTTTCAAAAACGACCGAGCTGCGTTTCTGCTGTAATGCGGTCGACCCTAGTGACCCGACCATGGAGCGTGGTGTACGAGACCCCATTGGGCTGTTGGACCGAGTAGAGTTACCAGTAGATGATTCACGACGGCTACGGTCGTTGACTATTGACGGATCAGAAGCATTCCGGAGTGCCATAGCTAACGACTGTGGGGGCCCGCTGGATCCCAGTCGACGGATAGGTGGATGTTCGAGGGGCTTCTCCATGGGCGAAGGATCATTGGTCAGAACGGTATCATCTATAGCTTCCGAATCGGAAGAGGAGCTTTCGCTGGCGTCACTAAGCTCCCCAGCAACTATACGTGCTGCCTTAGCGAGCGCAGCATCGATGCACTCTTGAACAAGGACGTCGAACTCGACCCGAATTCTCTCCGAGTATTCAAGGATTCTGCGACATCGAAAAACAGCCTCGACTTTGGCTTTGCAAAGATTCTGCGTATCGTCACACAGTAAAGAAAGGCCTTCTTCCGTCTCGAGAGTACTTGAACTTGGGGATTGCCATTGAGTCACCTGTGCGATGCGACTGTCAGACGACGGTGATTGGGTCCTGATCTCTCCATCATCCTGGGAATTGCTCTCTTTGATCGAAGGAGTATTTATTTCCATAGCCGTGTCGCACAAATCCAGGACCAGCTCAACGATGCGAGCAAGTGGTCGGCGTACAGCAAATGATCTAGCTCGGTGGTGTCCAAAACCAGAGCTGGACGATTCTCGCCCGCGCGACTGTGATACTGCTGGGGAAGCACGTCCAGACGATGCGCTTGACGAGGTCACTGAACTCGATTGAGTCGCAGGACCAATGGCATGACCTTTGTACTCCGGTGGCAAAGTAGGCGAAGGCGAACCGCTTTCGGAGGTCGAAGATCGCACGCGCCTCGCTTGATCTTCAAGAGCATCCAGGACTTTGACAATAGCAGACCGATGCTCTGTCAGAGCTTCATGTGTCAGTTGAACTTCCATCTCAGCCCTGTGTTCCTGTAGACAGAGCTCGGTGTGCTTCTCAAACCACCATGGTGTAATTTGTCGTTCGCAAATCCGGCACAGTACTGGCAAAGGAGGGGGATGACCAGCAGGATCGCTCATACCAGCGTCGGTGAGGCTTGTGAGATACTGTGCAAGAACATGGGCGCCAATACCAAGAGACTCAACCAGCACTTCGGGTAAATCGATGGTGATCTCGCGAGAAATAGCAGGTTTGATCATCCACATGGTCTAGGAGGGATCAGTCTACAGGTGCAAGATACGGGTGGTTGCGTTATACTCACGTGGCTTTCCTCCCCAGTGCTGCGATCATAGACCATGATGCCCTGTGCCTCCAAAGCGACTTCATCCGGATGCTCATCATGATCATCGATGGCGCTGTCGATCGGAACTTGAAGTCCTTCATCTAAAGGGCTTACCATATCATCTGCCGAGCCCAGAGGTTTGCTCGTTCGGACGTGAAAGCGAATGATGCGACTCTTGGAGTCGTCCCTGCGCATCGACTCGATTGCATCTGTGAATATAGCTTTGTGATCACTCGAGATGATGTGTGGAATCTTCTTGCCGGTGATCTGATCGGGTGAAGTGCCGGTCAACTGCTCCCAGGAGGGGCTGACCCACCGAATGCCACCGTCAAGGTCGAGATCCATGATAGCATTAACAGATTGTTCTGCAGCTCTTTTCAAATCTTCTCGCTCTTCCCGGATGTCTTGACTGACGGATCTTTCCATTTGGCCACGGGTAGCCAGATCATGATTCGCTTCCTCCTTCAATGCGGCCACGGCTGGAGACACCAGCGGGACCGGGATTGGACTCGAAGCCATTTCACGTATCCTCTGCAGAGCGATGTGCATGCAATGCCTCTGGGGCGAGTGGGTACAGCTCAGACGAGCTTAACAGACCAACCAACCATGACCGGGTGTCGCAGCTGGATGGTAAATTCGACTAGAGGACAAGACCGTGGAGACGGCCGCGGGTCTCCAGGGTGGCAGGTGAGCGGGTCCGCGGACTTGGAATCGGTCAAATGTATTTGTTTTCAAAGTCAAATATCGAGTGAGGTGGTGTAAGACGTGCCACAAGGAAGAGATGGTGGTTTGCAGCCGTCGGTGGTGCTAGTGGAGACCAGAGGTGTTTTGCATGGCCGAGCAGCCGGCGGATGGGCAACGGTGAAGGTTGACCTCTAGAGGTGGAGCCGCAGCGGCGGGGTGGAGGTTGTGCATGCAGCGGGCGGTGCGTGCGGTGCCAGCAGCAGGAAAGAGAGTAGTTAGGGTGAAGGTATTATTAACGGGAGATGCGGGCAGCAAGCAGTACAATCGCGTATGTACTCGTACGGCCAAGCCCAGCCCGGACCAAGGAATCTCGGGGTTGACAAAGATGCACGTGTGGAGCGATCAATCGTAGCGGCTTTTCCCTCAGTAAAGGTGTTTGTGGCCCCCGAGTTTCTAATATGCAGTGCGTCCACTAATTTTGGCAGGTCTGCCTCCAGCACAAGAGAAAAAGCACGACAGGTAAGACCACGACTCAGGAGGAGCTGCAAGAGGAGTGCGGAGCGGCTGACATGAGTGATGTTCGGCGACGAGGGCATGCAGAAGGAGGCAGACTTGCGGCAAGCGACAACGGCGACTGCGACTCGGATTGCCCCGGTCCGCCCGTTCGGCCGCCATCCTCCTGCGGGGTTAAGCCACGCCGGTTGATTGATGAGCATGATGGGCATGTCCACGCGGACTACTTTTGCACCCGTATCTCTCGTAAGTTGCGTCTAACTTGCTCGCCTCACCGCACGATCGATAGGCCGCGCATCCCGGACAAAGCATAAATCCAAAGCATGCGTCCGCTTACTGCACCACGTCGCCAGGGGTGCTGTGGTTGTTTTGCCAGGCTCGGACGGAGTTTTTTTGGTTCTCGGCATGCAACTGCCCTTGGGACGATGGCAACCGTCAGGCCCCATCGTGTTTCTTGGTACAGCACTATACAAATCAGGGTCCTTCCTCCCTCCTGTGTGCCCTTGTGACCCACTGACGGCATGGCATGTTTGTGGTCTTGTTGATGCGCGCACAATTCTTTGACACATTCACTTACCAATCTATTGGGAACCAAAACAAACACGTGCGCACACATCATCGCAGACTTTGCGTCCCGGGTCTGACAGTCGTTGATTGTCATTTTGGTCTAACTACTGCGCGAGCAGAACGATTTCGTGAAAGGCGCCGCACTACCTGACGCCTCAGCCCCTACGTTGTCACACCGGCAAAATTCAAAATCCCCCCATCGTCAATGACCGCATCATCGGGATATAACACACGCTTTCCGCTTCGTCAACATCATCCCAGCATATCATAAAGTGTCCCTTGCCATTATTGAATCATGGTTGCTCGTCTACGCTTTGGCCTCGGCGTTTTTGGGGCACGAAGAGCACGCGCACTTGCCAGCTTCACAAGGGCATTTGCCTGCATCAGCAGCGCAGTTGCACTTGGTCTTGTTTGTGCCCGGAACCTGCTCCATGTTGGCCTGCTCGGGTCCGACGGATGAGGTCTTCTCGTCGGGATTCTTGCCACAGCTGGAGCAGGCGCATTTGCCAGGGGCGCACGCACACTTGCCCAGATTGGCAGAGCAAGAGCCTGTTGTAGATTGTCAGCAAAAGGTAATTATCTAGACAGTAGCTCCGATGTGACTTACATTGGGTGCGTTCCGTGCCGCCAACGTTGTGGAGATCCTGCGCCTTGCCTCCCTTCAAATCGGCCAAGTGGCGGGCTTCGTTGTGAACATCCATGACTTGCTTGTTACCCTCCTGGTAGAAAGCCCGCAGACGTTGACCTGTTGGAGTTCCGAGAGCCTTCTCAAAGTAGGAGCTGAGCCCCTGCCAAGCAGCATTGCCCTTGGCTGAGATCTGGTACTTTGCGTCCGCAGCTTGTGCACGCTCAGTAGCCTTGTACTTCTGGTCGAAAGAGCTCAGTGTGGAAGTGAAGCGATTGCTGATACCATGCTGGGTGTCGAGCGCGAGGGCCTTCTCGATAACGTTGTCGCTGAGAACATAGCCATGTGCTAGATACTCAGCGACAATGCGGCTACGTGGCTTGTCTTCTTGACGAATGTCATCGCTGTGCTGCTGTTCCGGCGAACCTGGCCCGGTTGCGCTGTGGGAGGAAGAATCCGAGGTCACCTGAACCTGGTTGGAGCCGAGCTGAGTATTGTCCAGGAGGAGTGCGGTCTTAGCGGCAGTCTCCTTCTCGAATGTCACGGTCGCAGTCTGAGTCGAGTCGCCGCCTTCGCTGAGCTTGAGCGATGAGATCTTGCCGCTATGATGTGTGTTAGACTGGGCAGGAACTCGGGTAAGCGAAGAGGATGTGGACTTACCAGAAGCTGAAAAAGTCCCTGACCTCCTTCTCGCCGGTCTGAGCGGAGATGTTCTTGACGTGAACGGTAGCAGACATGATGAATATGTGATTTGGAGGTTGTTCTTGAAAATCCAGGTTTGAGAAAGTGATGAAGATATAAGGGGAAGAGCGTTGGGAAGACAAATGCTGCTGCGTGGCCTATAAAGGTTAACTGGTGAGTTCGTCCTTGGTGGGGGCACCGACGTCATTTCTCGCGGCACCCCCCCCCAAACTTTCGAGGCTGTTCTAGTCGACGCATCGCCACGCCTATGTTGTCTTCACAGCCACTATGATCTCGCGTTGCGTAGTGTAGGCAGCACAATAATCACATGCAAAAAGGTATCGAATTTGGTGGGAAAAAATAATCTCGGGCATCAAGCCTTTCGTAGTTGCGCTGAAGTGGCCATGCGTGCGAGCCAGCATCACATGCCTGGAAGTCAGCCTGCCATCGCCTGCGCGGCCACAATGAACCCCTGCGTGCGAGATCTTGCAGAGTACAACCATTCGAATCCTCGTCCGCGACCATAGACGCGTTCACTATCAACGATTCAATGTTCGCCTTCTTCTTGGAAGTCCTCGCTTGATGGCATATGTCACGATGGACGGTAGAATAGCGCTTACCAGCACGAGTAGCACAAGATTGTCTCAGGACATCCAATCACTACGCAGCATTGCAATGAATTGCATATGCACAACCAAGGCACTGTGCAAAGTTCGGGCTATACTGTATTTGCCTACCAAGGCTAACCAGATAGAGTTTAATTCAGGAATGGGAGACGCATGTGTGTGTTCGCTGCGAGGTGCGGAGTCCTCGTCGCCCAGGGTTGGGCAAGCGGTGAAAGACGATTTGGATCGTGGCTGCAGGATAGGCACTCTAGACAAGCAAACCATACCAGAGTCGGACAGCATTTACTGCTCGCAGGGCCGCAGTCTCCATCTTTTGTTGGGGGCCCAATTTTGAGCCATTGTGGAGGAATGTGCTTTATATTGTGCTGCATGTACTACGAACCAAAGCATCGTTGGGCCAGAATGTTCGGGCCAAGCCAGTACAGCGTGCGTGGCAAGATCCTTCTGTCTCCCTTGTCTGACCGCCTCTGAGAATCACACCTTCCGCCAATAGCCCTTGCTCAACCATAACGTCTGGATGATGGGGAAGGCCTTGTGACACTGCTGATCTTAAAGTGGGCGCTCACAAGTGTTGGGCAACGAAACCTATGGTAAGGGCTGTCGGGCATCTGATATGGATAGGAATACCGCATCCAGCAAAGCGTATGAATAAACTTGACCGACGGCCGAAAGCAGGGTCTGGCCATTGTTTTTGTTCCCTTGCCGCAACGCCGAGAACTTGTGCAAAGACCGAAAGATACAGAAAATCGGAGTACCCCACCACGAGGAAGAAAAGGATTCTTATTTTTCTGGTCGCTTCTTGTTCAATAATATCAATCCTCCGACGTTTCGCTCTCGTGCCCAATCTGGCACGCCACCACCGTTCACCCGCCATCAGCGAACGTTGACAGATATTGTTTGCCCACCTTCAACTTCGAGATTAATTTCCCTGACGTCTTGTCCTCCCTCCCCACCAACCCTCACAAGTGCCAGGTGCCCCAAAAGACAGTCGGCTGGTCCTCACTGTAAGGCATCCGTCCGTGCGAGTAAAGACAGACTGTCACCATGTTTCTCTCGCGCAAACCGAGACAGAGACCTGACTTTGACAAGTTTCCCACCGCACAACTCTTTCTTCTTGGTGAGTATCCCGACAGGCACAGCGAACGACGACCAGTCTGACCAGCCGGAAGCCCTCATTCGAGTGAGCGAGCCAATCGCTCTCACCTCCATCTTTCCGTATGCCTGGAAGCTAGTGCTGCACTTCAATATCGGCGAACGCAGCAATGCCTCCTTCTATGCGGGTATTCTCATCTCAACTTTCTCTTTGGCAGAAGCCATCACGGGAATGTATGTCCAACTCTTTCTGGCCGACCATGTCTTATGCTCGTCGACTGACATACGCCAGGTATTGGGGTGCATATTCAGACCGCATAGGTCGCAAGCCGGTCTTGCTCATGGGATGTGCTGGCACTATCCTTTCTCTCCTTATCGTCGGCTTTTCGCCTAATTTCTGGATCGCATTACTGGGAAGAGCACTGGGAGGGTTTCTAAATGGGAATATTGGGGTCATCCAGACCATGGTTGGCGAGTTGACCGTTAACCCGAAACACGAGCGTGAGTGGTCCCACCATGCAGGACTAAGGTGATACTGATACATGTCCTCAGCAAGCGCCTTCGCGGTCATGCCGTTCGTTTGGAGTATTGGAACCGTGATTGGACCTTCGATTGGGGGATACTTCGCTACACCAACGGAGAACTTCCCCCACATCTTCTCAGCCGATGGCGTCTTTGCTAAGTTTCCCTATCTCCTGCCCAATCTGCTTTGCGCGGGTCTGATGGTCCTTTCGATTGTCGCTGGGTACTTGCTGCTAGATGAAACTCATCCCGATATGCAACCGTGGAGTACACCTGCAGATCTTGCCAACACCGAGGCTGAGACACCTCTGATCCCTGCCCAGGCAGGGCCAACGACGGCAGCAGCCAACTTGACACAAGAGTCCTCATATGGGACATTCAACAGCGTCCAAGTCGACCAGACGGAAGAGTGGCGCGTGATGCCTGATGGTAGACCCAGCTCGATCAAGTCCGTGTCGGAAGAGAAGGTGTTCACTAGACGAGTGGTTATGTTTATTGTGGCGCTTGGGATTTTCACCTACCACTCGATGACTTACGATCATTTGCTTCCTATTTTTCTGCAAGATCACCGGGTTGGAGATATTGTGGCCCTCAGTCAGAACCCGCTTGCGGGTGGACTGGGTTTGAGCACGCAGCAGGTTGGCATTATAATGTCAGTCAATGGGCTGATCGCACTATTCGTGCAAGCCGTCGTGTTTCCAGTGGTGGCGAGCCTGCTGGGAGTGTGGCGGGTGTTTATGCTGGTGACAATCCTGCACCCAGTGGCCTACTTCATTGTGCCTTACCTTTCACTGCTGCCAGAGCACCTGATCTATCCCGGCATCTACAGCTGCCTGGCGATTCGCAACCTGCTCTCCATCTTGGCCTATCCGTTGCTGCTGATCCTAATCAAGGAAGCGGCGCCATCGCATTCGTGCTTGGGAAAGATCAATGGGCTGGCTGCCAGTACTGGAGCTGCTTGCCGGACCATGGCTAGCCCCATTGCTGGGTTCCTGTATGGTGTGGGCGTTCAGATGGATCTCACAGCCATTGCATGGTTCGCCAGTACGGTCGTCGCAGTAGTCGGAGCTGTCCAGATTCTGTTCCTTCGACCCAAGAAGAGCGGCGAGATGCACCATATCAGCTCTAGAGCACCATGCAGGTTGTCTGGCGCGCTATCAAAGGGTAAAGTTGTACATGTGCAGATACAGGAAGTGGAAGCTGAAGCCGGAGAGGAAGATTCGAACGAGCGAGCCAGGTTGCTGGATGTCTGAACGGAGAGGCGGAAGAGGTTTCTTTTGTGGTAATATTATTAGCGGCATCGGCATAGGAGCGTGGAGATTTTGCATCTTGCTCAGTGTTTTCTAGTGGTCAGACATAGATAGCCCAGCACCAAATAGAAGCATATTAGACACCATCGGAACATGCAAAAGACGAGAAAGTAGAAAAGGGAGGAGATGGAATGTCGTCTTTGCTTTGGTTTCTAAGCGAGTGGCATCTGATTGCGCTATACCGGCCAAGTGACCAATCACAGTAGGCGAAGGAGGAAGAGCACGAGCACGCCATACGATCACTCACAACATGTCAGGCCTGCCGTTTCGTGGCCTGCCCCTGGTCGTAAGCAACGTGAGGGTGGTTCAGGCCTGACTCGTGCGATACAGTACAGAACCCTGTTGAGGTGTGTGTGGCTGGTTGTTTGGTTGGTACTGTGGGCTGAAGCATATGGCGTATGGCGTATGGCATGTGCTTGCTGCATGTTGCATAAGTCCTTGTCCGCAAACCTCATCACGCCCGTCCTCGCGTCCAAGTGCATTGATCACGATATTGTTGTAAATAAACCGTGAATGCTTTCTCACATCATCAACAACAAAGACCCGATTTTCGTTCCGAACCACGTGCCTACCGCCCATCGCGTGTTCTGATCGTCGCGTGTTTTGCTCGCAATTTCCAGTCAGCCTCGGCTGAACCCCAGAGCCCCGAATTTTGGTCAAGCTCCAACAACCCATCATCGACGAACAAACTCTACGCACCGACCTGGAGAAGACAGCACCGTTCCTCGTCATCAATCGTCCCTCTTCCATCGCACTCCACCCGTCCACTCTTCTCACTGCGATGCGCTTCCTTCCCGGCCATGTCTGCACCATCGACTGAGCCCCCTGCGGGTCGTAGCACATCAAGTAGCAATGGCAGCAACAACAGCGACAAGCGAGCTCTCGACCCCGTCTTCCGCAATGCCCTCAGATACACGGTCAGCGCCAAAGAGTATGAGGTTCTTCACAAATATCTGGTGTCCCGCGCACCTGCGCAAGTCCAGAAGCGCGCACCCAGACCCAAAAAGTACGAAGCTATGATAAACAACGATAGCAGCGGCAGCGAATACAACATCGCTAGCGTGCGCGCGGCCTTGAGGGTCTTCGTCGCCGTCTATGCTGGCTTCAAGGGCTGGGAAGCTATCTCGCAGAGACTGCTGAAGAGGAGCCAACAGACCAAAGCGTGAGTAGACATGGCACGACATGCTTGTTGCATTGCTGACCTGCTTATCAGCGCCGCTGCTCCACCAGCTCCCAGGCACGCCAATGCGCGTATCGCTGCCTCTTTCTCTTTCATCCTCCTCTTCCACCGCCTACTGCATCGCTTCCTCACTCGTCTACGATCCTCTCTACTCGACTCCTCCGCCGATCCATTTCGATCCCGCAATCCTCGCGTTGCCCGAGCTCTTACCTCATCTTACACTCCAGCACTTGGGGCCAGTCTTGCCGGTCTCTTCTTGGGTTTGACGCCCTCATCGCCACTTCGAAGCACAATAGCCATCTACGTGCTTGTCCGGAGCATGGAGTTCACCTACAATGCCCTGGAGGAAGCGCGCATCATATTCTCTGAGGGCCGACCCTCGTGGTTCGGCTCCTGGCTGCTGATGCCATTCTGCTATGGGCAGCTATTGCACGCCTTCGTCTTCGACCGCGACTGCTTCCCCTCTGGATTCGGTGACTTCATCCTCCGCCGCAGTCCAGAATACATCCACACGCGGCCAGCGAATTACCCAGCCGCAAAGCCCTATCCTGCTACATACGACGTCGTAGACGGCCTGGCTTCGCTCGCCAAACTCAAATGGCCACCGTTCACCTCACCAATCCTCTTCCCCAACTCACTCTCCAAACCCGCCCCTACCGCCGCCCTCCAAGCAGTAAGGCCACTCACCTCCCCCGCCCACCCACTGATCAAACACACCTCTTGCGCCGTCCTCCACCCCTCTGACCCCTCCTGCGCCCGCACCTACCTCAAATTCTGGCTGCGCTCCTTCCCTTCCACCCTCCGCCTCATGACAGCAATCTACTCCGCCTTCGCCCTCCTGCGCTTCCGCGCCCTGCTTGCCTCCCCCTCGGCCGTCACCCGTCGTCTAGCAGAGCGCGTCCTGCGCCTGACCATCTTCATCACCGGCGCCATCGGCACCGCCTGGGGCAGTATCTGCCTATTCGCCGCGTTCCTGCCGCGCTCGTTCCTGCCGTCTCAGCGGTTCTTCCTGTCCGGCATGTTGGGTGGGAGCTGGGCTTATGTCGCGCGCAAGGGGGAGAGGGGGAACTTCTTGTACTGTTTGAGGCTGAGTATTGATTCGGCGTGGAAGGTGGGGAAGAAGCACGGATGGTGGAAGGGGATCAAGGGAGGTGATGTATTGCTTTTCACTGCTGCTTTGGCAGTCACCGGTCTGGTGTTTGAGCAGAGGCCGAAGGCTGTGTCGACCGGGGTGGTGAGAAAGGGGTTGAGCTGGTCAAGAGGAGAGGGATGGAAGGATCGGGTTGGCAAGGAGGAGAAGACGGAGGAGAAGCTGGAATAGGCTATTTATTGACAGGGAAATGTGTACAGGCTGTGGGCTCCTCGGAAGGTACAGGAGGTGTAAGGATTTGAGGAACGTGTGACGACTACGACGACGATGAAAGAACTATTACCGTTCGCTCGACTTTTCTGTTCAAAAGAAAATGGCTGGATTGCCCTGTGTTGTTATGTAGAGATCTACTAACAGGTAGCTGGGTTCTAATTAATGACTTGTTATTCCACACTACTATGCACACAAATGACTTACCATATAGTGCCAAAGGTAACCTTGAGCATGAGAGGGTATCCGCGGGGACGAATTCGATGTAATGCAAGATGCCGAAGAAGGAGAGGACGTATTTCATTTATGATCATTATGGTCCATTGGAGTAGACTGTCACTGAGTAGGGATCGCTCAGACTTGTATCTGGTTTTTGATCCGTTTGGAAGGTTGAGGTGATAGTGGCGACGATACGTGCATGATACCTACTTACATTACTGTATGCCCGCGGCTTGCTTTATCCTCTTCGAAAAAGACCACATGAATTTCACAAACGGCACATCCCACTGGAAGATACAGAAAATGTATTACATTCTACTCACGCCAGCTACCTAACACAAGCGATGTGCGAGCGTCTTGAGAAATCATATCTATATGCGTTCCTCTACCACCAGTCCGACACAGACTCTACGCAATTTCAAAACGTCGACAGCGCAACAGCAATGACCTGCCTATCGCTATGGCTGATGCTGACGCTCGTATTCTTGACTCCCGCTTCGTCTGCGGCCTTCTCCGCATCGCCGGACAGCTGAACCATGTTAGCATTTGATTTTGACAGATAAGGCTTCAATGAGCATACCTTGACGACAGGCGCACCCGTCTCGCCATTCACAATCTCGATGTCCTTCAGTGCTGCACCAGCGCCCTTTCCTTGGACCTTCAAAGACTTGAATACAGCCTCCTTAGCCGACCACTTGCCAGCGAAGCTAGCACGAGGATCTGGAGCGGCACGGCAATAGTCGATCTCCGACTGTGTGAAGTTCCGCTCGAGGAAGGTTTCATTGTCGATGTTGATGGAGTCGATGGACTCGATGTCCACACCCGGATGAGTGTTGCCACCACCTGATGAGTTGGCAGACATGAGCGCGTGCACCATCTCGGTGGTTGACTTGTCCTGAAGCTTCTTGGGCGGGATCGAGGGGTAGGCGTACTCAGCAGTCTTCTTATCGACGGATACACGAGCCGACGGGTTGAGGAAGACCTGACTCTGTTGAGCGTCTTGGTAAGGAGACTTGCTCTTGGCACGGAACATGGTGTTGTTGATGAGACCATCGTGGTAGTAACGGTAAGCCTTCTTCTGCCGAGCCTCGACCTTCTGCTTGTATGTCTGGTATTGAGTGTGGTCGAGGGTAGCGAAGAGATACTTGGGATGGATACCAATAGCCTGGGCACCCTTCTGACCGAAACCGAAAGACGTGACGGAGAAAGCCTTGACACCATCGGTCTGAATTGACCTTGACGGGTACACGATGTAGTCGAACTTCTCCATAACTTCATCGACATTGTCAGCGTTTCGGTTGCCAGGCACGAGACCAGAGTTGAGGACCTGCAGACAGCCGTTGAACATCCAAGCACCGGCAGCACCCTTGGGGTGACCAGTCAGGTACTTCTGGAAGATACCGAGCAGAGCATTGCCCTTCTTCCTGCCAAGATGCTTCATCTGCTGGCAAATGACATCTGACTCGTTCTTGTCGTTTGCCTTTGTGGATGTACCGTGGAAGGACGCAACACCAAGATCGTCGATGGTAAGACCCCACGTTGCGAGGGCACCTCGGAGAGGAGCAATCTTCGGGTCTTGCTTCCAGAAGTTGTTGCCGAGGCTGTAAAGAGCATCCTTCTCCTGTCGCCTAGCCTCCAGCTCAATGTGCCTGGCCCGATCTTGCATGTAGGCGGACTCATCAAGGTTCGGATTCTGTTGCTTAGCAGCACTTGCCTCTTCTTGAAGGTACATGAGCTCAGACTCCTGCCAATTCTTGATGTAGCGGCGACGGTGCTCAAGCTGGCGTCTACGGTACTTGATGTCCAACAATGGGGATGGGAATGACGATGCCTCTTCTCGGGCAGTGGTGAGAACACCCTGACCAGGAGCAGGTACAGAGCGACCAATCTTGTCAGTTGCAGTAGCAGTGAAGCCCAAAACACCGTAGATAGGCACACCCATATCTAGAGCAAGCTGGGCGTCCATGATGACTTGCATACCACATCCTTGAGATTCCATGAAACCATTCCTGGTGGTGGTTGTCGGGCGGGACATCTCCTTGGGTGTCCTGCCATGGGCGAATTCGTCTTCAGCATTGCTAGTAGCCTTCATGTTGGCGAATTCGTATGAACCTTCCTCTTGAAAGTCGTCGAAACCACCAACGAAGCAAACACGAGCTTTGCCCTCGACAATAGTATCGTAACCAATATCAATGGACTCCACAGCGGTCGCGCAAGCACCAACAGGAGTCTTGATAGGACCAGTCGATGACATCAGCAACATGTTCACCCAAGCGCTCATGGTGTTGATGAACGACTCTTGCAAGATGTCCTTCTGCAATGGCTTGTCGAGGAAACGGTCTTTGTACATACCACGCAGAGCAGTAGTACCACCAATACCAGATCCAATACAGTTACCGACTTCGGATATGTGTACGTACTTGTAAAACTCGTAAGGATCAGTTATACCAGATGACAGGAGGGCTTCTGCAGTGGAAACGAGAACGTAGAGGGTGACAGGGTCGACCTGCTCGATAATGTCGTCCGGAACACCATATCGCTTGGCGTCCCAACCAGTTGGTACTTGCCCGGCTACCAGACGGTCGAAACGGAGAGCCTTGGGAATGAGGAGGGTTGCGCCCTTCTTCAGTCTGACCTGGAATTCGCCCGATTCCTTGATCTCGAATACCTCAACCTTGTCACCATGTTGGCGCTTGAACTCCTCGGCAGTCTCCTTGGACGACTCGAACGGGTCAAGGTCCTCTTCGATTTGGATTTCCTGCATGAGCTGTTTCTTGTTGGGATCGTAGCCATTGAAGAGCTCCGGCTCGATCAGGCGGATACCAGAGTGATCTAGGATATGTGTCTCGTACTTGGCCTTGATGTCCTTGTCATCGACTGGTTCATTGGTCTTGGCGTCGACCCATCCAGAATAGCTCTTGCCTTTGAGCGGACCGTTGTGGTTCTTGATAAGGCCCATGATCCAAGCCATTTCAACACAACCTTCAAGAGAGAACTCGCCATAGGCTTCCATCTCCCATCGAGTCCTTGAGTTACCCCAAGGACCGACTTCAGCGAAACCGGTGACAACGACGACTTTCTCGAGATCGACCATGCCCTTCAGGTTGTCATTGAGTGGCTCAACTTCCGTCTTCCAGTCTGGAATCTTGGGGAAATCGAACTTCAGATTGGCACGAGGTTGAATGTTGACCTTCTTGTACAGTGCCTCATGGTCCTCACCATTGACAATCTTGTTCTCGACGGAGGTTTCCCGAGTGACCGCTTTGCGGATCTCGCTTGTCTCGGTGATCTCCTTACGAAGTTTAGTCATGAGGTCTTTGAGATCTGGCAGGAATTGCAGACCACCGTTAAGGTCAGCGAATACAGGCTCCTGCTGGCAGAGATTGACAATCGCAGGAGCCATGAGGCCAAGCAAGTTGAATGCCATCTCTTGCTGCGAGAATGTCCTGACGCCATACTTCTCAACACCTTCAGCGACAACGTTGTTGCCGCCCATGAGACCAGTACCACGAGTCCAGCCGATGACAGCACCGCAGATGGTCAAAAAGCTCCCCCAGCTTTCTGAGTGCCACCTGTTGAACAAAGTCTCCAGTGCAAGCTTGGATTCGGAGTAGAGACCATCGTTGCCGAAAGTACCGTGATTTGGAGAAAGAGGAAGGATGACCTGAGCAGGCCTGGTCTCGAAGCCTCTGGTAGCTTTCTGTGCCTTCACAGCTCCAAGCATTCTCAGCAAGTTGGTAAGCATGATTCTGTGAGCAAGCTCCGATTTGGAGTCGATGCTATCGATTTCGCGACCGTTCTCAGGAATAGCTGCAAATGGCACGATGTAATCAAGATCCCAGCCCAGACCCTTTTTGTCATCGTAGATGTAGTCGACGAGAGCCTGCACATCCTGCTGACTACCTTGATTGAAAGGCACAACAACAAGCTGCGATCCACGCGAGCCATAACGTGTGTACATGGACTGGTAGTACTCTGTGACCTGGCGGGAGAAGCGGCTGGTGGTGACGACGACCTTTGCACCTCCGCTGAGCAATCCTTGCAGGACTTCGGCGCCGATAGATCCTGCGCCAGCACCGGTCATCAAAGCGTTCTTTCCTTGGAAAGTAACACCAGCGCGGGCGGCTTGCTCCAGTCCGTCAAGATACACTCCTGTGAGTTTCTTGCTGTATTCCCAACCGAACTGCTCCTTCCTCTTAAGATGCAAGAAAGGAACGGTCTCGACCTTGCCAGACTTGAGAGTGCCATTCACACGACCATTCCGGCCTTTCTTGACATGCCCATTCTCAGTCGGCATAATTTGGCCTTCATTCATGGCAAGGGAGCGAACGATATTGCTGTAGAGTTGCTTGATCTGCAGCTGTGATGACTTGGAGAGCTGATGTTGCTGGCGAATCAATTTATAGACTTTTTGTAGGTCATTCTGGACCTTTGTGCGGTTGCCGTACTCTGAGATTTTGCCGCCCTCAGCCATCTCGCGAACGTAGTGTTCAAGTTTTCTCACGCTGGCTCTTGGCACTTCTGCGTAATTCATGTTACCACGAGCGTCGACGGTGAGATGAGGGGCGGTGGGGATAGCGACATCTTTGTAGACGGGGGCCACATCGAGGACATCGCGGCAGTTATCGATGAGCTGCTCTCCGAGCATCTTCGCGAGCTCATAGGTTTCGCCGCGCTCCGTGGGACAATGATCAATGTGGTATTGCATATAGTCGAGCAACCGAGGATTTGACCTGTTCATGATCTGAATGCAGCGGCTGACAATCTCGCGGTCCACAGCTTTGAGACGGCCGAAGATGATGTCGTAAAACATGCTAAGGGCATCTTGACGAGCCCAGTTCCACGATGAATCGTAGATGCGAGCCTTGAGGGGTGTGAATGAAGGTTCAATGCCCGCAGCATAGAATTCTCCATGCTCGGTATTCCACAGGTCCAGTTGCGCCTGCAACGCGGCGGCGTTCTCCTGAGATGCAAGAGCGGCCTTGTCACCCGCGCGCAGATCCATTTGTAGGTAGCGAGCGAAAGCTTCGAGCTGCTGCTTGAAGAGAGCTTTCTGGTCTTTCGTGAGCGCATCCAAAGCTGCGGGATCCATCATCATGCCACCAGCACCGGCGCCACCGTCACCGCCTGCTGCCGGCGACGAGAGATTGATGCCGGCTTGTGAAGCATATTTGTTCGCGAGGTCATCGAGCCAGGCCTTTGCATCGTTCTCCGAGCCTAGTCGGGCTGCAGGCTCAGTGGTCAGACCAAGTAGCAAAGCACCGTCTTGACGACCCGGTCCCAAACCCCATCTTGTCTCAAGATGCTTCCTTACTGCTGTGATGTTGAAACCGCCTGGCATCTTGCTCGAGACCAGACGAGCAATGAGCGAGGAGGACTGCTTTCCAAGCTGACCATTGAAGGTAGCCTGCATTGAAGCACCCAGCTCGTCAAGTGGGGTGTCCTCGGGCTTTTCTGGTGTTGATCCAAACTCTTTTCCAAGATCGCCGAGGATTTCATTCTGGAGGGTAGACTTGCCTGCAATTGAGTCAGCCACGGAACAATCGTGGTTACGGGATACTTGGATTGCTTACCTCCGACAAGGTCCTTGATAGCTTTACTCAGAGGAATATCCATCAAGGGCTTTTTCAGCTTCTGAGCAATAAGTGCGCGGAGAATATCGACTGCACCGACTGGTGCATCCGCCACGGCGGCGGCGGGACCGGCACTCGGTGGAGGAGGAGCAGCAGCCGCTGGGGCAGCAGCTGCGGGAGCTGCAGATGTGGGCGCTGATGAAGGAGGAGCAGACTCGCCGCCGGCTGCTGGAGCGGGCTCCTCCTCGATCGGGTCAACGTCGTAGTAGATATCCTTGGCGTCTTTGTTGTAGCACAGAATTTGTCGTTGCACCGAGCGGGCGGCATCGTGGGCCTCGTATTTTGAAGCTAATGTCCTCTTTGCCATACCTCCGAGCGTGTCGGCGGGACCGATTTCGACGATCCGCTCAGTCGCTCTCTCGCCGAGAACGACATCTTGTGTTTCGATCCACCTGACAGGCGAGGCGAATTGATATGCGAGGAGCTCAACGAGGAGCGTATGAGCGAGCTCTTGCTCGATTTCGGGCCTCATTTTGAATTATATGAGGGCGTGACAGGCCCTCGAAGGTCGAAGTTGAGTTTGTGGGGTTGAGAGAGAGTGTGGTGCGGAGGCGGCGTAGTTGTTTCGTTTCGCTCGTCCCACTAATAATGAGTGAATAAGGACCGAGCAAGATTCATAAAAGGGTATATAGAGTAGTGTTTGCTCGCCTCGAGCTTGCAAACAGGAAAAACCAGCAAGTCGAGGGTGGTATGAGACGTTATGAGGGTATCTGAGGTCGTGAGGGGAGCGAGCGGGTTCGAGATGGAGATGGAGATGGAGAATCAGCAACCTTAGACTGGCCAGGCTTTGCTGTGGAGGGGACTGGAGACTGGGGCGCCGCGACAGGCTGCAGTGATTGAGACTCGATGAATGATTATCGAGCTCTCCCAGCGGGTCGGCAGTTTTCGGTTGAAGGTGTGGACAGATGGAAGCAGGCGGTCGAAGTGAGCTCGGACAGAGTCTGGTTGGGATGGTGGCCGCAGAGGTTGAGGCTGGTTACTCCGCGTCACTGCAGGAAAGGGTTGACAGACAGAGGAGATAGAAATTGAGTTGACCGCCCGGGACTCAATCTCGACTCAATGGGACACTGACAGCTACCGCGTGGCAATTCAATCGTGATGCACAGTCTACATATGTCACTGTACAAGTAGTTCGTACTCGACAACTCTGCTGCTTCCTTCTTTGCTTGGGAGTGGTCAACGTTTCTCCGCACGCAGGTCACTGAGCGGACACGCGGAGTACTCTAGCGTGGTGGGCGCCGGTCCCTGAACTTCTTTTTCTGATGGCCCATTTTGAGTTTGCAGAGCTCGGGGTTGTGTTAGGTAAAAAACATGGTGAGAGATGATGGGCGCGCGCTAAGGAACCCCAACTGCCCCGGCGGTCCGGCTCCTGCACGATCGCATCATTTCCGGTTTCTGACGTCGAGCCTCATCTGGTTTCTGAGGGAAAAGCCAGGCGAACAGAGCCGGGAAGCGCCATATCGGACCGTGAAGATGCGATCGTTGTCGCCGTGGACACAAGGCAGCAGCATGTGTATTGAAACGTGTTCATTGTGGATTGTGGCTGAGCGAAAGCGCAATGCGACTGATTAGTTGATGGGATGGTCTGTGAAATTTTTAAGCTGGGGAGAGCTCGAAGCTGGGGGCGCGACGAGCCCCTCCAGCTCTATCGCGCGTGAACTTGACACAGTTTCCCCTTTGCGTAATCGGCAGTCGCGCTTGAACGCGGCTTCGTCGAATAGGCATCCGCCCCGCAAATGACAGTCTGGCAATTTTTTTTCTCCGGCGCTTCCATCGATTCCATTTGCAAATCGCCAACTTTAATGCTTCGCACTTTCTCTGGGTCGGTCCCCTGGATCCGGCCCGTCTCAGGTGTCAGGTGAGCTGCTGATAGCATAACTGGTCATTCGTCAACGCGGATCCTCCAGATGTGCGCGCATCATTGCGTGTGAGCTTCTTGCAAGTGCCGCCTGCTACGAGTCCGCGGGTCACTGGGGACAGCTGGTCAAGCCACATAAAGTCAGCCCGGACAGGAACAGGGCAAGGGTGAACGGACGGAGTAGCTGCAGCACAGGGGGGAAGCTTGGAGACGCTGGCAGGGAAAAGGCGGGTGAGGCGTGCGGGAGTGCAGCGCCGCTGACCCCAATCGTCTCCCCCAATGGCATCCCACCCTGTCGCCAACTCCCGGTCCCAATCGTTTGGACGAGGTTCCCCAAAATTTTATTTGAGCCACCAAAGCTCAACGCGATAATACAGCGCTTGATCGCGGCGCAAGGAGGCGACGCTCCCACTGAAACTAGGCCGCGGTAGAAGGACCGGGAAAAAGCTCGGAGACGTCTCGCCCGCATGGCCGGAAGGTCATCATCCCCACGGTGGGCAGGGCGAGCCTCACTCGATTACCCTGCCTCAACCCCGAAGCTCCAGCTCGGGTTGACGTGAGAGCCAAAGTGCAAAGTGCCCTGTCTGTCTGTTTGCCTCGTCCCCACCCAACTCGAATGTGCATCGATTGATATCACCATCAATTGTCTTTGCAATTTGTTGTCTTTCTATTCCCTGTCGACTCTTCATCGCCAGACATCTATCCTCTTGCTGTCTTCTCCGCGTTTCCTGTTTGCTCGCGTTTTAGCCCAGGGCTCGGTTTTTGCGGGGATACTTTTCCTCGTTGCCGCCTCACCCATTTGTCCAACTCACACTCCTCGACTACGACCTCATTCTCCAGCTTACACCCTCTAACACGCCAGTCCTCACGGCGCTGCAAGACGCCGCTTAGTTCGACGTCAGATGATCTTCTAGATCGCAGCGCTCAATCTCTGAATGTGAGTCTTCTGGATGCCGCCGAAAGCTCCAATGACCTTGAAATGAGCTCATCGCTGGCCTCTGTCCGCTTCCAATTGTACAGAACTGTAGCTAACTCATGGTCACCAGAGAACAAAGCACCCGCTCGATTCCTACTATTTCCTCCGCGATAATGTTCACATCCGGCTCGCAGACCGGAATCTCAACCCCTCGCTCTTCCGCCGTCTCCAGAACCCTCCTCCTACAACATGGCTCTCTTGAATATTCTCTTCTGATACCCACAGCACTGCACTTCGTTGCCTCACAGCTTAAAGATGCCTTTACGGCCACGCTACCCGAGCCCACCGACGAGCTTGCACAGGATGACGAACCCTCGTCCGTGCCCGAGCTGGTGGCCAGATATCTTGGCTTCGTAGCCAGCGAGGTCGAAGAAGGTGAAGATCCTGGCTCATACATGGAGGTCCTGAAGCTCGTTCTACAAGAGTTCGAACGAGCTTTTCTCCAAGGCAATGAAGTGCACGCTGTGGCAGCCACTCTTCCCGGCATTGTCGAGAAGAAGAACGTCGTAGTTCGCTCATACTACGCCGCCAGGTCAGCAGCCAAGCGACCCATCAAGGCTCACGAGTCTGCCCTGTTGCGCGAAGCTGCTGACGAGTCTGCCGTCCTCTACGCTGTCTTTGGTGGTCAGGGTAACATCGAAGAGTACTTCGACGAACTTCGCGAAGTTTTCACCACGTATCCCTCCTTCGTTGAGGACTTTGTCACCGCCGCTGCCGCACATCTTCTCACATTGTCTCGCGAATCGCAAGCGCAGAAAATGTACCCCAAGGGCCTCGACGTCATGAGGTGGCTTCAGAACAAGGATGCTCAGCCGGATGTTGACTATTTGGTCTCGGCACCCGTCAGTCTACCCTTGATCGGTCTCACTCAGCTCGCTCATTTCGTTGTGACTTGCCGGGTGCTCGGAACACATCCTGGACATGTCAGGGATAGGTTCAGCGGCACTACTGGCCACTCTCAGGGTGTGGTGACAGCCGCCGCTATTGCAGCGTCAAAGAACTGGGAGACCTTCGACAAATACTCAAGAGATGCCCTCACAATTCTATTCTGGATTGGAGCCCGTAGCCAGCAGGCTTACCCTCGCACCTCGCTAGCACCGAACACATTGCAGGACTCGATCGACAATGGGGAAGGTGCGCCGACGCCGATGTTGTCCATTCGCGACCTTTCGCGCGAGGCTATTCAGACGCACATCGACGCTACGAATCAGCATCTTCCGGAAGGCCGACATATTGCCGTGTCGCTGACCAACAGCGCCCGCAATTTCGTTGTCACTGGTCCCCCCATGTCATTGTATGGTCTGAACCTACGTTTGAGGAAGGTCAAGGCTCCTACCGGCCTTGATCAGACCCGCGTGCCTTTCACCGAGCGCAAGAACCGCTTTGTCAACCGCTTCCTTCCCATCACAGCCCCATTCCACAGTCCCTACCTGTCAGAAGCCACGAGTCTGCTCCAGCAGGATCTCAAGGACATTTCGATACCAATTGAAAGCCTGGAAATTCCCCTCTATGACACGAATACTGGCGCCGACGTTCGCAAGCAAGGAGAAAAGAATGTCGTTCCTGCACTGGTACGCATGATTACCCAAGACCCTGTCAATTGGGAGGCTGCTACGGTATTCCCCAAAGCTACCCATATTCTGGATTTTGGCCCCGGTGGCATCTCCGGCCTTGGTGTTCTCACGAACCGAAACAAGGATGGTACTGGTGTCCGCGTCATTCTTGCTGGTACCATGGACGGAACCAATGCAGAGGTCGGATACAAGCCAGAAATTTTCGATCGTGACGCTGACCATGCGGTAAAATATGCCGTTGACTGGGTTAAAGAGCATGGACCTCGCCTCGCCCGCACATCAGTTGGTCAGACATTCGTGGACACCAAAATGTCTAGGCTATTGGGTTTGCCCCCCGTCATGGTGGCTGGCATGACGCCTTGCACTGTTCCATGGGACTTTGTCGCCGCGACTATGAACGCCGGCTACGAGATCGAGCTTGCAGGCGGCGGTTACTACAACGATAAGTCGATGACCGAAGCTATTGCGAAGATCGAAAAGCAGATTCCAGCTGGTCGCGGTATTACATGCAATCTGATCTACGTTGCTCCCAGAGCTATGGCCTGGCAGATCCCGCTCATCGCTCGTCTCAGAGCTGACGGCTACCCCATCGAAGGCCTGACCATTGGTGCAGGTGTCCCGTCAATTGAGGTAGCGACCGAATACATTGAGACACTCGGCATTAAGCACATTGGCTTCAAGCCGGGTTCCATCGAGTCCATCCAGCAATGTATCAACATTGCTAAGGCTCATCCTACCTTCCCTGTCATGATGCAATGGACCGGTGGTCGTGGCGGTGGACATCACTCGTTTGAAGACTTCCACCAACCTATCCTGCAGATGTACAGCCGCATTCGAAAATGCGAAAATCTCGTCCTCATCGCAGGTAGTGGCTTTGGAGGTGCTGATGACACATATCCCTACTTGACTGGCGAGTGGGCCAAGAAATTTGGCTATCCACCCATGCCCTTCGACGGTGTTCTGTTTGGAAGTCGTGTCATGGTAGCCAAAGAAGCCCATACTTCGCCTGCCGCTAAGCAAGCAATTGTTGATGCTCAAGGTCTAGACGACAAGGACTGGGAGAAGACATACAAGGGCGCGGCTGGCGGTGTCATCACTGTCAGGTCCGAGATGGGCGAGCCAATCCACAAGCTTGCCACTCGAGGTGTCTTGTTCTGGGCCGAGATGGATCAGAAAATTTTCAGTCTCGACAAGGCGAAGCGCATTCCTGAACTCAAGAAGAATCGCGAATATATTATCAAGAAACTCAACGACGACTTCCAAAAGGTATGGTTCGGCAGAAATTCTGCCGGAGTGTCGGTCGACCTTGAAGATATGACTTATGGAGAGGTCGTTCGCAGGATGGTTGACCTTATGTATGTCAAGCACGAATCGAGGTGGATCGACAAGTCCCTCGGAAAGTTGACCGGAGATTTCATCCGCCGTGTGGAAGAGCGTTTTACCACCACTAGTGGCAAGGATTCCTTAGTCCAGAATTACGCCGAGCTTGATAACCCATACCCTCTTGTCGAAAAGGTTCTGGAAGCATATCCGGAAGCCACCAAGCAGCTCATCAATGCTCAAGATGTTCAGCATTTTATCCTGCTTTGCCAACGCCGTGGCCAAAAGCCTGTACCATTCGTGCCAGTTCTGGATGACACGTTTGAATTCTTCTTCAAGAAGGATTCTCTGTGGCAATCAGAGGATCTCGAGGCTGTCGTTGATCAGGACGTTGGCAGAACCTGCATTCTGCAGGGACCTATGGCTGTCAAATACTCCACCAAAGTGGACGAACCCGTCAAGGATATTCTTGATGGCGTACACAACAAGCACATCGAATACTTGGTCCGCGATATTTACGGTGGGCAAGAGAAGAACATCCCTGTGGTTGAGTATTTCGGCGGCAAACTCATCGAAGCTAGCGACAGCACCGATATCGAAGGACTGGTTGCGTCAGAGACATCCGGCCGTAACGTGTATCGTCTTTCTGGAGCACCCGGCACTGAGCTTCCCAGCGTTGATCAGTGGATGTCGATCCTGGCAGGTAAGACTTACTCATGGAGACATGCATTTTTCAGTGCAGACGTCTTCATTCAGGGCCAGCGATTCCAGACCAACCCTATGCACCGCATCTTCCACCCGTCGCCCGGCATGTTCGTTGAAGTGCTCAATCCTGACGAACCGAAGAAGACGTCCATTGTTCTTAAGGAGCCGTCGTCTAGCGGAAGGCTCGTGCAGACTCTCGAGATTGGACCCATCAATGAGAAGAACGAGATTCCTCTCAAGATGATAGAAGATCGCACAGCGGTTGGGAAACCAGTGCCTCTCGAGTTGAAGTTCACTTATCATCCCGACACCGGATATGCCCCCATTCGCGAAGTCATGGAGACTCGCAATGACCGCATTAAGGAGTTCTACTACAAGATCTGGTTCGGAGAAGACTCCGTGCCTTTTGACACCCCAGTCACCTCAAGATTCGACGGAGGACGTGCCACTGTCACTAGCGAAGCTATTAACGACTTCGTGCACGCGGTTGGCAATACTGGCGAAGCTTTCGTTGAACGTCCAGGCAAGGAGGTATATGCGCCTATGGACTTTGCCATCGTGGTTGGTTGGAAGGCTATCACTAAGCCTATTTTTCCTCGGACCATTGACGGTGATCTGCTGAAGCTGGTCCATTTGTCCAACGGTTTCAGGATGATTCCAGGTGCATCTCCTCTAAAGAAGGGCGATGTTTTGGACACCACCGCTGAGATAAACGCTGTCATCAACCAAGACTCTGGTAAGATGGTTGAGGTTTGTGGCACGATTACTCGTGATGGCAAGCCGGTTATGGAAGTGACTAGTCAATTCCTGTACCGTGGGACATACACAGACTTCGAGAACACCTTCCACCGCAAGACCGAGAAGCCTATGCAGGTTCATCTTGCATCGACAAAGGACGTCGCTGTTCTCCAGTCGAAAGAATGGTTCCAAATGGATGACCCAAGTATCAACCTTCTCGGCCAAACGTTGACATTCAGGCTTCAAAGCTTAGTCCGCTACAAGAACAAGTCCGTGTTCAGTTCGGTGGAGACACAGGGACAAGTCGAGCTGGAGTTGCCCACCAAAGAGATTATCCAGATTGCTTCGGTTGATTACTCGGCTGGAACGTCCCATGGCAATCCAGTTACCGATTACCTGGAGCGCAACGGATCAGCCATCGATCAACCTGTCAACTTCGAAAACCCTATTCCGTTGAGCGGCAGGACTCTTCTCGAATTGAAGGCCCCTGCATCTAACGAGACATACGCCAAGGTGTCTGGTGATTACAACCCTATCCACGTCTCGCGAGTCTTCTCCAAATATGCCAGCTTGCCTGGCACTATCACCCATGGCATGTACTCAAGTGCTGCAGTGCGGAGTCTTGTAGAGACCTGGGCTGCAGAGAACAATATTGGTCGTGTGAGGAGCTTCCATGTTAACCTCGTTGGTATGGTACTTCCAGACGATATTATTCAAGTCAAGCTTCAGCACATTGGTATGGTCGCTGGTTGCAAGATCATCAAGGTCGAAGCAAGCAACAAGGAGACGGAAGACAAGGTCTTGCTTGGTGAGGCTGAGGTCGAGCAGCCTGTGTCGGCTTACGTTTTCACTGGACAAGGTTCGCAAGAACAAGGTATGGGCATGGATCTGTACAATAGCAGCCCTGTTGCGAAGGAGGTTTGGGATAGAGCAGATGTCCATTTCTCCCAGAACTATGGTATGCACTCCTTGATGCTTAGTGCTTGAAATATAACTAACAATCTTCTAGGCTTCAAGATTACCGATATCGTCAAGAACAACCCCAAGGAGCTTACCGTACATTTCGGTGGACCCCGTGGAAAGGCCATTCGCCAGAATTACATGTCCATGACATTCGAAACTGTCGCGTCTGATGGCTCGATCAAATCTGAGAAGATCTTCAAGGACGTGGATGAGCACACAACCTCATACACCTACCGATCACCAACCGGCTTGCTCTCAGCAACGCAATTTACGCAGCCAGCCCTTACGCTTATGGAGAAGGCTGCTTACGAGGACATGCGCTCAAAGGGTCTGGTCCAGCGTGACAGCACTTTTGCCGGTCACTCCTTGGGTGAATACTCTGCCCTTGCTGCACTTGCCGAAGTCATGCCCATCGAGTCTCTCGTATCGGTTGTGTTCTATCGCGGTCTGACCATGCAGGTCGCCGTGGAGCGTGACGAGGCTGGTCGTTCCAACTACGGCATGTGCGCTGTCAACCCATCGCGTATTGGCAAGACCTTCAACGAGCAAGCTCTGCAGTACGTCGTCGAGAACATCGCCGAGACCACCGGCTGGCTGCTAGAGATCGTCAACTACAACGTCGCGAACATGCAGTACGTCGCAGCCGGCGACCTGCGCGCTCTCGATTGCCTTACCAACGTGACCAACTACCTCAAGGCGCAGAAGATTGACATCCAGCAGCTGACACAGACTCTCTCGATTGAAGACGTCAAGAAACACCTCGTCGACATCATCCAAGAATGCGCCAAGCAGACTGAAGGCAAGCCCCGCCCCATCGATTTGCAGCGCGGCTTCGCCACCATCCCGCTCAAAGGCATCGACGTGCCCTTCCACTCGACTTTCCTGCGAAGTGGTGTCAAGCCCTTCCGGTCGTTCTTGCTCAAGAAGATCAATAAGACTTCCATTGATCCCAGCAAGTTGATCGGGAAGTACATCCCCAACGTCACGGCCAGGCCGTTCGAGTTGACGAAGGAGTACTTCGAGGATGTGCATAGGTTGACGAATTCGCCACGCATTGCGAATATCTTGGCGAATTGGGACAAGTATGAGGAGGGTGGTGAGACGGTGGGGAAGGCGGCGCCGGCTGCTTAGAGTAGATTGTGGGTTTGAAGATATGGATAAGGGGATAACGTATACACCTCGTTTCAGGGGATATAGATCGTTGATAATTTACACTGTTTCTTTAGCTATTCTGTTTGCTGCTGCTCGATGTCCATGCGTGACTGGTCGTTTCATTTGTACATGTGATTTAAGTGTAAAACCCATCCAAGCGCATCATCTCGCCATCTTCTCCACGCGGTCCGCTAGTTTTTATGGGCCGCCTGCTCCTTAGAGAAAAGCACACCACCCGATGTACATCCTGCACAGATTCCCCTCATCCGTCGCCGCAGCAATCAACGCCTGCACCAATCCCTCGTTACTCAATGGCACGCTTTCCCCCCTAAGATACCCTCTCAGCTTCAGACTCACAAACTCCAATACCCCCTGAGGCGTATCCGCCACCCCGGGCGTGGCCCTCTTCTTCCTCTGCCCGATAAAGTCCGTGGTAGGATCATGCACGAACGTCTCGAGGACATTCATGAGGGCATCATGATGCGTCCTCAGCAACTGAAGTACCAATTCCGCCGATCGCCTGAATGGTCCTTCAACGCCCAACGCCGGCCCCATGGCGTCGACCATGTTGTGCGTCAACCGGAAGGGTACCAGCTCGGGTTTCTCAAACGTCAGGCCCTTGTCGAACAGGCAGTTGAAGTCGACGTGGAACACCCCGCCGCTGGTCTCTTCGAGGAGGATGTTCTCCCCGTGTCTGTCGCCGAGGCCGAGGACGTGGCCCACCATGGACATGACGGCTGAGGAGCGGGCGTATCGCAGACGAGACGCGAACCAGGATGCGGGGGAGGGGGAAAGTTCTGTGAACCACTCGTGCAGGACTGGAGGGAACTTGGGAAGGATCTTTTTGGTGAAGATGGAGTAGTTGGAAGGGTGGGAGGAGGCTTCGTTGAGTAGCGTGCGGAGCTCGGAGTAGTTGGGTTGGATGCCTTTGCGTTGGTAGAGCTTGAGGAGGATGTCCCGCATCGGCTTGATGCCTTCTACCCATTCTATTGTGCCGGATTCTTCGCTTAGGGGCGTGACGCCGTAGGTTTTGATGTATAGGTGGCGTTTGGAGGACTCGGGACTGCGCTTCAGGGCGCGGTTGATCATTGTGTTGAATTCCATAAGCCGCTGATCTTTGCGGAGGTCGTCTTTGGGCTTGCAGAGGAGGCCATATGATTTGCCATCGGAACCGCGCAGGGTGAGTTTGCGGGGCCGTTGGAGGGAGTTGAGGACCAGCACGTCGTCAGAGAAGGAGGCAATGGTGACTTTGTCGTGGGTAAAAGGCTTAAATTGGCGGAGGTATCCGCTGTCGTGGACTGTGGGAATGTTCGGAGTGAGGGCGAATTGGAACGGTACGACTAGCGGATTGGGAGAGAGCTTGTGGCTGAAGCCCAGGTCTCGAGATAGGCTGACGTTGGAGGATCGGCCTTCGATGTGCACTTCGGAAGCGTAGAGCAGTCCATCTTGCAACCTCGTTCCTTGCAACACCATCGCTCGCAATTCCAACTTCGCTCCTTCCGATTTGCGGGATTTGGTGTCGCGCAGACTGCCGATGATTTCTTTTCCTCGCGATGCGCGATCAGTTGAGGTTGCCTTCGCTACCGGAAGCAAGCCCCATAGGCCCTGGGCCGGATACTCGCTAACGACCTCCCTGATCATCCACGCGAGTAAGTCTGCGACTTTGGCATGCGGATGGCTGATGCGACTTATCATCTGCGGCAGTGCTGTATAAAATGCATACTTAGGCACCCGCTGAAAGTACTTCTTCAGCTGCGAGTGCACTTGCGATAGATACTCCTTTCGCTTCTCGAACATCTCGTTACTGCTATGATTAGTATCTCTTGGGCCTATTTGCATAGACTTCACTCACCTTATATCGCGTGGCTTAGTATGACAGTCCATGCCAAGTCCAAGCCACAGAGTTATCAGCTTAGGAATGGTCTGATGCCAATACTTGCAGCCGAAAGGCAATGAGCGGAGGAAATTCTCGACGATGATTTTGACGGCTTCTCCATTCAGCGAAGTGTCATCCCGCTGTGCAGCTGGGAGTGCAAGATTCGCCTCTAGAACCATGTTATAGTGCTTCCCAAGGTAGTAGTGACCCTTCTCCCATTTGTTGTGGGTCCTGGCCGCGTGCTGATATTTAGCTGCCACATCCATTGTCTGCGATTGACCAGAAGCATCCAGCCACTTGGCTAGCAGTAGATTGGCCTTGGCAAGAACCATGTTCTGTTGTATGTTGGCGACATCGATACTGGTTGGCGCATTCGGACCTGTTGGACCTTCGGCATTGGTCTCCGAAGTAAGGAAGACATCCATGTCGAGAGCTTTTTGTATATGTTGGATTGCCTGCCGGTGCTGCCCTGTTTTCCACATGAGACGGGCCTGTTCGATCTTGGCTGAGGCATCTCCACAGCGGTCCGCGTTGAGCACAGCGAAATGGGCAACGTTGAGAATGTCGTCCTTGCGAGCCAATCTAGCGGTCGAAAGCCACGACTTCCCAATGTCGAGATTCAGTGGGGCTCTACACGAAGTCAGTCAAGTACGGCTGGCATTCAGGCATTTACTTACTTCGACGCTTTCATCGTGGCTCTCCGAATGGCAAGGATAGTCTGCTTATCCGCAGTGAAAGATCCAAGGATTGCAAGGCGCTTGTCATCGGCTGTAGAAGCTTCTTTCAAAGCTGCTGTTGTAAGCCTCTCACCCTCCGGCGCCATTGGACGATATTGCTTCAGGCGATCGATGTCGTGCAGAATGTGTAGCTGTAGCAACTGATTGTGACAAGCAGCAAGCGAATTCGAATTTGCAGCCGTGAGAGACCTCGAGATAGAAGAACGTAATTGCTCAATTGTCTGATTTGCGTTCTCGACATTCCCAGTGTTGATTGCTGTCAGGATACTGCCGACGGAAATGTTGAAATGTGAGGCAGAAGGAGTGGTGTCGCAAAGCTGAAGCCCACTAGCGAGTTGATTCAAATCACTCGTCGACCAGGCCGCTTCCATGACGAACGATGCCAGCTGTTGTCTCCGCAAAGGTGTGATTGTGACTTCAGTGTCTCTTCCCATCAGGTCTTTTGCTACCCGGACCACTTGATCTGAGATCGGCATTAGCAAAAGACTCAAATCAAGAGGATTTTTCTTACTAGATTGGCCAGATCTTTGCAAGCAAGTTAGAAGACCAATATGTAGATCGTGGTCATCTGGCCTGCTAGCCAACTCGATCTCATACCAGCTTTGAGCTGCTGACCATCTACCAGCGCGAACATGCTGGAAAGCTTGTTGTTCGGGGGTAAGGATGCTGATCTGAGCTGCGATACCATCCAATCCATCAGGTTCGTCGATCTCGCTGTAGATGGATTGGAGGCGTTTGTACATGTCGTCGCGATCTGAGACGTCCACCTTTCCGCGATCTTGTTGCTCGCGGATATGGTTTTCCCAATGGAACAAAGCTCTCGCGTAAGAGCCGCATTCGATAGCCCTTTGAGCAATGATGTGCGCTGGGATTGACGAGACAACCTTGTCGACGCTGCTGATTTGACTCACTCCGGTTTCCTCTTGAAGCTCATCCAAGGAGCGTCCAGCTCGGAGTAGTGACATACGGATCTGCGCCATCCTCACCTTCTTTTCCTGGACCCACCTTGTCATATAATCAAGAACGGAGAAAACATCCTGGGCGAAGTCAGCATCATGGTCCGTCATTCTTTCACGATTTCACGTACTTCGCTGCATTGGCGTAGCACCTCGTTTTCTGCTGGAATTGTGGACTCCGTCGAGAGCACGGTGAACATCTCTTGGGCCACCTGCTCCGCCTCTGAGACAATCCCGCCAAGAACAATGTTTAGGGCTACATAGGGCAGCAAGAATTTAGCGATGCTAATGTCGTGGTTCTTGATGACTCTAGCCAGGAGATTAAACACGGGTTTTGCGTTTTCGCCCTTTCCTCGCCACAACATATCATAACCCCATCTTTTTAGCCACTCTTCATGTTTCAACGTCGAAGAGAAGATAGGATAAGACTCCAGTTGTACTTCAATACTGCTCGTCAACGTGTATCGAGAGCTGAGAAATGGGACTAGTGTATTCCTGATGTTCTCCGGCATTCCAAGCCAGGCTTCATACGAAGCATTTGATTGTGAGCTTCTCAAGCGAGTCGAATCGATGTCCTCAAATTCAGCAAAATGCAGCAATTCCTGCATGGCAAATGCCAGAAAGCCTTGCGCTCGAGCGTTTGTCGCCGATCGAAATGCAGGTACAAAAATGTTTGTCAGAAGAGACGCTACCCACATGATGATCTCTGCAGATTCTTCAAAGTTGGAAAGGACAACGATCTGGTTCTCTGAAACATTGGCCTCTATCGCATTGGGGTCGAGACATCCGATCGCTCCAAGACATTGAGCGCATGAGTCAGAGATCTGGGTTCGTGTCGTATTGTACTTAACACAAGCATCAAGCAGCGTGCGTGTCACAGTGGCGATGATTGGTATGGGAGGATCGCTTACTACCCCTTCTTGAACAAAAGTCTGATGGTTCTCAAGCCAATCGAACAGCTCTTTTGCAGCTTGTAACACTATCGAGGCATTTTCGTCCTGCAGTCTCTTGACAAAGGCATCCAGAATACGTTCTGGACTTTCACCGGATTTGAGTCTACTAATTTCGGACTCAAACTTTGACATCAGCGGTATCGAAGCCAATGAAGGCACGGTGATGACCTCGTCTCGGATGACGTCGTTTTGGGTTTTCAACAGCTCGGCCACAGTATCATACGTTCTTTGTTGCAGGGCTGGTGACATTGTTGTCCAGTGTTGAACGATGATTGAAAAGAGATGATCCAGTAGAGGTACCACATCCTCTCCATCGAGATGACCCATTAATGAAAGCCATGCTGAAATAGCTGCATCAATCAGGCCGCCTTGGTCGATAGCAGACTGGAGGCATGCTCTGATCTGAGGAACTCCAATACTGACGTCAAGTTTTGCAAGATTGATCATCTCTTCGATTCCTTTTAGACATCGTATTTTTTCCTGAGTCGTCACATTCTCATCTTGCCTTTCAATTGTTTCCGAGAATTGGGTCATGATGCCCAACACATGGTCTTGGAAGAACGCACTCAGAAATGACCGGGCGGCTTTGGCCGTGATATGCGATGATCGGGATTTACCATTGCTTTGATACAGAATACCAACACTCTGAATAGCTTTGTGTATGGCGACTCTTCGATCCGAATCCTCTTCTCCAGCATACTTGAGCATCTGCACGACAGCAGATACAGTTTCGACGTGGATTAAATTGAAGCAGTCGTCTTCGTTCATCTCCGGCAAGACGTCAACCAGGATAGCGGTAGCGAAGCCCGCTGGGTCTTCAGTTGGTTGCGAAAGAAGCAATGCCAAAACAGCAGCACAGTTAGCTCCCGACTTCACAATGATATCGGATACTGTAGTGCCTTGTCCTCGAGCTGCCGCGACTCGTTGGAGACACTCCTTTCTCTTGGTCAAAACAAGAAATGGGACTGTTTCTTTTTGGGTGAATATAAGAAAATGGTTTCTCGATGCTGTGCGCATGAAGTCCGAGAACATTGTCAGCTTGTTCGGATTTGTAACTACATCCTTGACAACAGAAACGGCAAGAGAGCCCAAGAATGGTTTGCAAAGTTCTGAAGGCTCCTGACGTCTGGCGATGGCACACTGCTCCAGCTCGTCTGCTGCTAGGCTGCAAACAAAATGGTTGGAATGGCCGAGATATTCAACCAATTGAAGCAAAGCCAGGTTCCGTTCCTTGTCCCCGCAGACCCGTACAATTTGACCCCAAGCGGAAATCATGGTCTCGAACTGGCTCAGATTGGCTCTCTCCGACAAGGTGCGATAGTAGTCCAGAGCCATTCGCCGATTGTTGTCTCGCAGCTCTATCGGTAGTCCCTCACGCAGAAAGGCCGCTACCGCTCTACCTGAGCTAAGTCGAAGATCTCGAGAGGAGCTGTTGAGGGATCGGAGACACCATTCGCCTAGGCCTGATTGGCTTAAATCTAGTTGTTCGGGTAGTCCACAGTGAATGACGAATGACCGGACCGCGAATGCGGCCAATGTACGACAAGGTGGCGAGTTTTGTAGATCCTTTGAGCTGATAAGTAGACGTAATGCCGTCGCAAGTTGCGTCTGACTGTCATTATCAGGCATCTGCTTCCAGTTCTTGTTGTCGTCCTTCGTGGTCAGACAAGGTTGACTATGGCATATTTCGCAGGTACTGTTCCGGAATGACTGAGCGGACACGCAAGGTAACATTGCCAGAAGGCCCCAGAGCTGCTCCCGAGCGTCCTCGTCCAATGATCCGTACAAGCGTTTAGAAATACCCGATAGTCTGGTGCCATTTTTGGCGTTTTTCAAACCCATGACATGCAGGAGTGTATCAATAATCTCCGAGGATGTTGTTGACGTGGTATCTTGAGGTTGCATATCAGGTACTTGAGCTAGCTTTGGTCGTTTAGGTAAAGGCTGGTCCATTCCGTCTTCGGTCACACTATCGTCTTGCAAGATCACATCTTCTCCGTATGCGATTCTCGATATAGTTTGGCGAAGGGCTTCGGAGAGATCCAAAGAATTGATTTCGTTTTTGGAAATTGATTGAAAGACACGGTCTGCGAGACTTTCCTGGAGTGCCTTTACGCCATCGCTCATGCAGATGAGACGCAGGATCTCGGACAATGCGTCTTGGGTTAAGGCTGTAAAAGGTTGTTCAAGACATGCCTGCAGATATGAGATAGCAGACTCGAACAACATTCCCGAAGAAAGATTGTGTCGGGTAGATTGAGCGGATGCGGAGAGGTAGGAGCAAAAATCAGAAAGAAGACTTAGGCTTTGATTTGCAGAATCGTCAAAAGCGCCATCGGAGTCAAAGACTTTGCGATTCAGGAGAGCGACCTGGCCAATTCGAACCGCAGCGTCCAGGCTCCACTTGACTAATGTAGCTGTGGACATGGCATTAATGCCGGCACGGTTATCCTCACCTAACGAAGACACGATCGCTTTCAGAATTAAGCAGGTGGCATCGACAACAGCCTTGATCTTTGTCAGGGTTGTCTGCGATCCGGATGAAACCATTGTGGTTTGAGTCGGATCCGAGGAGAATTGGACGATGCTGCGGACAGCTGGTAACTTAATATTCAAGCTCCGGGCAAGCTTCAAGGAGAGCTTCGGGTGCTCATCGAAGTTGGCCAGGATTTCATCGACGGCATCTTGATACATGCGTAGCATTGATCGGGACTGCTGCCAGAACTCCAGAGAATTGGCGAGAGACACCACAACCACAGTAAGAAGACGTTCGACATGGGGTGCAAGTTCGCCACATTTCGGATGCGTGCTAGCTTTGATCAAACTAGCGAACAGCCAGATAGCCATAGGAGCTTTGTCATGGTTGTTGTTCTGCCCTGATTGTTGGAACAAAAGCAAACCCGGTTGTCGTCGCAGTGTGAGCTCTATGACAGCTATACTGTCAATGGCTTGTGGAATCAAGACGTCCCATGATGCGAAGGGATCGTCGGCCGGAAGAATCTCCAGGCCAGCTTCCGTGACCACTCTGACGACTTTGTAATTGATATCGGCATCGGTCTCCGGTGCGATGTCGCTGTGTAGAATAGCTTGGAGGAGCTGTGTGAAGGTTGTGGATGCATCCGCATCCGGTGGTGGCTTTGCATTTGGTGCATGTTGTTGCACCAGCTGGGCAGCATATGTCGATGGTGGCGGGACGTCGTTCCCATTGACCGTCCTACCTGTCACCGGACTGGTAACAGAGTTTCTTCCCACCATGCTGTGTCAGCACAAGCATGTAACTGCTTGTCCTTCATGACCCGTGATGGCCTCGAGCGTAAGTGCCTTTACCGGGATCGCTGGGGTCGAGGTTGAAATGCCTGGGTGAACAATCACGCGCGTAGCTTGATTAAAACGCGAAGTCATGTGATCCGGAAATGATTTTGCGCGGCTCATCTTCGGTAAATTCCTGCAGCCACTTCAGCTGTTCAAGGTATGAAGCTTAACACCGTCGACAACGTTATTCGATACTAGTAACCCAACGCCATGGCGGTGTTCCAATCCAAGAAATACGTTTCGTCAGCTCAAGCCGGCACCAGCGCACAGCGGCTTCGTGTCGCCGTCGCCAAACACCCTTTTCTCCTCTTCGGCCTGCCCTTTATCACGACAATGGTAGCTGGGTCCTTCTTTCTCACGCCAGCCACGGCGCTACGATACGAGAGACACGACCGAAAAGTCAAACAGCTATCGCAAGAAGAAGGACTTGGAATTGGCAAGGACAAGAGAAAGGTGGACCTCAGGGAGGAATATTATGTGAGTTCCCTCGAACAATTGGCAATCCTGAACGGAACTGAGCTATTGTCACAGAGATTGTCAGCCAAGGATCTGGACAATTGGGAGCAGAAACGAATCAAGCGCTTACCGGGCGAGCCGGACGGAATTCTTGAATAATTCGATTCATCTTCTTACGACTACCATGACCAGAATGATACCCTTTCAACACGCAGAAGATGGATATTATGTACAAGAGATCGAACAAAGCTCTACTTCTATGACTAGAGGCTTGGCTTTGGCAAAGCCTTGGCTTCTTTCTCATATCCTTCTATCCTTCGTCTTTTCGTCTCCTCAACGTTCTTCACGGCTTCCTCCCAGCTGAACGGCGACTCCTTGCCGAGTCTGAGTTCAACCTGCTCTTCTTTGCCGGTCTTTGACCGCACGAGAATGTTCTTGGGTTGAGCTTTCTTGTCTACGCAGTCTTTGCCGAATTGGCCCCAATTCGTGTAGCAGCTATTGCTGGTGCCCAGATGAGGAATTAACATGCTGAAAACATGTGGCATGGCCTCGTAGTGCTCCCATTGCACCGTAACACCCTGTTCTCTTGCCTTAACGGCGACAACAGCGTTTTCATCGTACAGCATCTCATCACCAGTCATCATCCATAATGGAGGAGAACCGGTCCAGTCATTGGCCGTGATTTGCGAGGCAAGAGGATGTGAAAGTAGGGAGAGGTCGCAAAAAGTATCGCCACGAGGAGGGTTCGTAGGCCAGATGTCGTCTTTAGGAAATGGCACCTTCGCGTCGTTTGGTTTTGGCGGCGGGAGGTAGTCCCATTTCGCGTTGGAAAACAATGAAGGGCTGGATCGGCTGATATCAAGCCAGGCAGAAAGGCCTGTGACACCTGCTGGAAGCGGGACGGCAACTTCGCGACCATTGTACGAGACCTTGGGGTCCTGACCGGGAACTTTGTTGGTGCGATGGAGCTGGAGCAGTAGTTGAAGCAAAGCAAATGAAAGGTTGCCACCAGCGGAGTCTCCACCAAAGACGATTTCGGAAGCTGGTACAGGTTCGTGGAGGCTTCCTTCAGGCGGATAAAGAAGGTAGAGGTATGCGTTGAAGGCGTCAATGAGCTGGCTTGGGAAAGCGGCCTGTGGAGCGAGGCGATACTCGACAGCAAGGGCTCTACCATTGCATCCTTTGGCCAAGCGTGAGACAGCTATGCGGTGAGAAGGAAATCCACACATGTAATATGCGCCACCATGGAAATACAGGAAGGTGACTTTAGACGTCCTGGTGGGATCGGCCATTAATTTGTTGTAACGCTCTTGGGGTGTGAGTCCTGTCGGATGCGGTTCGTCGGCAGACTTTGCATCGGATCTGAACCCTGTCCATTCGACACGCACATCGACGTTTTCAGGCTTTGTGTAACTTTCATTGCCGTCTCCCATGTCAGCGATGGCCTTAAAGATAGCCTCCTTAGTGCCGTCATCCCTAGGCGCTGGGATGGTGGCGGGTGCTGTCCAAAGCTTGCCTTTGGGTCCAGGATCCTTGAGCGTCAATGCTTGCGTCTTGCCAAGAGGAGCTGGCGTGGGGTTACTCATGAGCTGTCGCAGGACGCTGACAGTGAGCGTGGTCTGAAGGTCCCATTTGCTCGACGTGTCGGAAA
This sequence comes from Myriangium duriaei CBS 260.36, assembly GCA_010093895.1. NCBI lineage: Eukaryota > Fungi > Ascomycota > Dothideomycetes > Myriangiales > Myriangiaceae > Myriangium > Myriangium duriaei. Next base: position 215,906 of record ML996095.1, read on the forward strand.
GAGATAGGGAGTGAGCGGCGGCTGCCTTAATCATCCCAGGGATCTTTGGGACGAAAAACTTGGCCAGCGCCGAATAGGAAGCGTCGTTCATCGTGACAGTTCGTTAGGTATCAAAGTGTACGTCGAAATAAATGAATGTATCTCCGAAGAAGATGTGGAAGAATATATCGTATGTTCGTTAAGCGCTTGCAGAGTGCCGAGGTCCGCTATGACGATATGAAGTTGGCCGTGACGTGGGGAAATTGGCGGCCTGAAACTGCCAAAGTCTGGGGTCAAGAGTCGGTACTGTACAGAATACAGAACGGCACGAAGCCTTGAAATGATCATAAATAAAATATGTTTCGTGACCCTGAATCTGTATCCTCGGCATAATGCATCATCATCATCACGCCTGCAGCACAAATGATAGGCGTGGCGCCATTTTCATTGCACGTGCGGCATCCCCGGCCAGATCTGGCGCTAGCTCGAAGAGGCAAAGATTGGCCGGGGCGCAAGATATGCCCGTTTTATGCATTTCTCGGAGTCCGAATCCTTGGGCTCATGCTTCATCGCTTAACGATCATATCAAGCTGCCTTCGATAGTATCTGGCAAGTCTGCCGCAGGTCTGCCAGAATACCCGCAATGATGAAGTCCAGTGACAAAAGGCGAGACGAACGACTCAGGCCTGGTACTTTTTGGCTCTATCGTCACACAACGAACTGCACTACTGTCAGTTGGCTTGGAGCGAGCAGTCCTAGCAGATCAAGCTCGATGCACTAGAAAAAGCCAGGACCTGATGTTTCCTCTCGACTCCGAGTGTGACGAAGAAGTTGACAAACCTGTTTGCAAGACCTGTGGCGACACCGTTCCGTGTCCCGTCGTCAGCATACTCACGGCCAATATGAGTGTCACTTCCGGTCAGCGACCGAACGCTCATGATAATCACAACCGTCCACAGGGGCTCACAGACACAAGCCGACAACGAACAAGTCTGCGTGTAGCTGTAGTCCTGTAGCAACCCGGCACTCAGGTAAGACCAACCGGCCGGCAGTTGTACCTTATGGCCCTACGACAGCCATTGAAGCCGTTCCACCGGCTCCTCGATCGAAACGGCTCCAAAATGCCGTATTGTCTGTAAGTTTACGACGGGGATCTCCAATAAGCTCAGACCTTATTTTACTACTTTATCTCTATTTCTTTACTCTATCTCGATTTGACGACTTCGAGCTGGTGGCCTAATTTGCCACTTTTAGCTTGCTTCACGACCATGTCTGATTCGGCTGCCGCTCTGCACAATAATAAGTACAGCAGTATCATCACGTTCGACATTGTTTGCAGCATACTTGCAACAGGATTTGTTTGTCTGCGGCTCTACGTTCGGCATCACATAGTTGGGAAGATTCGGCTGGATGACTGGCTTTTACTAATTGGCACGGTAAAGATCATATCGCACCTCTCGTTATACTCGACGCTCATTCAAACTCCCAGATCCTATTCATCATATCCAACGCCCTCGACGCTGCGTCCTGGAATGTTGTCCGAGTGGGGGGTGTCTCCGCCCTCGGCTTACAAAACGAGGTCAGTTCATGCTTCCCCTACTCAACTCTTCCCACCCAATAACAAGCCGCCTACAGCTCGGAAACATCGAACTATTCCCCTATTTCCTCGCAGAAGCTTTCATTCGCGCCGCCTACGCCGTCTTCTACCTCTCCGTTGTCCCCCGCGAGCTCGACCTCCGCTGGGAGCGCTGGACTATCACCATCTCCTTCTTCATCTACGCCCTGGTCATGACAGTCTGCGCCTTCATCACGCTCTTCCAATGTGGCAACCCGGCGAATCTGGCCAGCTCGGACGTCAACGTCGTGTGCATTGGCGACAATGTGCTGCTGAGCTTCGTCTACAACGCGCCGTACTACTTCGACGCTGTGCTGGACTGGCTCATGGCCCTCATCCCCGTCCGGATCGTTTGGCAGAGCACAATGACGATGCGAAACAAGATGTCCGTGGCGCTCATCCTGCTACTCGGCTGTGTGGCTAGTGTGCTGGGTGTCGTTGTGATCCCGCTCGCGCTTTCGGAAACAAAACAGGATAGGAACACTCTTGACCAAAATATGGGCATCAAGGTCGATATCATCGGTACCTGCGAGACGCTCGTGGCTATCATTTGTCTGTCGCTTGCCGCGCTGAAGCCTATGTTCAAGAAGTTCATCGACCACCACAGGATGAGCAGATCTTCCGGAGTGGATCCGTCGCAGGACATGAGTATGAATATGAACTCGCGGGAGACGGGGGACAATAAAGACACTCTAGCGCAGGAGATAAATCTGATTGTGCACACGATTCAGATCGAAGAGAAGAAGGACGGCTTGGTGTGAAGGGAGTATTTTACGAATATGGACACGGCCGGAAAATGTACATACACGCATGGATGGATTTGGCCTGTACCGAGAAACCCGGTCTCCACGACCGGGCGGTCGCCGTACAGCAGATCGCCTATAGAAATGCCTGCTCGTGAGTCTTGCATACTTAAATTGATACAAACTGCTGCCATTGGACAACGAACTCTATGGCAACTCATACTGTACTTTGCTTTTCATGATTCATTCTGGTATCAGGCAAAGACTCGCGGGTCGTTTAGTTGGCCGTACTCCGCCAATCATGGCATGCCAATCAGTCGCTTGCATTCCAATGTGCGTCCTTTTTAAATTGTTAAATGCATGTGGAGAAAAAAGCGAAAGCCACCTAGTTAACTAGTTATTGCTTTTCACGATTCATTCTGATATCAGGCGAAGACTCGTAGGGCATTAAGTTGGCCGCACTCCGCCAATTATGGCATACCAATCAGTCGAATGCCGGCGTTGGTTCTCACCTTCCATATTGGGGGGATTGTTGGTTTAGGCATCCGGATAAGCTGAACTCCGCTGTTGTTTATATGTAAGCAGCGACATCTGCTACTTTGGTGGCTGAAGCTCTTTGTATCATTGCAATCCGGCAGGACAATATTATTATTGTGCTCGGTGGTACCAGCATGTTACACAAGATCTGGTTTACGGTCGCGCTGCCATTGGCAGCTTTGGCGCAATTTCCCCCTGCTCGCGAGGGCATCAAGACCCTCGAGTCAAAATTTCACCCCGGAGTCACCATCTCGTATAAAGAGGTCGAGCCAGACCTTGTAGCTTTTGTCATGTCATATGCTAACGATGTCTAGCCTGGTATTTGTGAGACTACTCCTGGCGTTAAGTCATACTCCGGCTACGTCCATCTGCCGCCGCACTCTCTCAATGAGAAGCATGAAAATCAGAGCTACCCGATCAATACCTTCTTCTGGTTCTTCGAGTCTCGCAATGACCCACAGAATGCTCCCCTGGCTATATGGCTCAATGGCGGGCCCGGTGGATCATCACTTATAGGGGCCTTGTCCGAGAATGGTCCCTGCTTCGTCAACGAAGACTCGAATAGTACCTACCTCAACCCTTGGAGTTGGAACAATCACGTAAATATCTTGTACATTGATCAGCCAGTGCAGGTTGGCTTCTCGGTGAGTATATGGCTGTCCTACTGCATGAATGAGCACGAGCGGCCGTGGGACTTAAAGCTAATGAGGCATATAGTATGATATTTTGACCAACATCACCAAAAACCTTGCTAGTGCCGACGAAACGGGCGAGGGTAATGATGTTCAAATATTGCCGGTAGAAGTCGATGTACCTGAGCAAAACGCGACGTTCTTGGTTGGCACCTCCGGAAGCCAGAACGTACAATTTACCGCCAACTCGACCCAGCATGCTGCTACCGCTCTTTGGCACTTCGCACAGACTTGGTTCGAAGAGTTGGTAGAATGATTGTTTTCGAAAGACTTATCCTGATAGCGTACAGATTCCCGTCGTATAAGCCAAATGACAACCGGATCTCCATATACGGCGAAAGCTATGGTGGTCGCTACGTTCCTCAGATCATTGACCTTTTCTTGAAGCAGAATGAGAAAATCAGATCCGGAGAAATCAGTACTCCTGGCGCTCATTATATCCATTTGGATACCATGGGCATCATCAACGGTTGGTCTTTCCGAGCTTTTCGCAGTTGCACGCTTCTTAACTCGGCTTAGGCTGTATTGACACTCTGGACCAAGTCCGGGCATGGATCGATTTTCCCTGGAAAGGCAACACCTATGGTATCCGTGCATTTACAGAAGCTGAGTATCACAATGCACAGTACCATTACTACAAGGAAGATGGTCTCGTAGACCAAATCAACCAATGCCAAAAGATGGAAAAGGAGCTCGACCCCCACGACCACGGAGATGTGTCCAGAGTCAATGACTACTGTCGCAATGTGTACGACTATGTCTCAAACGTGACAGTGAACGTCTACCAGAAAAGTGGCAAGTACGGGTGGTACGACATTACCCATGAGCTTGCAGACTCTTTCCCGCCTCCCTATATGCAGGGCTACCTCAACCAACGCTGGGTCCAACAAGCTCTGGGCGTCCCATTGAACCACTCAGCCGCTTCCGGCAGAGTATATGAGGCTTTCTACAAATCCGGAGACCACATCAAAGGCGACCAACTAGGCGCCATTGCTCACGCCCTGAATCACAGCATCAAAGTACATCTGATCTACGGCGACCGCGACTATGCCTGCAATTGGCTTGGTGGCGAAGCATCATCCCTCAAAGTCCCCTGGGCGTCTCGAAAAGAATTTGCAGAAGCAGGGTATACGCCACTCGTAGTGGCCGGGCCTCCCTACGTGCAGTCCCATGGTCTGACCAGGCAGTAAGGAAACTTCAGCTTCACTAGAGTCTACCAAGCAGGTCATCTAGTGCCCAGCTATCAGGGTGAAGCAGCGTATCAGATCTTCATGCGGTCGCTGTTCAACAAGGATATTGCGACTGGCACCGTCGACACTGCACAACGACCGGGCTTTGCCACCAAGGGCACTAAGGATGCGCACTGGATGAAGAGCGAGGTGCTGCCTGGCATGCCGAGATTCTGCTATACTCTGGCGCCGGAGGCATGTACGGAGGAAGAACGCAACGCGCTTCTTGCTGGTACGGCCGTCGTGAAGAATTGGATAGTGGTTGGGCTCAACCGGAGCTCGAGTGCGGAGACTCAGAAGGGTCCGTATGTGCCCGCGGCTGGACGTGGTGGTCAGGAGCCGCTCGTCGGCAGGCGCTAGAAATCGGAGATGAGCGCATGGCACGGTGGTGAAAAATCATTGACGGAGAAAGATGTCCAAAGTGAAGTCATGGTGATCGAGAGGACAAGGGTGTAGCGCGTAGGCTCACCATCATGCGTTTGAACAGCTTCGTCAGTAGTGCGCCGTGTTGTCCGCCTTGTGGCTCTGCGAGTCGCCCCACGGGTCGTGCGGCTATTCGTTGTGCTCGTGATCGGGTCAGTCGTTGTGCCCCGAGAGAGTACACATTTGAGCTACGAGCTCAGCCTCAAAAATTGATTGCCGTTTCGGGCTTGCTCTTAGGTACAATGAGTCCGGGTTGCTACCCCTCTGGAGAGGCTCCACCCTCAAGACAAGAGACCAGCCCTTTCATACGTCCTCAAGGGCGATTCAATTAGTACATATCATCAACAGAAATCGCATATTGACCTACTCAAAAAGCTTGTCGACAGAACATTTTCTCCTCCGCGGGGTGAATGGTAGATTTCTGATGACAGCCAGAGGACGTTGAAAGGCCTTAGGGACAAGGTCGAACACCTGCAAATATCGTTCTGGGCTGATCGCTGCACACTGCCTCCCATGAGGCCCTCAGCAGCTACTTCTGAGTTGCCAATGTCGTAACCTTTCTGTACTTCACCAGACTGGGAGGAAATATCCTTCCAACCTTCTGACATATCACTCAATGAAGTGGACCTTATTGACACCCTATTGACGCCACGGGATTGTTGTTACCATGAAGTCTTGGATAGATGGGACCATAGTGTTGGCCCCCGTACATCTTGTGCGTGCGTCAGGAATACGTGTGATATCAGATACATCCTGCGATGTGGAGATCGGGTTGAGAGGAGAGTATCGACTTGAGTATGCGCCGGAAATATCAGACATGCAAAATTTGCACGATGATCACCTTGGCGGTGCTGTCTCTGGATATTTCATAGCCGCTTGCTTACTATCCTCAAATTACACTGACCATGTCAATGACAAAGTTGAACTTCGTCAAGATGGGACAATCGAAAAAATCCAGTCTGCTTTAGATGGTCGGGATTTGCTCGACGATTTGAAGATTATACGTTAGTTGGGAGTGACTTCACCAAGGATCCGTCGTGGTTGAACTATGACTTCACAGCCGGCGAGCGGCATAAGACGTATTGGTACAAGGTTTGGGGATTTCACTAGTAGGCCGCCGATAACTAATGGTCATAAATTTTCTTCGCCTTCAGATTGTGAGTCCCGTCGTATTTTTACATGGTTGCAGTGATCAATTCAGCTACAGTTCCTGAAGGTTGCAATGCTTGACGGTCAATTCATAATGCATTGGAGTGGGGTTCAGCCGCTTTAGGGTGTGGTAGCAACGGTTGTTTTCCCCACAATGCGCTATGTAAACAGATCAACAAGAGCACGAGCTTGCGAGATTCTACTCAAAAATACTCAACCAGCAACTTCGTGGTCACCGCGACGACGCAATCATTTTTAAATCTTTCTCGGAATGGATTCGTCAATAATCATCTGGGACGACCAGCCCAGCTCGCCCTTCCTCACTGAGGTGACCGACACCAGCCGACAAATCAGCCACTCAAGCCGACCGACAGCAGCGGATCCCGAGATCGATGCGATCTTCGACAATCCACAGGAGACACCAATAGTCCGCAAGACTGCGGTGATGCAGGACTTCATGGGGGAAGACAAGGAGAATGCACAACCGGAGCTCGTCTCAGTGGAGGAGACGCCGCTCAAAAGGACAGTGGATAGACAAGAGCCGGCCACCGCACCCAGGCCTACAACTGGAAGAGGGCAAATGCTGCCTCCTTCTACGACCAAGAAGGGAACATCTCCAGCCTTTGCAACAACCAGCAAGAAGCAAAACTACGTATCAACACAAAGGATAGAAGAGCAGACTCCTTCGCGACCCAGACATGCACGCACAAACACATCCGAGAGCCGCGGGCCGGCGAGCGACTTGCACTCCATTGATGAGACGAGTATTGACGACACATGCTTCAGCACCTTCTCTGCAGTGCCGGATATGACACTTTTCGCGAAACTAGGACAATCGTCCAGTCCAGCCAAATCCCAGACGATGAGTGTAGACTGCGAAACCCCGCGACCCAGCAAGAAGCGCGTGTCACCGTCACGCTCACCCAGCCCGACACCCCGCCGCCACCGGGCCGGCACAGCCAACTCACAGGACGGTACTACGAGTCTGCTGATAGACTTCACACAACAGTTCGATGCACTCACCTCCTACCACCAACAGCGCTCACCTTTGCGACCGATGGGACTGAGTCCTAGCCGCACAGAGTCCAACCTTGCGTCCTACATGTCGGCGCAGCGATCACCGGGGCGCAGAGGTAGCCCTGCCAAGCAGCAGTCAAGTCTGCTGAACTTGCTCGACTTGGAACTCCCACCGCCACCTACGCCTAGATCTGCGCCATCGTTCTCCGCGCGAGAAGTCGAGAGCATGAAGAGCGGTTTCCAGAGCCAAATCAGCGGCATCAAAGCAAGGTTGTCAGGGAAGGAGGCCGAAGTGGAGAGCTTGAAGAAGGCGCTCGAGGATGCTGAGAGGAGGGTCAGCGAGACGGAAGAAAAGGAGAGAATTGAACGGATCCGAAGGGAGACGGCGGAGGCAGAGAAGGACAGTTGGGAGAAGCGAGGGGTTGAGGTCGAGCGATTGCTTGCAACGGTCAAAGAAGAGGTCGTCAAGAATGAAATGGAGAGGGAGAACCTGGTCCAACGTACGGATGACGCTGAGAGGCGACTCGAGGAAGTGGAAGCGCGGAACCTGGATTTGACGACCAAACTGGCCGCTGTCGGTCAAGGCGAGTCGTCAGGATCGGATGTAGACAAAGATGAAGTGCAAAGGCTTGTCCAGGCACAGCTGGATGCAAAGATCGAAAGCGTCAGCAGGGAGCTCCACACCGTTTACAAGAAAAAGCACGAGACCAAGGTGGCAACGCTGAAGAAGAGCTACGAGGCCAGAGGGGACAAGAAATGCGCCGAGCTTCAAGCCAGAGTGGACGATCTTCTTCAACAGAACGAGGAGCTGAAGATGGGACGTGATGAGACATTTTCTGGCGAACTGGCTCTGAGTAACGGTGGAGTCAGCAAGGAGGAACTGAACGAGAAGAGGCTCGAATGCGATGGCTACAGGGCCGAGGTGGAGGAGCAGGCCGCTCAGATGGCCGGTATGAGGCAGGAGATTGAGTCGATCAAGCAAGACCACGCACGCATATTGGAGGAGTTGGAGAATGAACGGGTGGAGAAGGGCGAACTGGTGGCGGCAGTGGACGAGATGTTGGCATTGCAGGCGTCGGATAGCGTCCCTCAGGCTGTGATGGAGGACTTCCGAAAGAGTCTTTCCAGACCTTCGGGGCTCAGAGCGCCAGCACCTGGGATGACAGTCGAAAGTAAAGTGGCACGGCCTAGTGGGTTGGCCAAGATGGGCAGCGGGAAAAGCAAGATGATGACCAACATCGAGCGCATGGGCGGCGGCAGAGCATGATAGGCGTTTTCAGTTGTATGATTATGGGGTTTGGCCGGATTTTGTAGAACCAAAAAGCTCAGTAAATGTAGCTTGAATTTCATAAGGAACTGATAATGCCTTGATGAGCAGCGGCGAAGTTGAGCGGGCCTCGCTTGGACTTGCCCATATGGATCCGCCAAGCATCTCCAGCCGACGTCTCGTCGAGCTTCAAGAAATCTTTCTTGGTATGTCCATCCTGACGTTCAGCATCACCACTTGCAAAATGGTCAATCCCTCTCGCGCAGCCGCAAGGCTCTTGATAGGCATGCAGAAATCTGCGCCTTCGGCTTACGTCTGCCCATCGTGCCGCATTCAGCCCATCGCACGCAATACCCGGCGCTTCGCTTCCTCAGACTCTCAATCGGTACGGCATGATACCACAGCGTTGACTCAGGACCAGCACAGCCCATTTGAAGGACTCGAGACTCAATCAGTGTCCTTTGCGCCCATCGACGGGCCGAATGTCTCCCAAGTAGCCCCCGTCGAACCCAAACAGCTACGACCAGCAAGTCCAAGGAGGAGAACTCCCCGAGCCGGCAACCCTGAGAATGACCCAGAATACGCCCCTGCAAAGACGTGGGAAGGACTGGAGAGAGTTGGAACCAAGAGCTGGATTCAGAAAATGCGCGATCCAGGGGATTCATTCGAAGGGTATGTTGGTATCGATTTAAGTCTCGAGGACTCCGTCTGACCTTTTAAAGGTGGTCAATGAAGGGCCGCACTGAGATTACAGATGCCAACATCGACGAAGTCATGGATCGAATCAATAGGGCAACCTTCGAAGGGTTGGCAACTCCCATGTCGGAGTCTCGAAAGATTGATTCGGACGAGAAGAGGATGAAGGTATAGTAGCTCGCATGATGGTCGAGGACATGGCACTGACACTATCGCTAGCTTCTCTACAGCGTTGCTCAAATCACGGGAATGCGGATTCCAGATTTCAAGTTTCAGGCAGTTCGTTCCCTCCACGATGTTCGACAACTGTTGCTAGTGAAGCCAAAATCAAGAAAGGTGTTCTCTGATGTCAAAGCAAACCTGTCCAAGACACAGAACGTACGTATCACCAGCCATCGCTGGACACAAATTCACAAGGACAAGGATAAGGGCAAGTGGAAGCTGATTGTCAAGGGTCTGCGGGAGAGAGGATTGCCTGTGACAAAGCAGGAATTGACGCAGACGCGCCAGCTTCTGTAGACAGCTCCAGATTATTTGTGAATCCGTGTATAATATTTGTCTGTCTCACCATCGATCATGGTGATGCTTGCTTGCTCTTGGTGTTGTCTTGGCAGTTGCGGAGATTTGAGATTTTCCCCGCAGTCGGCTCGCGATGGACTGAACATCATCAGTGAAGTCGCCGCCATCATTTATTTCCTCTCCAATTCACCCCACCCTCAAAGAGATACCACCTCTCAAGGGTAACCACCAGAGGCTCCAGGAGCTCACATCATATCGCCAGCATCTCCTGGAGCTTCCGCCATCTGTTTTACAACATCCTTCCGCCTGCATCCTCTGAAAATATTCAGCTCCACCATGGCTCAACCAAGTACTGAGAAAAAGCACGTCAGGCAGAACACCCGGATCGTGCCGGCGATACCAAAACATTTCGGTCGCAAGAGCATCGACAAGAAGCACAAGAAAGAACCGGACAGCACAGAACACAATAATTTTACTCCAGTCAACGGCGAAGCAGAGTCATCCAAGACGTACAAGAACGACAGCCCCAACAGCGTCCGAGAGCTTGTCACGCATGGTATTTCGCCTTCGCCTGTTTCTACCGCATCCGAAGATGCCACCCACAAGGACCCGGTAATCGCAGATAGCTCAGCGGTATCCGTCGCCTCTCCTGCTCTTGGTGAACACAAGGAGGGGCTAGCGTCAGCAACTCCGGACCATACAGCTTCCGCCAACCATGAAAGTGAAGAGCCCCACACGGTGGGCGGAGGAGATGCAGACATCGCCAGTGAGACTACCTCGTCAGACAAAATATCAGCAGCGAACAAGAGCCCAGTCGAGCTTCCACCACCGTTCTATCCCGCTTCGCATGCTGCACTCCGCGGCAGAGATGCATCCAATCGACGAAGCTTTGTCTTTGGCGGGACCGTCGATTCTTCCGCACCCTCTCCAGTCCCTCCACTGTCGGCAGGATCTTGGAACTCCTCAGCGGGGTTTGTTCCCACCGATGGCATGACGTCGCCGACGCCTCCTCAGATGAACGGGTTCGGTCGGCCTGCGCCCTACATGAACGGTGCACGCCCGGCCCCAGCACAAGTCCAAGGCACTGGCCCATTCAACTACCCCAACCACTACTCACAGCCTTCACAATCCATAGCGAATGGTCATCCTGCTCAGCCTCCACGTCAATGGCAAAGTTCACAGCACATGCACCCCAACCGATCAGCATCCATCAGTTCGAATCCGTCCGATATACCCTACCCTCCCCAATATTCGACTTATGCACCAGCACCAACGTTTCCATTCTACAATTCCACAGATGGCTCCCTAAATGGTATGAATATGCCGCGCAACTTGCAGTATCCCTCCTACCCTCCTGCCTTCCACTCGTCCCGCGGCTCGGGGCATTTTGATCCTCGCGCACAAGCAGGCCCTACTCCAGACTATCACAACGCGCAATCCCTGAGAGACCACGTCGACGGCATGTTCGATACTACGGAGCATTCTGACTGTGTGCTGAGGTTCGGACCGATCAAGGATGCCGACAAGGATATTCCTGGGCACGCCGTCATCCTTTCCCGAAGTCCCAAGCTCCGCCGTCTCCTCTCTCAAACTGCGACGACAGGAAATGCCGCTCAGCCTAGAGTTGTCGATATATCCGCTGACATACACTTCCACGGTAGCGCCATGTTCAATCTCGCTCTCCGCTACCTCTACGGCGGAAGTTTGATTCGGCGAGACCACCTGCAAAGCAATCTGGGTTCACCAACACAGGCCATGTCGTCGATCCTATCATATGTCTGGGCTGGTTGGTTCCTCGAAATGCCCGAGATTGCTACAGCCGGCTTAGCCCTAGCCACAGAGTTCCTCCTGCCCGACAACCTCGAAGTTGCCCTCGACTTTGCCCTCAAGCAAGATGCCACTTCCCAACCCACCACCAACGGGCACCAATCTACTCCCCCTCATATCCCAAAGTACTACCCCTACTCAAACGAACTTCTCTTCTCGATCCAGCGCTTCCTCACCTTTCCTCTCACCAATGGCTTTGAGCTCGACCCTTCGACCCCAGAACTCGACAACCTCCCCCGTATCCCTCTCGCTCTCCGCGCTCAAAAGGCGCCTGGCTTCCACGCCTCTCGCCCTTCGGTCAACCATCCCAAGCTCCAAGCAATAACTCTCGGCTCCTTCCAAGCCCAGACCTCCGCCAACCGCACGCTGTCCAGCGTCCTTCTTTCCATTCCCTCCTTCGTCCTGCAAGCTCTGTTCGCAGACCGTGCCTTCCGCGAGCGCATGCCGCCAGATGCAGCTGTCGGGCTAGCGACGGCTGTCATTGCAGAAAGGGAGAAGAGAAGACACGCTGCAGTTGGTGTATTCGATACACTAGGCGAGGCGGCAAAGGATGGACTAGGAGGAGCCATGAAGGAGTTGAGCATGGAGGAGCAAGTGGAGACGATTGCACCTGAGATGGGTGGCTTCAGAGTCGTCGTCAAGAGCGGAGTAGAGTTGCAAGACTGAGTGCTGCGCGCTAAACGCTCTGCACACACACATACTGGCGATGACTTGGGTCACTACTGCGTACCTCAACAACGATGCAGTCTGGCAGAGAGTCGCACTCACGCCATATCTGGCCACGAGCATGCTTTTGCAGGATCGCTTCGACGACTGTGACTGTCAGCCCACGTCCACAGACAAACCCTCGCATACCGACCGCAGCAAATAAATCTCCTTGAACACCAAGCACACGCACTCCATTACACCGCATTCTTAGGGCTGGAAGGAAAAGGCTGTCTGCATCTCCGGCTGATGTAAGCACACGATGATACCAGACAACGCATAATGGACGGATCGAAGGATTAGACGAATCAGGCTGGATGACCAGGCGCAAGGGAAGTGTAGCCACATGATCAGTTTCAAAACAGAAAATAAAACCTCCATGTATCTTTCTTAATGAGTGATTCGTGAGTGCATGCCTGGCATCGTATGTCTGAAGCCCCGTCGCCATCTATGCATCTATATCCTTAAGCCCGTCCAGCCCGTCCCCCTTCATCCTTCCACCCCTTCTCACCCTTCTCCACCCTCATCGGCAACGTCATTACCCCTACCTCTTCCTCCTCATCTTCTTCTTCGACCCTCTCTTCCAGCGCGACAGCCTTCACGCCCTTAACGCTCCACTCCATGCCGGGATACGAATCGCTCACCACGCTCACGTCGAGCTGCATTTCTGTCTCACCACCCCTCGCTACCCTAGGCAATTTGATACTTGCCCTGGCCCGTTCCCCTCCTTCACTCCTCCCTGCTGCTGCTGCTCCAGCCGCTCCCCTAGCCCCTCGTCCCCCAGGGCTATTATTGTTCCGCACGTTCCACCCCACCCTCTTCAGCGCCACCAGCTCTCCCCTCGTATCCGTGATGAGCACAAAGTACCCCTCCGTCTGGGGCTTGGGGAACCGTGGCGCGTAGACACTGCCCCCCGGTGGAAGGCGATTGAGGCGCGTCAGCAGGACGCTCACCTCTCCTTCCTTGTCTTTGGTATTTGACGCGGAGACTTCCAGCCTCGGCAAAGTGGACAGGATCTTTACGGCTTTCTGCTGCGCGGGGGCAGGCAGACCGAGGGACTGGAGAGTCTTGGACATTGCGGAGGATGGGAGGGAAGTTGCTTCGACTAGGGACCGAGGAGAGGAAGTGCGGCGGCGTTCAGAGGCGACGTCCACCCCGGGGAGGATGGCTAGGGCGCCGTCGGTCGGCCACCGGGCGGATTTGATTGCCTGCAGGAGGGAGATGAATTGCCGGACGGCGGGGACGTAGCCTTTCTCCGCCATGACGTCGATCGCGGCTTGGATGATGCGCACGGCTTGGTCGAGGACGGAGGTCTGGTCGCCTACGTAGTCCGAGATGGGCAGGTCGAGGCGCTCGAAGTGGGATTGGAGGAGGAGGAAGGACTTAACGTGGGGGTCCCAGAGGGGGAGAGAGGATAGTGCGTCGGATTGTTGGAGGGGAAGGTTGCGGGCGAGTTCGGCGTTGACGAGGTCTTCGTTGTGGCGCACGGGGAGGTCGTCGAATTCGGTTGCTAGAGACATCATGGAGAGGACAGAGGAGAAGGTGGGATCGGAGGAGGAGTGCAGGAGGAGGGAGCGGATGGTTAGGTGGGAGAGGTAGTAGTAGGACATTATTTTGCCAAGGGGCGTGGGGTCGACCTCTCCGGATGGAAGGAGGGTGAGGCATGAAGAGTCTGCCAGGGCTTCGAGGCTGGAGGAGACGAGAGATACCATGTACTCGTTGGCAAGCGTTTGAGCTTCGGTCGTGTTGTGCTGCTCGGAGCTGATCTGTAGGCCGTAGTAGGAGGGGTTCTTGTGCAGGCGTCGGAAGAAGAATGTCCAGGTCAGGTAGTCGAGGGCATCTTGCTTGGTAGCGATTGTGCCGGCGCTGACCTCGGCGCCTAAATGGTTGTCCAACACGTTATGAAGCGAGGACTCGACGGGGAAACCGGTGTGTAGGAAGTGCTTGTAGAAGTCTTTCTTGGCGTCCTGGGTGAAGATGCGGGCGATACCGGAAGTGTCGAACTGAGGACGACCGGCACGACCGAGCATCTGCAGCACGTCTGTCAGGTCCATGTCTTTGTAGCCTTCAAGCTTGGCGTCGAAGTACTGAGTGCCTTTCACCACGACAAGATGAGCGGGGAGGTTGACACCCCAGGCAAGCGTTGAGGTTGCCACCAGGATTTGAATCTTATTGTTGGCAAACAACTCTTCGGACAGTTGTCGGTCAGACTCGACAAGTCCGGCATGATGCAGACCGATGCCGAAGCTAAGCGCTTCCCGTAGAGCTTCATCCTTGACTCGAGCGAGGTTCACCCCTAGATCGTCTTCGGACATGCGGACGAATCGCCTGGGATTATCCTCCATCCCGCAGAAATTGATGAGATCGCGTGCAGTCAGCCTTGTCTGCCGTCGAGAGGCGACAAAGACAATGACGGGCTTGTCGGGAGAGTGCGCCTTGATAGCCAAGAATGTCGGTCGATTCATCGACTGCATTAATGGACAGAACCCACGCTGTTCTGGGAAGCCATCTATGTAGATCTCGAGTGGTACGGGACGGACGGAGTGGCGGAAATTGAACAATCCTTGCTTTACGCCAAGCCAATTGGCAAGATCCATAGCGTTGGCGCAGGCTGTGGACATGCCAACAATTCTGACGCTGTTCTTGGACTGTGATGCGATGTAGTTCATACGAGATACAATAATCTCTAGAATAGGTCCACGATCACCGCCCAAAAGGTGAATTTCATCGATGATGACAAGACTGACTTGTCGAACGTAGCCACGAGTCTGCCAGCTACGACTGATACCGTCCCACTTCTCAGGGGTAGTGATGATAATATCCGCATCCCGGATGCTGCGTGTGTCGGGTGTGTTGTCACCAGTCAGCTCGACTAATTTGAGACCCATCTGTCTGGTGAGCCGCTTTCCCCAGTCTTGTACACGTTCACGGACGAGAGCCTTCATGGGAGCAATGTAGACCACCTTTGAGCCTGGTCGGTCTCGAAAAGCTTGCCACATGGACAATTCTGCTGCTACAGTCTTGCCACTACCTGTAGGAGATCCCAAAAGAACGTTCGTGGAGGTGTGATACATGCAGTGGAACAGTTGTGTCTGCATAGGATTGAAGAATTGGAAACGTTGTCCGTAGATCTCCTCGAGCAATGGGTTCTTCAGAGCTGTAATTGGCAAAGGCTGCAGGTTTAGCAGGTCCGTGTACACACTCTCAGTATCTGGTCGAAT
Source organism: Myriangium duriaei CBS 260.36 (assembly GCA_010093895.1). Classification (NCBI taxonomy): domain Eukaryota; kingdom Fungi; phylum Ascomycota; class Dothideomycetes; order Myriangiales; family Myriangiaceae; genus Myriangium; species Myriangium duriaei. The sequence continues at coordinate 231,525 of ML996095.1, forward strand.
GAGATGTTGGAAGGAAATGGGGTGGACTGTCTCGGCACCAAGCCATCTGTCGGACATTGCCCGGACGTAGATTTGTGACGGCAGTGGATCTGTTAGAGGAATCGTGAAATTCAGCTCGTGCTCATCATACAGCTTCCGACGAGTCAATATGAAGTACTCGTGATGGTAAACATCTGACGTCTCCGAGTTCTCCACCCATATCCAGTAGGACTCTGATTTTCCGTGGTGGCGTTCGTTCCAATTGAAGTCTGGGCTGATGAATAGTCTCATCCTGAGCACGTCACGATTGAGAGGCGCAATCTCCGATTCGATACTGAGTGTAGGGAAGTTGTCCATCAATTTGCCAATAGTATGACCCATCTTATTGTTATGAACCAGCTGTCCAATCTCGGCAGTCTCCATATCTCTCATAGACTCAATGGACGTTATCGAACCCTTGGAGTCGAGGTTTCGGAGTATAGGTTGAGGCAGGTCAAATTGGTGGAAAGGGTGCTCATATGGCCAGACCTGTTTCTCGATGGACTTGCACATTGACAACAACACCTGACATTGGTAGCCCCATCTCCGATTAAGAGCAATCATGAACAGCGCACGGCAGATTCGTGCCGCATTCTGTGCCACATAGGCCATATCCGATGTCAAGGTGAAGTCTTCCAGCCGGGCCCGAGAAATGTATGACTGCAGAAGAACATTCGTCTTGCCTTGTGTCGTCCCAATGCCGCCCTCGATATCACATGGCGCAACTTCTTCTTTGAGACGAATCAACTCCTTCTCCTCTTGCTCACGAGAAGTGATATTGTCAAATTCACCGCTCATGCTAATCATCTTGAGGATGTCTGCTTCAGTAGCTCGAGGTCTCATCATGGTGTTGAAGATCTCAATGCTGGTCTGGAGGACATAGTATTGACTGGCGATGCGGCCCACGTCTTTGGCTCGCAGCTCTTCGGTAGTCTCGTTGAAAATGATCATCTGACTTTGCTGGAGGACACGAGCTGCTTTGATGACCAATTCTCGTCGTCGTTGAACAAGCTCAGGGTCATCACGGATCTCTGCCCACTCAATGCCGTATGCCATAGGATTTTTCTTCATGCGGACAAAAAGATAGCTGTAGCCCATCCACTGAACCGCTTCAGCAATAGATGTGACAGTTCCGAGAGAAATTTCTGCGTTCAGGTTGTCGACAAGCTTCTTCGAAAAGTTCGACTCGATCGGTTGCTGTTGGGTAACCGCTGTCAAATAATGCTGAAGCTTGTCTTGCGTAGTACAAATCATGCCGATACCAGTGTCTTGGAATTGTGGACGACCAGCACGACCGAAGATCTGAAGTACATCTAAGATACCCAAGTCGACAAATTTACCGGCCTCAGCACTGTAAAGCTGAGTACCCTTGATGACTACGGCGGCAGCAGGTAAGTTGACACCCCATGCCAGGGTTGCAGTACAACAAAGAACTTTCAAGACGCCGTCGCCAAGGAAACGTTCCATCATGTTACGATCAGATCGAGGCATGCCTGCGTGATGAATACCCATGCCTTTCTGTAGCAGCTCTCGGATCTCGCGAGTCCTCGAGGTCTTCATACTACTCTGGGCGGCGCTGTAATCCTCGTGCATAGTTGGATCAAACAGATCCGTGAGGCCTTCCTCCATGGCAAGCTCATAGAGCGTACGAGCAGTATTGAGGGTATCTTTGCGGGAGTGCACAAACACCATGACTTGATGTCCTAGCTCAAGCATCTCTTTAACCTTTTCAAAAGCTACTCGATCGAGATTTTCCCTCGAGGTCTTCGTACCCGGCTTGCCTTTCACGCCAATGAAGTGTTGCTCCAGAGGAACGGGACGGAAGGAGCTGTCAAAGTAAAAGAGACCCGCTGTGCGATTGACCTTGAGAAAGTCTGCCACATCGACGAAGTTAGGGAGGGTAGCGGACAATCCGACAATCCGGATGAGAGACTGAGTGCTTTCCACCTGTCTCTCCGTGCGGGCCACAAGAGATTCGAGGACGGCACCACGCTCGTCGTGCAGCATGTGGACTTCATCGATGATGAGCAGGCGAACTTTTTGTACCAGCTCAGTGTCACCAGTGCTTTTCCGAGTCACAACATCCCATTTCTCGGGGGTGGTGACAATGATTTGAGTGTCGATAATCTCGGCTTTAGTCAATTGCATGTCGCCTGTCAATTCCCTGACCTTGACACCCAGCCATGCAAGACGTTTGCCCAGCTTCTCGGTCACTTCTGCAGCGAGTGCTTTCATGGGGGCGACGTAAACAATCTTGAAATCCTTAGTGCGCACTACATAGTCGTTGGCTGGGACAGGTCCCTCCGGGCTCGGATCAATGTTCTTGCTGATGGCGTTAAGAATAGTGAGCATAGCAGCATCTGTCTTTCCGGCACCGGTCGGGGCACAGATGAGCATGTTCTCGCTGGTGTCATACGCCACGGGGTATACCAGGCTCTGCATACGATTCAGAGACTTATATCCCTTGAATGTTCCCTGACATAGCCAGTCGAGATCTCTAATCATGACCAACTTTTGTTGAGCAGCCAGGAGAGTTGGCTTAGCGGCAGGAATCATGTATTCTTCGTATTTCTCACGTTCAATCCGTTCGCTTCCAATAGGAAGCATGTACTTTTTGCCATGCGTAGAGAGCGTGTTTCCGGCGTCATGAGATCTGTACACATGAGGGTACTGTGGTGCTGACCGATCTTGAGCAGCGCCAAGAGCAGCGGTCTTGTGGGCAAGATCCTGCTGCCTGAGAGCCTCCTCGCGTTCTTGCCGATTGAGCAGCCGTCCCGTTGGTGCATCGTGAGTGGAGTCATGGTCTGGTGACCTCAATATCTCTCTACGATGACTGATGATATCTGAAACCAAGTCAAGATGATCAAAGCCTAGCGTCTCAGCAAGGAGCATTTGGAGTTCATCATCGCCACTGTCGGAAGCCAGGATGGCGGAGACTTGATCGGTTAAGGCGGACTCGTCGAGGCTATTTCCCATGAGCGCTACGTTTGATAGTGAAGCCTTGAGCCAGGACTTGTCGTAGGACGAGCTAGAGCCTGACGATTGTGCTTGGAATTCAAACCCAAGATCGTCGCCACTTGAGAAGTCATCCTGCTCATCATCGTCCACGTAATCCCAAATATCGTTCTCCGAGTCGGATAGTATTGACGACTGGCTATCGCCTTCATCGAATAAGAGATCCACTCCGTAGGGTTGCGGCTCGAGTTTGTCAGCTGGTAGCTGGAGTTTCGAAATTGCATCTCGCATTTCTGCGAGCTGCCGGAGCCATTGTGATTGTGCTGCCTCTAAGTCTGGTGACATTGTGGGAGCTTGAGGGAGATGTCACTTCCTGTTAACGACCAGCAAGACTACTCTGAATTTTACGAGGTTTCCCCAGGGGCTAGTATAGGCAGTGGGCTGACCGAGACTTTGTGATGCTGTGACTCTTGCGGGCACGAGTCATAGATGTGAATGCGTGGGGCGGCGATGAGCTCAACCCTAACCCTGCGGAGGTCATCGCCTCACATGTCGCGCGACACGCCTGCGTCGTGTTTTGGTTTCAATTTCGATATCACTTGGCGATTTGACATCCATCTGTCCTCTCTGTGATCGAAATGGTATGTGTAGAGTCGGACTGCAATGGTCAGAACATTTCGCTAATTCATCTACAGGAAAGCCCACATGAGCACCAACAAGCACAGCTCCTCTCCCGCATAATCACTAATGTGGTCAGTGTCGCTAGCGCCTGTGGCCCTCTGGTTGCACAATCACTGACCAAACACCGCAGGAGAAGCTTAATGAGGCCATCATGGTGTTGAACAGGAGCCTGCAAGTATGATTCGTGTTTGCGCTTCGGCCTGGTCGTATCTTCTGACACGTTTGAACAGGAGATCAATGTGCAGAACATGAACGTCGAGCTCGTGGCCCAGATGTTCAAGAACTATCAGTCGAATGTGCTCTTTCATTTGGAAGGTCGGTCTTCAAATCGGTCTGTATGCAATCAAATTGACCTCTTCGCAGCAACGGACAACTTGAAGGAACCGTCGTAGTTAAGGTTGAGATCATGGCTTACTATTTTGAGATACCCACGGCTGAATACTACGAATACATGACTTTTTATTCCTCCGTCTTGCTGTCAAAGCGTTCACACTCACTAACAACAAGTCTTTTGGCATTGTAGTGTATGCCTCAGCTTCATGTAGTCGCTGTATTGATGCTTTGATACAGTCCGGGTGAACAGTGTGGCTCGTTTTGTATGAATAACGTTATGTGCAACGGCAAGGATATAATGCGGGGCACTCGGGCACGCAACTTGCTTGTGAGTAGCCGGCCGGCGGGCCGGTCTCCGATGAACTTCAAGCTGCCAAACAGGGCAATCCCATTCGATTCCACTCTCGCTTTACTGCTGTTCGCTGCTACCATCTCTCGTTGTTGCGCGGTATCTGTTGGCGCTCCAACCCAGCCATGCGATTTTGACGGAGTGAACGATAGCGCACATACCTACTCTCTTCAGTCATGGTCCATTTTGTCGCCGACCTCGAGGCGCCTTCGGGTCGCAACTCACCTAAACCACCCCCGAAAGAACCATATCACGTCTCAGAACCTCCCTACGAGGGTTACCATGAGATTGATGGCGCCTCGTATGCTAAGAGCTCCGGCGACGATGCGATCGTCATTGACAATGGTGCGCAGTCACTGTCCATGAGTTATGAATCGCCAATAATACGAGCTTTCTGCTAATCCCACCAGGCTCCTCCTCTATTCGCGCTGGATGGTCTTTCCACTCTAAACCCTCACTCATCTTCCCACCAATGATGGCGCGCTATATGGATCGTAAGCTCAATCGGAAGTTGACATTCATCGGGTCAGAGATATATTTTGATGGCACCGCACGAGGCCAGGCCAAGAATGCGTATGAGGCTGGAGCTTCGGTAGTCAACAATTGGGACGTCATGGAAGGATGTCTCGACTACATTTTCGTCAAGCTTGGATTCGCTGAGAAGGACAAGATTGACCGGAAAGTGGTGATCACTGAGCCTGTCGCGAATCTGAACTATACCCGGCGCGTGATGAGCGAGATTCTCTTCGAGCTGTACGGCGCTCCTGCCGCGGCTTTTGGGGTTGACAGCTTGTTTAGCTATGACTACAACGGAGGAAAGACCGGGCTGGTCGTCAGTGGTGGCTACATGACAACGAACCTGATACCAGTCATCGACGGAGCGCCACAGTTCAGTCATGCCACACGATTGGATTGGGGCCGCCAGCATTGCTCAGAGTATCTAAGCAAGCTTCTCAAAGTCAAATATCCTGGACTCCCGAGCAAGATCAACGACACGCAAATCGAAGACCTGGTGCGGAAGCATTGTTACATAAGTCAAAACTACGGAAACGAAATGCAACACTTCTTGGACTGGTCAGGGCTCGAGGACAGGGATGTCACCGTGCAAATGCCTTTCGTGGAGAAGGAGGTGCAGGTCAAGACCGAAGAAGAGCTGGCAAGGGCTGAAGAAAAGAGGAAGGAGGGTGGACGAAGACTACAGGAACAAGCTGCGAAGATGAGGTTAGACAAGCTCATTCGAAAGGAGCAGGAGCTCGAATACTACAGAGACCTTTTGCAGAAGCTAGCCAACGCAACGAAAAAGGACGCCCGGGCAATGCTCGAGGCCGAGGACTTTGATGATGAAGCACAGCTGGAGAAGAAGATGCGGGAAATGGAGAAGTCGATACGGAAACAACGCAACAAAGACGTCGGCGATGTAGACGAGCCTGAAGAAGTACCGACATACCCGCTGCTTGATGTACCGGACGATCAGCTGGACGAAGAAGGTATAAAGCAAAAGAAAGCACAACGATTACTCAAGGCGAACCACGACGCCCGAGCGCGAGCCAAGGCGGAGAAAGAACGGGAAAAGGCACGGATCGCAGAAGAGCAGCGGCAAGACGATGAAGCACGTGAAAAGGACCCAGAATCTTGGATCGAGCAGCGACGAACGGCGCGGCAAGCTATGATTCAACGGATCAAGGAGCGAGATCGGCTTAAGGCTGACTTGGGCAACCGCAAGTCACTGGCCAGCCAGATGCGAATGAAGAGCATCGCCAACCTGGCGTCAGACAACCCGAAGAAGCGCCGAAGGGGAGGGGACGACGACAATTTTGGTGCGGACGATGCGGATTGGGGAATTTATCGGCAGATTGCGACCGGTGAGGGCAGCGATGACGAAGACGAAGAAGATCTGGGTGCAGCGTTGAAAAGCATCGAAGAGCAGCTGCTCAAATACGACCCCAACTTTACGGAGCAGAGCACCCAAGAAGCACAGTCGGACTGGACCAAGAGCCTGCTGCATACATTCCTGCGAGGCCCGTACCCATACGACCCCGAGAGCCAGCGGGAGAACAACCAGTTCCATCTAAATGTGGAACGAATACGAGTGCCCGAGGTAATATTCCAGCCGGCAATCGCAGGCATCGACCAAGCTGGCATCGTGGAGATCACAGAAGACATGATGATGCAACGGCTGATGGGCGACCCGAGACGAGACGACGTGCTGAAGGATGTCTTCTTATGTGGTGGTTACACCATGTTTCAGGGATTCGAGGAGCGATTGCGTAACGAGCTACGGGCGGTGTTGCCCGCTGAGTCGGTGCTAGGGATGCGTAGGGCAAAGAATCCGGTATTGGATGCATGGAGGGGCGCTGCGCGGTGGGTTGGGGACCGCAAGAGGTCGAGCCCTGCGTTCATCACGCGGGAGGAGTTTTTTGAAAAGGGAGGCGAATACCTCAAGGAGCACAACCTGGGCAATGCGCTATCGTGAGATGGCCAGGTAATGGGATCCACTGTGGAGCCCACAGGGGGTTGTGGTCGGACTGGATGAGGAGTTCGCATTCACCACGAATATTATACGCAGCGAAACTTGCCGAACCGTCAACGACCACTGGCGAGACTGCGTGCAGGGCTCGGTCCTTTCTTGGTTCTTTATGCAGCTACAAAGCGACGTGTGCATGACTAGTGCAGAGCTCCACTGTACCTCTGACTTGGTGGTCTGGACGACTCCGCCACTCGCAGCCCTGGCAGAGTGTGTCAAAACCCGAGCTGCAGTGGTGATCATGTCGGGCCGGGGATCACGTGCGTGCCTGTCTCATTGCAATATCGGCGCAAGCCATGTCGTCGCAGATGGATGGAGCAGAAATGATTTGTATAAATAATGAATTGTGCTTGGAACACCAACCGAAACCCGTGAACCACAGAGCTGTCGTCCGATAGCCTGGTTATAGGACACGTCTCAGATCCTGACGGCGAACATTCGACTGACAAGCGTGGAAGGCCTCGCGAGTAGCGAGGGAGCGGTTGTGAATGACAAAATAAGGCTGGAACCAACAGAGCCGCAAGTGAAGTGAGGTCAAGCCAAAGACTGGGACTGCGACCGACGCCTTGCCACATCGGGGTTTGTGCGGTGGGCCTGCGTAATTTCCCCCCTCCGGTCCACTTCTTGCTCTTGGTGTATGTGTATGTACGTCTGCCGTTCACAGCCTTTTCTTAGCATTCTCTAGCTTCAATTCCCAGACACGCCGCTTCGGCCTCGCGGTTGATTGTCTCAATTCCTTGACGCCCCTCCCGCCGATTTCGACCGCCGCATCCGCCGCAGCGCACGCCATGTCCTGCCTGCGTCCCGCATATGCTGCCCGCATTCGTCGCCCTTGACTGGTTCACCGCCGGGCTAGCCTGCATCTGCTGTCATGCTTGCTCATTTAACTGCGACATTCCCAGGCTCAGCACCTGCTGCCGTGCCCAAGGCCAGCCTGCCTTGACTACACCGTATGGCGGCGATCATCTCATGAAAAGCACCGAGAAGACCACAAAGTGATAAGCGCGGTAAGGCAGCGACGCATCCGTGCCTCGTTTTTTTCATCTCTCTCCAAGTCGATCCCTCGATTTTGTTTCCGAATAATCTCTTGTTGATCGCTGTGAGACTTCGCTGATCCTTTGGATTTCCTGTCGCCGTGCTGCCTCGCAGCACTTTCATTTCCCCGGTCGTGCCCTGACACCAACCTCTGCAGCCCTCCAACACAACACAGCACCTTGCCAACAGTGTGGCCCATCTCTGTCTCTTGTCTTTGATCCCCAGTCTTTCTTCCTTCTGCATCCATTCTATACGACTTCCACGATTGTTGATCTGTTTCTTCGCTTAATATACGACATCTCGGAGCAAACTACTCGACTCCTGTCAGAATCTCGTGTTTTCGAACAGGTTTATTTATAGCATCTCGGACTGCTGGACGGACCACTATACACGTACATTCGTTTCGACACCACTTGGATATTTGATCTCTGTGGCGACCGCTTTCTTTTCCGACAAAGCCTGGTCTGGCACCGACGTTGTTGGCATATTAATGTTCACTAGCATTGTCACCGGAGGATCACAGCACAATGGGGCTCATGGAAAGGTCAAAATCCCTGCGCAGGAAGCAGTCGACAACGGAAGTCTCGAGAGTGTATTCAGAGGATGGGATCCGAAAGCGATCCAACACCAATGTTGCCCAAGCGCCTGTCCATAATCCTACGAGGCAGTATCACGAAGGCGATTCTGGCCCTGGAATCTCTCCCATGGCAGCTAAGATATCAAGGAATAATCCTCTTCCCACGCCAGACAAAGATCCCTTCTATCACCCAAACTCGTCGACACAGACCATCGAAATCTCCGCAGACTCTCAGACCTACCGATTCCCTACCCCTTCACCTAGAAGTGCGCCACGTGGCTCTCCGTTTCAACCTCCTCGTGACCCTGCTACCATAGGTGTTGCGCTAGGAAGTCCTCGATTGCAGGTGCCGCAACCACATCTGAGGGAATCCCCGAGCTACCATAGCCCTTTACGCACATACAGTGAGCCAGTAGTGCCTAAGGTCGACCCAGAACCACATAAGCTCCGTAAAAGTAGATCAAAGTCTTTCCGAAATGTCTTCTCCAAAGCGCCTCCGCCTCCTGCAAAGCCGATCGAATCGCAGCCGCTGCCCAATACCCAGTGGCAGCAGGAACGACCCGCGAGATCTGTTGCCACGGTCCAGGCTGGTCAATCTCAAATAAGAGTGTCTGACTCAGCGAGCCCAGCTTACATACTCAGCTCAGCTTCCGAACAAGCATCGCGCAATGTTACGAGACAGCAGCGGAGGGCAGAGATAGATCGCATTCATATGGAGAAGAGACGAGAGGTAGCCAGGCACACAAAGACTGGAAGCGGCCCGAAACCGACTCCAGCGCCTATTCAGATCAAACCGGCGACTTTTCAAGCCAAGAAGCCTAACTACAAGGAGATTAAGATCCCCGAGTTTCAGTCGAACGTCTTATCCAGGGTTGCATCCAGCAGTGGCTCAACCAGCCAGGAATCTATCGTTCAAGGCTCATTCTTGGATGTGGACATTCCCAAATCGGACATGGAGAGGTACAGCGTAATGTTTGAAAAATTGCTGAAGCCATCACCACCGTCCTTGGCAGAGAGAAGAGGGGCATCCGGGAGACTTCGGCCGTTGGCAGAGGAAGGTCCGGTGCCGACGTTGGCACCACTAGCACCACCGCGGCGAAGAGCCACATCACCAGCTGTTCCGTCGCCGGATATCGTGCAGAAGTCGATCCGCCAAGCGACGCAAAGCCACAAGGAAGCTGCAGACCGGCTGATGCAGATTCGCCGCTCCAAAACAGCGCCGGTCGGATCGATACAACCACCGCCAGTGCCTCGAAAGTCGTCCATCAGCAATCTAGCGAAGGAAATTCGGGCGCCCAGCCCAGCTTCTCCGTTGTGGAGTGAAGCTTCGCTTCCGCTCACACCGGACTCAACAACACACACATTCTTCAGTCACGATGACGGCGAGAATAACGACGAGGGCCTCTTCACTGCACTTCGAGACAGCACAAGCAGCAACCACAGCGTACACCCGCAACGTATGGATTCACTCACCGACATGGAGGAGCCTTCGCCCAAAAGGAAGCCGTCAGTGAGCCTGCCTTACCAACCTTCCGCCGATGAGCGAACACCCCGTGCTATTGGGGCTCATGATACATATGCCCACGACGCAGAAATCCGCATGGGCCACGTCAAGGTCGCACGATCCATCAGCGTTACTCGACCGCGACCAGGGAAGCATGTTCCGGTGGCAGTGAAGCAGCCGGTACGACCCCGGGTGGTGGACTTGCACCCGGTAGGAGGCACGAGGAAGAGCACAATGGTGCTGATTGAGCAGGCGTGATGTCCTCATATCACCAACCTGTTGCTATAGACTTTCATTTATCATTGTTTTGAAGCGAGCAAGCGTCGGTTCAGCGGGTCTGAATGGGCGCCAGACAGGAGGTATAGTCTTTGTGGATGTAATATATTGTTCGTAAGTAGGGAAGGAGTAACAAGGTGGGCGGTATGGAGAGATCAGGATTATTGAGACGCAAGTCTGGTTGAGGGCAAGGAGGAGTGTATAACAAAAATTTATATCCCATCCATTCTACTGACTGTGCCCTGCTTACCTGATTATGGCTTTGGTTGTGGTGCCTTGTGGTATTCCCTTTGTGTCATAGCCCGGAGGAGCTACTTTGCCCTCTCTTCCTTTGCAACTGTGACCGTTGTTCGGACACCCAGCATACTTTTCCACGCTCTGCGACTTATTACTGCGGACCTCGATTCGCCTACAGCAGCACTACCGATGTCCACAAAGTTGCTCGATGCTCTAATACGGCAGTATGAAGTGACAGAGCTGGGAAAATTTTCTTCACTTCAAAATGGCCATGATTTAAATCGTTATGATTTATACATCGGACAGCGCGGTGGCGGAATGACAATGGTCTATGCTAAAACTACATACCTGTGCATGGCAGGCAAGAAGTCGCTTCATATTTCAGGAACGACATCAAGCACAGTTACCTCCAAATTCAAGCGCTACACATGCACGATCTTTTACCTTTGGCCAAGTTTATCTTGATCATATCAGGTGCAGCGGGTATGGCGTGCTCTTGCCACTCACTGCTCATCAGACCGAGGAGCTGCGTTGAACAAACGGTGCTGGCAAATGCTCTGATAGAGATTGCACGATCTTCCACGTCACCAGCACACCTTCATTCCCACTTAGCATGCGAAGCCGAGGGAAGTCCATCACCATGCAGCAGCAGGAGTCGCAGCATGATCGATCCCGCCGCGGCTCGTTCGAAGATTATACAACAAAAAGCACATACCGCACGCCATACTGCCCGCCATCGCCATCAGAGAGATCTATCCATCTATCCCCCGCCTTTGGAGATCTCCTACCGCGGCTCCCCAGCCGAGGCAGCCGATCACCCATGCCCTGACAGCTACCGATCGACGCCCTGCTCGTTGGTGCATTGCCGATCAAAACCCCTTGGCGCGTTTGAGATGCCGGGGGGGATCAGCTGTTGGCGGCGCGTACACCCATCTTACATATTTTTTTTTTCAAACTGCGCGTTAAAGCCTGCTCCAACTGTCACGACTGCACGATCTTGACTTTTGGGGAGCTGAGGTAAGGCAAGCCCGGCATGACGTCCGGTCGGCAGTTGCGCGTGCGGCGAGGCTGAGAAAGCCTCGTCGGACCGGAGAGTGCATTTCGCCACAACTACTGCTTCTGGGCCCGTTTTGGGAAGTGGAGTCCTACGCGGGCTGGTGGAGGGCAGGTCGGCACGGTATGCTCTACTACATCCACTGATCAGGACGGGAGCCGCGGCTTTTGAGTTCTGGGGGCGGAGAATCAGGAGAAAAGATAGTTTAGCCGCGGCGCCGGATGTCAAAAGGTTCGTGGCGGCAAGTCACTACTACTTACTATCTGCGGGGAAGATTCGGGGGATGTATGGATGCACCACACCGCGGTTGGCAGAGATGTGCAACATGGGGAGTGGAGGATCGACGAGGTTCGCTACAACTGTCATGCAGGTGCTTGCCGAGGAGGAATTTATTGCTGGAGGAAATTCACTGGAAAATGCCACGGCGGATTTTGGTCTGTGTTGGCATCCGAGAGTGGAGTTTGAGCGGATTGCGGGGAGGCGGTAAAGGCCAGATGCGGTCACATGGGGAGGCAAATATTGGCCGGCGTCGGAAGAAATATGGGCGCAGGCAAGGTCGAGGTCAGTTATAGTGGCGACGTTGGGGAAGGAAGAAGCTTAAGCGGAACAAGCAGATAACGCATCGCGAAATGGAGGGTTATGCGATGCTGCAACGTTGTGCTGTCTCCGTCACTGTACGTACATGCCTTCGTAGTCGACCACCGATTATACGCTCTGCCCCGGCTCCATGATGCGGCCATCAGTCAATGTCGCTTCCAACCTTACTCGTCATCGGGGATTTGGCCCTGCAGCAACGTTCTTCCGCCCGAAACCCACTTCCTCGCGCGCCGCGTCGGAGAATGAATGAATGGGGCAGAGCGTTATGAAGCATGACTGCAGCACGGCAGTGGGCGGGTACAAACGATGACGACTCAGCCGGGAATTGCCTGATTGCGCGATGGAGCTGAGATAACACAAGGCTGACGACACACAAAATGATGGACATACGGATGACAGCGGGTGGCCTGGCTCTGAAACCGACAGCGAGCAGCGAGCGCGCAAGCGCACAACGCGAAACATGTCAGCTGTGTGAGTGGTATAGGTCAGGACACCCCGCCTCCAAAACGTGGTCACCGGTACCATAGACCTGACGCATCGAAGCCCTCCAGAAGCAGGGCGGGCCACCCGTATGGGCTTCCATTATACCTGCACACTCCGCGTGCCATACAGGGGTCCCCGAGGTTTGGCCCAAAAAGGCTGCTGGTGGACGGTTAATCTCGAGGATGCAGGTGTGGGTGGGCATGTGCACCTGCAAAGGCGGTCTTGTGGCACCGTTCTAATATTACTGTGCAGAGTACATGTTCAATCAGGACGTGCAGGGGGAGTATCAGAAACCCCCTCGTCCGTGTGCGTATGTGTCTTTGTCAAATTTTCTCCAAGTCTTGCTCTTTGACGTGGGTCGAGTGGTGAAGGTCTCGTCTCGCCCGAACGTTGTCTATCCGGCGGTTGCGTCCGGCGACTCCTTCTGTCTCTCTCTCCACCAACTTTCAGGCCAACTTCAAGCGTGCGCTTGGGGCAGAGACACCCGGAGGTGGGCCAGTGATCGCCGGTCCACCCACTTTTTCTAGCTGGGGCCCTTCAGCCCGGCCGAGCCTCCCTCCGTCCCGTCCACAGCTGACCATCATTTTAGACTCTTCGCCTTGGTTCCCATGATGCATGTACGCCATGCCCAACTGGGAATCTGCCATTGGGTCTGGCTTTCCGTCTTGTGCTCGTGCTGATAGACTACCGGACCGCCGATGTGATATACTTATGCCATCCGTCCCCAGACCCATGAGCTTAGATAGTTCTTCTTGATGTGTGCTGCTCTTCTTCCGTTCGACCCCACCTGTTGTCCCGTCACCTTCTTTCGCCATGCCAGTCGCAAAGATCCCTTCGCGCATGTCTGGATCTGAGGTGCTCGGCTGCGTCGAGCTGGTCACCGCCGCTTTCGCTGAGGCCTCGGACCTGACCGGTACCTTGTGCAGGAAGCAAAAGAGACGGAAGGGAGATCGGGACTTTCATGAGCTGCTACTGTTCCAAGTGCTGGAGCAGGGCGCCAGATCAGTCCAGAAGGCATACGATGACGGATTCTCCAATTTGGGCTCGATTTTCAAGGTCGGAGATGGTAAGTCTACTCTCCGCATATTTGAATACAACATGCGCTCATCCTCTACTCAGATGAGGCACGCGAGCGCCTACTATGCATCGCCATTGAGATGAACGCCGAGGTGGTCCAGCCGTTGATGACCGCCTGCAGCTCCGACAAACCCACGCCGGACTTGACCAAGCTTCACGAAGCCGCCATCACCGCCCGCCACGACGCTGTCCGCTCTCTCGGAGCTCTTCGCCGCCGCCTCGATCATTTGCGGCCACTGGCTCTTTCCAAATTCAGTCCCGACTCATCCGTCTGCGGCGACGAGCCTTATCATGCCTTTTCCACCGATGCGCCTCCACCTCCGCCCGAGAAGTCCGGTTTGCGCCGCATGCTGTCCGTAAGCACCAATGCCTCCCATCGCCGGATACGATCCGAAGGCCCGGCGGTGCACCGTCCACCGCTTTCACCAACTCATTCAGTCGCCCCTTCGATTGTCATTCCTGCCCCTCTGTCCATCAACACACCTCCTCCGCAGACGCCCAACCCCAATCGTTCTTCTATGATCAGCACCCGGACCTGGAATCACCAGCGCTCAAAGTCAGAAGTTCAATCCAAGCGCACTTCGAGCCATAGGCTGGAGTCTCTACAGCATCCCGATATGCCAAACTTCGCTTTGAAGGCCGATATCGCGACAAAGCGCACCTCTAGCAACAGACTCGAGGCTCTCCAGCACCCCGACATGCCCAACTACGCCATGTCCTCCGGCCCGCGCCCCAAGTCCTCCAAGCACAACCGCCGCGACTCGCTCGTCTCCGTTGCCCGCAGCACGGCTTCCTCCTCCACCACCTCGCCACGCCCATCAAGCACCTACACCCTCCAATCCATTCCTTACGAATCCACCCACCCAGACCACACCACTCCTCCCATCCCGCACTTCCCCACCATCCACCACGCCGCCCTGGCCCCCGTCACCTCTCCCATCGCCGAAGTCCCCGACGTCTCCCCCGCCGACTACGACGCCGAGTCGGTGTACTCCCAACATGACTCCGACCCGGGCACCCCCGTCACCGACAGCGGCAGCTCCGACCGGCACTCAGGCAGCGAAGCCCGCACCCCGACAACCGAAACGTCTACCCCACTGTCGTCACGCGGGGAGTGGCTCGGCGCAGACGAGGTCAAGACGTACCTTCCACCGCGCAGCGGGCTGAGTTTTAGGAAGCGCGCGAGCACGGTGGAGAGTAAGTGGAGCACGGGGAGTACGACGCCGAGTAGTACCGAGGGAGATGCCGGGAGGAAGAAGTGGGGTTGGCATAGGTATTCGAGGAGTACGGCTGAGGGGAGTCCCGTGAAGGTCCAGGAGAAGAAGGTGCCGGTGCCGAAGCTGGGGAGGGATGATTGGGTGAGGGTGTTGATGCAGCTTTGAGCTGTTGGTGGTGAGGGCGCTGACGGGTTTCAGGTGGTAGGGGATGCTTGTTGATGGCTGTTTGGATGGATGGTTTTGGTAACGCGGCGCGGAGAGTTGTTGGTGGTCCTTCTGCGCCGCTGGCCGAGTGCATGTGGGCACCGAGTGAGGCTGTTTAAGTATTGATACCCGCCCCTGTCCGATCCATTCGCGATCATGGACCGGAAGATACACAGGGGCTTGAGACACTCGCTATTGTCTGTCTGAATGAATATATCTCATGTTAATCAAGATCAAATCAGATCAGGGTTCAAGTGGTACAACTTGCCGACTTTTTGAGTGACATCTGCGCACGTGACTACAACAGGCTGGTTCAGTGATTATCATTCGTGATATCTACGGATCAACGCAGGATGATGATGCTAGAAGGCGACAGGGGAACAGTCTTAAAAATGTGCTAAGAAAACGCCGCTTCTTCATGCCTGCTGTGAGGATGCATAGCTATGCCTCCCCGTCTGGCCCGCCCCTCCGTCTCATAGCTTTCTCTCACGCACGTACGTGGCCCTGTTCTGCTGGATCGTTAACGTCGCCTCGCCTCACATGACCACACAACACGAGTTCTGCTTCTTCGCCTGTCCAGCTTGTCAGCACCGTCTTCCCCCTTCCCCCCAACAACTGCTGGGAATCAAAACTCACCTGAGTATAAAACATTTTACTCTGCGCACTCAATCCGTCACTCTTCGCCACCAGGCTATCAATCTTCTCCCCCCTCTCCAACACCGACTCAATAGTCTTATGCAGCACAATCTTCGTCTCATCCAACTCCCTCTGGATCTTCATGATGCTATCCGCCGCCGCCGGGTCCTGGTACTTGGTGATGTACTCCTTGAGCTGGGGGAACGGCAGCTCCCCGCCGGACGCGAAGGACGTCTTTGGGTATTTGGACAGGAACTCGTCCAGGATCTTGGAGAGCAGTTGGTGCGCGACCAACGCCGGGTATTCGTGGTCGGAGATGATGATGCCGGCGACGCCCTCGGAGCGCGCGTAGGCGTGGAAGGTGTAGGATTGCTCTTCGACGTCTTGCCGTTGGCCGGCGCGGGTGCGTTCCGCCACGGTTTTGGAGAAGAGGGACATGAATTCGCCGACGCTGGGGACGGGGGGTCAGTAGTGGGTCAGGAGACGGCGGAGGGAGGATGGGGATAGAGACCTTGTGCGGGTGAAGCGTGAGTAGCTGCTTAGGTCGCGCTCGGCGCATAGCTCGATCGCGGGCTTCTCCTCATTCTTGAGGACCTGGCGGGGCGGTCAGTCGGGCTGCGATGGATATGGTAGGCATGAAGGCTTACGCCAATATAGAGGATCTTCATGGTGGGTTGTGTGTTTCGTTTCTTCGTGTGCGGTATGTAGTTGTAGAAGAGAAAGGAAGAGAGGATATCACGAGGACTGGAAAGTTGTCTTGAATGTCAACGGCGGTATGGTGGCGGCCTACGAGGTCATACTCAAACATGCCAAGCCCGCGGGCTGAAGCCCAGCATCCTCCGCGTCGGAGCTTCAACGACATCTCTTGACCATTGACGACAGTAGTAATGAACACAGCATAACGAACCATCACAGCTCGCTCGGAGCATCCCGTCTCACCGCTAGCAATACTGAAATCCTATCACGCCACCATCAGCACCTACAAAATGGCGCCCATCACCACCGCCTCCAACGACGAAACTCACGCCGCCCTCCTCGACCAACTCGACATGTTCAAAATCACTAAACGCTTCCGCAACCCATCCTGGCGCCCGCCCCAACGCCGCAACAAAAACCTCAAACAAATCCTCTCCGAAGCCTCCCGCCGCGAAGCCTCTCTGCTCAACACGCAGACCAACTCCGGCACCGCAACCCCCGGCTCCGACACCGACACCCGGGGCCTCTCCTCCAACCCGGCCCAAGGCTCGCGCGACCTGCAGCGCGCGGTGCTGGAAAAAGCCGCGGGACAAAGCAGCACGCTGGGGGCGCCGGCGTGGGTGCAGGCCGCGCCGAGCTACACCTGGACGAGCATCGCGGCGGCGCCGAGTTTCAAGCCCAAGAGGAAGTATTGCGATGTCACGGGGTTGCCGGCGGCGTATGCGGATCCGAAAACGGGACTGAGGTATGCGAATAAGGAGGTCTACGGTGTGGTGAGGACGTTGGGGACGGGTAGCGTGCAGGAGTATTTGGCGGCTAGGGGGGCGAATACTGTGTTGAAGTGAGGCAGGGAGTGGGGATGTATCGGGTGTGGAGATGGAGACTGTGGATGGTATAGGAAGTAGGGTGTGGAATTGGGTTCTTCTGGGCATTGGGTTTTGAGCATGGCGTTTGGGATGGGGTTGATATCATGGATTGGGATTTGGTCCAGAGTCCTACTTCTTGGGTGACTGGCATAGGAGTAGCAGTGGCTACCTCAAGCTTTGGTCCAGCATGAACAAGAGGCCGTAGATCTTCTGATGCTAGGGTCCTGAATGATCAAAGCAATCTTCATTAGTACTTTGCCCCGAATCACCCACGTGATTATGCTTGACTCAAATCTCTGTACTCATGCGTCCAGTCTGAGTCAATTCATGAGTCAACAATGTGATCTTCTTCCATCAGCCTTGACTCGTGGATCTACCCTAATGAATCACGTGAGTGGATAACTAGAATCCGGTCCATCCACAGCGCATTCATTTCACTTCTCGCCACTCTCGGGCCAGGTAACATAAGCATGAATTCTTACAAGGAAGTAACCCCAAGGGAAAAGGAGAGCGCTTGCATACTCATTCATCAGAGTATCAATCTAGCTCGCCTTTGGGCAGTCATATCATGAGCGCTTCCAAGAAGCATATCTTGATCTGGCAGAATCGAACTGACGAATCATATGCTCAGAAAGCTAAGCAGGCTGGATCAGGATCGAAGACCGAGGATGCAGGATAACACACGGTTTGAGCAGCTATGTTGGATGGACTTCTCGAGTATCATCAATCATAGATTTTTGACTACATTGGTCTAGACTGCAATGAACCTTGGAGGGCTGGAGTGGTATTGCATCATGTTCTTCTACCCCATGCATTGGTTCGGGGTTCATGAAGAAAACAGGTACGTTCAACAACGAACTTCATGTATCAACGATCCCAAAGGCTACGTTGTACTGTCCTAAAGTAGACTGTATAAAGGTGGGTTGAGGTGCCATTGCATCTATGTTCGGTGAGCACATGGATCGATTCATCACTCACGACGCCATGTATGTCGAGGGGAAAACTTTATGTACCAACAATTCCAAGTACTGTGCTGCATTTCCTGAAGTTGGTAGTGATAGGTCATAAGAGGTGCGGTATCAGCTTTAGCTGGAGCGATGTCCATAGGAGGTAGGACTTGGTTTCAGCTAATGTAAGGCATATTGACGCACGACATCAAGCACGAATAATTGCGAGTACTGGCTGCATTATCTTGAACTGGACCTGAAAAAAAAGCACAACCAGAGAATCGAAACATGACGGTGCTGACGGTGTTGGTGAACGGAGGGGACGGCATGGTTATTGTGAAACGATAAAGCTGCAGGTTTCTTCATCTTTGTTCAAGTCTTGTTGAATGCATTGTGTAACTTCTTTCTTCTGACAATGATTTGGAATTGCGTTGTGAAATCAAGTCTGTGTACCACGTTACTTTGTTCCATATCGTGATCAAGGTGTGTGGCGTACCATCCTTGGCCGAGAGGGTCAGGTCCCATTGTGCTGCATTGGGATGTCGGCATAATACAGAGTCGCTCTGGGTATGAGGAAGGTATCGAGATCAGGAGCGGCGGCTGGGTAACCACTGCATTGCAAAGTGGCAGGATACAAGGCTGAGTAGCACAGTATGCACGAAAATAACAAGTTTTCGTGCTTGAAGTCGTGCATCTCAACTTGTTCAAGAAAATGCAAGGTGCTGGCCGAGTACAAGCTGAGGATTGACTAGACGCAGGAATGCAAGTAGTTCGCGGGCCACCATGAGAAACCAAGACGATGCAAAGATAAGCAACCCAGAATCGATTGCAGATCTAGGTTAGTCGTGCACTGCACTAGTTGAGATGCACGAGGCGAGCTAGGTGATGGCAGGTCGATGGACTGAATGGCCGACTCGGTACAAACCCATAAGTGGTTCGGAGACCCGCCCATCCTTTTCCGGGATCGTGAAACAGAGCTGAGCGATGTGCGCCGGACTTCAAATTCGTGGAACCCTGTAAGGGTTCACAGCATGACTGTTTGAGGCGAATGGTAAAGCAGATCAACCACAAATGGATTTCTCGTTGAGGTACATGGCTGAAAGTAGAGATCAGCGGTGGTATCCTTGGTTATCACGCGCCACTACGGTCAATAGACAAGACGCACCAGCCTGCAGACCACCAGCGCACTGAGCGAAGGGGCAGTCGTCTGTTCAGCTGCACAGCCACGTCCATATTGCAGAATACGAGAGTGGCACGACTGCTGCAAGACCGAAATACAGAAATGATTGACAGTATTGTCCAGTGAAGACGCGGGCCGGTGGGCACGAGACTAATATTGTGCGCGGCACCGTGCAGGATGCACCTCATGTGGTCTAATTGACGATAACGAGTAGGACCTCTTCGCCACAAGACCTCTTCGGAACCACAGACTAGTGTCGACGGCCGAGTGTAGTGGTGTGGGCACAACAGTGACTCGAGTGAGTGAGGATCAGAGATCTAGAGCCAGACCTCGGACTTCAAGAGCCAAGTTCGTACACAAAGAGGTGCAGATGAGGGGTATGAGGCCTTTGGTAAGAACTCGGCGGCTACGGAATAGTGTTCGGCGCAAGGATACGCGAAGATTGTCCGGACCCAGAACTTAGAGGGAAATTCAAGAGGCTGCAGGTCTGGCAAAGCCAAGCCGAACTAAGAACTCAGCTTTCACAAGCTGCCACAAGCTGGGGGTCCGAGGTCGAGACGGTCATGGGCAGTTCGCAACAGCTCACTAACTTGGTTGATTCGCACATCATATCCAGCTTGAGTATACACAGTTCGGATCAGCTGAGACGGACATGAGGTAGAAATTCAGCTATATATTCAAGCATTCGCCTTCTCAAATCCTCGCATCGTTCATTGCATCTACAGAGCATTCGAGTACTCAGCCATTGCACTCAATATCATTTCGCTCTTTCTCCGGAACCTCTCCAGAAGTTCGTTCTTCCACAACGCTGTCTCGATGAATTTTCTTGCTGACTCACACTAAAGCCTAGGATGTCTCCTAGGACACTGTCTACGCCTGCGCCGAGTGTCCTGGATTTGCTCAATCCGGAGCCTTCTGGTCTAAGGAGTACGGACTACGTCTTGTACTCCCCCGAGTATTTTACTGCGCCTCTGAACTGTCACGGTCTGCCATACGACCAAATGCTCCTGCAGTACGAGCGGCTCAACCTTGTACCTCGCCGGAGCCGTGCACAGAGTCAAAGCCAGTCCCACGGGGACCAGTCTTCCAAACGCAGGCGTATAAGCAACAACTATAAGTGAGGTCTATCCTTTGCCCTATCCAAAGCATCAAACACTGACTTTCATCTCCACCTAGTTCCAGTTCCTCGTCATCCACAATCCCTCCTGAGCCCGACTTCCCACCACTCTGTGGAACACCCCCCATTCTGTTCCCTGATATGATGGTGGTGCAATCGACCACTCGACCAGCATCTTCCATCGCTCCCAGGGCTTCCTACCAGTGCCATCGACGCTCCAACGAAGTCCCCAATCGCCACACATCAGTCATGCCCTCTACAAACGGAACACACACCGCCTCCGCCCCGACCGACCAAGGCACATCTACCACCTCCTCCCACCACAACCCAGCCATATCGTCTTTCCGCCGCACCGTCCGCGTCCAGTCACCCCACTCTCCACCCCGAAACCCAGACCCACTGACCTCGCATTTCGTCGACCGCTCGCGCTTCGCCAGCACTACCGGGCGCGAACCTCCAGGTGCCAGTGAGAGCGGGTACATCGATGCCGCCGCCGAGATCGTACAGGGCATGCGCTCCGTGCGCGACCGTCCCAAATCGCCGTACCCCAGGGACGATGCGGATTTCGACATGATCGACGATGCGGGGCAGGGGACGGCGGAGAACGGAGGGAAGGGAAAGGGCAAGGTGGAGGGGTGTGGGACGAAACGCCGCCGGGTGGATGAGGGCGATGGCAGTGAGGTGAGAGTGGGCGGGGCGTCGAAGAGGTCGTGACCACCTGTCTGTCTTGGGCGGGTGGGAGGGCAGTAGATCGCGTTGCGCTTTTTGATTTGGGCGTGGTAGATAGAGCGGGTTTTGATGTTTTTGGCTTTGTTGTTGAGCGACGTACTGGGGCGTTTGGGGGTTGATGATTGATGATTGATGAAGTAGACTGCGTTGAGGTTTTTGGTTTGGCAGGCTCGTAGATTAGATTGCATCGCGGGTTCGGGATAGAGAAAAGTATGGGAGTCTGTTTGCATCGTTTGACCTTTTTTCTTTGTGTTTGTGAATCTGCTCTGATGGTGATTGTGGTGATTTTGCGGTTGTTGAGCGACTTGATGCGTCTGACCGGCAGCCATGGCCAACTGCGAGCGCCGGGCGCGTTTACCTTAGCATATTGCCCCAGTGCTATTGGAGCTGGGCAGTGACTCGGCCAATTGCGGGTGCTGAATTCAAGTATCGGCGGTTGGTCGTCGAGACGACGAGTTGATCGCAGCGAGAAGGATCATGGAGCTTCCGCGGCACTGCCTTATATGAGGCTTTCTGCCATGAAATTGGGCATGTATAGTAGTGCATGAATCCTACAGATCGTCGTAGCCGGCGTTTCGTTCACAGTAAAGCGAAGCAGAAGCTCAATTTGACAGCACTGTTGTTTTTGATCAATCGCTAGAGGCTTCACCGAGACCACGTGTATAATAAAGTCGTAGTGTAGGGAATATACGGGGGGAAGCAGGCATTGATGTGTCTGTAAGGTAGTTGTGGCGAAACAAAGCCGTCCGGGCCGTGGCTGCAGTGGGGACTTATGCTCAGCATAGGGGTATAGGCAGGGAGTGGAGACTCTAGGCTGTACCTCGATGACGAGGCGAAGCTTCACTCATCGGTAAGCTCTACTTTGCTGCCTGGATTTTCTTTAATGCATGGCTTTAAGTTGAACTCAAAATGATCTACATCTTATGCCGAAAGGCATCAACTCCCAAACTTTCGCGCGTGTATCTTGACGCAGGAGCAGTAAGTTATCTATAATGGCGTGTATGATGCCTTTGCGACGGGTTCGGCCATCTTTACCCGGTACCAGCGCCGAATGGGGTTGACAATACAAGCTGAGACTTGGTTCTGCCAAGTCGAGGTACTGTGGTGGGCGCGAGTTGTGGTGCGATCCGGGGCTACTGGGGTCCAGTATGCCATCCGCTTCTGGTCACCAGACGAGACCATTTGCCGGGGTATGATAGCCCTATGGCGGTATGAACGCGGTATCGGGGCAAAAATCTGGGCGAGAGGTTGCCTGCCGCGGCCTGGAGGACAGAGCAGCGCCTGGGGAAAGTGGGCCGATCGCTATGAGCGGTTTTGGGCGAGATGCGATACAATGACAAGCACACTACTTCGCGGCATGGGGAAGACCCCTGATGCGACAGGTTATGGTTCGACAAAGATGCAGAGCTCGACCACGAGCTGCATCACATCTCAGTGGGAGCTTCCTGCTCCACGAACTGCTATCAGATATTGCACACATCTTGAGTATACTCTTAACGCTTAGGGACTAGAGACGATGCAAAAAAGATGGTTATATCCAGGCTGGGGAGGGCGATGAGATCGAGCCGCGCTAGTAGTTGGGGCCGCAGGGTTTTGGCTTTGACCGGCTTTTGGCCACGGGCTTAGGATGCCTACCAAATTCGGGGTGCGGGCGAGGCTGCTGGAGCCGGCACCGCCTCGTAGCACAGATATTCAAAGACGGTTTATCTGGATCCTCGTGCTGGAAGTACTGTATCTTGGCTACTTGACGCGTCTGTGGTGCTCGAGGCACGTGTTGGACTTGAAGGCAGCGCTGAAAGATCGTGGTGTTGGAATGAAGGAAGATGCGGCTACTGAAATGATTGTGGAGGGTAGATCACGGCGGGTCAGCGGCGTGGCGCGTGCCTGGACCAGGAACGGACAATATCGGGCGTTTCCCGATACCCTGCCAGGACTCATCTGCACATGCGGACCCATCCAGTAGGGCGGCAGGGGTTTACGTGCATGGTCCAGTGGACGGCAGACAGAGGGGGCGGGGACAGCAGCGAACGCATCACTCAGGGCTACAACCGTCGAGCGAGTCCATGATCGCGGGCGCCAGTGAGGACTCGGGGCCAATTCTGATCATTGAAAGCACGGGAGGTTGCCTTTTCTGGGTAGCATGCACGTGACTCGGTTTCTGGAGGCTGGGCAAATGTAGGGACGCGCGACGGGAATGTGATCCTTTTGCAGTTCGGGTCGAGACCGGAAGGAGGGTTGGGCACAATTCTTCAGGCTAAGACCCATAAGGGGACAAGCTATATCAGGGCCAGGCTTTGGTCGGGGCTGTTTGTGATCATAGGCAACCTGCTGCGGGGGCTGGATTGGCGACTCGGTGCAGCATTAACGAACTAGCCCTACTTGGTCAGGCAGCTAGGAAGGAACTTCAGCACACGGCGAGACGGCCGTGAGTAGGCGAGACGACCGTGGGTATACACCATTGCGATACAAGTGATAGACAGCATGAAGTATCTAGAAAAGCAGGACCTATCAGACGTCTGTTGGACGCGAAGTCAGTAATGCCTGGCGTCGATCCCAATGCTACCTTCGCATCCATACCGTATAGATGACGACAGCGGGAACGCCGGGAAATTTAGACGATGATGTTGGCGATTCCAAGTATGTTAGACAGCAGATTAGGAAAATATAGGCTAGTTTGCATGGGAACGATATGAAGAGTAGAGGGCCGGCAGGGCATTAAGACTCAGGGCGTGCTGGCGACAATCCACTACAATTCAAAGCAGGGTGGATGGTGCTGGGCCGCACAAGACGATTGGGCTCAGGCTGATGGCTGCGAAAGCCCCGCTCATCGGGCGCGGGTCTTTTGCATCTAATATCTCGCGGACATTACGGCGTCTCTGATGCCTGGGGGATCATACGGGCATCACAATCCCATCCAGACCTTGATTCGTTGCGTGCTTCTTGACTCCAGGCGTGTCTGCAGTGTATGGAGAGGGGCGATAATGCTTCAAGCGTACTCGATGGCCAATGACCCACCGTGTCCGGCCGTTTTGATCCGCAAAATGCCGACCAAGCTTTACGGGCTACAGCTCTGGCGGCTTTGTCGCTACGATACGCTCTCCCGAACTGTGTCTCACGTGTCACATAGGCGGCTTGGTTCGCTCGTTGGCCATCCCAGACCATGAGAACAAAGCAACAGCGGTTTGGAATTGTACAATCACAAAGAGATCAACGTGGATTGGAGAGCGTAAAGACATTCAAGCTATCTAGTGAAGCCCGCCAATTCATCCTTGATTCAAGTTCACGTCAATACGACCCTTTGTCAGTCGGGGGAAAAGAGCCTTGGCGACCCTCACTACAGCTTGGACACGTGTGGGGTGGGCAATCTGGGTTTCCCCGGTCGAAACCCCAGGTAGTATTCACAAAGATTGTGCAATGACTGGTTTTTCAACAACACTGCCATTCCGTAAATATTCTCCTCCTGCTCAAACCAGTTGGTAGCGATTCCATGGCGCCGCAATTTCTGCTCCTCGGTTAGCTCGAGCTGCTCATAAGCCCGACGAATCCCAATGAGTAGTTTTGTCTGAGCTTTGTAGGCCCAGCAAAGCACGCGGTACTGCTCGATCTGGAACAAAGTCCCCTCCACCTGAAGCGACTTTGCAAGACTCAGCTGTTCTCGCAGGATGTCTAGAACCTTTGCTGTGTCGCATTCGTCAGCATCAAGATGCATTGATTCAGCGGCCTTCGCGGCCTCCACATCGGCGATAGCTTCACCGAGTGCCTCTTGGAAGCAGGGATTGTCCTCAAGGTCGAGGACGGCAGGCGCCTGCTCTGTCAACGCCGTAGGCCAAATGGAACGGGAAGAGCCGTCGGTAAGAGTATCCAGGCGGAGCTCTGCAGAAGCGTCGAATGATTCGTCGACGGTAATCGGACCAGCCATGTCTTCAGTTGCTGGTGTGGAGAGAGCATCCAGAGTATCCACACCATTTGTATAGAATGCACTCGGGATCTGCGCGTCTCTGTCAGCTTTCTATTTGCCACAACCGTATG
Organism: Myriangium duriaei CBS 260.36; assembly: GCA_010093895.1. Lineage (NCBI taxonomy): Eukaryota > Fungi > Ascomycota > Dothideomycetes > Myriangiales > Myriangiaceae > Myriangium > Myriangium duriaei. Next base: position 256,846 of record ML996095.1, read on the forward strand.
AACACTTACTCGACCAATCGACTCAGCAGAAATGGACCCCGGGGCCGGAACTGAGCCGCTTTCCGCGGTGAGCGCATCACTAATGGACGCTCGGAGGGGCATAGGAGCAGGAATGCACGGTGCCACCTCACTTGTCCAGACAGGGGTGTTGACAGGGGTGTCTGGGAAAACTTCCGGAGGGGTGCGGTATCCAGGAAGGCTGTCGGTGCCGTGAGACGCACTACCACTCAGTAGCTGACGTGGCTGGCGTTCGCCGTCTTGAGCAGCGCTCATTTTGAATTGGAGGGATGAAAAGGTTTGCTGTCTGGTTAGTTTGGTAATGAAATGTCGGTGTGGGCCCCGTCGTTTTCGTAGAAGTTTTGGAGATTGGCGTTGGAACAAAGGTCTTTCATAGACGTGGGACGAATAAAATCCTCAGCAGAAACCAGACTCGTCCTGGACGACGCTGAATCCGGGCAAAGCCCAACTGCTCATTCATGATCGTGACTACCTCAGCTCGTGATACCGCTTAGGCTTGACAAATGACTGAATGGGCTTTTCCCTCAATTGGAATATGCAGATTGTAGTTACATGCACCATGAAATCTTGTTTTGCATTCGCACGGGAGAAGTGAGGCTGGGTGAACAAGCTACGGCGAATGGCATAAAGCTTAATCGACGCGGAGTTGATCGCTCAGCGGACACACCGCTTCTGAATATAGAAGTCGTAACATCAAAAAGTAGGCCGAGCGAATCATCAAGCAGGGTTGACGTCGGTGGCCATTCCGGTTAGAGGACTGAGGCGGTGTGAACTCGCGCTACTCGGGCTGCGATGTGTGCTTTGCCAGACCTAGTTCGGCCATCTGCTGCGGCATGCATAAACGCTGACGTGACGAAAGCCCGCATTCTGGTAGTACGGTTGGGGCCATCTGCGTAGCTGTGGACGGGCGAGCATATCCTTGGCCAAAACCTTGGGCTGATAGAGTACGCTTGGCAAGCAGCACAACCAATGGACCTGGACAGACGGAGCAGGATCTGAGCTGCCTATTGTTCCAGCGAAAAGCTCACGGTGGTGACTTCAACACAACAGGAGGTGGGTGGCATCACTGGCTTCTCATGCTGTGACCTGCTGTTTTGGCAAACTGCACCCCGAGCCTGCTTTGTGGTAGTACGTACGAAAGGAGGGGGTAGCCAGGAGGAGATTGTTTGGCTATTATTCTCGGCCGAGCTCACTGGTAACGGTTTCGCCAGAACCTCGTATACACATACGAAGCAAGGGCGGTCGGACAATGATTTGTTCGGTCGCTCGCACTCTAGAGCTCTTCTCGGGGACGCAACAACAGTATTCTCCGTGTACAATGCCTATGATGCCATCTCTTGCATAATTTGTATGCTGCATCGCACATGCATCGCACAAATGCCCTGTGAGGCGGAAGCTGCTTCGGGAGGGCACGAGCGGAACCTTGGCTAGGCTGGGATGGGATCCGCAGCCATTGATCATGTGGGCGCGTTTTTCCCTGAGCTGACCGATACGGGCCTCACCGTTTGACCAAATTCACGAATTCGAGCCACCGACAGTGGAGGGATGTTCCAGCTCCACCCTTGTACTTGCTGTGCTGTTCGTCATGGGTGTTCACTGCGTCGCTGGCATCTCTCCTTCCATGTTGGGCTCGGTCTGTGTGCTGCAACGTGCGAGCACACTGTGACGAGGGATTGTATGGTTGAGGTTCTCGCCAAGTGCCTTGCCAACTTTAGAAGCTGCAACTTGTGGATACAACATGACAAAGCAAACCTTTGTACAACTGGAGGATAGAAGCTGGACCGGCAGTGGCTGGTCGTTCCTACCAGTCCTCCACGACAATAACTGTTTACCCTGTTTGGAAGATGCACAACATCGGGCACAAAACGGAAGCACGAGTTCGGCGGGGAGTACTTCGCCCCAGAGCTCGTAGCATTGGTGATAGTGGTGATCGTGAGATCAAATGTGCATGCCGTGACCAGACTGTGGACGAGCCGGGCACGTAAGCTGCTAGAGAGAAACATCATTGGCAAGTGTCGTGATAACAACACCAAGTCATTCTTGGCATTTGTAGGACAAGGCCTGCTGCAAGGACAATTGGAAACACTTGGAAGCCCTAATCTCCCGGGATTCTCCTTAGCACACCGCCAGAGTGATGACGCTCTTCTGACATGGTTGATGAGCTGGCCATATGCTGATCTGGACGCACGCAAACGGACCTGCAGCGATTACGGATGTGACTTCGGCGAGAACATGCAGCTCGACATTTGTTCATGTCCCGCTTGCGCGTTCTGTGCAATGGCTGCTGGTCCGCTGGCCTAGGTCTCGAAGCAAGACCACAACAGCTTCCTGTTCATTCGAATCACGAGTGTAACAAGACACATGCATGATGCTGTTGCAGTCGACAGCGAAGTTGATGCGTGTCATCGTGCATCACCTGATCGTTGCCACGTCACCTTCGGATATCGGAGTTCTCCCAACAGCTTCGGTACAAGAGGACGCTGCAATGATCATGATACTGTGACGCTCCAGATGACCAACGGCCCGCACCATCGATGTCAGCGCAGCACAAGCCTTGCCCAAGAATTGCCCAAAGTAGCAGTCTAAGCCAGCAGAGGACGACACGTTCCCGGGTGGAAGAGTATCTTGAGTTGTATGCGGCTTCGTACTCAACATACTGTCGTTCTGTCGGACAAAGCTTTGTCTGACGGGAGGTGAAAGCCTGTTCCGCCGTGAACAAGCACCCAACGCATAGCGATCTGACTCGCCGCTCTGAGAAAGGTTGGATCGTTCGTGAAATCAGGCCAGTAAATGCCTTGACTGCACAACAATCCTCTTCCTTGTCACCAAGCCTGTTTTGTACCAATACTCAGCATCATATTCAGACCTCACGTAGACGTGTGATTGGAAGAAACGCTGATATCCAACTAAAACCAATACCCTCCCTGTTACAATACACGACGATTATGTCGCAAGCTTACTCATGTCCCAAGCCGTGTGAAGACGCTTCGTCAGCAGCCCGTTTGTCGTTCGCAAACAAGATATCATATTAGGCGAACAAGAAACCTTAATGGAGGTGGTTGTCATCGGACATTGACGCGGACTAGACTCGTGACTCGCAGGTTCCAAGGTGTTAAGCAACGATCAATAAGCATGGTATTGTGGAACTCGTTATCTAACGTATTTTGCAGGACTGGCAAGTTTGTGTACCACGAAGTCAGAGATCCCGGTCACGTGACGATTATGATATGTCCAATTTCAATAAGCTGGATTGCCATGTTCTATTACCTTGTGATCGGAGAGGTGTTTGATGCAACCTTCTGGCGACACTGCTCCATGGAGTATCGTACAGAATCAAAAGAATAGCAGGCGTATATGGCAGAAAGAACCGAACAACGCAACCCTACCATAACCATACCAAGAAAGGATGAGTATACCCTTGATCAGTCGGAAACACCATCCACTAGACTGTCTGTACAGCTTTATCTCGAGTATGTGAAATCCGAAAGGGACAATGCACCTGAAAATGTGCTTGTAACGAAGATGAGACACGTAGCTCCAAACAACAACCTGGATCCGCACTCTACAGGACGCCTTTGTTACATCAAGTGAGTAAACTAAACACAGAATGCCAGCTCATCTCTATGTTGTGTTGTTCTTTGCCCTCGTAAGCTAGATTGTGATGCAACAGAAGCACACGCGATGTCCAAAGTTGGCAGCCTGTGAATGCGACCATGCTGGCCAGTCTTGGACGTTTGGTCGTCGTAGCCCGAGCGTCTGACAAATCACCCGAGCATCAACCATAAGCAGGAAGACCGTGAAACGTCTATGGGGAGCGGTACTCCACCCGGAGACTGACGGAAGTGAATTCAGACCAGCCGTTGTTGCGCTATGTGTTGTCTTTATCTGACACAGATGACACTCTGACAGACTGCTCGGAACATGTGAAGTGACATTGGCAGCCGGCTTCGCCACATTCCTTTCTAAGGGCCAGAATTCTGTCCGGCACTGTTCGGAAATTCGAAATCCCAGCACCTCACAAGCTATATAAGACCGGTCCAACACCCTCGCAATCTGGGCTTTTCCCTCCAAGCATTTCTTATCCAGAACTACAAGAGCCCAATCTTCACCTCTACGACCTCGCTTTCTGTGAGTCGTAGGATGAATATTTCACACCAGCAACTGTATCCTGGGTATTCCTCTGCCTCTCGTAAGTTCGTCTTTAGACCTTGCCAATGCTTGCAGGCTGGTAGCTGACTTGAACAGCTCTCACTGCATGTCCAGCTCAACCGCCGGACTTTCAAGACCTAAATGATCATGGAATACCCGACTACTCGCCTCGATCGATCAAACAGCAGTGTATACTGCAATCTCTGGAACTGGAAAAACAGTCATAGGTAAGGGAGAGAAGCACAGGTTAACCACAGGCTGTTGAGCTGACATCCGAGACTTAGACCTTGAGATTGCAGTATTGACTCGGAACTCTATCGCCCAAGATCAGCATGTGTCGGACGGCGAAGAGAAGCGACCATATCGATGAGACTGGTCAAATCATGTTCGCTTAGTACACTGCGTGACTTATCTTGCGCCACTGTCGCGGTCATCCAATAACCTTGCGAATGACTCCGCCCATGCCTCCATCGACCTGGACAGCTACACCCGCTCAGGCTCGCTGACTTATCATTCCGCGGAGGCTGTCAATGGTGTGCCATTTCATCGATCCTGGTTGCGAATTTCTGAATGCTCAACTATCTGTCTGGACTTCGGCACGGCGGCGGACATGGACTGGCTGGCAGCCTCGGAAGGTGCAAAACTCCTGCAAACCTTCAGACCGCCGAAGCATCTGACAGGGCCAACAGATGTCGCTGTACGGATCTGTCCCGAGGACCACCATCAATATTCGTTCGCCTCTTTTATTGCATACCACTCGGTTATTGATCACCTATTACTCGTCCTCCAACTCACCCTCAATATGGGCCACATCTTCAGTAAAACCGATTCTGGACGGCAGTCATCATCCTAGCACGCAATCTCGCCGCAGTCGTCGCTGGATGACCTCGCGCTATATCCCTCGACACAAACTCGGTGAGGCCACTATAATGGACCACGAGGCTATCGATACAGGCATAATCTCGCGTGGACCCTGCCACCCCTTAATTCTATCGTATTGTCAGCTTGTCAGCCTCTGCTAGCGCCTCTGACCGCGTAAAGCCAGGAGATGGAGGCTTTTACATGCATGAACGGTGTGGACGATTTGCATGTGGTCCGACCAATCTCGACGTCGACGTACTTGTATATTCTGGTTCGTATACAAGAACTCCGTGTGATGGTATGGCTGCGGGTGTACCTTTGCTCAACCCCCGCTTCTCCTGAACTATGATGCTCAACTTCTGTTCGGCTTCGCCCAAGGCAGCCCGACTCACAGGCTCCGCTATCGGCTTACATTCCTCTGTATCATCGGAGCACGTTTGATTACCCAATACGCGCAACATCTGCGCGGGTGGTCAAGATGCCCAGAACAGAGATGAAGCTTGGAGTAGAATGTGAGGAAGGTGGCGAAGCCGCAGTATGCCTTGTAAAAAGGAGGGAACCCCGAGGATTGGACCCTCCCCTCACCATGCCTACCTCCACCCGTATCGCTGACCGCGCCTTCGCGGACATCCACGGTCTTGCTGGCTGTGATGAGCGCATTGCTCCTGTCGGACATGCTGCTCGATCTATCAATCAGCAAAGTCGGCGTCGTCACGACAACAAGCTACGTCCCGGCCGAGCTTTTGTCTTTCTCCGTTGTACATGGTACCTCCCTCTCGTAAAGCTGCAGGCATGTTTGGCGGAGGTGGAGCTGCCTGCTCTGGAAGAGATGATGGACGTACCTGCTGCGGAGGCAAGGGGGGACTCAAATCTTGTTGTCGGCTTATCTCTCGATCTCCGGTCGATAGTCTGGAGCCCTGCCAGGACGGTTTTCTGGCTGCGTAGCACCGCGAGGTCGAGGCTTATTTGCTTGAGCGGTGTGGAAGACATTCCAGATTTCAGAGAATTGTATGGGAAGTGCGTCCAATCACTAAGCACAACTACCAGAAGAAGCGCCCCGGAAAGCTTTGACAAGTCAGCGATACCACCAACGGGTAGTCAAAGCGCATCGACTCACGAGGAGCCTCTGACGGTGGATGAGGATAGACAGACCAAGATACACTCACCTACACCGGTACGTTCTTACCTCAGAGCACTTGTACTCGATTGCTGACATTTTCACAGAAAGGCTGAGAGATCCTCTATCGGTGCTTCTATCAGGCAGCCCTCCTAATCCCCGGAGAATCCTGACAGCCGACAAAGGACGTCCGACCAAGCTTTTTCCGACACGTCACGATTTCATTCTCAAGGTACCTTTTCTGAAACATCACGCTTTCACTCTCAAGGTACCTTTGAGACGAGTCCGGGAGTCGTCTACGGAACACAACGATCGGACGCTGGCTGCGCAGGACCGCGAACTTGAGGCGTTTGCCTGCTTGGATAGTCTCGGAGGTATCGCCGACTGCAAAGAGTTGCCTCAAAGCTGCATGATGGTACGATACTACCATCAAGGATCGGTGTCCTCGCGGATCGAAGCCAACCTCGCGTTCATCATTCAACCGCCGGCAGTGCTTCGATCGAGAATCATGGTCCAAGCCGTGAATGATGTCAGGCCGAGGGTAGACCTACTTGTGGCCGGATGAGCGGAAACTCAACGCCAGGGATTTCCGCAGCATCTGAGGCGTTACGAGTACCCCGGCTGTCCTTCGCAGATCTTTCATCATGATTGAAGACACAAGTCTTGTTTTCTTCGAGTGGCGTGAAAGGCATCGTAATGCTCGAGTGGAGTGGGAGTCTTGCAGATTCTAGAGGATTGTATAGGAAGTGCGTTGCTCAATCGAGCGCGACTTCTATGAGAAGCGGCAATGAGAGAATCAACTCATAGGATAGCGGCAGTGGAGTTGATTGGGGAAGCGGCTGCGCGCAGGGTTTTCAAGGTATTGGCTGCAGAACACGCAACCAATAGCGAACTCAAAGAAACCCAATTATTGTAGCCGTTCAGATTGACGACTACAGCAGCGGATCAGCTTAGTCAATTTTCTTGATGTCGGCCTCCATGGTTTGCTCAACAACGACAACGGAAAATACTTCGTGCCTCTTGCTCCAAGTGAGCCTGAGCTTCTGCATGGGACGATCAAGTTTCTGACTGACAGCATTGATCCTATGGATGACCTGGAGTTCACTATGAACAAACAAGAGGAGTTATAACAGTTGCCGATGTTGTTTAATTTGTTGCCACAGACCAATGTCTGTATGAACAACAAGCTCCCGACTGAGCCATTGGCAAAGCTCATCATTCTTGTTCCACCAACGATGACTCCAGGTTGGCAACAGGACGGCAAATCCAGGAAAAACGTCGAGCCTTCCGACAAGTGGCCGTCGACCTCGAAAATGCCGCAGGTGAATTCATGTCGGCCTCCATGGTTTGCTCAACAACGAGAACGGAATTACCTCGTGCCTGAGGATCGCAAGACAATTACCTCTGAGGTTCCTGTAAGTGGGTTTCTGCTCACTATTCACAGTATGACCGCTAATAACGCGCAGCTGCAATGACCATGAGATATCCGTGCAGCATCTACGGAGTCGCGGTACATGAGAGATTTGAGTCACCCGACAACGATAAGGCTAGAACCACTACAAAGGATCCAGACACGTTCTTCGAGGATACTGGCTTCCACTATTTTTACTACAGTCCGCATGATCAATGCATATCCTTTCGAGCTTACTGGTCTGGCAAATGTATCTGGAAGAGGAGGAGATCATGACCGCGAGGAGCTTGGCCAACATTTTCCGGAGACTCATGTACGGCATACGAACATGCCCGTACTTGAACAGTTATTCGGTGAGGGTTGCACATGCTGAATTGGTTCCGGGTTCGCGGAACAAGATTTATCGGAGTTGGTTGGGATGGCTGAGATTCTGTTGTGTATAGAGACCAAAGAACTGAGAAAATCCTTCGAAGCATTTGTCTCTGTGATGTCTAGTGACTTCTGACTCTGAACTGACGCAAGATTTTTAGTATTCCATCATACTAGACTGTTGAAACGAACTCCGTTGTGTTGACTGCTCTGATGCCTGCTCTAATAGTGGTCCTATGATTGAGGGGAGTGCATTGCCGAAGATGCCAGAGAAGACGTCATGTAGAATGCTGCTGAGGCAACTTTTGCAGGGGAGAAGTTTGAGTTTGATTCAGTGATGAATATGATCTGACACTGACTCGTGTGCCGCAGCCTTAGCTGTACCTACCAGCAGTAGGTTCGATGCCATGATTGGGGACACTCGTTCATACAGAAGTGCATCAAGGGTGACGATAGCTAGCTCATCTATACATTCATACGTTGTTCTGAATGGAATCGTCTTCTTTCCGGTGTCTACCTGGGAATGAAATCTGTTCATTGTCGTGCTGTGCCTTGCATCGATATTCTGTAGCTATTCTCCCCCTTTGTAGACTGTTGCTTTGGCACGAGAGCCAAAATTGAGTACTTGCGTTGTGGCCTTTCAGAAGTGACTCTGCACCTACGGACCTTCCATCTTACTCTCAACTTTAGCTGGGCTACGCAGCTGCGACAACGATGAAAGCCCACGGATACTCGCAACGGGCCCGGCTCGTCTTGAAAACCGGCTTTCTCATTGACATGTGCTCCCCGGGTAATGCTCGAGTCTAGCGCGTGACCCGCAACAAGCCAGTAAGACCAAGCTCTTGATCGATTTAGCAGGCGTTGGCACGAGAGGTATTCCAGATTTTGATTGTGGCACGCAATACGGATAAGGTGCCCTCCCTAATGGGACATGGGCGAAGCTAGAGCGGTTTGGGCATCGAGCGTACCACAATGCAGCCGGTCAAACAATAACGCCACGTATGAGCGACGGAATTTCGTCGACTGCAATTTGCTCAGCATTGGGAGAGATACGACACGTAGGTGACGGTACGTGCGAGCGGGCGCAGAGGCTTGCTGGCAAAGAACGTGCATTCTGGGCCAGATTCGAGGGTGACACGACGGGGACGAAAAGCGGAAAATACCCACGGATTTCTGGGGGCCGTGATGCATGCTGATATGTTGTGTCTCTAGACAAAACTGGGACAATGACCGAGAAGGAGGTTAAAGAATTGAGAAGACTCCACAGCACTTTATTCAACCGGAAGTAGAGGCTATGTTACAGAGTTGGGTAGGCATAGCAGCACAGTAGAGTGTGCACTTCTCCACTTAATTTACATAACGATATCGGGGGCAAGTAGAATGAAATTTGGCCGGATTCACGCGTGTGACAGGGGTTGCCAGCTGATGTAGAGTCCGAAAATGCTGTGTTTGGCGGACGAAGCAGGGCTTGGCCAGAAGGGCTGTTACCCGTACCAACTTGTCCTTTCGGCCTCTCCTTCTCTTTGGGCTCATGCGGTGTGCCTCGTCCTTCCTGTGCTTCACTCCTCAGCACATCGATCGATCCAGGCTTTCTTCAAGATGCCCTAGAGAATCGGGTCAAGATGCGTGTACACCCTTAGTCCACACCCAACAACCATTTGGAACGTTTGCCAATCGTACCATCCACCAGCCAGTCTTCTTAAGTATCTGATGCCGTGCTGCATTGGCGCCCGCAGCACACCAAAATTGCATCTGACGGCACCCCACTCACTCCCGGTCACTCTGTTGTCCACGCGCAGCTATCACCCTCGAACCCCTGGAAGCCATTAACCATGTCGCGACACGATGGACCAGCCAAGCCCGTCTGGCGGCAACTTTCGCGGTGCAATGGCCATGGCAACACTCTGGATCCTGGTATTGGAGCTCCTTCGGGGTATCCCTCCCCCCAGCTCCGACCATTTGCATATAATTCTCCCCTTGCTCGCCCTTTACCTTTTTCTCGTTCTCCTCATCCACCTTCGACCTTTCGCTATCGCCTTAGACTTCGACGGCGTCCCCCACCAGCACCAAGCCCACCACCAGCGCCCGCCATACCACTAAATAACACCACCAAACCATCAGTCCACCACTTTGTTCATTAGCAAATTCTCTCGCGATATGTCATTCCCAAAGCGCACCGTAAGCTCTGATCCAAGACATGTCAAGTGGCCTCTACTAAGTACAATAAGGGCCCTAAGCCACCCACCAAGCCCAACCAACCCGGGCCCAGGCCCGTGGGCCCCAAATAAGATCTTCTCTGACGAGATGAGGCCACGTCTTGCACTCTACGACACGGCAAAGGGCAGGCTTTCGGAGCACATCTGAGCTCGTACTGCACAACTGGTCATCGTTGGGGGGTGAAGGGATGCGGCAGTCTGAATTGTATTCTCGGGCTTTTGCTTGCTTTAGTATTGTTTTAGCAGCTGTACTCTCCTTTCTGAATGAATTACGAGCTGTTTCGACTTCTAATCGAATTACATGACCGAATTGTGGCTGATCCTCCTTTTTGTTGCGAGATGCTTCACTCAAGTAGTAGATACGCGGATTTTCGGTTGACACTTCAGCAAGTGCTCGGGCTTTCAATCCCAGATTTGCAGGAAACACATGTCCAGCCCGAGTTTCTCCTTGGAACCGAAGCCCCATCACCAGACACTTCGTCTGGCTTGCGATCCATAATCATTTTCGCTTTGTCTTGTCAGAATTTCGTCTGAAAAGCGCCAGAGTGACCAGAATGATGAAGGACAATGAGTAAGCATTTGCATGATTGGTCTTTGTACCTCTATTTCATCGTTACAACACGATCTTGCCAAGGAATCTCCCGGCGCGTCCTCCTCCCTCCAAGCGAAGCTCAACCTGCGCCGCTGATCGCCAACAAAGTCAACTCAATACGTATGGAGGGCCGCAGATTCCTCCAGGCAAGTAGTCCGATCCAATATCCGCTTCCTCGAACTCCGGCAATTCCCTCATCACGCCTTCCGCCCAGCCGCCGGCTAATCCTTCACAGTTCTCGGCTTTCGTCCTGGCTTGGCGCACGACACGACCACACACGTCGAAGAAGACGACAAGCACTTCCTCCGTCTCCAGCGCAGTCTTATCAACAACGAAGAGATAGTTGAACGCGGCGTGGTCGTGTAGGTCAAGGATCTTGTCTCGAAAATCTTGCCTCTCGCTTGATTCGTCAAGAGCCGGTGCGTCAGGCTGGACGAATCCATCCCCCGTGAGATTTTCATTACCAACAGCCATGAACTCCTGCTGCAAATTCTTCAAACGTTCTGCGTCTTTGCGCGACTCTTCAAGTCCTTCTTGGCCGTCAGCAGTCAGATACAACAGCTTCTCCGGGATAACTTCGAAGACTCGAGCCCAATCATCTCCGAAACAGTAGAGGTCAGGATCGTCCAGGATGTTCTCCTTCTCAAAATCAAGAGCGACTTCTGCGTTGAGGTCACTGAGGATACGTTGATAGGCTTCTTCGGTGCCTTGGTCATAGCAAGTTCGCAACCACACGACCCCGAAATGATGGTACACAAAGGATCTGATAGCCAACCCTCGATGACACGGAGTGCGTAGAGGCGCCAGGATGGTGTGCCATTGGGATTGTGGAGGTCGGTCCGTGCAGGACCGAGTGTCGGCATCCACCAAATTCTCCTTTCAATCATGAGTCAGACGGGCATTGCAGGAATCGGAGCATCGAATGGGTACCAATGCTTGTACGACTCGGTTGGCAGCATCAGAGCTTTCATACAGCTGACCGGAAAAGATTTCCTAACACTTAGAGTCATAAAGGCGACACGACCTCTGACGACGCCATCGACCTACCAGCGCTTCGACAGTTTGGTCCACTGCCGCTTGATGTGTCTTCGCAAGACATTGCTGTTGATTCCACATTCAGTAAGGTCGCTAGTCATGGGCCGGAGGTCATACTGCGCGGCCGGACCTGCCAAGTCCAACGAATTCACGGGCGAGCTGTCGCCGGCGCCGCTCCATGTCTGGCTCAGCACTGGAAGGCCATTGCGACAAGACATAGCGCTCCAGCGGCAGAGAGCCCAAGGGCAGATCGATCAGGATCATCGTTGACGGCTAGAGCCATTGCCTACAAGGTCTGAGAGACACTGTGGTCGACGACGTGTGGAGACGTCGCCTTCAAGCTTCCGCCCGCAAATTTGCCGCAGATTCGCGCGGCATGCGACCCGGCGACCTCGTGGGCCTCGGTCGCACTATTGAAGGCTATACTGCATTGACTTCGTCATCATCCAATCACGCATTACTAAGTCATCTCGCAGAAGGCTTGGACGGGCGACAAGGGTCGTCGGCGCAATGACCAAGTTATGGGGATTTAGCAACATGCCTCAGGCTCGAGGGCGATTGGAAGCGCAGCCGCGCTAGGCTCGTGCGCGGTAATTCAACGTCGGTCGCTGATTTTGGTGGGAACAGCCATTCACATTGCCTATAATGCCGACCTAGCGGTCAACAGTCTTCTATGACTGCGCGATATGCAAAGAACAAGCAACTGCAGGGGACGGAGTATCCGAAAGTAGGTCGCATAAAGCCCAGCAACCAAATCGTTAGGCAGACAGTGGAAAACAAATATTTGCGCTATCAAGCCGCAAACGGCTGGAGGAGCGGGAAGCATACAAAGACCTCGGACAACCACATCGCACGAATGACAAAGGGGCATTCCATATTGCGCTACTCTACTCTACTAGAGCATTGCTAGGATATCTATGATTCTAACCTTTGTTTGCGCTTGCCAAATTCCACGGTTCAACACCCACCGGCGCTCTGCTACATTAGAGCCGCAAATCACGTGCCAGAAGCGTCACGTGATTTTTGTCCGCACAGCATTGGAGGAAGCTCAGTATCTTGAGTATGGCGGACGACAAAGCCCAAAACCTAGATAATCTACGCCGGTGCTCTGTCCCTTGAATTCGCGCATTCAAACACACAAATATTGACTGCAGGCCCCACACAACCACGAGCAGCAATCTGGCTTGGCTCGTGCCGGCCGAACCACACGGCCACAGTCATCGAAGAAAACCAAAAGCGGTCGGCCTATAGACTCCGGATTCTTCGTGGATTCCTGTAGCTTCATAATAGCTTGGACTGCCAGATCAACTTTCTTTGCAGATCAACACATGGACATTCTGTACGCATACTATCAGGTGTTGATCAGACGAGCACTATCTTGCGGTCGAAATTATTGAAAACCCACCACAACTCCGCGTTGTGATAATATTGGGAGGCTGCGAAAGAATGCTACCAGCCAGCAGCCGGGCGATGATGGCTTCGACAAACCTAACACTCACCATACGACGGAACCCCCAGGCCTGACTTCCTTCCCCATGGTTCAGCTCCGGGCGGCAGTGCTACTTTGACGAAACGTAGCATTCAAGAGAAAGCAGTCCATGGGGCGGAGGTTGCAAGGTGCTCATTGCGGCCTCGCACCTGGAGCTTGATCATGCGACCACTGGACAAGGACAAGATAGATCCTGCCGCTAGTTCGGTGCCGCCCAAGACGAAACATGAGACACGATTACGGGACTGGAACAGCTTGTTTGCTCGATATCTACTGCTAAGGGTGCCAAATGCATTAAGACACCTGCAGAAGTTTATTGGCTTGATCTTGTAGTCTGCACAATGAAATGAAGGCAACTCGTGCCTCTTCAGTCTCATTAGCATCCCAAGCAAGCACTGGCGATATTGCTTATGGTAAAATCGCATCCGCTTGCAGGACCTCACACAGCTTTCAATCTGAATGAACCACTGAGTGGGACTAGTGCGAGGAACTTGAATCTGGATTCCCGTTAATGACGCCATTCGAAGACGAACGCCGCTCCAACAGATGCAAATGCAAATACAAGATAGCCGCACTATGGGCTAGTGGCGGTGCGTCGGAGAGTGCGAGCTCACTGCTGACTTGCGACTGCCTGATGTTGCCATGCTGGACGCTCCATATGGCTGGATCAATCGAGTGGCTCCGAATTGGTGTTGTTCAGTGCAAGGCTCGTCGGGGGAGCTTATGGGGAGACTTAACAGCGACCCTCTTTCTTGTCGCAATCTTCAGAGACCTACTTGTGCCGGCGGAAGCAGACCAAGTCTGCCAGATTGCAGTGGTGGACTTCCATGACGAGAATATGTTCCGAGGCTGGATTTTCTGATATGGAGAATTGGCAAGACTGAGACAGTCCTTGGGCCGTTGGGGGGAAAGGGTTTTGACACCAGTGGCGCTGGAATGACTTGCAAGCAAGCGTCGAGGATGCTAAAGGTATGGATACCTTAGCAGGACTCTCAATGCTACCAAGCGCTGGACAGAATCGAGTGGATGAGAGCATGCAGATATTGTTCAGGCATCTCTGATGGTCGCCGCTCACAGTCATGATGGTGGGCGAGCCCGTAGGACTCACGGAGGAAGACGCTGGGGTAGTAACAGACTCATAATTCATAGATACGTGGCGTAAGAGGATCTCACGGCGATTTACTACTGTTACCGAGCAGTAGGCTCACATGATTACTTGTAGTGGCGATTATGCTGATGTGCGCATTTTGCACTGTTTGACCAAGATTAGTGATGCAAAGCCTCAATGCCACCCTTTGCGTCTTTTGGGTAGTTGCTTTTTCATCCAACCATTAGTCTTGGAAACTCAGTGGACGCAATTGTGTCGTGTCTGGGTCCTCAGTACTGGAGGACTTCCCATCGACCAGGGCAAGGTATGCAGATGTTGTGGTACGGCGGGCTGAAACCGCAGTCGCGCTCGTGCTACCTCTTGAAAGGCCAAGATGCGAGGGCTGTCGGAACGATCCAGCCTCGTTGCGGGTAACCACCCGTCAAGTGTCCGAGACGAATGCGAACCACTTAATGGGGCGCGTATGGCCCATTGTCGCACCAAATAAAAGTACAGTACCCCGTTGAATCTCAGCTGGGCACACGCCTCTGGCGTCAATTGGCTCGACCGTGCCTACAGTGGTCACAGCCCATATTTTCATCGCCGGAGAGCTGCAGTAGTAGCGCCGACTTTGCTCAACCGCGGACAAAGAGGAGAATCAGAGCTCGCAAGGCTCCACTCTTGCTGTTTATTTCTTGTTTATTGGAACATTACAGAGCACACTCACGCTCGGCTGCAGATTCTTGTCCTATCTAGCACGGATTTTGTCGTGAAGAAGGGGGTCTGGCAGAGCGAAGGCGGTGGAGTGAGCAAAAAGGTTAAAGACGGTCGTGCTGCGCTGCCATGCTGCTAGAAATTACCAAGTCTCTAGTGCCCTCGATCTCCACCACTCCTCACCTTCACCTGCACGCACTTCTCTTTTCTCTACCTCTCTCTGATTCAAACACTCCGTCAGACTGTTCTACCCCTTCGACATCAACCTCCTTCCTGAGAATGTTTCGCCATATCAGGAAATCTATGGCTGCCGTCAGGGCAAAGATCCACGACATGGCTCTCCCGAGAGTGAGACGCCTCAAGTTCTGCCTTTTGCGTCGCAAGTCGAAGCAGGCAGTGGATCAGCCTGGTCTGGAAGTAGCACATCCTCTTCCATCGCCACTGATTGACTGGCGTTACTCAATACTGCCTTCGTACTACTACTTCTCGAACGACGTTACTATAGACCCGGGTCCTCCGCCGTACGCCCCTCCTCCGTCGCCTGTCTCTGAAATGCCAACCACAGAGCTTCTTCTTCCAGACGATTGGCGCCTGCTTGCCGAGCGTGACCACCAGCTGGCGAACGCAAGTAGTTGTAAGTTTTACGCGGTATCAATGGAACTCGTACTGACGATTAATGCCAGTCACGAATGTGCAGATGATATCCTTCGTCGAACTGCCTGCTTGGGAGGGCGCAGATCCTACCAGCAACCACGAAACAGACGCAGTACCGCCCCGGACTACTCCTCTTGATCAAGGACGAGTCCTATCTCACCACCGTAAGTTCAATAGACTATCGTTGGCGCTCGCACTGACTATTAGTCTCAGGCATTGATGCGCAGTTGCCCCAACTGAACACACCTGTTGATTCGGAAAGCGCAGAAGGTTCCTCCGCGAACCCTGGCACAACATCATCACTGCCATCTCCACTCGACCACGGACTGGTCAATCCCAACCACGGTAAGTTCTGATGTGACGGAAGGGCCGCTGATACTTGTACTGACAATCCTCAGCCGCGAATTCCCAAACCGTCTTCGAAGATGAGCTTTTCACGGGTGATACCGACCAGTCTGTCCTCCGAAGCGCCGCAATGACCTCTTGCTTCGTGCCAAGATGTTAGAGTCACTGACAGGTCTCAGGTTCGGCGCTGCCTCGTTTCAGACAGAACTCTCGAGCCTGTCATCAAGCCTAAGCGAAGCCGAGACCCTCACAGGGTCGTGGGACACTTTGGATACAGTCTGGGATGAGACACTAGATGGCTCTATGAGAAGCCGTCCTCGCCTCAGCCGAATGGCCACCTTCTTCCCACCGCCTGCCACAGCACCAATCGAGCAGGGAAGACGACGCGGACCTTCTTTCTGGCACGGGGGGTTGCGCTTCCATAGGCGCGGAGAGCAAACGCTGGTGCATGGTGTAGAACTGACTGTGACAGTGGAGAGCGGTGGGGAGATGAGACTGTGATTTCGATCTCATTTGCATGTCGAGCTTGCTTGGTTGTGCATCCGCCGACAAAAATCAGTGCTAAAGCATCGGCCGAGATGACAGTCATGAGCGAGGATGATGGGGAGAGGGGGGTTTGATTTTGATCGCGTTTGCATGTCTGATTTCGCGGTTCTCTTCAGCATAGCCCCTTTCTGATACTTGATTGACTTCTGTTACGATCTGACTGCTTCCAAGTGGGACTATTCCCGAGTGCTTGTTTGTTACGATTCCAACGATGAAACATGGCCCCATCCCCGCTATCGCCTCTCATACAGCTCCGGAGAAAAGTAGATCGAGCCCACCACTGGTGTCGGAAGAGTGCGGTACGTTTCCGCTTTACAACTTCACTTCGTCGTGCGCCTTGAAACCTCACCGACTGCGATTCTCCTCCATGCTGTGATTAGACAAGATTGCTAATACAGAAACGTAGAAATAGATCACCTAGCTGTCGCTACATCTGTAGGGAGCTGAGTGCTCTCCGCGGAGTCAATTCAGAAGTCACGATACTTTTCAAGAGCACCACATTAGGGTCGTGCATTCCATTGACCACTCAAGCCATGGAGCCAGTCGCGCTACTGTTCCGCTTTCCAAATGTACGACTTGGAACCCTTTCATCGGAGCGGGCGGGGAAGAGCTTGGACTGGACTGGGTACGGGATCTCAAATCGTTTTTAACCTATAAACGCCTTCAACCAAACCCTCCGCCCTTTCCCCCTGTAAACATCGCATCCCCACGCCCATTGCTCTGACTATTCCTTTACTACACATTGATAAACATTCAGCAACAACCGCAACACAAAACGCTCCCAGTCCTCGCTGTTTCGACCTCCGACTACCTTTACTGCAGTCTACGCTCCAACATCGCCAAGGCGACCAGTGTCCAAAGCAGCGCACGAGACCGCAACCCTCGAAAGCCTCGCAGTACCTGCTACAGGACCGGTCAGACCGTTGGTCGTCGGGAATTGTTAAGGCCACGTGTGGGGTCGAAGACAGATTATTGATATGTCCGTGATCTGTTCTGCCGGTAATCCATAGTCCCCGGTCTCTGCATCAGCTTCTTGGTCGGCGAGTGGCAAAGACCGCATCCTTTGCGACAAAGTTGCCTGCACAATAACAAGAAAAAGTCCTGGTAACGCGGTTTCACTTGTTCACACTGATCCTGTCGTCTCTAATAGGTTTACCTCCAAACCTCCACACCTCATTACCGTCGCAGCGAAAGATTCAAATCACAATCTGCGCCTCTTCAGACGAGAACGCTTCGTCATAGCGACAGCAACCACAACGAGCACGATCGCAGAAGCACCGCGACAAGGGTGTCACGAATCCCCGGGTGATAAGGTGCGCCACCAGAAGTATCGCAAGAGGCATTCCTTCAAGGCTAACCCATGTCCAACAGTCCATCCAGCGGTATCGACATCTGTATCGTCCACGTCGTTCCTCAGCGACACGTCGGCTGCGCCATCCACAGGCGGCACCTTCGCAGCACCATCCAGCGCATTCCCGGTATTTCCGGTACGGTGTGAACACATTGAACACATAAACATTGCAAGTCAACCACTCTTCCTATTCACAGACATTACGTGAGCAACTTCTCTGCCATCTTCCCCTCAATCAGCAATTCCGCCACATCATCCTCGAGAAGCGTGTCGGCAGCACAAGCTGACACGTTTGTACCTCTTCGACAGCCAGAAAAGAGCCGGACATTCTGCAAGACCAAAGCCAAGTCTCATCGGGGTCGGAAGGCGCTGCGTCAGTAACGCGTCCGCGACGCTTTCCTTGAGCAAGACGATCGTTGCGCCACTCACAACCGGAATTTTCACGCCGCCAGTCTTCATCAACATCTCAGCTCTGCGATTTACGGAGCTTTATCCTCGAAGATCGTTTCAGCCCCTGCACTTTGCCTCAGACCTGTTGCAATTCGACATTGCTCAAACCCCGGGCTCACTCGGAAGCTTTTTACAGGCCTATACACCAGCTCGAAAGACCTAGCGGCCTCCCCAGCAGAAACTCTCCAGCATTTTGGGGGGCTTCGGATGCAAAATCACTTCTCAGTTTTCTCTCCTTCACGACCGTCGACTCCAAACCCCGAGCCCGGCACCATTTTCGGCTCTCCGGCGCCGTCCTTCCTCCACCAGCATCCTTCACCCTTCTTACCAGACCAAGGCTCCTCTCCTCATTCCGCCCCTGCCGAAGACTTTGAGGTCGAAGAGCCGGTCATGGATCCTCTCATGCCTCACTTTATCCTTCCCAACCTCCTGCTCAAAGCCATCCTCCTCATTCTTCTATTCCTGGTCCTCTCCCCAGTCTTCCTTATCTTGTTCCTTCTCCTGCCGCACACAGCCTCCACCACCGACAATTCAGCAATGCAAGGCATGTCTGGGCCACTGGCGGGACAGGGCATGGCGCAGGGTCCTTATGTACCGGCGCCAGTGGGACCACTTGTGTCTGTCGCGGGGGTGACGTCGACGACGCTGGTGGCAACGTACAGTGCTTCGTCTACTGCTTCGACTACACCAGCCATAACAAGCCAGGCCCAACAGCCAAAAGAGCAGGAAGAATACGCCCCTTGCGCTGTAGGAAAGGCGTCTTGTTGTGAGAGGGCGGACGAGCATGGCGTTGGCGTCGCGTGTGAGATCGGTAAGTCTCCTACTTTCTCTCACATTGTGGGGACCTGCTAACGCGATCAGCATTGTCCCCCTTCTCCGATCATGCCGAGTTTGTGTCCGTTTGTACTGGTGCGGTCAAGGCGCCCTTCTGCTGTGAGGTGGAAATCGTTTTCGATGGGAAGGAGCTGGTGAGAAGGGCGAAGTGCAAGGCGCTGGAGGACCAGAAGGAGCATGATCAGAAGAGACAGCACGATGAGGACCAGAAGAACGACAGGAACAAAGAGCACAACGGATAGCAGATGGAGGACACGAGGCGGACGTGACGGACGGTGCCGTGGGGGGTTGCGGAGGTAATAAGAGCGTGATACTGGACGGTGATCGACGGAAACGCGGTCTAGGGGAGGAGCGCGCTGGAGTCATGGTCGAGGTTTGTTGGAGCATATTTGGTGCCGCGATTTAACGTCAGATAAAAGCTTGTTGGAATCAAGCAGTCCGAGATTTTGGGCTTTACGCGTATCCTCTTTTGCTGCGTGGTGCTCTGATGCAATTGGTGTTGTCAAGTAATCCAACTCTAGCGGTACTGTGATAACCTTGGCTGGTTCACCCTCTTGATTCTATCTCCGCATAGTGACGCCACTGGGTGCAGCATTCGCGCCACTTTTAGGTCGATTGCTGGGTTCTGGTTTCCCGCCCCTTGCTATATCAGAGTCCGCCTCGAAGACTGTCGTGGTAACATCTGTCCCCATGTTATACTGCAGCTACACAATATTGGGGATATACAGAGCCTCCAAGCAGCGAGAAAAGCTAATACATCAACTCCGCTTGTCCATGTGACATTGTTTGACGTGGAAACCGAGCAGACTGGATAAAGGGTGGAAGATAATGTAGCCCCTCGCTATAACCACCCTTCCCATCCATCAACCACTCAATGTCGCGATCCGACATATCTTCTCAACGACTCGTCCTGGTTTTCTGTAATAGATCTCGAAATATGCAGCTATTATCCCTCTCCATTGCGAATGTGAAACGCCCGCATGGGTCAAGCTAGTCATCCTGTGGTAACACTCGCCGCAGTCTAAGTGTGCACCCCACGACTGCGGACACGGCCCAAGCACCAAGCCGGAATGGAGGGTACCATACTGACGCCGCCCCCATCGATGCTATGTTCCAACCCCAAATCACGAAAATGTATTTTCGACGCGGGTAACCCGACGTTTTGTCTTGTGGATATAAGACTGCGTCTAGAGGCTTGTGATGACCTCTCGCTACACTGCTAGATGGGCCCGCCACCGTGGGCAGTCGCTGGACAAATGCTGTGGCCGGCGGCGTGACAAATGTGCGTTCTCGTAAGGGCACGTGTCGGGGGCATGACATGCCCTATGATGAAGCGTTCGGGGCGGAAGTCGTGGTGGTCTGGGGCTGCTAGTCCCAATCTTGGAGGCCAGATTTCTAGGTAATCGCACCGCACGGGGGTATTGCGACACCAGACTGGGGCTGAGAGTACGGTCTCGGGGTTGGGCACTAGTTTGGGGCACCAATGCGCCAGTAGCCCCCCCGGGGCGAGATCGGGTTGTGGGGGTGGACGGGCCACAAGACATAAAGCTATGCGGGAACGTGATTGACCGTAATCAGCACTCCCATCGCTGTAGGCAGGGCTTGAATGGGTTCTTTCGATTCGTCACAAGCTATTGAACAGGAAAAGCCCTCATTTTAAAGCATTGTTGACTTCAACTGTCTGCCCACCACCCTAGATTTTCGTGGGCGTGAAGCTCGTGGGCTGCAGTGGTGACGGCATCTCGTCTTACGTTGACTCGAGGGATGAAACGCCGCTAATGGTGTACCACTAATGGTGCTATTGCAGTACCTTTGTGTCTACATTTGGCTTTCCTTCATTACGTGTGGCTCAATTGAGCACTGGTATAGTCAGGCTATGCTTAAACTATAACATGTTCAGCAGCTACGCCCCGGAGCTTACTAGCCGCAACCAAATTCCGGCGGTTTGTGGCAAACCTCACTCAAACAGTGCGCCGGAGAGCCAGCATGAGACTGCTGCCGACAAAGTGGGTAAATGCAGAATCTAGGAATGTTTTGGAGTGTTGAAGATGCTTGTCGACTTCAGAATAAGCCTTTGAACAAGCAATCGGTCCAAAGCTATCGTTATCTAGCTTGACGTGCTTTGTGCTTAGGCTGAGCTGAGATGGCGCGGTGCAGTTCGTGATATCGTGGAGTTTGCACTCACTACCCTGATCACGAACATGTTACAAAGAGCAGCGAAGTCAGCCGTGGTCGTTCGACCTGATAAGCAGAGCAGACTTGAATTTCTGCAATGCCTGGAACTTCAGCGATATCTTGCACCTATATCCCTCGACGAGCAATTCCCGGGGTAATAAGTCCAGAGACTGGTCGATGGGGGCCATGTGGCGAGTGGACTGACATAGTTCTGGACAATATTCGTGCGCAAGCGGTCATTTCATCGGAAGAAGCACAACGGCCGGCACTGGTTAAACGGTAGTGGAGATAAAGGGTGCATTGAGTTGAGGTACAAAGTCATCTGATAGATACTAGGCCTAACATCTTTTCCAATGAGGCTGGTACTTCATTGATCTACTTTGCCGCTGTACACCATGCCTCCAAGCACTGCGGTCGAGGTCCTTCCTGTAGGGAGGTGTGCTGCCTTTTACCCCCACCACAATTTGACTCTTTGCAGGATCGCGGGTCCTTCATTCGTCTGCCTGTCTTTGAACCGCAATAGCTCTAGCTCTGCGTCGCTTGCGGTCGACGTCTCTCTCGACCTCGTTAAGCACAGCTGACCATTTGTCTACAATGATGACATGTGCTGGAGGTGCGTGCATATGTATTGGCAGAGCTCGGAGGGTCTCCACAAATCCTGCCACCACAGAAGGGTGTGAGAGCCCCTGGCCACGAGCCAGAATGGCGAAGTTGAGGGTTGTGATCTCTTCGGGAGTGATACTACTCGGGTTCAGACCCCATGGACAGGGATTTATGAAGGATTGTCATTGTTAGCTGACTGGACCCTGCTTCTGGAGTTGCCCACTCACCTTTACATAATTCAAAACAGTATGGATTTCCTGCAAATCATCTAAATTCCGAGTCATCATGCTGCAGAAAAGTGTCCAGGCTGTGTCAGCCGACAGATTTGCACTATTGTGATAGAAAAATTGCCGCAGGACGCTTTCCTCGTATTTCGCCCACGCCGAAGCATCATGTTGTGTAATAGCCGTCTTGAGAGCCTCAAAGCAGCCCATCATGAAATCCGAAGGGGATTGGCTCTTTTGCAGGACTTCAGTGTCCTGGTTTCGCTCTTCACCACTAGTCCGAGGTAGCGCGCTTGTCCAATTTGTAATTGAATGTGCATTCATATCGTGCACTGCTGACGGAGCAGTGTTGATGCTCGATGCCAGTCTGACACTGCGTTCTAGCGTGATTGTAGTTGTCACTCCACCAGAAAGCTGCGAACTGCCAGCAGTATTCAGAACCTGTCTGTAGTGGCGGGAAAGAATATCGTGGATTTTGGCGTCACGCATTCTCGGTGTTGTTGTGATAGTAGCGCTGTCGTCTCTGAATTGTTCAAAGAAACAAATTCGACCCGCTTGAATGCTATCGCCTGCGTAAACCCGGCTCAGATCAGGATTCACTAAAACTTCATATGAGATTGTCATGCGCCTGGTCTCCAAATGTCTCGGGCTTCTAAACCTTGCGATAGCCCGTGCTACGTAGTCATTGTATTCAAGAGCCGTATACGACTCGCAATAATCTTCCACCGTAGCATTGGCCAAGACGTCGCCACTTCTGCGACCAGGTCTCCCGGCTTTGCGAAGTTTGCGGATGTCGATGCGATGAGAGTCTTTTGGGACCAGGCCAACAAGTAGTCCGTGCTGCTCGATCGGAATACCATCCAACTGCTCTTCAACAAGAGCCAGACGTTTTAATGGTGGCTTCTGAACTTTGTGGAGCCTTTCATCATCGCTTATGGTAAATGCCCTGACACGGACGAACTTTATGGCATCGTACAGGAAACGAGGGTATGAGATCGCGATGAGGGTGAGGTTAAAAGCAAGTTTTGATATGGCAAAGTTGTGGTTGATCTCGACGTCAACCTCATTCGTTTCCACCGCTTCAAGCGTTTCGCTTCTGGCGTGAGGCGCGGGGTCCACAGGCATGATCCAAGAGAGCGGAAGGCACAGCGAGGTCTTCGGAAGATCGGAGAACGACAAAGAGCGGCTGGAACGTATGGAGAGAATTGATGCTAGTGGACGGAACAAAGGCTGAGATCAAAAGGCTGAGATCAAAAGGCTGAGATCAAAAGGCTGGGATCAAAGAATACCTTACAAGTGCAATGCGATAAGCGCCGGCGCGGGAACCTTGTACACACTTGGGTCATTTTTACCCACATGTGTTGAAAATCTTGTACCATTTGGCCCTTCGATCTGATCTCAACCTTTCTGTAGTTGATCATCCAACTGCAATTTGTTCGAGACCTTTCAGACTTGCAAGAATGCGATCTTGCGAAAGAACAAAAGGGGTTCCACTTCGCCCGATAGAAAGGCAATTACTCGCCCTGGAAAATCTCCGCACATGTGAACGCGGGACCAGCAGTCAATCCAGGATAAGAACGGCCGGTCCACGGCTACCATTCAGCGCCGCGCTGAGGGAATTTTGCGACGCCTCTTTTTCAGATCAAGGTAAGCGATAGTGTATTCCTAGCACTCCAGAACTGACAACCATACAGAAACAAGCTCCATGCGACATGAGGAGCTCAGAGCACACGCTGCAAGTGATCTGGACAATATCCAGTGGAAGCATTCAAGTACGAACATTTTGTCTCGTGACAAAGCCATAGTGCCAACAGGGCCACCATCAATGACCACGTCGAACATATCCCACCCGGAAGGTCAGCCAGGACAGCTGGTCGAAGACCCTTCTCCAGAGGGTACACAGCAGAGTCGGTCTGACGCAGGTATTGTGCCCTCCGAATCGGGCAAAGTACCGACACAACAGCTACTGGCCGCCACACCGTCTCTACACGTTGCGATGTCGCCACCAGAAAGTGTGGGGGAGGGGCCCATTGCCCTCACAGATCAGCCACGACAGACTCGCTCGAGTCTGAAACCGCTCTTCTACGACTATATGATAGCACCAGCACCGAAGCTAGCAGTGACTCCACAACACGAGCCTGTGATGAGCAAGCAGTGGGAACAATCAGTCGGCAAGCCTCATACCGCTGTGGTGTCCGTGAACTTGGGTCAGATCGATCATACCACAGTAATATCAGAGCCAGCTACGATATCCGCAACAAAAACGACGCCACAGCGTGAGCATATTGCGGTTGAGTCGCAAAAGAGAGTAGTCGAAAAGGATCTGACTACCTCAGAATCCACACCACAGCATCAAACCAGTGGGGACACAGTGGTATCCAAGCCAGCCGAGACCATGGCAATAAAGCGCACAATGAGCTCGCAATACACAAATGTTGTGGTTGAGCAGCAAAAGAGAGCAGCCGAAAAAGGCCTTGGGGGTGACTCGGATCTTATACAGCAGGATCAGACCAACGGAGGCATAGTGTCATCGGGGCCAGCTCAATACCAGCACGAGAACAAACAGCCAATGCACAGCCTGTTCCTACAACAAGTGACCAGGAGAAGAAGCTGGCCGGAAAAGGTTCTGCTGTCGTCGAATCTACACGACAAAATCAGTCCGGTATAACCACAGCGACATCAGAGCCAGCAAAGGCGTCAGAAACAAAGCGAGTAGCCACTACACAACGCAAAGAGGTTGAGATTGAGCAACAAAATGGAGCAGAGGAGGAAAGTTCCGCTACTTCAGAGCAGTCACTACAGACTCAAATCTTCGGGAGTACATTGCTCTGGGATCGAACTCCGACGCCAACAACAGAACGCTTGGCGATACAGAAGAGAGTCCTTGCCGTACAGTCACACCAAGACAGCTTGCCTTCTGTAGGATCATCCAAAGCACAGCAGAATCACTTTGAAGTGCGCTCTCCCCTTCCCAATCCAAGCAGAGCTACAGCGAGGCGGGAAGAGGAGTTAATACAACGCGTTACTGCCTCTACGCCGATGCAACAAAATTCAAATATAGTCGAGCCTACTTCTTCCAGCCTGCCACAGCAAGATCGGGTGACTTTGAGCTCGTTGAACGGGGCCCTATTCACACCTCCTACGAGTCAACCCTCAGTAATTCCACGAAATGCTACTGGCTTTATTCAACAACATGAAAGAGCAGCCAAAATAAATTCTGCTCCATTAGCTCAGCTCCAGCAGATCGATCCGGATGTAAGCACTTTGGCTTTGATACCGAATACGTCGCTGGTGGGTCAATGCTCAGAAGTTTCCCAAACTGTGCTCGCCTCGAGGTCTCCGCCAGAAAATCTGAGCACAGGAGGTCCTGATGGTACCAATCAGCCACGGCAAAGTCATGTTATCTCACAACAACGAAGGACAGCCAATGTAGGCCTAGCTCCACCAAGTCATTCACCGCAGACTATTTCAGCAGCGAATACATTGACTGCTACTCCAGTCACTGCGCCGACAAGCCAATACCCGGCAATTTTACAAAGTGCTCCTGCGTCCATAGCACAGAATGACAGAGCGACCGAAAGAGGCTTTGCTGTCCCAATCCAGCTATATCAGGCTCATTCAACAGCAAGTATGTTGAATAAAGTCCCACCCACAGCACTTGCAATACAACGATCGGCGATGCCACTTACTCTATCAACCCCCCAATTACAACAGGGAAGACTGCCCGTCAGTGCCTCGCCTCAAACCCTACAAGCCAAACCGAACACAACATCGTCGCCATCCCTCTCGACAACCTTGCTAATGAAAAACGAAGCAGTGATCCGTCAACATGATCTTGTTCCTGGACTACAGCGACGAATATTGCCCCCTATAAACTCATCTCAACAACTGCAGATTGGCTCTCGTATACGTTCATCGCCCCTCAACCCAGCCGTCCCGCAGCGTGCTTTTGCCCCTGAGCCGCCACAAAGAAGTCTTATGAGAACACGCCTTACTGGGGCAGAGCAGATTCCGCCAACAGATCCGATAGCATTGTTTTGCAGACCAGTTGGAGCGCCATCAATACTGCCATCATACATATCTCCTTCCCGGCGGCGATCAGACGAGGATCGGACACGTGAGGGCTGGGCCTCGTTCGCCACGCCGCCATGGGAGCTGCCACGGCGGTCGACGGAGTCTACATCACAAGCGCCTGCAGTAGTGGAACGGGTCCCTAAATTGAATCACACCGGCCACTCCAATACGGAATCTGAAATTGGCGAGGCAAGGGGCATCTCGAGCATGGGCTTCACAATACCTACACAGAATCACCGACGAGAAGAAGTCATGAGACAACCCTTCGGCCATGAGCGCGATGATGTTTTCGATCCCCAAAGCATCGATACACATCGAGGTGGAGAAGCTGTCTCTGTTGCCGGGAGACGATCGAGGGAGGAGTTTGAGGAAGGTCAGCCTGGGTCACTGGCGAGGCCGGCTAAGAACAGGAGATTGTTGCAAGCGCCGCAGAGAGGGGCACCGCATACACGTGGATGGGGACAGACTCGCTGATGGTTGGCTGAGTCGCCAGATATGCGGCCAATGAGCTGCTAGTCAAGGGAAATCGATATCCGCAATCTACAGGTCCTGTGTAGCTGGTGTCGGTATTTTATCCACTTTTGCTTCCGGCTTGCAGCGGCGACCAATGGCGACCGCCTAGATCTGTGGGTCTTATATAATCTGACTTGACTACATACCAGGAGAAAGCTATCCCATCGCCTATGGTTCACGAAGATTGCATGGGATCGAGGATGCTTGGTACTGTTCGCGAGTGGGTGCTCGTGGGGTGCGTTCTATGGAAGCTTTGGCTTCAGCCCCGATCGTCGTTGCAGATTTGTTTGAAACCTCACAATTTTAATCATGTTCAACAAAGTCACGTGATAGCTGCTAGTCTCCCGCGAAGATGATGCGAGGGACACAAGTGGGTCATAACAATATTTCATTGTAGCCTCGGTCTTTTGTCCGTCCTTGATGTGCTATTCTCTTTCTCCTTCGATTGCACCGCCGACGTGCTTTGGGTTTCGATGCTCAACTATGCCCCATTGATCTCACTGTCCGCGCACTCTTTTTCCTCTGCCATCGTGGGGGTGGCTTCGTCTCCTTCGCTAAGCTCTTGGATCCTCGACAATTGAGTTGTTTTGGATGCCATCTGATCTTCTCCCATCACGATCGGCACGGGCTATTGAGAGCGCTCAGTATAGTCAAGGGCAGCCACCAATGTCTCCACGTCCTCTGGACACCGGATGGTATGCCGAAGCCATAACAGCCTTTGAACGAATTCAAGGACTACAGAAGGCTGTATTATCCCTCTTCCACCTGCCAAAACCGCTCTATTGATTTTTAAATTTCTGCTGGCGCGGTGGCTTAGTTGAGGTGGTCTCTTAACAGCTCGTAGATGGGCGACTAAGAGATGAAGTTAGTACAATGTATCATGCGATTCTGCCCTCAATTCCCTTATGGCTAGTGTCCATCGGTCGAGAGATGGCCTTTGAGAAAATGATTCATGAGGCTTTTGAAGATAAGACCACACAGTGACGGAACAGAAGTGGTTTAGAACGTTGTCGTTGAGCCTTCTCCATATGGCGGGGTCCTTGCTCAACAAGCCTCGTCTGACCTGCGTGGTAGTGAACTTGTAGAACTGCTTTGAGATTCCTGAACAGCGTGTGGCCCCGAAGCGATCCTGCGCGGCGAATAGTAGGTTTTGCGTTGTATTAGCAGTGTGATGAAGACAAGAAGAACGTGGCTTCAGGGGCGTTCTCGCAATAATCACGTGTCACAATGTCCTCAGCTCTCCTGTCTATGCGTCACACGACTACCATCACTCTTTGAAACGGACTTTACAGAGGGAGATCTAATCTACCCACCTCTTGAGCACCATCACCATTCTAGCAGGTCTGAGACAAGGCAAAAATTGCGAAAATGCTGATATGTGGCTGGAATCTGCGTATCCATATGACCGACGAGCAGAGCATAGGCCTTTAATATCTGCCCGAATGCCAATTGGACACCAGCAGGCACCTGAGGCTGCTCACAGAAGTGGCCAACGACTCTATAGCCAGTGCCAGCTCAGCCCTCGGCGCCTATTACGATCTCTTTGCGAGTCAAGGCTAGTCAGGGTTCCTCAACTCCTTTTCAGGGCTGCCTAGACATTAGAGGCACGCAGAGTTGGATCTGCAAATCTCCTAGGACTGGTGGCAAGAGGTAGAAACGCAATCGGCTTGACTCTTCCGGGCAACAACGGTGATTCACATTCTGTTCCGGCTCGCTCCGGCGACGGAAAGCCCTTTCCTAAGTATCTGCTTTTTTCGTTGTCCCTACTGCCCTACAGTTAAGACTATCTCCATTTTCTGAGACCTCACAACATTTCTGGTTCACTGTTGGTAATCAAAAGCCACGGTTGACACTTCATTGCATGACCGCTGTTGTCATTGTTCCTTGCCTAATAAGCTAAAAAAAAAAAACTGCTTTCCATTGTTTAGACTCTTTCAAATCTTGCATAGCACGAAACAAGCACTGGTCGTAAAGGCTTATGGTGAGCGGGGCGACAACTCGGCTGGACTTCCCCAACGTCCTTGTAAAGCAGCTAGAGCTTTGATCATATTAATATGGTCGTGTTATGACTGCAGGATGTGAGAGCCGAAGCCAAATACATTGACCACAAGCATCAGCTAATTCCACCGCTAGCGAGCCCGGTAACGATCCTAGCTGTGGCACCTATGAACTCATGCACAAGCTCTTCTCGTTGTGCTGCTGTGTCTCTTACACAAATACTGACCCAATGGCAGCTCAACCGCCGACTTCCTGGAGTCTCGGAACTTGCGTTATCTGTACTGCGGTACTGCTCGGGTCCATTACCATCGGTCCATTACACCTCTCAGCATAGTCGAGCATGGCTACCAACAGCTTGATCTTGCTTTGTGAATCTTCCGGCCAGCCAATTGAATGCTGAGCCCTGAGCGGTCTCACGAAGTGGATCAGGATGAATGGGCTCGGAACCTGTCTTCCCCGTGCGAGGATGGCACTATTGAGCTCATGAATTTCTGCGGGAGTGATTGCTTGCTTAGGCTTGCTTTTGAAGAGTCCATATGATATTGACTGCTGTTGAGTTAGCATATCACATCATCTAGCATTTGTTCTACTCACATTCAAGCACCGCATTGCAATACCCTCCTGTAGAGGTTCATCCATTTTCCCGGCCATTATGGTCGACAAGATTCTCCAGGAAGCGCTTGGGGACAGATTTGCACAGTTATGAAATATGAGTGGCCTCAGGAATTTTGCCTTGATGTCTCTCATTGTTGCAGGATCTCGTGAGGTGATGAAGCACTTGATGGTCGGCATAAAGGTCTCGAAGAACCAATCGCGAGAGGGCAGAGTCTGCTCATTGAACTGCTCGCTGGATTTGGGAGGCGAAGCCCTTGGCTCTGCAGCGGTATCAGGAGTGGCAATCCTGCGAATGGAGGTCTTGCCCCCAGCGTTTGTAACGAGTTTAAAGTGTCGTTTCATGACAGAGGTGATCACCTTGGAGACCAATCGGCCCTGACTTATAGTGCGCTTGCAGTCATCCCTGTATTGGGGTACAAAGAAAATGTCCGAGACAAAAATTCGGTGGCCGACACAAATGCCCTCCTCATCCGGGTCCAACAAGACTGAAAAGTCGATTCTGCTATGCTCAATAAGTAAATCCTCGTAACTCCAAAATCGTGCGACGACCAGTGCAACATGGTCATTCCATTTTAGGACTGGAATCGGGTCATGCGTATTCGCTATGCTTTCTGATGTCTTCTGAACTAGTCCTTGGTACGGGCTTTTAGGGCGAAAAACCATATCCGCCCCTAGGTAGTCGAAGTCGAGCGGTGCAAAGCCTACGACTAGGCCAAGTGGACCGCTGCAATCGCTATCCAGATTTTCTTCGACAGGATCTAGAACTCTAAGTGGAGGATTTTGAAGGTGGCGCACGGTACGTGACTCGACACGCCTGAAACCCCTCACTCGAACAATCTTCGGCTCGTCGTACATTGGCGGATAGGAGATTCCTATCTTTGCGCTGTTTATTGCCAATTGAGAAGGGGGAAGATGGGTGCTACGAGGGTCCATCTCCAGTGCATTTGGCCAAGTCATCTGAGGTGGTCTGTCTCCCATGGTAGGCGGGAAGCAGACCGAGAATCTTTGGGGATGCGCCTAAGGACGAGGTATGGTTAACAGAAGTGTGCTGAGTCCAGAGCAAATACTCAAGCTGGGAACGAAGCAAGCACGGGCTTACACGCTGATGGAGAGAGAGCGTAGCACAGTGTCAAGCACGGACTTGGGGGCACAAGCCGCAGTGTAATATTATCGGTGACATGCCAGGGCAACTCTACAGTAGGTAACCTTCCATAAGACTCATAGTGGAACCCCCTCCGTTCATCAGGAAGCGGCAAAATGGCATCAAAAGATAGGGATACTCAAGTCCGGCTCATGGAGCAGCAACTCCTTGCCCTCAACGAGCTGTGCGGACTGGACTTCCCCCTCCGATGAATCTTGAACTGTCACCCGCAATGCCAACTTCGGTTCAGCTGCACCTCAAAGCGACAGTAGAGAAGATTTGTGCATGCTTCGCTCCCGATCAGCGTAAGTCTGGCTGCACTTTCTCTTTTTCCAAGCTGATCAGGCACAGAAGCGCGCGAATGGGCCTATCAACAACTCGACCTAGTCCTAGAGGAAAGATTCAATACACGATCAGCTAACAACCCTTCGAATTGTAGCTCGTCAGCGCTGCCAGCTCAACCAACAGTCAATTCCATATCACAAATGCCTCAGTCTGGCAGAAATCCAGAGCTTTCGCATGTTGGAGCACACTACCCAGCCTGTTACAACAGCACACTCAGTGCCAGTTATGGTTCCAATCAGCTGCAAAGCCTAAGCACGACTGCACAAGCCGACCATGATTATAGCCCCAGTGCCAAGCACAACATCAAAATCGATCCTGGTCTGCAGTATCTAGGCTCAGATCAAGATGAACAGCCTACCCATGGGCGCCTGGGCACGAACTCTTACGGATCCAGTGGGAACATGCCGTCGAATGAACAAATGATAGCTCGCTCAAGACATTGGAACACTCTTCTAGGCAAACGAAAAAGAGACAACCCTGAGGGGCAGTGACAGCTGCCGAATGAATAAAAAGCCAAAGATGTGCGACCGGGACAAAGGGGCCTTTTGTAAGACCGGCAGACCAACCATGAAAGGAGTAGACGGAATCGTGACTGTCCGATAGACAACTGGGTCGTTATGCTGGTGGAGTTCACATTTCACGATTTTAGAAATCTACAAGCACAGTGTGAAACTTGCAGATCCATTTTCATTGCTAGCATACTCAGTCGGCTGATCTCTTTCTCTGGTGCTCTTCGTTGAGTGCTTAGAGCCCTGGTATCTGCTCCGTATGCGTTTCCATACGATCTTGATCCATCTCGTTTGGCATAGGCTGGTGACAACTCTCGGCATAATTGAGAGCAGCCACCCATGCCTCGACCGAGCTTGACTCCTCGCGCTCGATAGTATCACGAAGTCGTCGAACAAATTCAAACACTGTAGATGGATGTGAGATCACTCTGTGGCGCGCCAGGATGGCCTGGTGCAGTCTCTGGATCTCATAAGGCATGATGGGCGCAAGGCTAACGTGATTCCCGTGGGTCTCGTGTATGAACGACTGAACATGAAGGTCAGTGTGGTAGCTTCTCCAGCTCTGGTATCACTCACATCCAAACATTTCATCGCCATATCCGCTTCCCCGATATTGTCCCAGGGTTGCATGATAATGCCTAAGAAGATTGACCAGGCAGTCTTCGGAGTTACTGTCGCGCAGCTTTGAAACAGTAGTGGTCTCAAAATGTGCTTCTGGAGTTCCTCAAACGCCTCCGAGTCTCTGCTCATGATGGCATACTCCAGAGTCGTCTTGGACTGGTCCCAGAGCAGTCTTGAGGCTGCGTTCCGAGAGGGCGATGCCATCGCCACATCCACAGCCCCTGTACCAATACGCTGCGGAGGAGTGTTGATTATCCTGGGCATGGCATCATAATCCGCAGTCTGAACTGGCTGCGACGGCAAAAATGAGCCTGTCGTGAGGCTGTAGTGTCTGTCAAGCTCTTCATGAATCTTTTCTGAAGCTCTCTTCGTTACAGTTGACACAGGGGCATCATGGTCCATGTAAGGCGGCAGGAAGAAGACTTCCTTGATCGAGACGGTATGACCTTCGCAAAGGCCTTCTTGATCCGGATGGAGCAACGCGAAGAAGAGAGCTTTTCTTTTTCGTCCAACAAAGAGAGGTAGCGCATATTTTGCGATGACTCGAGCGAAACGGCGGCAGTCGAATTTTATAGTCGGAAAACCCCGCCCATACTCCCTGGCGCGTGTACCTGGGATATTCTGACCCATTCCCTGATAAGGGCTACCAAGCTCAAAAACCTTGCCAGATCTGAGCAGATGGGAGTCCAACGGAATATAGCCTACGAACAGGCCATGTTGTTCCACGGGTACATCCTGCAAATTCGATTCACAGGGACTCCAAATGCTGATCGGAGTTCGGAAGGAGCGCTGCAATCGCTTCAGGTCACTGCGCGTTTGCCACCCTCTCACGCGAATCCATTTCAACTCCAATTCCTCGCAGCGGTAAGGGATTGTTGTCACCACAAGTGCGCTATTATATGCTAGTTGAGTTTGCCAAAAGTTGTGGCTCGGTTCCATCTCGAGCGCACCCCATCTCCGTGGTCGGGGCGCCGGGTTATCCATAGGATATCTGGTGATGACAGTAGATAATCAAGACTTGTGAAGAACAACAGGTGCAGGGAAGGCCTGTGACAGGTGATGTTAGCGAGAGAATGACAGAGAAAGGAAGGAGAAGGCCGCACAGCCTAGAGGGTCGCCGAATTGGGTATGTTTCACAGCTGTTGCCCAGGCTCCACTTCTCTTCTCACGCGATCCACCACCGTGTAAACACCTAAACAGCCGCTCTACAACCAATCTGCTTCTTTGTTAGTAATTCAACATCCAACAATTTCTGCCATACGCGAAGATGGCTCCTGACGGCGAGGATATTCGGCATGAATTGAGCGAAGGGCAAATCATCGCCCTTTATCAACTTTGCTATTGCCGGCTGGGTCCGGGTCCCGGACTTGATCAACCCCTGGGGTCATTGACTACTTCTCCACTCCGATTTAGCACCATAGTGAGCAACTATTGCGATCACTTCTCGCCGAGTCTGGGTTAGTCAAGCTTTACGCTTCTTGGCGCGATCTCAATCTGACCAACGTCAAGAAGCAGGTAAAAAAGCGTTGGAAGGTTTCGAACTACTGGCCGGGGGAAACCTTGACACAATAATTTGGGCACCACGACAAAGT
This sequence comes from Myriangium duriaei CBS 260.36, assembly GCA_010093895.1. Taxonomy (NCBI): domain Eukaryota; kingdom Fungi; phylum Ascomycota; class Dothideomycetes; order Myriangiales; family Myriangiaceae; genus Myriangium; species Myriangium duriaei. The sequence goes on from ML996095.1 coordinate 290,494, forward strand.
CCTTTCATCATATCCACGTTGGTGCCGCAACAAGTGACCGGCAATGCCTCGTCATTGCTGCCGTCGAGCGAAGTTGAAGCAGCAGAAAATGTGACAAGGACATCAGTAGTGCCAATCAGCACTCTCTCCAGAGAAGCACCTACGTCGATACGACCGATCCAGAAATCCATCAGCACCATACGGCCCACCAAGGACACTCACAACGAGGTGAATTCCACCAGCTATTTCGACAGCATGGGTCGCTTATCTCAAGGCGTCCAAAGTAACATCGAGCAGGACCCACAGAAACGCCACGTCGCTGAGCCACCTTACGTGAGATCTTACTACGACGAAGAGGCTAATGATCCAGGCTCTTTGGGAACTGTTCTACGTAAAAGGAAAAGGGACCGCTTCGAGCAGGAGCAAGAAGTACCAAGCAGGTACAAAGAGAGAAGACGATATATTTGGGACTCAGAGTCTTTCTTGAAGAGCAGCAGACCATGAAGCGGCAGACCGACAATGAAACATGACGGGAGGACACATAACTAGCTGACTGCCAGCACATTCGGCTCTTTCTACTGGCAGCGTAGCCGCCACCAGGGAGACCATGTCTTTGCACGAGGCTGCTTTTTGCCAGCACATTTCAATGAGGGCCTAATCTTCCCTGCTGCCGCTCTCTGTTCGCGACGGTTGGCCCAGAATCATGCCTGGACTTGCCTCTAGCCGACAAGGACACGTGGCCGGTCTCGGCGACTAGAATAACGCACGGATAGGGCTGAAATGAAATATATTTGCTTTGTGTGGGGACGATTCCGCTAGTTTTAGGCATGCTCCGTGCGTAGACACATTGAGGTAAGGTCAGCTTCTTTCACTGCATCTACTTTCATTTACACTATAGGTCATACAGCTACGACGAAATATTGGCTGCAGTGTACACTGCACTCAAAGCTGTTAATCCATGATCAGTGCCTCAAGAATGCCGCAGGCAAGTCTAATCACGGTTCGATGCCAGGTGGGACAAGTTCCTGTGGTGTCGACTGTGGGGAGCCGAGAGCCTTTCATGGCTCTAGAACCGCCACTTCTGTCCCCACCACCGCTTAAAAGCTATCGAAAACGGTAAAACAGACCAGATATCGGAGGCGACTCCGGCAGGCGCGATGCTCCGCCACTCTTGCCGCATTGAGTGACTACCATGCCCCGTGACATTTGGATTTGCCTATTTCCGTCTAGTCGTTTTCAGGACAAGTATGTAAGCCGACACTACTTAGAAACAAGTCCAACAGGTAAGAATATGTGAAGATGATTTGCACACCATTGCTCTGATGGAGACGTTAAAGACTTTGGATTTGCTGACGAAATCATAAATAAGGTTGGCAGGGACGGTAAGGAGGACCTCGACATTAGCAATCACCGACGACTCACTTTCGGTAGAAAGCATAAAAGATGAATAGGAGCGAGCGTTCAATCACACACCCACGTGACGACGTTGTGCGTTCATCAGCAGGTGCCAATGCGAGCCGGTGCCCCCAAACCCGAAAGCGGTGGAGAAGAGGACGACCCCAGTAACGATAGCCAGTACAACGATGGTATGTCGGGAGCTGAAATAGCTAGGTAGCACGGAATATCTCTGTGCGTGGTCGAAGTTTATCCTAAGTCGGAGAAGCAGTGAAAGAATAACCTGCATTGACTAGGGGTATATCTCATACTGAACTTTAAACAGAGTGCATAGAAATCATGAATAGCCAAGCACGAAACAGTCCCTTCTGCTCGCCTTCAAGATGAACATGACCTAATCTACGAACAGACCCAACTGTCTTCGTCTCTTGTACGCCGATGATGCGCTATTATCATAGTAGATTGGGCCTGCTGGGGCGATGTCAGCCCCATCATTCGATTGCGCCGCTCCTGTGCTGTGTTCCAATCGCTTCCGGTTGTGGCTCAGCGCCATTGTAGCGCTATGTCCTTCCCCTAGAGAAGAGCTTTGTTGTCGCCGCCCAGGCTGGAAGTCCGCGGGAGTCAAAGTCTTCCACCCCACTATGGTTATCGGCTCCCTATCATTGTGGTCCGAGGTCTCTCTTACGAGATCATTGGCGGGAGGATTACTCGGAACTCCATTCCGACTCATGGCAGAGGATGAGGACGGAGAAGTCGTTGGACTTGCAGCAGACGGTTGGGGGTCTATCACAGTCAGAGAAGTAGAGGTTTGAGCCAGTCGAGGATTCCTCCTACCAGATGAAGATCGGATTGGTACTCCCTCTGCCAGTTCAGGTCCGTAGTGTTGTTTCAAGACGGGGCGGATCACGTCGGAGCATGAATTCGTGAAGAACAAGGCGGTAGCCATATCATCCCGGTATTGAGGCAGGAAGAAGACTTGGTCTCTTGATATACGGTGACCGTTGGGAATGCCTTGTTCGTCAGGAATGAGTAGTAGCTCATAGTAAACCTTTGTCTTCGAAAAGAACGGTGTATGGAGGTCTTCGAACCGAGCTACAACCAAAGCAACATGACTGTTCCACTTTAGAGTCTTGAACGCGCTGCAATATCCACCGGCGTTCGTGCTTGAATCCACTTTGAACCACTCCTTGTATGGACTACTATTCCTTGAACTAAGACCAAGAAGGTCATAGTATACGGGTGCAAATCCTACTATCAGGCCGTGCTGAGCTTTAGGAACGTTATCCAAGTTCTTCGCATGGGAACTCAGAGCCTGCGGTGGCCTTTTATGGAGAGATCGGATCGCATTCGTGTTAGCGCGTTTCCACGCATGCACACGAACAAACATTTGTTCGTCATATTCGGAAGGGAAAGGGATCGACAACAAGGTGCTGTTGAAGGCTAAACGTTCTGTTGGAAAGTTCGTGTGTGATTCCAAGTCCAACGGGTAAGATCCAAGTGCTGGGGGCGGCGGCGGCTGCACGTTTGATCTCCTCGCTCGGGGCACCGCGGGCCCCGTGGTATTCTTGGAAATGTCAGCAGGCATACTGATCTTAGTTGCAGAATAAACGTCTTTCCTGCACGTGAGAAGTACGTGTGCGAGGAGATTCCGAGCACTAAGGTGGGGAGCCTCGCAATCTTTTATGGATGAGTATGCAGACAAGATGGATGCTGCCCAAACGCGGTGTCTTGCTGGCTGTGTATGTTACACCCGCACGCGATGCCACCCGTGTTTGTTGATGTGCAATCTCCAGCACTCCTCGTCAAACATTCTACTACGGACCAAGTCTTTCTTTGCTCCAACTGAGCATTGCTACAACGCTTGAAGCTCATGCCAAGTACTAAGCTGCCTCAAATGAGTGCAAACGGGTTGACTGAAACACAGAATCTAGCCGTCAATGGCTTCCTCGATACTTTGGTCACTCTCGTCAAGGGCTCACGAGCGGGGAGGTCGGCACCTCCTACCTTTATCCTAAAGCTTACTACACCGATGCGACAAATGTGCGAGGCACTTTCTTCGAGTCAAGGTTGATCGGATCCGCGTTTTTATTACTCGGAGCTGACAAGAAACAGAGATAGGCTGGCAAGTTCATCATGAGCTTACGCGGCACGCTAAGACAAAACTTGACGCCGTAGATTGGGGTTTTCTGGCCTCCCAACCTGAGTTCTCAAGCCCCCAGCAACTTCCACCGTCAACGTTGGTCCAGCAGTCCTTGTCGAGTGTCCCTCAGCAATTACCTCCAAATACTTCCCAGTCTTCCTCATCGCGCAACTTCCAGCTGTCTTCGCAACAAATGTTCCTGCAGCAGCCATCACACATCTACCAATGTTCTCCGTCACGCATCTCCCAGCAGGCTGCGTCGACCACTGCTCAGAGACGGTCAAACCTTGGAGAAAGGGGGACGCCAGATCACAACGTCATTTTCAACGACCCTTCTAAACCATATCACCGACAAGACCCCTGGTCAACTTTCCAGCCGGTCCATAAGAGCCACGTCGACCCTGACTTGACCGACCGTCCCATCAACACCTCAGATCCGCTCCACGACCCCACTCGTAATTGGTACCAAGGCATGTCGGCCAGGCAAATCGGGAAACGGCCACGGATCGAACCGGATGTAGGACAGCAAAAGTGGTCAGTCTCACAATTGTATGGACTAGATTCTACCAGGAGCTTCCCAAAGAAACCATCGAGATACGACTACTCAACGGATGAATACTGGCGTGAGGAGGCTCAAGGGGGCTGATAATGACAAATCGTCCGGCGAGATTGGATTCAACAGTGCAGGCAGGAACCAGAGTTGAGATCGGAATTGAGGACAAGAACAGCAGAGCGAGGCAGGAAAGGCGACATGCGAGCCGAGTCAAGAGGAGTTGATTACTGGACATCCCCGATAGCGGAAGGTGGTACTGGTGGGACTAAATTTGGCCAGATCTACGAATCCAGAAGATCACATATTTCAATTCTGCGCCTTTTGTGCGATATTACCACGCAATCACTGTCATCCGCCTGGGCTGTAGAAGCGCTGCCAGCTGTAGTGTTCGACTGTGCCGTGCCTGTGGACTGTTCAGCTTGGTCCAAATTGCATCCTATTGACGAATGTCCTCCATGTCCTTTGTGTGAATCAACATGGCTTTGTTCTCGCTGCTTCCCCGCAAGGTCTTTGTTGTAGTCCAATATTGGCTTCAGCACATCCTTAGCATAGGCGATGATTGATTTAAAGTCCCCACTCTTGACAGCGTGATTGACTTGCGACATGATGTCATGGAAAAGCTGTTTTTGAGCCGAAGTTCTGGAATCGTACACCTCTCCGATTTCTGGGCGACCGAGTGTTGGTTGTGAGCCAGCCATTCGGGAGTCCGTCCCTGCCATCGGAGTGATGGAGCTCGAAGGAATTATGCCACGGCTTGTAGCAAGTGGAGACTGCCACTGCCAACGCTCGCCACCCTCCAACAGCCGCTCGTAGTGTTCTTTGAGGATGTCGCGAATGATATCCGCAGAGCGGTCGGCCATGGATCCAGCGCTGACCAAGTCGTTCCGATACTGAGGCAGCCAAAAGACATCATGCTTAGCGATGCAGTAGCCTGTGAGTATGCCTTGAGAGTCTGCATCAAGCAAAACATCGTAAACAACCTCCCTCTTCCTTCGCTCATACGGTATGTGCATATTCTGCCATCGAGCAACCACCAACGCCACATTCTGGTTGAATTTTAGCGTCGTCCAGGAAGCACTGCAATAGTCCTCCATCCTTCTGGCCCTGCTGTGCATGAACCATTCTCTGTATGGACTTCTGGCCTCGCGCGATGCTTCGAGGCCCAGAGACTTGAAGTCAACAGGCACGAAGCCTACAATCAGGCCATGGAGGTTCATCGGAATACCATCCAAGTCCGCCATTCGGCCCAGAGTCTGGAGTGGTGGTGATTGCTGAGGTAGCTGTCCCAATTGCTTGAAACGTCTGTACTCCTTGGCCCAAACAAATAGTGGCTTGTCGTATGTTGACTCAGGAAAGGTGATGGACAGCATCGCTGAGTTAAATGCTAAGCGTTTGGTTGAATGATTTCCTCGAGGCCCCAACTCCAGCAAGCCTGATCGCACCGCTGGGGTAGCCGGTGAACCCATAATCTCTTTAGAACTGACACAAGGCATTGACGAATCGGCTGGGAAATGAAGCCCTTCTCGTAGAATGTGGAAAGTGTAGGAGGCAACGATGCGTGCGGTCACCCGTGTTGGGCACTTAGCGACGCTTTATGATAAAGCGGGCAGTAGCGACGAACGCTATCTCAGCACGGCATCTGCTGTGCTCGTTATTGCCAAGATCTTGCGCGCCCCTTCCTCAAGTGATTTGAAATATTGAGAGTGCACAATACTCACATCTGTGCGGACATCGAGGTTGGGATATTTGGTGAGGTTCTGCGGAAATGCAGGTGGTAGTAAAGGACGCCACCTGAGCGGGACAATTGCTTGTGTTCATTGTGTCTGGGTTGTAAATTACAGTTTTCTCGTTGATTTTCAATATCTGGAAAGTGTAGGACGCAATGACTTTGTACGTACATCTTGTTCGGCGCATCAGCATAGCTTTATGTGGCCTTGTGAACACGCAAGGCAGCGTTGAGGCACGTCGTCTGGGCATAATGACTGCTTGTATTCGTTATTTGCAAGGTGGAGTTCACTCTCTTCTCGCTAATTTGAAATATGCAAAAGTGCAGGATATCACGGATGTGTGCGGACGTCCGCATTGGGAGTTAGCGATGCTTGGTGAGTTGTGAGATACCGGGCATAGCGAAAGGGGGCCGCTTGAGCACGATGGCTGCATGTGTTCAGTACTTCCAAGGTATCCCCCTCCACTTCTCGGTACAAAAAGGACCTGCTGCACTCTTCTACCAACGCGTGATCACTATTGACTTTATTCTCCTCTCTGCCACGAGCATTGACAAGCCTCTTCTATTTCCCGTTGACTGCCAAGATGACACCACTTAATCCGATTACTCAACTTGAATTGAATGACACACAAATCCTTGCCGTCACAGTGATCTGTGACGCTATCCTCGATATAACCAACACTACACCAGCTTCCGCCCTACTCCGCTTGAATGAGGCCTTGAACGGTCTCCATGACGCCTTCGACGCAATTGTTTGTCTGTGGGGCTGTACCTTCACCTATCCAGAGCTGACCGGAACTAGATGCAGGTGGTCAGATCCCTGAACAGGCGAAGAGCCTCATCAGACTTGACCTCAATGCGAGAAGCCGACCTGGTAACAATAGCTCCGCCTTGCACTCTGGGCCTCGCCATGAACCCCCATCCATCCCACAAGGCTCACAGAAACCACTGTTGGGCGCCAAGAAAGGTCCGCCAAGCATCAGAGAAGATAGACTCTCCAACTACGACACGTTTTCCAATGTTTCAAATGGACCGGCCTATTGGCAAGACTTTCACTCTGACCCAGACCTAGCATACTTGAAATCTCACTCTGTCTACCGATCTGTCTCCACTCCAAAAGGTTCATTGTCGAGCGCCAAACAAGACCCGCCCAGCATCGGAAAAGCTCAAGGCCTCTTTCCCAACGACCGGTCCAACCCTACCGCCGAGCAGGGCTATCCGTATCACGCTCAATCCACTGCGAAGCCAATGGACAAGGTTTATGCTGAGTGGAGTCATACCAATGGGCATACTTTCAGTCCCAATGCGCTTCTTGAACGCCGCGCAGATATCCCCCTCCCCAGCCAAGCCAACTTGGTCAGCGACTGGGTCGGGATTGAACAACTGGATCGACAGCGGTCCGTAAACGAGCTCATTGCAACGTCGACTTATTTCAGAACCGTCCTCTCGAGACAATGAAAGCATCACTGAGGCAGTGCTGCGGCGGCACGATGATTGAGGATGATGGAGACCTTCGCAAAAGTGTCAGGGCAACAAGAGGGAGCTGTCAATGGGGGACACAACCAATCGACGATTGGCGCGGCCACCATATGATACCTACATCTGGCGAGATAGAGGGTCTACGTTGTGAAACTTTGTACTTCACTCTCTCATGAATGGACGTGCTGCCTCTTTACCCTCGCTCTCCTCTCTCTCCCAGGCTATGGTGCGCCTTCCCAGCATCTATGTCTGTTCGGACAGTCTGTAAACAACGTTTCCAGGATACTATTGTAACAGCCAGAAATGCAATGTTCTCGCTTGTGTAAAGAATGCGATCCAACTTGTGTGAGATGTCCACTAGGTACAGTAGCGTTGAGGTATGAGCTGTCTTTGTTACCTTCATTTCCGTCTTTGTCACTGGCCCAAAACATATCACTGCTTTGTCTATCGTGGCTTGAAAGCGTTCCACATTGGAGAAGGAAGTGGAAGCTAAGAAAACCCCGTCGCCGATCTCTCAGGATATTGGACCCATCATGCAATCGGTATGTGATTTTTATTCAAGGCGAAGTCCTTGACTGCCCACGTGACCTGGCAAGAGCTCATAGCACTATTGTACTCCATCTCTGGCACCGCCCATGTGTTTAGCGTAAGTACCCAGAGCGGACAAGGGCGATGATTGCAGAATATCAGTGCTACGGGAGCAGATGTGTTCGAATTCATTGTCGTTTGCGCCCAGACGAGAGAGAATGATACCGTTCAATTTCGCACCAGCGCGAGTATGACGTGGTCCTTGAGAGCGTCACGTCATGTCGCTTGGAGGAAGGTGATGGCCAGTAAAGATGGATACCATGCAGGACTCTGTGAATCTGTCGGTATAAAGACGTTCGAAATAGGGCCTCAATTCCACCCACTCATGTCATGAGACCCCCCTTCCTGTCCCAAGAGAACAATCGCTCTGCGGAGGATATTACGGACAATGGTTTTCGCAGGTCCTTGGTTATCGGTCGGACGGCACAAGTTCCAAGGGCGAGAGCTTGAGGTCTGATGTTGATTGCGAGCGCTCCAGAGGTGCATCCGACCTTCACCGATCCGCATTATTCGGACCATGGCACCGGTGCCAAAGCCACGAGCAAAACAGCACAAGACATCACCATGCTCTCGCTAGCAGAACGATAAGAACTATTCAACGGACAACGTTATCATCAGAGACCTTTGTCATTGACCTATGCTTTTAGTAAAAGTGTGGCTTGTCGTGTGATCTGACAGTACTAGTGGAGGAGCCACTACTCTCCGCCTGTCACTCCGCCTTGGCTTATCGTGGAACCACCATCACCATGGTCGTTTACCGTCTGTTGATCTTGCTTTTTCTGTCCCGGTGCGATGCCGCCGCACATGGTCGCCTCTCATGGCCGATGGCTGATCAGCACCGTCAATGTGCTCCTACACGAACACCCATCGTCCAATATTATTCTTTAAGTTTCGTGGCCATCCGAGGATACGATTTGTCTGCACTGTCTCGACGATGTGTAGTACCAGCTCTGGTTTCGTGAAGCCTTCTGTCGTGCCATAATGGCTTTGTTCGGCTATACTATCTCTTCATGGTTGATGCATGCGCATTTCCTGCTAAGTGAAAGGTCTTCTAGAAATGACTGCTAGTGTCAGCATAAGCTTGATTCATAGCTAGCTTCAGGTCAGGCTCACATTCGAGTACCTCGAGCTCGGCTCTGCTTACGCCCTCTCTCCCATCGGTCGGATGATCGTGCTCATGAACAGCTTACAGGAGGTTGACGCAACCGAACTCCCTTGCCACAAATTGAACTGGGAACAGGAGGTTCCACCAATGCGCTGTTGTTGCCTATTTGTTGTGGGGCGAAAGTGCAATTTATCTCCAGTTCCAGTCAGCTCAAAATCCGCGATTTGGGCGCTTGACTACCCATAGTGTAGATGGAAACCGTTTAACCGATCGAAGGCTGACTACACGTCACACATCATCGTGGGTGCAAGTGGTGGTCGTGTCTGAATTGGGCCAATTTGATGGGAGAGGGGCTTAAAAGATTGTTTCGAGTCGTACGTTGTTTCGAAGAAAACAAAGCAGCCCGGCGACGCTCTCGCGCGTCTAGTGGTTGTGCATATTCACCCCCGGAGTTTTGCCCGCGGTCCCCAAGTTGATGTCAATACTAATGGAATATCTCAGAACTTCCACAAGACTCAGTTTCTCAATTGATCGAGGTGCAGCTCTGCAAGACATCTCCCCTCGGCGCAGCCATGTCGTCAAGCAGCCAAAGTACTCGATTGTCGTCGGAAGATCGGCAGATCCTGGCCTGAATATGATGCCCCGTGCGACTATATGTCTGCGTGGCACGCACATTCGCAACTCGCAACTTCCCATAACGACTTCGACTTGTTCTCTCTTTGTCCTCTTGAGGCATGCTGGAAATGTCCTGTAACACGTTCGCCGAATTGAGTCGAATACCAATTGCTCCCAGCCGTCACTAACAAGTGTAGCAGAACAAAGCACGAACAAAAATCAGGACTTTGTATGATTTGTCGAAGAGTTTCCTCACTTTACGGGCCTGATGCGTCGAAGCAGCATGAGTCCTTCCCTCTTTATCAGACCATCGAGATCTCACAGCTGACTTCGGACTCCATCACTCAAGGATCCACATACAGTACGAGGAAAGAGCCGACGATCGCTGGGAATGGTCCTGGGTCCAGCAATAGCTCGGGTGACACTACCACCTCTAGATCAAGTCATCAGCTCCAAGACACAGCTGCAACACACTCTTTCGAACGTCAAAGTATGAAACCACACGTTCACGACGACTGCCCTGCAGATGTTCCCGTCTCATCTTCCGACCACCAGAGCCATAACAATGCTGTGCAGCCTCCCCAGTACAACCGCAACCCGACCCAGAAGCATTCGGCCAGCCAGGAGCGCAGACAGTCGAGGCAGTGGCCCGAGGTTCAGAACATTGGCACATAGTTTTGGCAAAGTCTGAAAAGTGACAAGTTCAATGGGGATCGAGCCCGCCAAGATGCTCACATGTTTACACGGGCGTTATATGGCTTTGAAAGAGCTGCGGATCGATGATAGGCAAGGCAAGAATTTGTCGCCCAGCTCATCTATCATTGGATACTTTTCACTAGCAGGCCGAGAGAGTCGCCGATTCCCTGCATACTGTTGTAGCGGCAAGTTCCTCGATCGTTTACTAGTGGAGTCGGTGCTTTTTCTTCTTTTGCTTTCGATCTACAGCGGGGTTTGCCCCGTGACCGTTGTCCTAGCCACGTCAGCGGAGGTTCCGTCCGTCTCCGACTTCAGTTCGAAATACTGGCGGAGACGGCGGTAGAGAAGGCTCAAACTTGACTATTGGGAGCTGGACGTATGGGATCATTTCATCACTGAGGGATAAGCGCCAAGATCATGTTTGGAGTCATTTCTGCCAGCAAGCTCATTTACATCTCCCCGGTTTACCAGCTGATTACAGATTGTCATCCTCTGTTTCAGGTAGCTATAGATCATTGTCTAGATGGATGGAAGATCACCACTTTCTTTATTCTCGATTCAGCTCTTACGTCTGGCAAAATCTGAGTAGAGTGGGCATCGACATCATCCTTCAGCGGAGATCCACGGCCTTCCCATAGCAGACTATCCAAAAGTTTCTATACATGATAGATTCGAATCTCATGCTGTCCGGTGCTCACGAGGTCAAAGTCGTACTCCCTGGAACCTGCTGCACATCCCGAGTTGCCGACCCTCTAGCTCATGCCCAAGATACCCTCCTTCTCGCCGCCGTGATGTTCCCGAGACACCTCAGGACTCTATAACTAAAACATGGAGCCAAACGGTTTAACCTGCTTCCATCTGATTCACCGACGTAGATCTTTTGCTGAGGAACACGAGTCGAACATTCCACCATTACTCAAGCCTTGGAAATTTCGACTTGCCTGTTCTCCAGTGCTCAGCTCGGTCATTTTGACCAGGATCTGCACGATGTCTCAGTAGACCTGTTCCCGGCTATTTTGCGAATCCGAACACCATTGAACTAAATATGCGGAGCAGGAAAACACTACCAAATCATGCGACACGGACAAAACCCCACATGAGAGAGTTGTAACAATAATCACTCTAGACGAAGCACGATACCAGGTGTGCTTGATGTTTCCTGCGTTCAAAAGAGCTTAAAATCTGATGTTTTTGGGGCTACAGTAACCAGACAACAATCATGAGCATAGCCTATTCGGAAAGAACATGCAGAAGAGGCCGGTCCAAGTCTCACCGCGCCTGACTCCAGACAGCTCACCCACGGCGGAGCCGTGAGAGCGACCGTGGGAGTCCAGCTAAATTGCCAGACGATAACAAGGAATTTACTAGGCTATGCCCTTGTACGGCACAAGAGAAATTAGTCCCTTTGTGCGGTCATTGTCCACACAGATGCTGTACTAAATCAACGGGGATTTCGGATTCCTCTTTGTGCAGCAAGATACATATCCGGTGGCGAGCGAGACGAAGTGCGAGGAAGCGTAAAGCGACTAAAGTGAGAGAATGTACTTCTGCTGGTTGCTCCGAATGCAACAAAGGCTAGGTTTGTTGACTATCCGTCCTTTTGTCAATTGGACTCGCTCACCAAAGTGTGGCGACACAGATCATGTCTCGAGACCCTCCCGCTGTATAAAGCCGATGATGATATCTTCCACCACTGCTTTCTGCTCAGCCTCATTCCAGCGAAATAATGCAGTCTTTTTGATCTTGCGAGAACACCTCAATAGCTTCACGAAGTCGATGATGAAAGGTCGGACCATTCTGTTGTCAATCCTTTTCCCTGATCGCATGACCACCTCGTTGACCATGGAAAGCTCTTCTGCTGTAGCTTGGAGATCATGTCTTATATTGGCGAGGTCTTGTACGAGCGACTGAGTGATGTCAGCATAATGACGACGACCTGTGTGGCAGATCAACTTACCTTCCATTCCTTGACGGCGAGCTTGGTTTCCTCCACGTCCCCCAATGGACGGGAGAACTGCCTCAGTGAGAAGTATTCCAGCAGCACTGGCTTAGCTAATGAGCTTGTGTCATCTCCTAGTACATCCGTCGCAAAAACATAGTCGTTGCGTGCTCTGAGATGGCTCCAATCCCTCGATACCAACGCCAACCCCATCAATGTGTGTGTTGCCGCTAACAGGCGGCTATGCGGTCCAAATGAGCCAATTGGCAAATGTTGATCGGTCGGACCGGCGGGGACCAGAGCTTGAGTCGTCGTAGGAGTCGGCGCGAGTCCAGCGCGGCATAGAGTACTGCGAACGTTAGATTCCCACACAGCTTTGATATCTTTGTAACGTGCATAGTCGTTCCTGTAGTACGGGAAAAGGAACACACGGTCGAATGGGACTGAATAGCCGATCGGAACGCTGTCTTCATTATAGTCCATCAAAACCCAGAAAGTGACTGCCGGTGCTCCTCCGATGACATTGAAACGTGCCATGACTCTTGGGGCGAACGGGTTCGGGCCGAGGGTATGGAATGACTGATCATAATCTATAGCTCTTTTCTCCTTATCCTGTGCGGAGTAATTGTAATGATTGTAGCTTGAATTGACACTTTCTGGATGAATTGGAGCAAGTCCTACGAGCAGGCCGTGAAACTTCATCTCAACGTCGGTCAGAGATATCTCTGCTAGAGTAGGAATTGCCGATGCCGGCATTCTTTGAGCAATACAAATCGTTTGCAGGTGGCCATTGTGTCTTGTGGGGGCGATTCTCTTGAAACCGCTGATGCGGACGAGCTGAGGATCATTGATGACGGCCGAAATCGGTATGGAAACTAGATTCGTGTTGAAAGCAAGATTTTCGACCTTGTATTTCCGATGAGGTGCCATCGCAAGTGCAAATTGCTTCTACTTCTGGGACGACTGTAGTCAAAATACTGCAGCGAATGTGACGGACATGCGTCCGAGACCAGTGGTTGGGAGGACGAAATGAGCTAGATAGGGAAGTCAGACCCTATCGATGGGCGTGACCACAGACATGGTTGACAAATCGGTGATCAGTCGCTGGCAAGACGACTCAACACCAATACCCAAGTGACTTGTGAAACCCACAAGATGTGCAGTGACGCCACATCCGCTGAGCATGCAGGTGATCTTCAAGGTCGACTTTCAGCCAGCTGATGTGCAGCTGTGAGTGAAGAGAACCTTACTCACTTATAATCGCTGATCAACCAAAACGCATGTGTTTTGAAAATACACTCAATTCAGAGTATTTCGACTACTACCAATCTCGCACCATTCTCTGTTCTCTACTATTCAAATCAAACATGACATCAAGCGGCAGAATGGGAGCTTTGACGATACCGCAGCTCTGTGCTGAGGCTGAGCTTACGCTCGCCATGCAGCGAGTGTTCACCGATCAAGAACCCACCATTGGTGGCCACAACATCCCAGAAGACAATCTTCCGCGCCTGAGCGCAGCGCTAAAGAAGTGGTACAAGGCCTTTGCGCCTGATGAGAGTGAGCACTCTCCATTTCCTGACCTCGGACGCAATACTGACAGGTTGAAGCCATGGCAGACGCGCTTTACCAGCAGCTGGTCGACCTAGCCGGCGGCGACATTGATAGGGTGGTCAGAGGCAACGACTTGGCGTCTCAGAGCTTGCAGTCAAATCGCACAAAGATGTGGATCAATCAATTCTACGCGAATTCCAGGCTCTTTGCAGACGTTCGAGAGGCACAACGTGGTGGGGTGGGTGTTCCGGATCAGGGTACTGCGCCAAATGTGCAAGCAGACGAGCATCCGCTACAAGCAGCCAATGCTGGACAGGGGCAGAATGTGTACGAGGGGCACGGCGAGATCGATCCCGTCAGCTTACGCCCGGCCAAGCGATCTCGTCTGCAGTAGGACTGCAGCAGGATCTTGTCAAGCTTGTCGCGCCGATTGTATCCGATCAGAGCGAGGCAGTGGGCGCAGGAGGCGCCGGTAAGATGGTGGTCGAGAACGACTTTTCCGAGGAGGATTGTTGCGCCGCTTTCACTGCATATCGAGGTTCCGATGGTCTTTTCGGCTAGTGGAGAGAGGGATGAGCCCGGCTACTGGCTCTGCCCGCTACTTCAAGCGACATGAGGGTCCAGCTTACTTCGTTTCTTCCAATATACCTCGCTCTTGTCACTGCCTGTATGGTCAACCTTCCCAAAAACGATCCTCCCAGCGTCGATGCGGAATATGCAAATGCATAGAAGCTCAGCTGTGTGTGCTATGCGTGAGCAGGCGTGGAAATCGAATTAGGCAAGACTTACATTGTGGTCGTATTTTATCGTCTATTCAGGGGTGTTGTCGAAGGAGTTGACATTCTGGTATTATATCCGTGGCGGTAATTACACGTCTATCAACAAGACGAGTTTTTCGGAGCATGATCCAATTGTCGGTAGAATGCGCGCGTTTTTGGTTAGCTCTGTCACACATGACGAGGTCAGTGAGCGCGGTGAATCTCACCCTCGTGTAATCAATCCCAGCCACGCCCACCTGCTCTTAATCCAGAACATCTGCCTCTGGATCTGTCTGCCAGAGTTTCAACTTCTAGATCGCATCGATTCAACCAACAAGTCTACAACGCCATTCAGAATGGCATCCTTACGCCTCACCACAGACAAGAATCAAGCTATGTCTCCCGCCGAGAGACGAGTCGTCGCGAGGCTCACCCTCGCCAAATTGCACCACTTCGGTAAGGTCACAGAACATGACCTACATCAATTCGAACGCATGGCCGATGCTCCTGTATTTCCCATTCCTTCCCTAGCTGCTGCACTGATGGATTTGATCTTGACCACTGCGGAGACACCCGGTAAGCTCTGCCCCTCCTTTCACGGCCAACAGTGTCTGACCATATAGCAGAAAAGGGACGCCAACTGTGGACTGAGATCCGGCGCCAACACGGCGACAACATCGAAGGCCTCTTCAAGAACCCCAACCAGCAGCACATGGGAAGGAATGACTTTGAGGGTGTCCGAGACTGGTTGGACAAGGTGGATGAGGCGACTCCCGTATCTCAAGGTTCGCACGGCGAGGCCAACACGAAGAAAGCAACAGAACAGTAACTCATGAAGCAATATCGGTCAACCATCGGCGCCCTTGCTTCAACGCGGCGGGTTATCCGCATAGCATCTGCATATGAGCACGGCTAATCTATGGTGCGATTTTGAACAGGTTCTGCGTTGTCAGTTGAGTTTTAGTCTAGTTCATGCAATTCTGGATCTTGTTTGAACTCATGAACCTCTCCGTCACGTGCACTTTGCCTTTGTTTCTCTTATCTCTTCCCGTCATCTATGCTGTCACCAAGCAGGGCAACTCTCCAGTCGTAAATTTATGATGGAAGAGGTAAGCAACATCTACGCCAGCTTCGAGTAGCTCAAGTGAAACATCGGGAAGGTGTAATAACACCAAGGACAAAGCCAGTTCATTTTGCTACTACAAAGGTCTCTTTCATTCCATCACTATCATCCAGGATGCGCCAACAAAGGCATCAGGACATAAAGGTCCTCCGCCATCCTATGTTATATGCTTCGCACGTCGACTCCCTTACAGCCCGTTGCGCAGGGTGTACTCCAGAATTATCTTTCGCACCGTGTCCTCCTGCTCCATCCGGTCCAAATTAGACTTGCCATCTTCCTCGGGCTCGCGTACACGACGCAAGTGCTTCACAAATTCTGTCAAGAAGTACCGGATCATGCGGAACTCAATTGGCACTTCTGCTGCGAGGACTGCTCCATTGACGATTAAAAGGTCGGTGTGGTCGATCTCAGCCTTGTAGGGACCGTCGGCGTCAGGAATGAGAGTCTGCATCGAATCAGCAAAGTGCCATGTCTCTTCCGAATCAAGGTTCACTCACGTCCCAATCCTCTTTCGCTTGCACGGCTTCTTCGCTGGTGACTGGCGCGAAGAAGATTTTCAGCAGGCAAGGCTTGGTGAAGAAAGCCCAGTAAGGCGAGAGTTCGGAGGTAGAACATCTCTTATTCCCAAAAGCCCAAGCCGTACAGTCGAGCAAGGCGTAGACTTCGCCGGCTGAGAGGCGCTTGTCCTCGCTGAGATTGCAATGATGGAAACTCGTGGGTGTTGAGACGGCTCCTGAATAATGCAAGAGATGGTCCATCTTTTCGGGCGGCGGTGAAACAGGTATTTGAGAAGTTCTAAGGGGGTGTGACGAAGCTTGGAAGAGTGGTGATTCGACCTGTTGGGAAGAAGTCGACGCTTCTTGATTCAAGCCCAACAAGGAATTTGGCGAGAGGTATGGCACTACCGATGCCGTATCGTGCTGTCCAGTCTGGAAAAATTCGCTTTTCCTCCCGTCGCGGTCATCAGTGCTTGGTAGCAGACCGTGCTCAACAAAGACGTGGCGGATCGTGTCTTTCCATCGCGATTTCCCGCTGCTATAAGAATCTACCCTGTATTGTGGGGAGAGGAAGACATCTTCGTGAGGGAGTATGTAGCCAAGGCCGGCTGGGCCTACTGGGACGTAGCATCCAATTTTGGGGCGAACTTTGCCGGGGACAATACGAGCGACCACAAGTCGGGTGGTGTGTAGGTCGGGCCTGAAAACCGTCAATGACGAGCTTTTTGTTGCTGATTCGGGTACGGAATGGCTCGGTTGCCACGTCTTGTAAGGATTGAAGATCTTGTCGAATGATTTCCGTGTGACAGACCGGCTCAGCAAGCGATGAAACTTTGGGGCTAAGCCTATGACCAAGCCGAAATAACTCGTACGGCTGACTGTAGCTCTTGTCTCGCCAACCATCAAGTTTGTAGGGGCGTTGGGGCAAGTAATGTCCGCTGTCGACACGATCTCTCCTGCATAGTTCAGCCTCACAAACGAAGGATGGTCAAAATATCCGAAAGGCGCGATTGGGATTGCGAAGCAATTCGTATTTAGCGCCAGCTGGTCCAATGTGTAGTTCTGAAACTGTATGCGGTCGAGACTAGGCGGTTCTTCTTGTCGCGGTTCGGCCATTGTCCCGAAAATCAACTGTGAGTAGTGAAGAAGTAGGCAAAAGGAGTGCCTGAATTGGTGGAAACTGGGTGATGGTGTTGGCAAGAGGTGCAATGTTCTGTCAGACCACGCTTGTACTCGAGAAGGGCGTCAGTGCGCTCATATACTTGCCCGGCAGCCGATAATCACGACGCTGCACCGCTCCTCCTTGCCGCTGTCCTAGCCGCGCTCGGTCCCCATTACCGCGTTTGACATGCAGAAAAGCTCAATATCTTATATGTCAAATGCAGCCGCGTTCTGCCGCCTTCCTTCTGATTGCCACCGCAAACGATATAAAGAATGAAGATGGGCATAGCGCTGCGTGGTGCTGTGGAGAAAGACGGCTGCGCGCCGTGAGAACTTTCATCGGACTCGAGCTGCTGTTCAACTACGAGTATTAAAAGTAAGCCGGAATAGAACTGTACTAGCCTCGCTACGTATTGAATGCGGCGCCACGTACTGATCTGCCACTCTCGGTTCACACAATGGGTTGGGTCCGGCTACCTCACGTGACCGCGAATTCCGCCTGGACGTGCTGCGGACGAAGCGGTTTTGAAGCTTGCAATTCACACATTCAATCGGGATATTTAAGACACGCTGAGTCGCTACAACAACACGAGGCTTCTCAACTGCGTATACTCACTTTGTATGACCTTGCCGGACACAAACAATCCAACTACGCTACGGCTGGAGAATTTCCTGCTTGGCTATACGACAATGCCGGCATCAGCACGTCGCCTAGAACAGATATGCTGCGAAGACGATATGTACGCAAGGTGATCACCGGAAATTAAAAGTGGAGCACCAATAGGAAACGCACTTTCAATATGAATAACCCAGGTAGGATCGACTGAAAATCTACGGTATCCTCTATGCAAACCGGTATCTCCCTGTGCTGTGGAATCTCCGAGATGATCAAGGCACAACTCGAGAAGCTGAAAGAGCCCCCTTCGTCGAAGAAGGTCGGAGGAAAGGTGGATCATAGCTCACTGTGGTTCAACGTCCGCTCGCCGAGGAGAATCCCCAAAAGCGAGTGGCGACCAGTGAGCATGATGGGGAAAGCAAAACATGTTTCAGTCACTGATCTTTGAGGAATCAAGGAACGCTTTTTCGGTGAGAGGAATGCGCAATCATGCCGGAGCAGGGTTTCATATCTCCGGCCCGACTCTGAATTTTTGAAGCTGCAATCCAGGTCACTCCACTGATTGAGGTTGCCAGCGGTTACGACACGGTTACCGCTGTCACTCCCGTCAACCCATTTTCCGAGTGCTTGCTCGTCGATCGGTCTGGGTGACATCATGGATGATCCCAAGTACGAAGATGCGCCTAGCTCATCTGTAATTTCGTACATCGCTCAGGCCTAAGCAGAGTCAATAACAAGACATCGTACCACATTTCACTCGATTCCCACACCAAATCCCAAAGCAATCTTGTTCTTCGGTATGAGCTCTTCTGGTATCGCAAGGTGGTTGACAGAGTGTAAGGGGAGGGTTTGTGGTGAGTGGCCTCTCTGAGACATCTTCATAACCGTTCGGAAGGATACTGTATGAACGTGCACAATACATGACTCGGCGACGGATGCTGCACCACTCATGATCCGAAATGCCACATTCAACTTGAGCTGATTTGAAATTTGACCAACGAACTCGGCTCGTCGAGTCACCGGAGTGGAGCAATAGTTTGGTCGCTTGCCTGGATATGTATATAAACTGGTCAATGCCTTTTGACAAAGATATCAGCAAGGATATTTTTCTTAGGAACAAAGCAACAATATAGATAGCACTGAGCTAAGCGTAGCCAACGATCACGTGAAGAATGAAGATCTTGATACAACCAGGCTTCGCGCCTACTATACTCGAATGCACTCTCCGATGATCTAATTTCAGTCATGCGCAAAGAGGAACTGATTGTCTTCCTCTAGCGTCTGAGGCAATGCAACGCATTGGTACTTCGGAAGATAGTCGCGATTCAAGCCATATTTTGTAGATTTTTGCAAAAATTGCATTCAATGTTCGACACCGAGGCTCCACCCCTTCGATGGATCTGGGTTGAGCATTATCAAAAGGTGCAACTCGATCTCTTTCGCCTTGTGTAACGAGGCCTAATCAGTCGAAGTGACGATGTCGCCACGCCTACTAAGTCACCCGTGCACTAGGCTGAAGGCTAAATCGCTCTGGACAAACATACCATTTCGCCTACTACAATGAAAAATCCCGAGGGAAGCTTGTCTACTCAGACAAGTGTGATTATACCAGAAGTCTGTATGGAAAGGCTTCTAGGGTATATACAGGCAACACCACCGTCCTGTTACTTAGTGACTAGTCGTCTGATAGCCACGCTCTATGAGAGCAAGTGCATTGCTAAGGTTTTCACGCGGCAATTGTTGGAGATCAGCCTCTGGCATCAAAGCCTGCAGAATTCTCATGCCTTCAACCAGCTTGATGACGTGTC
Source organism: Myriangium duriaei CBS 260.36 (assembly GCA_010093895.1). Classification (NCBI taxonomy): domain Eukaryota; kingdom Fungi; phylum Ascomycota; class Dothideomycetes; order Myriangiales; family Myriangiaceae; genus Myriangium; species Myriangium duriaei. Next base: position 310,226 of record ML996095.1, read on the forward strand.
TCGGATGACTGAGTTCTCGGCTAGGAGCGACACGGTTTATGATCCTGATCTCCCGGGCTGTAATGTTGATATCGTCGTTCAGTGTGTTCGGATCATTGGTATATGCCTGTGACTTGGTGAGCGAAAGCTTCCCACTCTGCACGCTTAGTATACGCACTTTCCAACGCCGGAGAGCAGAAGTCGCATGCGCTTCGTGAGTCATCTCCAATGTCAGTAGATACGAAAATAGTTCCCACGACGCATTGGGAGATAGTCTGCCTTTGTAGCGGCGCAGCGAAAAATCAATGATGTTGGTCTTGAAACCAAGGACTAATCCGTAATTCCTCGTGAGGACAGCTAGATCGGCGTGGGCCACGATAGCTCTGAGCAGCTCTTGATTTGATCGGAGGGGTGCGATAGTAACTTGCACATTTCGTGCGCCGCCGTTGACCTGTGGCCGGGCTGTGGACGATTCCGAAGCTGCCACAACTTCTTGAGGATGCATTCGAGTTCCATTAGCTGCTCCAAGTCGCCGAGGTCTGGTCCGATGATCCATTGCTCTGGGGGGTGGAACGTCTGGAGACATGAGTGGATGCTCTTCGAGTGCTCTACGAATCTTCTCCGTGCATGCCTTTGCCGCACTTGTGCGGATTTTGTCATCGTCTCTGTACAGAGGTGCGAAAAAAACCTGTCTGAACGGTATTGTAGATCCTGTGCAAAGGCCCTGCTCTGGAGATAATAAGACGGAGTACGCAATCCTTCTTTTTTCTGGACGTCGTGAGGAATTCTCCCAGTGCGCTACCACTCGTGCAATACCGTGAGTGGACCTCCGTGTCCGAAATCTGAAATTGGTGGACCTGTTGTAGTCACTGAATTTGATCTTGTCGGTATTTGCGGGATGATCGTCGGGAAGGGAGTCAGCGCCGAGATCGAAGTACCCATCTGGGGCGACTCCTACGAGCAAGCCCAGTTGGCTGGGAGGAGCGCCTAGCAAGTCCTGTTCGGCAGGAGTCAACGTCCGTGGGTCAGGGACTTCAAACGGATCGTCGGCTGTCCTCTGTCGAGGATCAAACCTACGGACACGAAGTACATTCAGAGTCCTGTAGATATTTGAAGGTATGGGGATAGCAAGAAAGGCACTGTTGGACATCACATCTTGATGTTGGAAATTCTGGTAATTTTCGAAGTCCCAGTCGGGTGTTTCGTCGGTTGACAACTCAGAAGAGGGTGAATCCCTAACCATCTTCAGGTGGAGTAGAGCGCAGAGAACACTAGTTTGGGAAAGATCGAGGTTGGTTTGGGTTTGCAGAAATGGTATCAGGACTCTAGGATACGGGACGCGGCTTGCTGAAAGGATTAAATACGGGAGAACGGGGCAGAGCAGGATGGATCCTTGGGAGCTGCCTGCCTGACGCTAATGCGTGACTACAGCAACTGCGCCCCTGCACGCCGCACAGCCAGTCGCAAGCATATATGATCTCGGAGCCTACCTTCCATTGCAAACTTTTTGCACAATCCCTGACCTTCTGATTCATTTCCGCGTTGATCGATTACAGCCACAATATGGACTCCAGCGCAAGAGATCTGACAGAGGCGCAGGTGCTCTCACTTATCAAGTCTGGCCGCTCACTAGCAAAGACCAGCAACAGCGCACAACGAGTTGGCACAGCATCAACCGATCCCCTGCTTCAATTCAGCTCAATTATGAAGGAAATTTGTGATGCTCTAGCCACGAACGAAGGTCAGAACAACGCCAAATTTGATAAATGGGACTAACAAAAGAGTCAGAAATCAGCGTAGGCATACATACCAAGCTCGAGCATAACGCTGGAGGAAGCCTGGACAACATAGAATGGGAAATGCACCCGGCATGCGATGTCAGTCTCTCCAAACACGTGTTGAAATATCCGAAGCCACTTGCTACAGATCCGACCTATTTTCCGGAAATCGACTTGGACGAGGAAAGGAGAAATCCCGAGGGTCCTGCAAGGGCGAACGGAGCAGAACGGTGTGCTTCTGTCCATCGGATGAGCGTGTGGGAGTTGAGCTGACAGCAACGATTGCAGCGAGACCCGAAATGGAAATGGCCAACCTGAACCCGGACAAAGGGTGCAGCAGCAGCAGAACAACATCCTTGTCGCGGAAACTGCCAGAATGGCGGAATGATGCAGGGAACCTGACGACGTCAAGGCTGTGTACGCTTGAGAATGCGACCGTCGAGGCAGCAACGGAAACATCTGCACAGATGGGCCAGTGACGAGACGAGCCTAGGCGCTGAGGCTGGATGGTGGCTGGCCGACGGGCGGCCTTGACGCAACTAGGGAAGAGTGTGTGATAATGAAAAATTTTTCTCTCGGCGAAGGATTCGTGTATTGCATGAGAATGTCGTCAGGTCTCTTGATAAGTCACCAAGAATAATTCTTATTGGGTATCTTGGAGGAGATGAACTGAAGGTCACCTGATATGGCGCGCTGTGCAACCAATGAAACAGTACTTCGCTCGTTCTTTCCGGCAGCAGTGTCCGAGCGGCGGCTGCAGGCAGGAGAGAAAGACGGTCCTGCCAACAAGGAGACGTGCATGGTCTGGGTGTCGAAGGTTGACAAGTTGAGCGTCAAGGTAAGTGAGGTTGGACACGATACGTGGCAAACGTTGGCAAACGTGACAGATCTAAAGTTGAGTTGTGGCTCGGAATCAAGGCGCTCTCTTCAGTCAGGCGGCGTAATACACAGCAATGGAGCATTTGCATAGGCAACGGTCGAATACATGTGTATTATACGCTTCGGAGATTTTCAACAACCCGACGTTGACTTAATTGAAGTTAAGGCAATTTACCTGAAACTTGCAGGGTGCCGGGCGACTGGCTCGTGAGTAATTTACGGCTCCTTCGGCTCTCTTTCCCCGCCACGGGACAGGACAGGTCGTAAGCAATCCTCGTTCTGAGGGCGAGTTGGTGGGAGTTACATGACGAGTTTCGAGGCCTGCTCAAGCCAGGACGATTGCATGGCTGGTAGGGAAAAAATTGCTGTCAAAAAGAAGAATACAATTCTAAAGCGTATTGCCACTATGCTACCGTCAGTCCGCCCAAATCGTATTCCACCTATAGTTTTCGATTGCGATGAGGTGAGAGTGGACGCGTTCATTTTTTGATTTATATATTTCTATTGGATCGAGAATATCCCAACAACCCTGCTTAGCTCAGTTGGCTAGAGCGTCCGGCTGTAATTTGAAGAATATGCCACTTCACTGGCTCACCGGAAGGCCCCCAGTTCGATTCTGGGAGGAGGGAGATGATCATCCGAGTCTTACCTTTTTTTTTCTTTTGGCCTCAATTCCTCACCAATTCTTTTCGAATATCTCGACCCGCATATTTTCCAACACGAAACGGATCAAATCTTCCTCATTCGATTCTGGAAACAAGCATCGCATCAATATTTTGTTTCGCAAACATTTCCAATATTCAATTGCTGGGCTGGCCTCACAGCAGGGGACTGTCGGACTACCCCCGCGGCCGCTTCCACGTCTTGTCGCGGTAGAAGAGCAAGCGCTCCCGGCTCTACTAGGGCTTGAACGTACGCATAGTTGATGGGTAGGCAAGAGCGCTCAGGAAACACGAATCCTTTTATTTGTGGCAAGTAATTTCTGATATGGAATGCTCCCCTTCTTGGTCCTTCGCTTCATCCACTTCTCTGCACGCTGCTCTCTTCCTCTACCTCGCACGAGAAAGGCACGAGCCCATTATACACGAAAACAAGTACAATGTATGATCTAAGCAATTTATTACTGCGGACCCTGCTCCCAAGGGTCTGACTGATAGATCGATCATGCCACTATATTGATCGCTGCTGACGAGCCAGCACGCCGCTGCGAGTGGTGGCATGTCCTGGTCTGCGAGAAGACGTCAATCATCACAAGTCACCGCACTAAAACCAGACGATATTGGGCTGATTGGTCAATCGCCAGGCCAGCCAGTGGCCTTAATGACGATTCAGTATTGACGCTGGACAAGCTAGCTGCAAAAATGCCTTCGGCGGTATGAGCAGGAGCTTGAGCCTATGCGACTTTGCGGCCAATTGATCTTGGCCCTTGCTAGCAGGCAACGTCGAAGATAGCCCTACAACTTACTGACTCGGATAATCTCTCACGCTGACCGTACTTTTTTGGCTTCCTAGAGGGCTCCCTGTCCTTTGAGCTCCAAGAGGCCCGCTAAGACAGGTTTAGATGCATACCGAACAGCAGTTCTGGTGCACTCCCTGGATTGACCGGGCTTGTTAACATGCTACAATTTCCCGGACCTTCTATCTCGTGATGCCAGCATATGCAGGAGCAGGAGCAGTGACTTGCACCGATTTGATCTTACGTCAGACGGCCGAGATCCGTACTGCTTAACAGCTTCAGTGAGCGCCCGTTGACCTGTTAGGCTCCTTAAAAGACCACCACGAACCTACAGACTGGGCGTGTATCCAGTGCTTTGTGCACTCTATCGTGGTCAAGCCGCGATTTGGTCCACAGCCATACCAGATGCGCTCTCTTAATGTTAGGCTATTTAGAGAATGTCACAGACCTAAGCTTACCATCAGCGTAATCAGTAACCCGGATTGAAAACAGCTGCGAAAAGGATCGCCAAAAGGTCGTCCAAAAGGCCCATGTATTGACCGTTCGATCCGGGATGAGCTAGACCAATACCAAGAGCTGGATATTGTCCAGTAAGAGATGAGGTCCATTGTCGGCAGCCAACAGGTCTGGGAAGACCACCGAGGCGTGGCGGCAGTAGGGAAGCAAGAGGCGCAACTATTAGCGGGGCCAGCGGCGGGGCGGGTGACATCTCAAGAAGGATTGTAGACCACATCAAACAGGGGTACTGATGATCCGCTGCGAAGAGGTGAGTAGGCTGATGGAATGATAGACGATGAGCCGTACAACATCACGCACCACGAAGGGCGATAAGGTGATTGCAGAAGACGAAGCGAGCCGGGAAAGACTGGCATTGGTGTGACGATGTCGTTCCGAGACGGCGATCGGGGCATGTGGGGAAGTCGAAGAAGAGAAGACTGCCGATGGAAGAGGAGACTCGCGAAAGACGAGGAGAGACAGAGGTGTGAGGATGGTGAGGTTGGTACAAAGGATGAAAGGGACTTGGCGGCCGATGCTGGAAGTAACAAGGCCTAGAGGTCAGTGAGGCTTCCGGGCAGGCACGACCCCGGCTGCAGGTTACCTCGCAGCAGTGGCCGCATATTGAAGATTTTGGCCACGGAAATAGCTAGCAGTAAACCCGCTGAACTGGCGGACGGGGAGGGTCTTAGAAGAGGCAGGAGAACGGCGAGATACTGGAGTGCAGAGAGGAGTATCGTGGTAGACATAGATATCACGGAGAGCCGGAGGGTTGATTTAATAACCCGGAGTCTGTACGTACATTCCGCAACAAGAAGAGAAGATATTGTATTCGCAAACGACTATGCATCATGCATAATCCTCTAAGTGTATACAGCCGACGCATTGATCCACGAGCATGTCGCCGCGCTTCCTTTTGACCAACAAACCCTCGAGTCTAAGCAACATCTACACATTCGGGGACAGCTGGTCGTACTTGACGCACATCTCGACGCTGTGCACCGAAGCCTGGAGGAATTTCCTCGCCTCCAGACCAGCCCACACCTTGACCATGGAGAGATCGCCAGAGCGCAGCATCGAAGAGCCACTTTGCGCGCCAAGCTGGCGAAGGATGGGAAGGGCGCTGTCATCATGTCAGCAAACTATTCAACTCCTTAAGTCGAAGAGACAACTCACCCCGAGAACAAATCCAGGTCCGGGTCCAGACTGCGCCCAATACCTTCAAGCAGCAATATACTCAAAACGACATTTACGAAGTCGCCCTCGAGGCGGACATGGTGTCCTCGGACCATACTCAGCACCTCATTCAAGATATCACCAATCTTGATATTTCCAAGTGCAAAAGTCCTGCTCTTCACGCCGAGCACGAGATGTTGCATGCGAAGCGCAAAGACCTCGTTATCGATTACTGCAGAGGGCTGTCTGCACCGCTCGACCATCAGATGCCCAGCTTTGTACCCATCGAACTCGGCAACAGCCTTGAACAGGTCCAAGAAGTTCTTACGGTTGACGGCGTTCAGTTCTGTGACCAGGCCTGTGTCGATGAAGATCAGCTGTGGGCGGTAACCCTCTCTGTCAAGGCTTGTCAGAGTCTCGGTCCAGCGCTCCTTTTTGTGCCGGAAGGGGCGCAGGCGCTCGAGGACTTCCTCCGTGACGTCGCTCTTATCGCGGAGCTTGTGGGCTTCCTCACCCATCAGCATATGCATTGCCTTGCTTTTTCCTACGTCTATGCTTGCTGCCTTGTAGAATCGGACCATGATGTTGCCTGGATGGAGGTCTGCGTGGATGAAGTTATCTATCAAAAGCATGTGAAGAAAAGCATCCAGTCCTTCGTCGGCGATTTCCTTCTGGTAAGGCCCACCGCCGTTCTGCAAAAAGTGCTCTAAGGGGATTCCATGTGCAAATTCTTCGACCAGAACTTGTCGAGTGGTGTATTGTGTATAAGGGTAAGGGAACCAAGCGGTCGTCCGATCTGCGAAGTTTTTCCTGAACCGCGACAGGTTGGCTGATTCTATACGGAGGTCTAGTTGCAGTCGCATCATCTCTCCGAATTGTGTGACTTCGTCCGGGAACGACAGCCACTCCATAGTCGGGATGGCGTTGATTATATGTGCAAAGACTGACATGATCTTGAGATCGCGGCGAACGATACGTTCGATCTTAGGGTGCAGCACTTTGATGGCAACATAAGTCGAGGGCGTCCGTTGCGGCGTTGACTTAAGGGTTGTGTCAATGTTTTTGCGCATCTTCTGTAACGCACTTGTCTCGTGAGCGATATCCGGGTCTTCGCTAACGACCAGATCCGGCTTCAGCTTGGCCTTGTAAACTTGTGCTATAGCTCCAACTCCCAAAGGCTTCTCTTGGAACTCGTCGAAAATGTCCTCGAATTTCATACCGAAGGCTCGCTCAATGGTCTTCTTGCTGACCTTGAGCGAATGTGCGGGAGCATTTGAGTGCAGTGCCGACATGATCATACATAGCTGAGTAGGGAAAATGTCGGTCCTCGAGGCAGCCCATTGTCCGAGCTATAGATCTGTCAGTATGAGCTTGTGGTAATGGAAACACCCGACAGACCTTGATGAACGCCGCACCTGCCCTCTCCATAGACCTGACCAGAAACCCATACCACCACAGCGTCCCTGCCCGCTCATTGTCCTTGTCCTTACACCTTGCGCCAATCCATATTGCGGGTATTGTGATTATGACAGGCACAAATATAATGATCAAGTGTCCTAGCCGTATCGCTGTAGCAATTGGTTCTATAACATAAGTATCCAAGAAACGCCAAATTGCACGCCGAAAGTGCTTTGAACCTTGTAAAGCATCGGGTACTGCCTCGGCCAGCTCTTTCCGCGAGGCCTCAAGCATGTGTTCTTCTCCAGTCTTGCCGTCGTCCGACTCTTCCTCGCTCAGTTCGATGAATGCTGCCGGCGTCAGTGCGGCGGCGGCCAGGCATGCTGTCCCGCCTTTGATGGGTGGCGGAGGCTTTCGGAAGAAGACCCGGGTTCTTGATAGAGTATTCGAGAACGGTCGCGACTGTTGTAATATTGTGGTGTGTAGTTTTATACGCGGAGCCGCGAACGTAGTAGGCCGTGGGCCGCACCGAAGCCACTGACGGGCGAAGAGTGCAGTTGCCCGCATTGTCAAAAGTGTTACCGGAGGTCTGATTGGGTTGCCATGTCGTATCGGAGGGATCAAAGCATTACAGCGACTATTAAGTCTGCTGTTGTCGGCAGAGAAGGTTTGTCGCTGAGGCCTGAGTTGTTCATCGAGGAGCAAAGTCGTGGTACCGCAATTGGAGGAAGCGGGACTGATAGCGGTGCACGTCGACGTCACAATCCCGTCTGTCGCTTGTCACATGCCAACATCGTTTGCAACGACAGAGGCAGTCATGGTCTCATTGAATGAACTCGCGATGCACAGGCACAGGAATCTCGACGTTTAACACCAAGGATTTTCATTTCGTTTTTTGTTAAAACTGCATCTGTAAAAAAAAAATCACTAAAAATCAATGCTGACATCAGGAGGACCGCCCAAAACCCCTGACGCCACGCTATGCCTATCCCATTATTCCCATTCTGCGTCGAGCATGCAGTAAAAATGCAGTGCAGCGAACCAAAGAAACGCAAAAGTCATGAATGACCGGATTGGACCCCCGTGACAGGAACCTTTCGCGCAACCAGTAAAGCGAGTGATGGACGACTATATCTCAAGTCGGCTTGGGCAAATTCTCCATCCTGCCCCCTTTTTCGAGCCACTCCGGCAGGATCAGGTTTGCTCTTTCTTGGTAAAGGCTCTTGTAGGCATTCCTAATGGTGGAATCGGAGACTCGCACCACATCGCTGACTTGTTTGGCGGTACGGCCTTGTCCCATCAGATATGAAGCCATGTAAATGCAGGCGGCGGCACCGGACAGTGGGCTTCGGCCGGCGAGAGCACCAACAGTCGACATCCTGCCAGCCAGATCAGTGGCGACGTTAGAAGCCTTTTGATCGAGGGCAAGGATGCTGCAGAACCGCGCACAAAGCTCGCTTGGGTTGGTGGTGTTGGTGGCAACGTAACCTTCGTTCACGCCGATAACACCTTGATCAACCATGTTAGCAAAGCTACGACTCGTCAGCAGACAGCACATCCACTTACCATTTGCAACCATGCTGGTCTTGCCCTTGACCTTGTCTTGGTTCATGAGGAATTTCTCGAGCAACTTGAATGTTCGTCCAATTTCTTTCTTGGGCACCTTGGTCAACTCGAAGATTTCGTGAAAGGTTCGTGGCACTTTGTTGCGTCGGCAAGCGATGAAGATGCAACCAGCAATCAATGCATCCTGACTCTTGCCCTTGAAAAGCTTGGACTCGTCGGCGTCTTTGTAGATGTGCTTAGCCCCATCCGAGACAACCGTGCTCAATTGAAAGCCGTCGCAGAGTGCACCAATCTGCTTGAATGCCTGAAGCAGACCCTTGTTGTTCTTATCCGCAACGGCCTTGCTCTGGGCCCTATGTAACTCTTTGCTCCTGAGGGATCCATCTCCAAATGCAATATTGGTCTCGAGCTGATTACCGTCCAACAGCGGGTTTGCAACGTCTCCGACACGGGAAGGATCGTCATTGTTCTGGTCATCGTTAGCAAATGTACGCCACTCAGCTCGATTGTCGATGCCTCTCGCGCCGAGGACGATGCCGCAAGAGTCACAGATAGTGTCGCCGCTCTGGTGGTCTTCATAAAGGTTTGGAGGATCCTCCCGGCATTCGGGGCATATCAAGCGAATATTCAGGTTTTCTTGCCATTCAGATGGTTCGAGAGGGACAGGATCCGGATCAGGTATCGCACCTGGCGATAAAACTTGTGCCATTTTGGAGAAGGCTTGTTTGACGACCGTCGGCTTCGAACTCAATCGGGTGGACGATCGTTTCTTGATCCCCGAATAGGTCACACGGAGATTATGTCTTCTTGATTGATACCGAATGAAGAGCGGTGAGTACAGTTTGACGACTGTTTAGAAGCGCAGTGACGGTGCTGCCTAGTGGCTTCTTGGTCGACCCAGAGGCCCGTGAAGTCTTTTTTCTTAGGCTATCTTGATTGATTCTTAATGCGGCTCTCGCGGTGAGACTATCTGATGAATTACCTTGAAAGCGACAGATGGTGAAACTTCTGTCGTCTGCGTTCGTGCGACCGTAGAACCAGTAAAGGGCTCCCTGTGACAGGCTTGTGAGGCAAGCCTTGCGAGATCGCAGAGAAGGTCACCAAGATATCGTCGATACTGTCGCGCGTCTCAGAGGTGCACTCTGATAACTTTGACGGTGTTTCTGAATATCTCGAACGCAGTGTGATTGTTGACAAGAGGGAGAGGCTGGGAATGAAACGAAATGACAAATGAGACGCTGATATTCACAGAATGCGACGAGGCTCGGCGCTGACTAAGGGTATAAGGCCCGTGCGTCGGCCGAGTGCAGAACTTCCTTCGCCATGACGATCACGAACAGCACCGCGTCGAAGTGAGCGCATACTTGCACAAACATGTTGTTCAACTCTCTCAAAGCCACCGTGAGTACTCAATGCTTGTGCGTATTGATCCAGGGAAGCTGATCAAAACTCAGGGAGGTGGTATTGCGCGTCTCGCGATCCGTCAGAATGGCGTTACACTGAGGAGGACCTTCATCACGCCGACTGCTGTCAGACAAGGTAAATAATCTCAATGCAAACAGCAATCGGGACGACAACTAATTTCTGCCTCAGCCGATCTGGTTCAGGACATGTATCTCCGCGAATTGAAGAACTACAAGCCCGCCGCTGTCAAGGCCAGCGATTCGGAAGGCCAGGTGCAAAAATTCCGCCTACCAACCGCACCTCAATCACCCGAAGAGGCAGACATTGCCAACGAACTCAAAGCATACGAGCAACAACAGGTCGAGCTGGAGGGCCAATCCGGAGAGCCCGGATCGGCACCTGTAGAGGAGGACTGGTTCGAGGAGGAGGCTGCGGAAGAGGAAGCGGCTCACGGCCACTAGAGTGGATGTGATGGAGCTTGTATCAGTATAAGTTTACATCGAAAGTTTAAATGGACATTACATGCATATGCTACTGGTGTTCCATTTTGTTCTTATCCAGGATCGCGCTTCATAGAGCGACCCTATCCGCTTAATGGCTTGTGCCTGGTTGGCTTGCGCAATTGGAAGCTATTTTGGATATCGCGAAGGAACACTACCGGGTGATGCTGATCAAGCAAATTTCACTCCGCCAAATTCGTGGAAGAACAATTTTGTTGTTCATCAAATCTCTCGTCACGCCAACATAAACCACAATGATATTCCGCTGTAGGCATATGGAATCATGGCATAACACTCAAAGTGGATATAGGCCGAATGCGATGCCGGCGAGTGTGGTGCAACTCCTTGCAGATTTGGAACTATTCCAGGTCTGACTTGCCGCGGACAATACCCCGTCCGAAACTAATCTGCCTATCTCTAGCCTCAGTTGATAAAGATCCTGGCGGTTGAGAGTTGACCTATTATGTATTTCATGAGCTACGGTGCACTAACGATTCAATATACTCCACCAATTAAGCTAATCTGGTCTGCATACTAGCCCGTGGATATAACTAATCTTGTCAGATCACTATGGTGACCCTACATCTGGCAAAACAGTCACATATCATTGTTGAGCAACTATGCTTTCTAGAGCTCGAGGGTCTTAGTTCATATACGGGGGACTTTTATCAAGCTACTTGGTGTAATATATTGGTCCTCGAATTCATCTTTCAAAGTACTGAAGGGATCTTGCAATAGTGTACGCAAGTCAGAGAAATAGTTGGCATTTGAACATAAAGATTGTTTCGGAGACATTTGCTCTAGCCCTCTCTTTCCAATTCTTACCTTCTGAAATGATCGAACGAGAGTAAGAAAAATGGCGGGAATCTCGGAAGACTTAGGATTGTGCAGCTTAGTTCCAAACAATGGTAGACTCGAATCATCCGTCCAAACGGATAGCTTGGACTCCAAGAATGAACTCGGAGGTATATATAATACTTCTGCGAGTGGTTATGAGAATGTGTGTGTGATAGCTGACACCATATCACTGGTAGCCCTGTCTCTCAGCTTCCTGACTGACGCCATGGAGAATTTACATACATTGACCACACCAGACCGTTTGAGGATAATTTCTTAGTGTCAAACAAAGCCTTTAGGAGTGCTCAATCGAATATCATATTGTACCGCATAGCAGTCGATCGTAGAAGTGGCGGAGCTGAATATATTTCATGATTAACAAAGCCTCTTAAGATCACGTGCAAGCATATCCTCCGCGGAATGTTGCCGCTTCCCCGCGCGTGTCACTTCCCCGCCTTCTGGCTTGACCTCGCGCGTTTATCGAATAGGTTCCCCCAATCCCAATGGTCAGATTCCTACCTGTGGTTCTCCTTTCGAGACCGAGCAAGTTACTCCAAACGCTAGGTCTACTTGACTGCTTGGCATCTTACCGATAGTTGTGCCTCGGAGCAATGTTCTGGCTGGTGCTGTACCCTGACACGCCGCGGGGAGTTTCCACAGCCGTTTATCCCCTCTCTCTGTTCCGAATGTCTGGGTAGGAACCTTTCCGCATTCATAGCTCAGCTTTATACCTGCACCTTCTGACCTGATGTTTCCTCTTTCCTACTCATCGTGATTTCCTCCACTACTGCGTCTTTGTTGTATCGCAAGGCATCCACATAGCAGGCAAATCGCCCCCTGAACCATGTCGGACAAGACATACGATGTCCCGTCCAAGTGCAAAGCAGGCGTGGTAGTTGACGAAGGCCCCAACTTCCGCGTTGAGATCGCTGAAGTCGATGTTCCCAAGTGAGTTCCTGATTCACAAACAATGAGCCTCCTCCAGCACTAAACCCCCACCAGACCAGGCCCCAACGACCTGCTCATCCGCCTCAACACCACCGGCCTCTGCTACTCCGATATCCACCTCATGATGGGCGACCTCGGCACGCCTCCCATGTCGTACTTCAACGTCCGCAGCCCGGGCCATGAAGGCGCGGGCATCGTCGTCGCCCTCGGCGCCAACGTCACCAACTGGTCCTTAGGGGACCGCGTCGGCGTCAAGCCGATCTACGACGTATGCCACAAATGCGAGCTCTGCTGGGCCGACAAAGAGCCCTACTGCCCGCAAGCCGTCCACACCGGGCTGATGGTCACTGGCTCGTATCAGCAGTACGTCACTCACCCGGCACGGTACGCATCGCCTATTCCGGACGGGGTGGACGACACCATCGCCGGCCCGGTCATGTGCTCCGCCAGCACTATCTACCGCTCGATTGTCGAGTCAGGTCTCAAGCCGGGCGACATCGCTGCCTTCCCTGGTGGCGCAGGCGGCGTGGGCATTCAAGGCGTGCAGCTGGCCAAAGCCATGGGTCTCCGGCCTATCGTCATCGACTCGGGCGATGCCAAGCGCGAGCTCAGTATGAAGATGGGCGCCGAGGCATTCGTTGACTTCAAGACCGAGGACGACGTCGCTGCTGCCCTGGTCAAAGCGGCCGACGGCAAGGGCGCGCACGGGGTGTTCGTAACGGCGCCCGCGGCGTATAAGTCTGCTATCGCGCTGACGGGGACGAGGGTCGGAGCGAAGGTTATGTGTATCGGACTGCCGGCTAAAGGTACGGTCTTGCTTGGGGAGGATCCGGGGGTCATTGCGTTTAGAAACTTGACAATCAAAGGGACGTTGGTGGGAACGATGAAAGACACTTCTATGGCGTTAGATTTTGCGAAGAGAGGGTTATTGAAGCAGATTTGTGAAGTGGTACCGTTGAAGGATATGCCAGAGGCGGTGCAGAGATTGAGGCGTGGTGAGGTGGCTGGCAGGATTGTGGTGGATTTCAACGCTTAGTTGACGTGAGGTTTGTCCTTGTTGCTGGTGAATGATCACCCCAGCCACCGCTGTCAGGGACACCTTGGCTGAAGCCGAACGGAAGCGCGAAGGGGGAGGGAGAGCAGGACGGCATTAGCGCCTTGAAGCGGATCGCCTCTGGATGCCGCGACGCCTGACACTGGTCATCTGTTGTCAGCCAGCACCAACACTCTAAGGGCTTTCTTTGAACTACTACCATCGATGATAGGAGGACCAATACTTGGTTTGTGCTTTTCTGTAATCGACGAGCGCGGCGTTGGTAGACTTAGCGAATCAAAGTGACACGATGACGACGGTGATATGGACAAGATGGTATAGGTTTTCTGGAGTAGAAGTCGGGATGTATATTAGCCTTTCTACGTATCGGGATGGCAAGAATGAAGAGTGGTATCTATGCGCTGCAATTCAAAAATCCATCGAAGAAATCAAAGTCCTCACGAGCTTTGCCCACTGTGTATAAGCTTTCAAGCAGTAGTCGTAGTAGGCGTAGCAGTCTCCTCGGAAGATGAAGGCGCGGGTTGCTCCGTTTTGGTGGCTTCCGGGGCCTGAGTGGCAGAAGGTCCATCGTACTTCGGAGTGCGAGATGAAGTGACGAGCTCGGCGCCACTACCGCCATAAGCCTTGGGTACATCGGAACCAAGATCTTTGTGCAGCTCAGTGCCGTAGCTCATCCACTTCATCTTGGCGACGGTCTCCTTGGCCATAAAGATCTGCATGGCGGCGAACATCCACTGCATGAACTTGGGATATGTCAGTGATGATCTGCCAGGCATGGCACAGTGTCAGACTTACGATGGGCACGTTAACGAAGAACTTCCTCGCCATGGTCTCAGGGTAGTTCGCCTGGAAGAGCTGTATGGTCTTTGAGGATGCGGCCTTGACTTCCGGAGCCTGGCGGAGGAAGGATACAGACAGGTAATCATGGATTTGAACTGCTTGGTAAGGATCAGGACCCTTGCCGAAGTCCGGCAGAGGGGCTTTGGCGTCATTGAGGTGGAGAGCACTGAGAGTCATCTCCATGAGGGCGACTCGCCAACGGATGAACCTGTACCATTGTCAGTGGAACTTCGGCTTGAGATATGAAAGAGCAGTTACCCATCGAGATCCCCAAAAGTCTTCTTGTTGTCCTTGACAGCGCCGTATATGTTGAAGACTGCCACGTCGTTTGGATTGGGACTGCCAGGCACACCTTTGAGCTCGGTGACATAGCCAAGGCCTTCGAAGCGAGACTTGTCAAACACCTCCTCGACAGTCTTCAACGGCTGAAACTCCTTGCGCCACTTCAGTGCTGCCTCGAGTTGCTCAGCGGCCTTGGTCGCATCTCCAGAATTGGCACGTAAGAATTTCTGAAGAATCACCTGCTGTGGAACGTCGAGGTCGGAGCTTTTTCGGTGAAGCAATTAGTTTGTGTTATTCTGCGAAGCTCGAGAGCCGTAAGATTTACCCTTCATTCCATGCGTGTAGCTCAACGCCGTACATCTCACTGTGATCGGTGGACTCCAGCAGATGACCAAGCTTAGATGCGAGCTGACCGAGCGGCGTGCTCTTGTCAAGTCCGGTAGGAGCATTGGCTGCCGGTGCTGCCACACCCGGTGCCGCAGGCTGGCTTTCTTGCGTCGGAGTCACGGGGCCTACTTCTGCCTCTGCCGAAGTCATGATTGCTTCTCTCGCTCTGGAATACAACGTTATTGGTGAAGTGTACGGGGAAGGACGGCCGTGGTGTGGCTGCTGCTGATGCGTGATGACTGATTGATAAGATTACAGCACAATTTCTCACCGCCAAGCCAGATCCCTCCCGGGAATACCACTAATTCCGGCTGCAATCCTTCATATCCCAATCCTTTGATACTTTCCATCCGTCCATAACATCGCATCTCGGCTTGTTGTATGCTCCGTAAATCATCGCTCGCTTGTCGGAGCGTCGGCCGGCAAGTCTGCAGTCTGTCAGCGCGGCGCGGACGATGATAACTCGGAAGGCTGCGGCAAATCCTGCCAAGCGGGCCTGAGATGCACCTGCTACAGGACAGATCAACAGCGTGCGGCACAGCATGCCAACAAGGCTACAAGCCGAGATACCCACTGCTTGCGCAATCCTGACTTGTCAAATACACTCGCATTGGGTACCGATTTTCGAATCATTGGAGGCCCTAGACTGAATTCGACGCCGCTCTCCACGGAGTTATGTAGAGTGCATGAGTGGAAAGCTAAACAGCGCTCAGATATACCTCTAAGAAGTCGATCATGAGGCGTAGACGGCCAGTGTTTAAGAATGTCCAGTTTCTCTGTTCTCTCGTTTCTTCCCATCCATATCACTCTCGTCTATCTGTTGGACTAATCATTTATCTCCAGAAATCCTTCTGCATCATTCAAGATCTTCACCCTCACAGCAACATCTCATCATGGCAGAGCCCAGGATCGTGACTCTATCGGCCACTATCGCCAGACAGACGGCCGTCATTGTAGATTACTGTCAGAGAAACAACATTCCCACCCCGTCTTTCGACTTGGATGCGCCTCCTACTGTCGATATCGCTCCTGGCGAGCACGCTGTTCTGGAGGCTAAAGACAGCATCATCGCCGCAACACGAGAGCTGGGACAGCTTATGAAAGGACCGGCAGAGACCGTGACCGATATCGGTGTAAGTTTTACTCACCGACACGTATGCTCACTAAATTTACACATGCTAACTCACATAGTTCGTCGACGCATTTACGTTCCAGGCTATATCGCGCTACAACATCGCAAGCCACGTGCCTGTGGGTAGTGAAGCGACTTACGATGACATCTCCAAGGTATCTGGCCTCAATGTGAACAGTCTGCGCCGTGTTCTTCGATTTGTCATGTCCAATGGTTTTTTTGTCGAGCCACGACCCAATTATGTAGCACATACTTCTGCGTCGCGCCTCCTTGCCGAGAACGAGCTGTTTCGTGCTGCTGTTGCCATGACCTTCGATGAGAACTTTCCAGCATCAACTAAAGCTACCGAAGCTCTGTCGAAGACAGAAGAGTATACATCATCGGTGAGGTTCAGCCATCAATCATCTTGGTTGTAGCGACCGTTCTGAAAAGCAACTTGGACTGACCCACAAGCAGGGTTGGAGTCTCGCCAACAATGCCCAACTCCATTTCTACCAAGAGCTCCAACAGCGCCATCCTACTCGCCACCGCGACATGGTGAAAGCCATGGATGCATGGAGCTCCTGGCTTCCGGTCGGTCCAATTAACAAGAACTATCCATGGTCGAACGTCAAGAAGATGGTAGACATTGGTGGTGGCCATGGCCAAGTCAGCCTTTCCATCGCACGCCATGACCCAACACCTCAATTTGTCGTGCAGGATTTGCCTAACGTCGTGGCTAATGGACCAGCCATTCCGACAGAGTTCACCAATCGCATCACCTTCATGGCACATGATATGTTTGACGAGCAGCCCGTCAAAGACGCAGACGTGTACTTCTTCCGCTCCGTCCTCCACGACTGGCCGGATAACAGCGTCGTCCGGATCTTAAAGGCGCTCATTCCTGCTCTGAAACCCGGCGCCCGCGTCGTTATACACGACCCTACCATGCCTCCTCCAGGCACGCTCTCGCCTCGTGCTGACAGAGCCAAACAGTAAGTCCCGCCCTTTGCTTCCATATGTCCCCTCAATCGTCCTTTCGAAAATTTCGGTGAAGTGGCACTGGCTTGAGAAGAGCGCAAGCTGACATTGGACAGTCTATGGGACCTCCACATGATGCTCCTTTTCAATTCACGTGATCGTGAGGAGGCTGAATGGGCTAGCCTGTTCGAAAAAGCCGATTCAAGATTCAAGTTCCTGGGTTCGCGGCTGCCGACTGTGGATGTTGACAAGATTCCACCTTCGGGACTACTGAGCATTATTGAGGCTGAGTGGCAGCCTTGAGTGTTATGGCGGGCATGTAGCTGCGATGGCATTTTGCATCGGTAAAGGAGTAAAATACTTTGTGTTCATGCAAGCTTCTGTATCGCAGCATACTGCGACTGATCGTGTGTCTGAAAAAGAAATTCAGTTGCCGAGCCACGCAGCCAAGAGTAGAGTTATATTTGGAATGGGCTACTTCACGATTGTGGTCAGCATGCCATTCCTGAATTGAATGACTTGCGAAATCTCTACAAGCACATTTCTTTATTGACGCATGCACTTCTGCAATGAAAAGTGAACTCTAACATCTGTATTTGAAGTCTTTACATTATTGATTTAGAGTGGCTTTGAATTCTATTGCGTGGGATTGTTCAAATTCAGCTTCACATGCAATCTTCTCAGGTCATGCTCACTTCAGCCGCAACTCTCCAATCACACTCTCGGGTAATCCCGACTACTCCCTAGACCTCAATTTTGCCATTGTCATGCAAATATGTCGTCTTCACACTTAGATCCTGCCTCACGCCGATGGCTCCATGAGCAACGTTCAGATCCGGGAGACGAGGCAGCGCAGGTAGTGCCTGAGCCTGGAAGTGGCTGCTCCTGGTATTCGACATTTCCCAAGGCTCATCCGCACGCTGTCTAGGAAGGCTGATTAGAGAGTTCATGTCATCGTTTGATTGCTTGTACGACGGTCGACTGTGCATGCTCGAGTCAGTGCCAGAATGTTTGGAAAAGAGGCTCTTGCAGGAGTCGAACACTTTGGGGAACATTTTGGGGAAGGAGCCTTTAAGTGAAGCATCGAATAGTGGCGGAAGGGTCGGTAAGCAAGCACAGATAATGCCTGTGGCTGTTTCGGCTGTCGTCCAGTAGAAGGTCTTGGTTCCGAGGTCTACATAGATCGTCAGCCATACGAATGTACGAATAACTTTTCTGTAGGACATGGTCAAGCTTACAAGGAATATCCGGAACTTTGGCAAGCTCGTCAATAGTTATGTAGAAAGTCTTGACGCGGACTACCCCGACGGCGACCACGAAAGCACCGAGAAGGAAGATGCAAGTGACGCCTATCTTCTTGCGTGTTGGCAACTGCAGCCTCCACACCATAGGAATCGGCAATGCAAGGACCAACACGTCAGTGATTAGATCAGTGATAGCTCCTGCGGCGTAGAAGGGCATGGTGTCAGCACATTTGCCTGGCGTAGCTTCTGCAAAAGGGCTGAGCCAGACGGTGTTGATGGGTGTGCATTGGAAGACAGTGCCAAAGATAAATGCGATAGCCCAAGCTCCTATGACTATACACCAGATAGTGTTGGCGATGTTGTAAGCAGGATTCGGAAACAGGCGTCGATACAGGAAGAGAATAGAAAGCTTTGTGAGACCATCGCCTATATACGCCATTATTTGAAGCGCATATTGGCACTTTGATAGCATCAGTGATCTGACGAGATAGTTTTGATCACTACGTCTCTCGGAGAGTGACTGACCTTAAAAGCGACAGTATGTTTATGCGTAACAATCGGCATGCCTTGGGGCGAGAATTCATCATGCGACCCTAGGTTCCCAGCAGTGGATCCTTTTCAATCAGTCAGCTAAGTCGCTTCCAAAATCGCGCAAATATTGCTGATGAGTCTTACCGACGATCATAGTAATGCAGGACGCTGTATTGAAGAGCTGTCGAAGGTTAGCACTGGCACGATGGTAGATGTCACGAGTCTTACAAGGGCCACAATTAGCAAAGAATCATCGATTCCAAATCCAAACCGCTTCAGCCTTCGTGCCATAAACCTTAAGACCACGAAAGGTATGGGAAGAACCATCAATGAGATAGCCACACCCAGGATCTGGCCTCGCAAAGAAGTAGTGTTCGACATTCTGCGGTTGTCACAATGCTATCTGGTGCTTTGGAGCAAGAAGGCATAAAAGTAGGCTTAAAAGAACGAGCTCGAAGCAAGTGACGAGCAAATGCAAATAATAAAAGATCGGGAAGGATTGTACAACTATCTATAGCAAGTTCAGGGCATAAACTTAACTCGTCGGGTAATGGCATGGGCGGCTAGTGGTGCAGGTCACCTTCATCCAGGTCCTGTCAATTCTCAACATGTGCAGTGACGTTGATTAGGCTGGCGAGGCTGAGGACCTACATTCGTCCTGCATAAGAGCTACGCGCCAAAATGGCGGGACTGGTGGGACTGGCGACACTATAGCCAAGTCGGCAAAGTGACGGTGATAAGGTTCCATCTACAGCAAGTGATGTGATTCAGCTAAGGTAGTGGCGAGTGGCGCTGGTAGCGATCGCCAATGTTTGAGTGGCTTGCCTGATTCACAGCCATTGGGGTGTTGTCACCTGTCCAAAAGTACGTACTGAGATTGTGGAGACAGTTCCCCAACGCCATAGAAGATTAGCCGGAAGCCTCAAAAGGCTGCTGGGCCGATTGCCGTTGGCGACTGTTCTGTATTTAGTCCTTGGGACATTTCGCTCATCGTTGCTGTAAAGAGACAAGACTCGACTGACGCTCAGGCGTTCCATTCGCACTAGATTGCCGAGTTCGCTCACATGATGGCGCTCAAACCAATCTCGTGGCAGATGGTGCTGGGCCTGATATGCATCCGCAGCCTGATCAGCAAAATCAATTGATTGATGATGTTGAGCAAACATCAGCTGAGGTCAAGCGATTGGCCGGCAGGTGGTAATCGTCTCGTATCTGCAGGTACTACGCCGTCGCTTGTACTGCGGTGCAGTTGTGGGTTTGTGGCTAATGCAGGCCTCGGCGCCTCAAGGCTTCAGCTTGCCCCACAAAAGCGACTCTGCTTCCAAGCTTCACTGATCCTGTCAATTGTTTTCTGGGAAATGCCCGCTCTTTCTTCGGTATTGCGGCAAGATCCGCAGATTGTGATCGATTTTGCTGGCTCGATGCGATCAACTTCTGCGAATGCACAAGACCCGACTGTTGATACAGATCATAGAGGGGCTGTCCGCGTCGTTGTCTTCCTTCACGCTCTCCTCTGGCGATGTCCCAAGAGTGTAGCCGCCCAGTGATTTGCAGCTGAGGTGCATACTCCAAGCCATCGCAATCTACCCGACCTAGCCTTACGATCGACGTTGCTTAGCGGATGTTGGACGTTCCCTCACTCGGGGATGTCATTGGTTCGTGTCTGTTTGAATTTCTTGCGGACGATCGGTCGACACCGAGCCCCCAGGGTCTGACAAGACCATGGCTTTACTCCAATGAGAAACCAGGCAAATGACGCTCCTCAGCCCGACCACACCGTGGTACGCTGGCCCTCCAGCAATCTGCACCGTGCGATCAGCGACATGGCAAAAGGCTGACATGCCCATCTGATCCGTTCAGAAAGATGGCGGCTTGATCTCTCACGCAGGTTGAATCTTGCTTTTCTCAGCAGCCAAGTGTCCTCACATTGGCATGTCTTGATCTTCTTCTTTCATTTGTCTTTCGACTAAGCGATCCGGCGATCCGCAACCATGTCCATACAACAGAAGATTCTCAACCCCACCACTGCAGCGATTTTAGCGCTGGGACTTTGCGGCTATGGCCTAATTCTTACCATCTATCGCTTGTATTTCTCGCCCCTTGCCAAGTTTCCGGGGCCGAAGCTCGCCGCAGCGACATCATGGTATGAGTTCTACTTCGATGTAGTCAAAAATGGATCCTATATCTGGAAGATCAAAGAGCTGCATGAACAATATGGTCTGTTTGCCGCGTACTTCTCCCTAGTATCATGCCGGTATGGCTGACATGTTGCACAGGTCCGATCGTACGTGTCAGTCCTGACGAGCTGCATGTGGCGGATCCGGAGTTCTACGAGGAAATCTATACCTCATCTGCTCGCAAACGGGACAAGGATCCACGATTCACGGGCAGCATGGGAGTCGTACCGGGCGGTGAAGCCGCATTTTGGACCGCACCTCATGCCCTTCACCGCATTCGTCGAGAAGCTTTAAACAACTACTTCAGCACTGCAAAGATTGCTGGCATACAGCCGCTTCTCGAAACGAAGATCGGCCAACTGTGTGATCGTTTTGAGGAGTATGCAAAGCAAGGCCGGGTACTGAACCTCAACGATGGTTTCAATGCCTTCTCGATGGAGTAAGTCTTGCCACAAGACACGACTTATCACAACCCAGTTTGACATTGTATCTAGCGTAATCACTGAATTCTTATTCGGCCAAAGCTGGAAATTCCTAGAAGCCTCTGACTTCCACGGCTGGTACAGGAACATGGTGATGGACATTGTGGGAGCGCAACACACACGCTTTCACCTCCCGGCTGTGCAGAGACTCATGACTTGGATCCCTATGGAGACCGTGGCGAAGGTATGGCCCGCAGCCAAATTTCATATCGACCGCGACAAGGAACTCGAGGCTTTGGTCGGTCAGGTTCTTGCACACACAGACCAATACAGTATCAGCAAGAGGGATTACCAAACGCAGGACGCACCCACTGTATTGCATGCGTTAAGGGATAGCAACATCCTCCCTGCTGAGGAGAAGAACGTCGAGCGCTTCAAGAGCGAGACATCCGTCATTGTCGGCGCAGCCGGCGAGACTACTGCCAAAGCCCTATCCACGGTCATCTTCTACCTAGCTCAGCACCCCAACCATCTACAAAAAGTTCGTGCTGAGCTCTCTACTCTGCAGCCCAATCCAGATGAAAGCCTGCCCGCGCTCAGAGACGTGCAACGACTCCCTTACCTAACGGCCTGCATCAAGGAAGCTCTCCGCATCAGTTGCGGTTTCTGTGCCCGCTCTGCCCGCTCCGCCCCATTTGAGGACCTGAAGTACAAGCAGTACACTATCCCGGCGAACACATTCGTCAGCACTATGTCGTGGTTTGTCAACTTCAACGAGGACATCTTTCCCAATCCAACCGATTTCGAACCAGCGCGCTGGCTCGGCGAAGAGGGGAAACGCCGCAATCGCTTCTTCGTACCTTTTGGAAAAGGGTCTCGGGCTTGCCAGGGGCAGCATTTGGCTTGGGCGGAGCTGTACCTTACGCTCGCTGCTGTGGTGCCAAAGTTCGACTTCGACTTATTCGAGACTACGGTGGATGATGTGGAGCTGAGGCATGACTGGGTATTTGCGCAGCCGAAAGTGGGATCGAAAGGCGTGAGGGCGCACGTGAGGAGGCGCGTCAAGTAATGTAATGGTGCCATGAGGGTCTGGGGGGTGTTATTGATATTGTAAAGTGATTTTCGGATTAGACAAAGCTGTACCAGATCGCCTTCGAATACATTCTTCCTTCGGCGAATAGGCCTGTAATGCTAGTATCAGGGCCGCTCGCTGGTAGTGATTCGCAATACACTTCGTTCTGAGTCTATGCGCTGGCTTGGATGGTCGTATAACCTTGCCGATTGGTCTTCACTCTCTTAGGGGGAAAGATGGGTGCCGCTCCGGGTGATCGTGCGACATTGTTGAAGTATTCATTGTGAAAGTCAACTTGTCCAAAGCAGAAGTTGCTAATTCCTTAGCGTTGCCACAAAGTTGCAGAGCATCATTCAAAGTCCTCGTTGATCAGCTCGGATCCTAGCTATCTGCCCTCTTCGTACTGCTGCGGTTCCTAAGTGACAAATGGAAAAACAGTCAAGTTGCCTCATGTCTTCAAAAACATTTCCTCTGCTGATTTTTTCCGTTGTTGTCGTCAAGGTATGGTTCCTGCCTTAAAGAGGTCCACGGAGTTGTGAGGTAGGTGGAGGAAGCGCGGTGTTTGCCTACCATGTTGCCGACTATGATATCAAATCCGACGCCAACCATGATTTTGATCCAGCAGAGGGAGAGTTTTTCCAATTGACGGCGAAAAGAATCTCGTGACACTACATTTGCAGAAACGTCATGGCACATAGGAAGCTTATCACCTATGCTCGGGGATCGGGAAGCGAGGGTCTCAGGCTTCTTATCTCCGCAACGGGGATCTCCACGGCGGGCACTGATAACAAACCAATGATCTGATGGGGATATTACTTCACTGATTAGCCTTCCAGTATTTATTTCGTGGGGTAGACAATTGCAGCAGCTGATTTTGGACGATTATCATAGATCAATGTCTCGAGCAAAGCATTCCGTCTGCCCTGTTTTAAATTGATACATTCCCCTGGCCGTCACACTCTGCGCTCAGCTCAGAACATGGCTAGCAATGGCTTGCCTGCTGGCGTATCGGAGAGCGAGCACTTCTCGCCGTACCGCAGCGATGGGAAGCTTGTAAGATTTGAGCCACCGGCCCACTCCTTAGGATTGATCTGACCACTGCATTTCAAGTACGGCTTCGTGTGTGTAGTCATCGGTGCAGCCCACCCGATTGGACGTGCGATCACACTTGAGCTCGCTGGTAAGTGGCCTGCCTTCCACAACTGCATCCATGATCTAACAGTCGAAGCCCATGGAGCGGCTTGCATTTATGCCTGCACCCTGCCCTCCGACTCAGCATCCAAGACTGCTACCAACGAATCCAGCTCTTATCCCAACACGAGAATCACCCACTACCCATATGCGCCCACAGAAGAGGCTACGCTGCAGTTGGTCGACGACGTACTGAATACGCATGGACGATTGGACGTGTGGGTGACGCTAGCGACGAGTTTAGGTCCGGCGAAGCTATCCTCGACGACTCCAGCATCGCTGTCCGCGCTCTTCGAAGCCACAGCCTTGGTCCCATTCTACGCACTGAAATATGGCCCACCCGCGATGAGAAAGAGTTGTTCAAAAGGGGGGTATCCAAATGCCGCTCCAAAAGATACTGAGTATGGAAGTATCATTGTAGTCGGCTCCGTTGCAAGTGAGTATGGTGGCTGTGGCGGTGTCGGACATACGATGGCATCGCATGCAGCGTTGGGTGTGGTTCGATCGGGCGTGAAAGAGCTGAAGGGAACCGGTGTGCGCATCAATGCTATTTCACATGGTTGCGTCGAAGAGGATGGGTCAGATAGTGATCTGAAAGGGTTGGCCGAATCGAGCGGGCTAGGAAGACCAGGCAAAGCGATGGAAGTCGCAAGGGTGGCCGGCTTCCTGGCCAGTGGCTTTAGCAGCTACGTTACAGGGTCCAATATGGTGGTGGATGGTGGAGCGAGGGTCATGAATCCAGTGACGGTGCCTCTCCGCTAGAGCTTGGCGTTGGGATTGTCGGTCGGCTTAGTCGACATACTTCTGGCAGCAATAAATGGTTGCTCGGGCTAGTGATATAGGTCCCAGGTGAATAGGAGCGAGTCCATTGCCTCTCCGTTCCCAAGACAACCTCAAACCTCTTCCTCACCAACAACAAACTGCTGCTTCTTGCCCTCCTGCTTCTTCTCCTCAAAGTCTATGATGTCGTCAATCTGCTCCGCGACCGAAGGACCTTTCTTGTTCCTTGGAATGAAATCCCTGTACTGAGCCGAGTCCAGAATCTCACGCTTCTTCCTCTCCTGGATGGCAAACTCGCTCTCGCCGAATATACTGAAAGGATTCTGACTTGGGTAACCGAGTACCTGACAGCGACTGACATCGTCCAGGGTGCAGAGCTTTTCAAAGCCTTGCCTAACGTCTTCGTGCTCGCGCAACTCGTAGTCTTTCTTGCCAAATTTGCCGTCGGTCTGAGAATGTTCGGTCAGAGGGGCACTGCCAACAAGCGAGTGATGTAACTTACAGTGTACCATTGCAATCGTACCAAGCCCGGTTGGACATCAAGAACAACATCGCCCGTCCAAGAAATAATGAGTTGCTTTTTGACCGAGTTGATTGAGTCCCAGACGATGCCGGCGGGGGGTTCCGGATGTGAGTCGAAGAAGACGATTGGACGCTCCGCAAAGAAGCTGGATCCGTAGCTGAACATGGCGGGAGTGAGGTTTGAGGAGTGCGCAACAAAAGAATGAATAGTCGTCTAAAGGTCGAAAGACTGCAGGCGTTGTGGTTGCAAAAGTGGTAGGAAAAATGACGGGATCTGATATTGTTGTGTTGTTGTCGGAGGTTTATGGTTCGGATTCCCGGGCGGACCCTGGCGGAAGACTGAGCGACAAAAGACAGTACGGAGATGGGCGGCTTTTGATTATCAGGAGCGGACCGCGGCGGTCAAGTGAGACCAGACCCTGTTGCTGACTTTCCATCCCTCGCATTTTGCACCTCTTCAGGCGTGCTGACGAACCATCAAAACAACCAGACCGATGGCGCACGGATGGATCAGGAGGAAACTCTAGCAAATGTCCTGATTGCCTTGCGGAAAGTCCGCCATCCTGGGCAAGTCGCACATGTTAGGCCTGAAGGCAGACTAAACTGTGGTTGGTCTGGTTGGTCTGAACAGTCGAAGTATAGCTTCGCCTCACACGGCCACGCCGTAGAATCAAAAGTCAGCACTACTACGTTCCATTGCTGCCATACTACCTTCCACACTAGAAGGGGTAAGTTTCCAGGCTGGAACCCTGACAGCTGATGGTAACATAAGTATTGCCGTCTTCCCCACCGTTTCTCCCTTCTTCCTGTCAATCCATCTCCCACGGACCCATACCACACCATACCCCAAATCCATACCATCTCCAGACCTAGCCAACACCACCACCACCACCATGGCTATCGACAACACTCTCGACGCCTCCTCTCCCTCCAATCCATCCAACCTCCCACCCCGCTACCAAATCCGCAAACTCACCCCCGACCACCTAATCTGGGCCTCCGCCATCGTCGCCCACAGCAACATGTTCCACTCGACCGTCTTCACCAAAGTCTACCCCGACGGCAAGACGGCACGTTTCAACCACGCCATGCGGGAAATGACCTACCTCGTCGAGCACCAGATCGCCTCCGGGCTGTCCTACGGCGTCTTCGACCTCGAATTCCCCTACCGCCACGCCTCATCCCGCTCCGCCGGCGGTGCCTTCCTGCACGACCTGAGCAACGACTCCGCCACCGGCGAGGAGCTCATCGAAGCCATGGACTTCCCCCTCGTGTCTGTGGCGCTGGCCTACGACGGCATCGACCACCTCGACATGGCGCGGATGAAGCCCATCATGGCCGCGATCCCGGTCTTCGCCACCGTCTACGGCGCGCTGGAAGCTCGTGACCCGAGGGGGGAGTCGTGGAAGGCCCAGGAGCGGACGGAGGTGTTGATGCGGAACGCGACGAGCACGCGGGCTGACTACGAGAAGCGCGGGCTGATGGGGAAGTTGGCGCGGTTCTTGATGCGGGAGGCGAAGTTGAAGGGTTACAAGGCGATCAATATCGAGTGCTTGAATGATGCGGTGACGCATGTGTGGTCGCATCCCAAACAGGAGGGGATGAAGGGGGAGGTGGTGTGTAGCTTTTGGACGCAGGAGTATGAGGAGGAGGATGAGGAGGGAAACAAAGTCAATCCGTTCTCGCCCGCGGAACAGTTGGTTACGAGGTGCTGGACTACGCTGGGTAATTAGAGACAGGCATCGATTTGCAGAGTGTGGAATGGATTTGTTACGACCAGCCCGATTCATTAATTTCGTGAGGATGTGATTAGCTAAAACCGCCCGCGTGTGGCTGAGTAGTATATCCTGCAAACAGCCCTACGACTATAGGGTATCATGCACGCCTCCTCGATATGGCGAGGGTGTGCGATTCAATGTACATGATCTGATGCCTCCGATTCGTTCACTCAGTATTAAGCTTCAGTATGTGCAAAAGCAAAAGACCAATGGCCCATGGTATCTCCATGCAGCTCACGACTGCGACGCCTGTCCATGGCCCGAGTGAAGGGCGCTCGTCATGAATGGCTGGTGCGGTGGCGGTCCATCCATGGGCATCACTGGCCTGTGATCTACCGCCCCGTCTGGTTGCATGTCGATCGTTGATGCGCTTGACAGGCCGGAGAAATCCCGCTTGGTTCCTGGGGCACGCTTCACGTGCGCTGTTGGTGAGATATCCCCACCATGCTCGAATGGTATCAATCGAATCCGGTCTGCGGTTGGTGGTGCAGCCAATACGCTCGAAGGTGGGTCACTTGCACCGATCGTGTCATTTGATCCGGGAGCAACCTGCTCGCCGCCAGGTGGTCCCGCTCCCAAATGAGGCGTTGAGAAGGCTGATGTGGGCCTATTGAGGAGACTGAATGGGGGTGTCGGTTGTGTGTTCAATCCGTGATGTCCAAATGCCGATGGTGTGCGGGACTGGGCATGGACAGGATGATGTGGGTTCGCCCAAGGTGTTTGTTCTAAAAACTCCTTCTGTGCTAGGTGATCTGATGTGGGCGCTGAAGAAGGTACTGGCGGACGAGGCGTATATTCATGTTTAGGGGGTTGATAGGCTGGTTGAGGTTGTCGGCGCATGATCTAAAAAGTCTTAGTGATTAGTCCACCGTCAGGGCATGTTGACGTACCTTCATCGCCTTCATATCGTCGTCCAGTTCCTGTGGTCTCACCGTGCTAATCTCAGGTGCAGCCGGGAAGCCGACATACTTGGCCACACCTGACAAAATGGAGACTTCTGTGTTGTACTTCGTCTGTTGTCGGACTTGTTCGGATCGTTTCGTCGGGAATTTCTGGATGTACTGCTCCAACTCTTCCGATTGCGCTGCTCGTCTCTCCTTCTGAACATCATACCATTGCTTTCCGAGATCGTACAATATGTCCTCCCGAATCTCTCGTGCTTCTTGTAGATACTGGCTGAGCAGCTGACTTCTGTTACCCAAAGTCTGATTCCGCAGTGCTTGCTTTTTGTATTGGTGCAGCTTCATTTCTTGTTGTATCTTGGTGTCGCGCCGATCAGTGACTGCTTGGAGCTGTCTGATATATTCTGTGTGTGCAGGTTGTGGTTGTTGCAACTGCACCAATTCTGCTTCTGCATCTGCTATCCGATCGCCGAACATCCGAGAGCGCATGAGAAAGTATGCTTTGTGAAGACCAGTAAGCGTATCCATGGCGTCGTTGCGATTCTCAGCTGTTACAGAGTCAGATTTGTCTTTAGTCATAATCTGAAGCTTATACTCACACTCTTCAGGACCGAGATTGTCTCCGTTCTCGTCGTCAGCATCGCCTTCCACATCGTCTCGTTCATCCATTTCGACTTCGACCGTCTCTTGAACCTGTGGTTGCTGCTTCTTGTGCGATCTGCCTTTTGCTTTGTGTGATCTAATCGTCTTGGACGGTGAGTGGATTTCTGGTGTGGGGATGCGATCGATCTCGTCAGTGGCATCGTCGCGCTCCTCTGTCTGGCTCCCACTCTTCTCCGTCTGCTCAATCGCAACTTCGCTAGCAGGCTTTCGAGCGGCGCGTTTCTTTATGAGAGCACCGTCAGAGTCCGAGTCGTCTGATCGAATTGCTACGGATGATATGTCCTGTCCCAACAAGGTTCGCTTTCGCTTGCGACCGGCGAAGCCTATAAATATCGTCAATACGAGTCGCGCGTCCGGGTAGCTGCTTGACTCACCAATTGGCTGACGTGACGAATCGCGGTCCTCGCTAGCCCTGACAGAGTCTGTATCTGATAGGATATCCTCCTTTATGGAATGCAGTGGGGCACTGAGAGACATCTTCGCAGGATTTCCGCCTTTTTGAGGGGTTGGGTCGACGCGCTCCGTCTCTGCCTCTGAATCACGATCTTCTTCGGGGGCTGGTGTCAATGCATCATCCGTCCCAGATTCATCGTTCTCTTGCTCGCCGAAGCTGCCCTCGATATCACTCAGACTGCTCGATCTGTCTCTTTGATCATTGTCGCCAGCTGTGCTATCATTCTCGCGCCCCTCGAGTCGAGCCCGAAATCCGTTGAGTGGTGAGCCCCCACTTGTGTCGCCAGCGATAGCGGAGTCATGGTGAATTTTGGAGGTCTTTGAGGTTTGGCTTAGGGGTGAGATCGAAGGAGTTCGGCCATTGCCCAGTGGAGTAGGCGAGGCATATGGATTCGAGCTTGACGGACGGTGGATTGGATCTGAAAAAGTGTGAGGAGCGATTCTTCTCGTTTTCTTCGGTCGTGCTGACCTTGGGGGGGTTGTTCGCTAGTGCGACTAGCAACGGCGGCGGCTAACATGCTCCTAGTCGACTTGCGATGCAAGTCTGTACGCCGAGAGGTAATGTATGCGCTTCGAGGGCGCAGCTAAATGCGCAAAGAGTTCGCGTTCGGAAAGGTGTTGTAAGGTTGTCAAATAGTGAGTCGTCGGGGGGGTCAATTCGTCCGGGCGGGCGCTTGTTACATGGCCGGGGAGCGAGCTGGACCGAGACAGATCAGCTAGAGTCGAGAGACCGGCTGCAAAGGTCGTGGCAGGAGAACGACAACTCGAGAGATGAACGAGGTATGGGTCATGGGGGCAGGAAGAAGAATAGCTCGGTTGACCGAGAGCGGAGAGAAGCGAAGAAGCGGCACAAGCCAGAGCAACAACTCTGTGCAATGCGATCATCCCGCGTCCTCTTTGGGCCGATGCCAATGCCAAGCCCGACATGATCTTATCTAATCAGCCCGAAAAATCACAGGGTCCGGCTTTTTTTCTGATCAGCGCTTGATCAGACTGCTACAGTGATTTCACTGAATTTGACCAATTCTCAAGATGTCGAAATCGAAAGACAAAGAGCCCAAGGTCGAGTCTCGGAAGAGAAAGGCCTCCGAAAAGTCGGATTCTTCAAAAGACAAATCGTCCAAAAAGGCTCGCAAGGACCCCAAGGATCAAGCAGAGGCTTCTACTGCTGGTGTTTCTCTTCTGGATAATACCAACACAACATTTGATCCCACACTTTCGTCCCTGTTTTCCAATTCTGCTACTGCGTCTATCAATCCCTCTTTACAAACCCGCGCTAGATATCTGTCGAAATCAAAGCCACATGATGTTGGTGGCGAGGAGCAAAGCGAATCAGCCGCAGAGGAAGAAGTAGACGACGAGGAACTTTCTGAACTAGCGTCTGGTGAGGATAATGGTCTGGATATGGAAGACGAGGAATCTGCTGCTTCCAAAGCCTCGGTGGAACCGGAGCCGGTCGCGGAACCTGCCAAGCGCCGTCGCAAGAAGACCGACGAGCACGACGATCTGGAAGCGAAGTATCTGAAGAAACTCTCGAAAGATGTCGCAAAGTCTGAGAAGGCAGCGAAGAAGGCCAACGGCGTCGACGTTTCGGACGACGAGCAGACAGCTGAGCCACAAGTGGTCGATAGCGACCACGAAAGTGCTGGCGAAGGCGCAGTCGACAATGATGCAATGGAAGTGGACTCTGATGCCGAGCTCCTATCTCCTCCTCCGGTACATGAGACCCTCGCTCCCGAAAGCAATGAAGAATTTGAAAAGGCTCAAAGGACTGTATTTCTTGGGAACGTCTCCACGACAGCAATCACCTCCAAATCCGCTCTCAAAACCCTTAACAACCATCTGACCTCCTTCTTCTCTACTCTCCCTGCAGCATCATCGACCGACCCTCCTCGCGCGCTCTCCTCTCTCCGCTTCCGCTCCACCCCATTCGCTTCCGCCATCCCGAAACGCGCGGCCTTTGCCCGCAAGGAAGTCATGGATGCCACCACGCACTCCACCAACGCCTACGCAGTCTACTCCACCCCTTCCCTCGCCCGGGAAGCCTGCAAGCGCCTCAACGGCAGCACCGTCCTGGACCGCCACCTGCGCGTCGACTCCGTCGCCCATCCTGCCAAAGTCGACCACAAACGCTGCATCTTCGTTGGCAACCTCGGCTTCGTAGACGACGAATCCCTCATCGACGCCGCCAACGCCGAGTCTGGCCGCGAGCAGCGCAAAGGCAAAAAGGTCCCCTCGGACGTCGAGGAAGGGCTATGGCGCACCTTCGCCCTCTGTGGCCAAGTCGAGTCTGTGCGCGTCGTGCGGGACCCCAAGACCCGCGTGGGCAAGGGCTTTGCTTACGTGCAGTTCACGGACGAGAATGCCGTCGAGGCGGCGCTTTTGAATAATGACAAGAAGTTCCCCCCTATGCTGCCGCGGAAGTTGCGGGTGGTGAGGGCGAAGCCGGTGAAGCGGAATCAGCAGGCGCAGAGGAGGGAGAGGGATGCTAAGGCTGAGGGGAAGAGGAGGGGTGGATATGTAAAGAAGCTTACACCCCAGGAGCAGAGTCAGATGGGGAGGGCGGCGAAGTTGTTGGGGAAGAATGCTGCTGGTCAAATGAGGAGGAGTGGAGGAGTGGTATCTCGTGGTGTGGCGAAAGGCGGTGCGGAGGGGTTGAAAGCGCCGGAGTCGTTTGTGTTTGAGGGGCATAGGGCGAGGAGTGGCGCGAAGCCTGGGTTGAAGATGAAGAAGGGCTCGGGAAAGAAAGCGAAGCCCACAAAGAACAGTGGTAAGAGAGCCGCGGCGTGGAAGGCTAAGAACAAGGCCTAGCTGAGATTGAGGATGTGTGTAGAGCAGTGAGAGGGGCAATGTGGTTATCAAGTTTCGCACGGCATGAGCGAAAGAATTTGGTTGGTTGTGTTACATTCAGTCATTCGATCCAATGTACAGCTAGGCTCGAATGATCTATCGCGAAGAAAAACGCCATGCTTGTTCCCCCCAGCCGTGTTGCAGCGTCTTTCGTCTGTCCTTCTCTAGTTGTACTGAGCATATGCCGCCGTACTGTTGAACTTCAGCCCGCCACGGATGACCTTCTCCACCGCGCTGAGGAAGTCCTTCTCAGTGGCGACCTTCCTCCTGGCACGAATGGCGAACATGCCTGCCTCTGTCGCCACACTCCTCAACTCGGCACCCGTGGAGTTAGGGCATAACCGACTAATCAGCTCCCATCTGATGTCCCGCTCCACGCTCATACTCTTGGCGTGGATGCGCAGAATGTTTGCCCTGCCTTCCATATCCGGCAAACTGAACTCGATCTTTCGGTCGATTCGTCCAGGCCTCATCAGAGCGGGGTCGAGAGTTGAAGGTCTGTTGGTTGCGAACATGACCTTGATGTTTCCTCTGCTGTCGAAACCGTCCAACTGTGTGATGAGTTCCAGCATAGTTCTCTGGACTTCGTTGTCTCCACCAGCTCCATCATCAAAACGTGCACCACCAACAGCATCGATTTCGTCGAAGAAGATAATGCAAGCCTTTTTGGTGCGAGCCATCTCGAACAGCTCTCGGACCATGCGCGCTCCTTCTCCGACATACTTCTGCACCAGCTCCGAACCAATTACACGGATGAACGTCGCGTCTGTCCTGTTGGCCACAGCTCTTGCGCATAATGTCTTGCCGGTTCCGGGAGGTCCGTAGAGCAGCGCGCCTTTGGGCGGATCGATACCGAGACTGACGAAGCGTTCCGGGCTGAGCAAGGGCATCTCAACGACTTCTCGAAGCTTCTCTATTTGCTCTTTGCAACCACCGACATCGCCGTATGTGACATCAGGTTTGTCTTCGACAGTCATCATGGTGACCGAAGGGTCAATCTTAGGCGGCAACGGCAGCATGATCTGGTATTTGTTCCTGTCGACGCCTACCCTCATGCCTTCCTCGATATCCGTAGGTGAGACACGCTCGCCGAGGTTAACCACGAATTTGGCTATCTGCTTGACGTTGATGACATATTTGCTCTTTTCGTTGTCCTTCTCGTCGGGGATGATTTTCGTGCATCGGGCGACTTGGAGAGGCTGCTCTTCCGACATGCGTTGTCGGTCTGCGGCGATGTCCCATAAATGTGGAGGAGCGAGACCTGTATCTGACTCTTTGACGCCGATCTTCTCGTTGACACTCGTTTGCTTGTCCTTAATCTCTTTCTCCAGCTTCTTCAGAGCTGCGGCGTAGGGAGCGGCGCCATATGTTTTGAGAACTTGAATATCCCTGATAGAATGTTAGACGAGGTTTGAGGTGAACATCATTGAGGGTCCACATACTCATCCGTCAAGGGTGTGATCTTCTTCTCTTCTTGCTCATCATCGGCGAACTTCTTCTGGTACTTCTCCCAGTTCTGGCCCGTAGCCGACGGCATGACGGGCGGCGATTCTCTGTTTTTGGAGGATGTGGAAGCTGCGGATTTAGTGCGGACAACGAGTTGTTGTAATTATGAGCAATGAAATATCAAAATTCAGCGTGCTGTAATGGATTAGATAGTTGCGCAGTGAGTGAAGGTCGATGTTAGAGCTGAGATGCTGGTGTTGCTTCACGATCGTCACCTCTAGTAGCTGTCCCTGGCTGGCTTGGCAACTTCGGCCAACATCTGGGGAAGGTTGTGGCGAGCTCTCTGCACGACACCAAACATGTACTGGCTATGATCAATTCGACACGCGAAATTGAGTCGTCGATAGAAAGATCTTGGATTGGAGAGACTAAGGATCGTAAAGTAAATTACGGAGCACAATTTGGAGCACAAAATTGGTGTACTAACAGGTCATGCTACAAATACTTGTTCGCAGCTACGTATGCCGTGCTTTGTCGTTCTGTATCGGGCAAGGTACACAGCGGCAGCGCTTCCACATTGTAGACACCACCTTGCAGGCTTATAAGCATATCGTCGAATGCTCTATCTAGTGACTACGCTGTGGTTCCATAATGGAAATATTTGTGAACTCCTTGCATTCTGAATAAGGACTTATCCTGATGCAGGATGCTAGGAGACAGACCTCGACTTCGCCGGCAGCTGGTCAATGCCGAGATTCAGCCGGCGCGACTGCAGATTTACGCGGAGCGCGTACGAAGAGCAGCTTCGAAAAAGTTGCAGGCCAACACCCGGAGCTTAACCACTCGACACCACATCCTCCAACGGCTTGATACATATACTAGAGCAACATGGCGGCACAGGTGGCGAGCGGCAATGCTGGCAATAATGCTTTCAAGGTTCGCGTCCGCAGGGAAAACTCGGGAAACGCCCAGCTAAGGCAACATCATAGGACAAGGAGAAGCCCCAGGCCGTGCGGACAGCCAATATTGTCGCTGCAAGAGGTGAGAAAACCTGCGTCAATTATGGATGTATTTGATCTGACCCTCTTCCAGCCGTTTCGGATGCCATCCGAACAGTGAGCCTAAGGCCAAATCACTACATTTCGACTTTGCGCTGATCGTGAATAGTCACTCGGACCGAGAGGAATGGACAAGATGGTAAGAAAGAATTGCAACGGGCTTCGCATGACACTCGGCTGACAATGTCCAAGATCCAAACAGGCAAGGGAGAAACCATCATCACAAATGACGGAAACACAATGCTCAAGGACATGGCTGTTATGCATCCGGCTGCAAAGATGCTTGTCGACCTCGCCAACGCACAAGATATCGAAGCTGGTGACGGAACCACTTCTGTGGTCGTCATTGCGGGAAGTCTGCTGGGTGCAGCAGAGCGACTGCTTGCAAAGGGAATACATCCAACCATTATTTCCGAATCTTTCCAACGCGCTGCCGCGCATGCCGTCAAGGTCCTTCACGACATATCGGTGCCTATCGCGCTGACCGATCGTGCAACACTCCTCAAAGCCGCCTCAACCTCTCTTTCCTCCAAGATCGTATCACAAGAGCCCAAACTCGCACCCATGGCTGTGGATTCCGTGCTGAAGACGATAGATCCCAAGTCTGCGGACAACGTCGATCTAAGGAATGTCAGAATCTTGAAAAAGGTTGGAGGAGTGATCGACGATAGCGAGATGGTGGATGGTTTGGTTCTACAGCAGCCAGTCGTGAAGAGTGGCGGTGGTCCGACAAGGATAGAAAAGGCCCGGATAGGTCTCATTCAGTTCCAGCTCAGCCCGCCCAAACCCGATGTATGCCGCCCGATCTTGATCCAAATTCACAGCTACTGACGAACCCCAGATGGAAAACCAGATTGTGGTCAACGACTATCGGCAAATGGACAAAATCCTCAAAGAGGAGCGCACATATCTACTCAACATGGTCAAGAAGATCAAGAAGTCAAAGTGCAATGTTCTGCTCATCCAGAAATCCATCCTGCGCGATGCTGTCAATGATCTATCGCTTCACTTCCTCGCCAAGGTTGGCATCATGTGTGTGAAGGATATTGAGCGCGATGAAGTGGAATTCATCTGCAAATCTACTGGTTGCAAGCCAATCGCAGACGTTGACTCTTTCACGGAGGACAAGCTTGGCTCTGCGGATCTCATCGAGGAAGTGTCTTCTCTTGGCTCAAGAATCACGAAAGTTACTGGTGTTCGTTCAGCAAACCCCAACGCCCCCAAGACGGTCAGCATTGTTTGCCGAGGTGCTAACGGCCTGATCTTGGACGAGGCGGAGCGAAGTCTACACGATGCTATGTGCGTGATACGCTGCTTGGTGAAGAAGAAGGCTCTTTTGCCAGGTGGCGGGGCGCCGGAAATGGCTGTGTCACATTCTCTATCCAAGCTCGCTGTCACATCCAACTTCCCCGATAGCATTTGTTTCAAGGCGTTCGCGGAAGCACTTGAGGTGGTACCAATCACACTGGCTGAGAACGCCGGATTGAACGCTATCAAGGTGGTGACGGAACTGCGAGCAAGGCACGCGAATGGCGAGTCGAACGTAGGAGTCAGCATCAAAAGAGGAGGTGTTGGCGTCATGGGAGGTGATGGCAAGTCTGTTGGGGACTCAGGCGAGGGCGTTATGCAGCCGCTTCTAGTCAGCACGAGCGCGATTGAGCTGGCCAGCGAGACGGTTAAGATGATACTCAGGATTGACGACATCGCCCTCAGCCGATAAATGGGCGTATAGAAGCCGAAAATGTCATTACTATTGACAACCCAACCGTGAGAATGCATGTGATGGTGAACAGGCCTGCTCGGCGATTCCGTCAAGCCATGTAACGTTGTGCAACGACCGACATCGACGAACATCCAGCAATCGTCTCGGACATTCACACCATGGCTACTTTTCATGGACGGAATTACTGTAGTCGTTGGCCTCGGACGGCATCAGGTCAAGACGAATGAATTTAGGGGGGTCTCCTGTCTTCTACAGCGAGAGAATGTGTGTGTTTCGATCATGGTAGCGAGCACTTGACAGACGAGCACCACCGTTGCATTACTAGCATTTTGGTATGGGCTTGCGAGGCGAAAAGGCACGACGAAGGGCACGCCAGACCATGCAGATCACCAGGATTGTGCTGAAGATTGCGGCTGAATATGCAGAGTCGTTGCGCGTTTGTCTAGGCAAGCTAGAATATGCAAAAAATAGCACGGGCGGTGACATCTGGCATTCCTGTATGAACGTTGCCACTATCGGAACGAAGCCCCCAAGCCTCAGCACTGGGTCATGCCGGGGTGGTTCATCACCACGCCGCGAAGCTGCAAGTCGCGAGAAGCGGAGCACGCGTCAAGCCGAGATCGTGGCGCCTTGCTCATACAAGCATTGTGTCCCTTCCCAGCTCGTGATGCATTTTTCTACGTACTTCTACCATAAAACATTGGTTCGAATTATCACCAATTATTCTAGCAAGCTTGAGTATTCATAATTGATGCTCTCGTTGATGAACCGCCCTGGCTGTTAAATCGCATCGCGATTGCCAAAGGATGGGGGCTAAAACGCCCCGCTTCCTCAAACCACGGGCTTAAAAAACACCAACGGCGCTGCCAACCCCTCCTCCGCGTCGCTCGCAATTGACCAACGTTTCTCGGAGATCCTTGTCAGGTCAACGGCTCGATCGCATGCAGTGCCCCTCTTGCTTGGATAGCAGGTTGCACACGCTACTCGAACATCACGGTGATAGCACCCGAACACCTATTTCTCCTTCCGTCAAGGATGGATATCTCGGAACGTTACACCGTACGAGGAACACCAAGGCAAGATGAATGTGGAAGCAACGAATTGGTGCAGACTGCAAGAAGTCCCATGATGGCCTGTAAGATTGATATTCGACTTTCACTCTATTCTGCAAGTGCTTGACCAGACAAGGAATCTTGATTTCGACATCTTTTTATGCAGAGACGAGCTTCAGAAAGAACGAATATAATCGTGTCTCCACGGTTCGTCCTGCTCGGCCTGTATCTGACCATGGTAGACCACGCTGCTGATTCACAGGTCGCATACGGTATGTCTGCGCGAGTAATGCCTGCATATGCAGGGGCGCCATGGCTAAAAAGCGGTCATTGTGATCATCGCGCGTTCGCGTGGCACTTGCCCAATGCTTGCCCATTGCAGACACCGTACTCCATACCACCTCGCCCCTAGTACAGGGCACGCTTATGGAATCTCAGCATGGTCAAAGCTAAATCACAGCTAGCAAGCCCGATTTGGCCTTCCCCATTCGAGGATACGCCAACACGGCCACCAAAGCTCCATTTATGGGCATACGGATTTGAATCCATACTACACCCGGACGCCTGCATGGAGAACCCTTGCTCGGCACTCCTGGAGTCATGCATGGCCAACGCCACTGCAGGTAGACTTACCCGAGTGACTGGATATCTCAACCACTTCATACGACAACGCCGGCGAATAGTTCCCCCAATCAAGTAGGTCTGCCTGTATCTATAAACTGCCGCCGAATCCCTCCGTCGATGGTCAGGATTGTAAGTGACAAACTTGCTTTGGTCTGCCTTTTCATCAACCACAATGATCGCATCAAAGTCTTTCTCGTTGCTTTGCGGTGCCGCTCTTTGTCTCTTTCAAGTTGCTACTGCTAAAGTCTGCCCTGGAGGTATTCTGGCCAATGCCATTGCCGCCGACTTTGCCAGAAACTCTGTTGCCTTGGAATACTGTTCCTCCAGATATCCCATACCAAGGGCAATTGTTACCATTAAAGCACCCATCTGTACCGAGACCAGTGTCACTGCGACAGCGAGCGTGACGAATACCATTGCAACCATCACCCAGACCACAAGTACAGACACTGTCATCGTCACTGACCATGACACTACTACCTTTACTCGGACAAAATTTCAGAGACTCACGGACTTCATCACAGCAACCAGGACCGCATACGCTACGGTGACTGTCACTACAGGCGCTAGCTACAATTCCAATCAGCAGACCCATCGGAGGAAGAAGGTCGAGCAGGGAAAACGAGACGCTTTCAGATCTGCGCCACCGAGATCCGCTCCTCACGGACCTCAGTATTCTGCTCAAAGATCCAAGTTGAATAGTCTAAGGGCTGCTGGTGGTGATCTAGCCGCAAAAGTCTGCTCCTGTATCCAATCTCGGAGGACGACGACAACAACGGTCACACCTACAACCACAAGATTCATTCAGAGCACTACCACGATTGATGCTACCAGAACCGTCGAAACGTGAATATGCCTCCAACGCTCGACTCTGTGCTAGATGGCTGACATGAATGCAGATGTGCCACCACCACCTCCACCATGTGCGTGGGCGAGACGATTACTGCTCGAGGTAGAGTCATGGCCACGCAGTATATCACTAGGACCCGGACCGAGATATACACATCTACTACCACTATCTATGTTGCTGCATCTCCTGTGATCACTACCTTGTCCACAACCACCACAGTCGCGCAAGGGCCCTTGACCACAACTTCGACAACATGCACGACCAAGCCGACCACTGCGACGCAAGGTCCGGTGACCACAACGCGAATGACAAGTACTACCACAACAACCACGGCCGCACAAAGCCCCGAGACCACGACTTCCACGACATGCACGACTACAACAACTTCTGCGACGCAAGGCCCGATGACCACAACCTTAACAACATGCACCACCACAAGAACCACTGCGACACAAGGCCCAGTAACCACAGCCTTAACCACACGCACAACTAGAACGACTACTGGGACCCAAGGTCCTGTGACAACGATATATACATCGAGTGTCACTACAACAACTACTACGGTAACACAGAGTCCATTTCGCACGGTCTCAACGACATGCACGACGACCACGACTATTGCAACGCAAGGGCCGGTGGCCACAAGTTCGACATCATGTTCAAGCAAAACGACCGCTAGAACACAGAACCCCGTAAAGACAACGTCTCTAACAACAACATGCACAACCACAACGTCTACAGCGACTCAAGACCCGGTAACAACAACATCGACAGCATCAACAACATGCACCACTATGACCGCTACTGCGACGCAAGGTCCGATCACTACCAGATCGACGTCGACTATCACCACACTTAGCACAACTTCAACTACTGCAACTACTTCTGTCTACAATTCAGTAGCGACTACTCCTACAACAGCGACAACCATCACCACTACTACTCCCACTACTACAACCACGACGCCTGCCACGACTGCAGCACCAGCACCAGCAACGACGACTACGACCACAACTGCGACTCCGCCGACGACGACCACGACAACTACATCGACTACGAAGACCACGATCACAGTTCCGCCATCGACGACAATCACGACAACTACCACTACGAGCACTACGACGACTGCTACCACTACCAGGGCTCCCCTTCCAACGACCTGCGTGTATAGTGGCAGCCGTGGTTATCAGTCTCAATCCTCGTTCTCGATATGTTCTTCGGTCAGTCAAGTCGACCCAGCGCCCGATGAAGGCACGGCTTATCGGATCCAGACAGGCTCGCTGGATCTTGCCGAGGAATTTTGTGGGCAGAAGTGCGACAGCACAAGTGGATGCACATTCGCAGTGGTGACAGTGCCGGCGCCGACCGAATCATACTTATGCTACACGTTCAGGACGGCACCATCGACAAGCGGGTGTAGTGGGGGAAGCGATGCAATCGTCGGGTTGAAGAGGTTGCCGGGTCGGTGTCCTGCATGATAGGGTTGAGGGTGCATGATTG
Source organism: Myriangium duriaei CBS 260.36 (assembly GCA_010093895.1). Classification (NCBI taxonomy): domain Eukaryota; kingdom Fungi; phylum Ascomycota; class Dothideomycetes; order Myriangiales; family Myriangiaceae; genus Myriangium; species Myriangium duriaei. Next base: position 350,135 of record ML996095.1, read on the forward strand.
GGCAGCCAAGCAATACTGTTGTGAGATATGTAGCTAATGTATTCATGTCCGTTATGAATGATGGGTCTGAGTGCACTCTGCCATCATCTGTGTATACCCCCAACACTCGTTGTACGTAAGGTATTGGTTGTCGGTGGAAATGTATCAAGGTAGAATAATTGCAACAATCATCATGCTTGTGGACTAACAAGGCATCCAATCACGTCTTCCGGCATGTACCGAGTATCTTAAGTACCATAGTCACTTGCAGAGAAACTATTGTGGCAATTGCGGGTTTTGCCATCTGTCATCATTTGTAGCACCATCAGGAGTCTTGTGCAGACCCTTATCACATCGACCAGTGCGGCAATGATGTCCCAGCGACGATGGTCTGACAGATTCGTGCCACCCAGGTGCAGACGGTCATGCGAGATACGGTATGCACCTTTTGTTCCGTATGGCTGTACGCAAAAAGATCCTTGGCACGCTCTATGCTTCGTACTCAACCAGACAAGGGAGCTAGTCGCAACGGGGCAATTCGTCACTCGACACCGATGCTACCCTTGGTGCGCAGCCGTTTGGAATGTTGGACCTCAAATTTTAAGGCCCCACGGCTGGACCTGGGGAGGCCTTGGCCTTAACCTTCAAGGCCCACCGCGCGGACCCTCGTCAAGTCTTGACCATGGTGCGAGCCAACGGAGAGCGTGACCCACAGCGCACAAAATGCCGAATCACGAGAGCCAGAGTGAGGCGAAAGTGCGCCAAGCCCCGGGATGACCCCGGTCATCCGCATTTTCTCAGACTTTTTCGGTCTGGAAGTTCGGTGGCCAGTCCTCAGCTGTCCCTGACCACACGTGTGCCTGTCTACGATTGTGATTGGTCGATATCGACCTCACCTCCTTGATCTTGCCAGCTTCGTCCAGCATTTTATTTTGCCTGCCGCTCCTTATGCTCTCCACCGCACGAAGCTCGGAGCATGACAGTCCCACGAGAGGATATTCAGTGCGGAAAAGTCAATCGCCGTTGCCAACGCTGACGTCTGCGGCAAGTAACGTTGGGCGCACAAGAAAACGCCACAGGCACATAGGACAAGATGAGCATGACTTGTGACAACAAATCAGATCTTGAATGCTACGGATTGGATGTAGAATATCTCCATCGTACTGGATATACGGCACAATCGGCCACATGCAAATAGCTCGCAAGGGTGTGCAGGGTAGAGATGATAGCATCCTGCATCAATGCTGCCCAATCGCTCCTCCCCGACAGACGCCGATTTCATCATGGGCGCATCCATCCGACCTTCCGGGCTCGCTGGAAAATGCATTGATATCCCACCACCCATAGCACATTCCCCCATCCCTATGCCACCACCTTCGGTCTTCGGCAATTTGGTTCCCAGTCCAGCCCTGACAACCACCCATCCGCTCCACGTGCGTGGCGTGGTTCTGTGGCATCTCAACCACCTACGTACATAACAGTAAGCCAGCTTTGATGTGCCTACGCATCTGCGATCCGCGTCAAAGCACCACTAGTTTAGCCCCATCTCAACCTGTCCGACCACCACCGCCGCGTCGCTGAACCAAACTTTTTTTAGCCTTTTACCCTGTCTGCCAACCGACCTTCCAACACATTTTTTCGGCTCTTACGTTTCCTGGCCACACCGGGTTGGAGCTATAATACCAAATGCTCCCCAGCGTCTAAATCCCTTCTTTCTTGCTCATCCTCTCGATCGCCCTTCCCCAGTGTTTACCCCCATTGACACATTGTCGTCCACGGTCGACAATGTCTTCCCTTCGTGACTATGGCCCTGCTGCCCCCCATGGCCCAAACATGGGCGGCCAACATGTCGCTACCGCCAACATTGCAAACATGAGCGCCAACGAGTCAAGCGTTTTTCAGAGCTTGCTCAAACCCGACGACAGCTACGACGAGGACGGAGTTTACTGGGCGGACTTACCTTTGGCGAAACGAGCCAAGTTTGTGAGCCGTGTTGACACCCAGGAGGCAAAGACCGAACTCGCCTGGATTTGGAACATGTTCAAGACCGACCCTCTCAGTCCAGTTGGCCATTATTTCCGGAATATGGTCATTCCTGGAGCTGGACTCGGTCTCGAAGGCTACGTGCTCTTCTCAATTGGCAACATCACACCTCTCCTCGCCGCCGCCTTCCCTACATGTTGGGGCAAGCCCGCGCAGGCGGTCGATTGTAACGAGCAGTGGATCTACGCTGTCGTATATCTGGAGACGATTGGAATCATCTGCGGTCAAATACTGGTCGGTTTCATCGGCGACTGGATAGGACGTCGCTGGGGTCTAATTCAAGATGCTACCATTATGTTTCTCGGTCTGATCATGCTCACTGCTGCTTGGGGCGTCACCCTGAACGGCTGGGTTATCTGCTACGCTTGGTCGCTTTTCTTTTACAGCGTGGGCGTCGGTGGCGAGTATCCCATGACCGCCACTTCCGGTATGGAGAATGCAGTCGGCTCCGGCAAAATTTCGACCCGTGATGACAGACTCCATCGTGGCCGTAAGGTCACCTCGGCGTTCTTGATGCAAGGTTGGGGTCAACTGGCCAACCAGGTCATTCTGATTGTGTCTCTTCTGGTTTTCCATCACGGATCCGGCAACCCACCCTATTCGAAAGTGGCTGCTCAATGGGTTTACCGCATCTCTTTTGCCATCCCCGCTATCGGCACCCTTTGGTTGATCTACTTCAGAGTTTACAAGATGCGATCAGCTTCTAAGCAGCTTGCGGCAGCCAAGAAGAAATCAAAGGTCACCGGTTACGACACTGAATCGTTGAGGCTAACTCTCAGATATTTTGGTCCTCGTCTTCTCGCTACAGCCGGTGCTTGGTACGCCAATGACGTTTTCTTCTACGGTAACAAGCTATTCCAGAGCCAGTTTATCGAAACTCTTCTACCTGGCAACAAATCTGTAATGGTTGGCTGGTTGTACAACCTGATCAATATCGCGGTGCAACTTGTTGGTTACTACTTGGCCAGTTTCTTGATCGACAACAAGCTTTACGGACGCAGGAACATGATGAATGTCGGATTCCTCATGGACTTCATCTTGTTCATCGTCCCAGCTTTCAATTTCGATTACTACTCATCCAAGAAGGGTGCCCATGCCTTCCAAGCCATGTACTTCCTGTCCTCATTTTTCAACCAATTCGGTCCCAACGCTGTCACTTTCATCGTTGCGGCTGAAGTATATCCTACACCAATTCGTGCCACCGCTCACGGATTTTCCGCCGCTGTTGGAAAGCTCGGTGCGCTGACTGCGGCCGTGATGTACAACTACATCGATACACAAACCAAGTTCTACGTTGTGCCTTGGTTTGGTCTTGCTGGAATGCTAGTCACCATGGTCTTCCTGCCGGATACTACCGGTCTGGATCTTAAGGAACAAGAACGCCGCTGGGCATACATTCGCGCTGGACGTGAAGCCGACTACCATGGTATTGCCATCCACCCCAGGCATCTCTCTTATTGGGAGCGCTGGCGAGGTGTGGGCAAGCACTACGATGCCGAACTCGACTACCAGCAACGTGTTGAGGAGATGCGCCACGATTGGGAGGAGAGTCAGCAACGAAAGGCTGACATGGAGAAGACCCAGGGTGCTGCCGACGATGATGACGAGGATTGGCACAGCGACGTGAGCACATACTTTAAGCGCACGGGTGGCAGCACCATGGGAAAACGTATGAGCCCCACCGAAAAGGAGCAGCTGGGTGAGGGCAGCAGCGACGAGGCCGTCAACAAGGCTCAGTGATGAACAAATTGTATACAACAGCCTATACAAGGTCAGAGGCAGGATCCCTCTCGCCGCTTTGATGATGTTACGATCTGCATTGGGAAGCATGCATTTGGTCGAAAGAAGCGACTGTCAGGTCACTCGTCCCTGAATATCTGGGCACAGTATGCCCATCTAGATGAATTAAATCGAGTCATTAATTCATCTTTCTTCAAAATCATGTGCATACCTGTGAAATGTCTGTTTGATCATTTGATGGGCCGTACACCGCTCTATAGCTCTGTTATATTCGGGGCTACAGCCGGATCTATCCGCATCCGCATCTTGCATGTGACGGAGCTTACACATGACTCGGTAGCCTCAAACGTCTTTATGCCCCTACACTGCAGCCTAACACATCTTCGCAATATCGTCTGACTTGTCTGTCTGGACATCTGTCTCACGTCGTTGGCCGGCTGCCTCGATATCGCGTCTCCGCCGGCCTCTTCCTCAAACCCGCCCCTCTTCCCACGCATCCGGCGATGTCAGCGTTCTGAATTCCCCCACCATCGCACCACCACCTCCCAGCATGACAGACATTCAGGCAAATGGCGCGCGACAGCGCAAGCCGGTTTTTGAGGCCTTGGAGAAGAGCAGGACAGGGACCACCAACTCAGCAAATATAGACGAAGCTCTCAGGGCCATACACCCAACACCCGTCAAAGCCGGCACTCCGCTCGAAATTATCCGCCTCGTGCTCTTTGCGGTCTACTTCCTCGCTACGTGCCTGTTGTCAGTGGCCTCGCAGTCACGATCCAAGAAGCTGTATAACTGACTTTCTTTACAGCGTCCACGGCACGCAACTGATCGGCATTCCCCTCTACTGGTACGACCGCGAGACCTACTACGCCTGGATGGCCATGACCAAGCAACACTTCGGCATCCTCATCACGACCATGACACAATACTGGTCCCCCACCGTAGTTCGCATATCCGGCGACGCCTCCATGTCCAACCAGCTCCACCTCACCCCCGACGGGCGCGTCGAATGCGACTTCCCGGAACGCCTCCTGCTCATCTCCAACCACCAGATCTACACCGACTGGCTGTACCTCTGGTGGATCTCCTACACCGCGGGCCACCACGGGCACATCTACATCATCCTCAAACAGTCTCTCAAATGGGTCCCACTCATCGGCCCCGCGATGCAGTTGTACAGCTTCATCTTCATGGCCCGCAAGTGGGCCAGCGACAAGTCGCGCATAGGCTACAGGCTGCAGAAACTCAAGCGCACGCATACAGACGACCAGGGGAATAGTTACTTGAATCCGATGTGGCTCCTGATTTTCCCCGAGGGCACGAATCTCAGCGCCAACACCCGGAAAGCGAGCAAGAAGTGGTCTGTGAAGAGCGGGACGCCGGATCTGAAACACGCGCTGCTGCCGAGGAGTACGGGGCTGCAGTTCTGCTTAGCTGAGCTCAAGGGGACGGTGGAGTATGTGTATGATTGCACGATTGCTTATGCGCCGATCCCCGTGGGGCAGTATGGGCAGGATATATTTACGCTAAGGTCGGTGTACTTCCAGGGACGGCCGCCGAAGAGCGTGAATATGTATTGGAGAAGGTTCAGGGTGGCGGATATACCGGTTGATGATGCGGAGGCGGTGCAGAAGTGGGTGCTGGAGAGGTGGAGGGAGAAGGATGAGTTGCTGGAGACGTTTCAGCGGACGGGGAGGTTTCCGGCCGACGCGAGGGCGGTGACGGTGGAGAAGGAGGGGGCGAAGGTGGAGGACACGGGCTTGGAATATATTGAGACGGAGGTCAGGCCGAAGCAGAGTATTGAGTCGTTGCAGATGTACGTGCCTGTTATGGCGGCGGCGTTGGTGAGTAGGAATTTGGTCAGGATGATCGACTATTGGGGGAAGCCTAAAGGGTAGACAGATAATGGGTGGGGGGAAAAGGTGGACGGGACTAGGTACAAATGCTGCAGCATTTACAAGAGAATGATAGATTCGCATGGTGTTGGCTTAGGATGAAAGTGGGATATACCAATTGATCGACTTGTTACTGCTCCCATATGCTTCTTCTCTCGAAACAATCGAACACCGTGAATGCATATGGCTGACAAGCTTGAATGATGATCATCCTCCTGTCCACAAATTCGTTGTCTTCTTATGACATCGAGAAAGGATTGGCTTAACTTTGCTGGATACAGAAGACTGTGAACTTGTGCTTCCGTATCCTGCATACAGCGACATCATGACGCAAGACATTGGCGACGGAAGCGGTGTCATTTTCTCAACGTTCTCCTAGTCAAGAGAAGCCACCCGCTTTCACCAACAGCATTGCACTGGAGAGTTGAGGAATGTTTGAGAACAAAGCCGACGCAAGATTCGGGTCACAAGGAGACGAGAGGTGCAAACAGTGCAAACAGCCAGGTATTGTACCCCAAGGGCATATCTTGCTGTTTGCATCGTTTGCAGATGTATATAAATGCATGCTCTTCAATCAACCAGGTCCCCTTCCCGCCCTTCTGCCACAACAGCAATCCGAGAAAAAAGGATGTTTGTTGCTCACTATCCACTCGGATGACCTCTAGTGCTACTGTGCTACAATGTCACTGCTACTCGCAGCGAACACCTGCACGAGACTGCTATTTGTGGACGCTCAGGATGCGCCTTCCCTTCCATCTGTGAGGCTAGCGTCACGAATCTTCGAAAGACACTCCATGCTTGCTCCGGGTTGACACTTCCTAATTCGATGGGGTGGGTGGCCGCGGTTGCGCATCCGGTCTTCTTTTGGTATTGTGGCCGCAGGCTTCCGTCTATGTTTCTCCATCGCGCTCTGCTGTGCAAGTGAAAACCAGTCTGCCAGCAGCTTGACTTCTGTGTATGGCGCCTGCTGATTTCTTTCCACACCGCACTTGGAGCTCTTTACTGCTTTTCACTGCTCAGTGTTCCCCACGCTCTACGATCCTCGACTCCAAGTCTGAATAGCTCATCATTCTGCCTCTTCTCCTCTGCGTTTTGCTTACACCGTACTCTCTTCGCCTCACAGCAATGGTCGCTTTAAACCCGTTGCCACATGAGCCCTTCCTGGAGGTCTTCCAACTCCTCGAAGGAGATGGACATACCATGTTCCAGGCGATTCGTGTGACCAAAGCATGGTACAAGGCAGGATTGCTGGTCCTCTGGCGCCATGCTTGGGCGGTGGCCTTGGCTCTCATCGACACGCAAGAACGCCAGCGTCACGCTGACCATATAGTCAGCCTCACTATTTCGAGGATGACCCTGACTTCTTCTCCACACCGTCCAGGCGTCTTCCAGTACTCTCTTGAAATTGTGGACCTCACCATCGATGACAGTCTCGCGGTCTTTGATGGGTTGAGCCTGCCTAAGCGACGGGACGTGAGGTTCATCATGTGTGACTTCGGTGACGGAGAAGCTGAAGTCAAAGCCAACGATGTCGAGCGCATACTGAGGCTCCTACACCCGGAGCTGAAAAGCTCACCTGGGCTGCTGGTATAGATCAATGGGATTGTGCGGAACTACTCCATTTCATTGCGGAACGGTGCCCCAAGATCGAAAATCTGGTCCTCGTTGATCATCATGCTGGGTTCCAAGCTGGCCAGCATGACATTCTAGCGGCTTTAGACAGTCTACCAGACCTTCGATGTGCCAAAGTCTACAGCATCCGTGTCGGAAGTGATGATATCTGTCGCGTGCTCTTCGAACGACACCGTCTTCAAGAAGTCTGGTTCGACGATCGTTTGGACAATCAGACAATGACAAGGTTCATAAATAGCGCTTCCAGGCCGTTCTTCCATATCAAAACTCTGGACCTGATGGGTAATCTCGACAAGATCCAACACACGCTCGTCCAAACACCATTACTCACGGACCTCAAGATTGCCACCGATGCTCAGCTCATGGAAGTTCTCCCTTGCCTGCAACACCTTAAAGGCTTGACCAGTCTTGCAATCTGTGCTCCACGGGAATCGGAACTGAAGTTTTCGGATCTCTTGATGCTTCAGCGATTCCCAAACTTGACAAGATTAGACCTCTTGGCTTCTGACGACGAAAGCTTGCTATCTCCAGGTAGTGATGTTGAGCTGGAATCCCCTGTTCTCAACATTCCCGCATCTTGAAACTTGCAGGATTGCGTTTGAGGAGAGCATGGTACAATCTCTCTGAGGATGATCGGAGAAGCCTGTTCTCGCTTGAAGAAGTTAGTTACGCCAGGGTTGCGCAACAGCGTGAGTGGACTTGCGGAACTGGCAGACGCCATCTTCCCGAAGTTGACACAGTTGAATTTCTATGAAATCACTGACGACGATGGAGAATAAGCATAAACTTCTCTATAATCCGGCATATCATCTTATATCGATTTGTATGGCTGACATAAATTCTTATTCTTTTTAGTGAAGAAGAACTCGCCAGATTGCTAGCCCGACACGCTCCAAAGATCGAGCGCATATACCGCCACGAGGATTTGTTCGATTCGTTCACATCGAGGACCGTGAACATGGCTGCGAGCTTGGCTCGCTCGACCAGAGAGCAAAGGATGTTGTCACAAGTCTGGCCGACCACCAGAACTCTTTGGCATCCTCCAAAGCTACAGAGGTAGGCACGATGAGGGCTGTGGTGCAGCAATTGCAATCAACAAACATATCCTGAAGCAGAGCAAGAGCATGGAAATTACGCGATGAGGATGGAATAAGGACGGAGAAATACAGAAGTCGGTGGACACTGCATCTTTTCCTACATCTTTTGGAGGAAAAGGGGGCCAGTACTGTCTTGGGCATTACAGAGCAGTTCCTTTGCAGAGCAGGCAGACGATGTCGTCTTCGCCAACCAAAACATAGCTTAGATTGGTACCAGCATACATAGCTTAAGTTTCCCTTTACAAGGAGAACTTGGTCCGTACCTTGTCCGTCTTCCCCTTCCACTCCCACTCCTGCCCGCTCGCCCTCTGAATCCCTTTATCTATCCTTCTCAGCTTCAAGGTGAACCTCGGCCCTAGTTCCTGCAGCCCTGTCCGCAAATCTTCCACGTGGGCGACTGGCTTCCCGTCCGTACCCACCACGCTCTTCTCGCTCGCCCGCTTGTCTCGGAACACATACCTGTGCCGCCGGAAGAAGATGAAGTCCCGCTGGTTGTGTGCCGTCACTACCGTCCGTCCGACAAGCTGCGGCTGCGGCGGGAACAGCGTCCGCAGCAGATGTGCAGTCAGCAGACCAAGAGGCGTCCGGAAGCCGTTAAGGATCAGCTCCGGGTCGTGGCCCGTTGGGTTACCGTGGCCAGGGAGTTGTGCGCCCTCGATCCAGTTGGAGATGGAGAAGTGGAACATTGGGCCTGCGGGGAGGTGGACTATGTCAAGACCGGAAGGGCGACGGAGGTCTTCATTGAGGATCACGAGGGCTGTATAGGAGCGATTGGAAGCGAAGGACGCGATCTCGCGGACGGAGTATTTGTGCCCGTGATGGTGCGTGGTGCGGGGGACGAAGTGGCTGTTGGGGAAGAGCGTGGTGAGAAGTTGGGCTTCTCGCTTCAGCCGCGCGTTGATGGAGGTTGTGATGAGGATCTTAGGTGGGTGGGGGAGTGGTGTGAAGAGTGACGGGAATTTTTGTTGAAGGTTCTCGGGGGTTATGCCCAGGTCTGTCGCAGTGGAGGGGGCGGCAGAGGGTGCAGGGCTGGCGGTGCGAGAGGAAGGCTCAACTTCATCTTCGTCTTCTTGGTCCGATGAGGCATCCAGCATACTATCTGCATCTGAATCGTCGTCCTCGGCTCCTTCGCCGTCTGCGGTAGACTTGGTCTTCTTCGTGCGTGCTGCTGGTGCTCCTTCTTCGTCTTCAGCCTCAACTCTCCGCCTCTTGATTGCCCCGAGGTCTACCGAGAGTCCAAGATTTAAGTCTCCGTCAGCATCCTCGGCGTCGTCCCACGTCCGCTTTGAGTCGATGGTTGCTGGGACATTCTTTGCTCTACGTTCTTCCCTCAGGCGGGGGTTCTTGTCTTCCGCTCTTCTTCGCCGAAGCCGATCATCTCGTTTGGCGCTCTCCTTGGCTTTCTTGAGCTTCAGTAGTTGTTCCGAACGCTTCTGCTTGTTGGGAATGCTGTGAGGGTCGCGAAGGATACCCATTTTGAATTGGTAGGCTAACTGCCTGTCAAGTCTGGTGAAGGAAGTCGGAGGTGCGGAGAAGCCTACAACTTTTTTTTTCTGGTCGGGGAAGCCATTTCAAACCCTTAGGGTTTGAAATCTTGGCGCGTGTGTGATGGAAATTGATGGTTGTGACTCCGTTTGCAGCATATCCAGTGACCGCGGGGCAATTGCGTTTCAGCTTGGGAGTCTGACAATATATGATTCACATTGAGTCACTTACTCGATACTACGTCAATTCCTCTCGAGATCGGCTATATTAGTCTTGAATGCGATCGATTGTTGCGAGCCTTGCCCGCTTCGACCTATTTTCCGCCCTATCACTACGGCAAATTGTCAAAAGTCATCCCTCCGGCATCTCAATCAAATATTGCAATCAACCAACATTTACAAAAAGCCGTTACTTCAGCTCCCAAAGCTCTCTCCTCCGCTTCAATCCTATTGTCCGCAATAAACCTTCACTCAAAATGTCATCTGATTATCAGACCCTCAAGGGTCAAGAATTTGATAGAGCCGCTTTCGAGTCGTTGTTACGGCGTAAAAACTTCCTCTGGCAAAGCTTCGAGCCATATGGCTCCGTCAAGGGTCTTTTCGACTATGGGCCACCACTCGAGGGTCTGGAGAGCGAAGTGCTCGGTATTTGGAGAGACCACTTCATCCGCACCGAGAAAATGATGGCTCTCAAGTGCTCCATGCTTACCCCATACGAAGTCTTCAAGGCGTCTGGACACGTCGACAGATTCGCAGACTATATGTGCAAGGACCCAAAGACTGGTGAAATCCTTCGCTCAGATCATTTGATTGGGGACGTTCTGGAAGCACGCTTGAAGTCCGACAAGGAAGCCCGTGGCGAGAAGGTCGAGGAGACTGAAGAGGACCCTAAACGCAAGAAGAAGGCCTCGAAAGCAGCCAAGGGTGCTGTCAAGCTTGACGACAAGGCCCGTGCCGAGTACGAGCACATCCTCGCCATTCTGGATGACTTCACCGGGGACGCTATGGGAGAGTTGATCAAGAAGCACGACATCCGCAATCCCTCATCTGGAAATGAAGTCGAGCCTCCGGTCTCGGTCAACCTTATGTTTCAAACCCAGATTGGTGCTTCTGGAAACAGTGCCGGCTTCCTGAGGCCGGAGACCGCCCAGGGCCAGTTCTTGTCTTTCCAAAAACTGCTGGAGTTCAGCGACGGTCAGCTCCCTTTTGCCTCTGCTAGCATTGGCTACAGTTTCCGCAACGAACTATCCCCCAGGTCTGGTCTCTTGCGTGTGCGCGAGTTCCTGATGGCTGAAATCGAGCATTTCGTCGACCCAGAAGGCAATAAGAAACACCCCAAATTTGCCTCTGTGGCCGATGTCAAGCTACCTCTGCTTAGTCGCGCAACCCAGACGAAGGGTATTACGAAGCCTGAGATGACTTCTATTGGCGAGGCAGTCAAGTCTAAGCTGGTCGACAACGAAACCCTCGGCTACTTCCTTGTTCGCATCTACACATTCATGCAGCGCATTGGCATTGACTTGAATAAGCTCCGTTTCCGTCAACATCTGGAGAACGAGATGGCCCACTACGCTTCAGACTGCTGGGATTGTGAATTGCTGAACTCATACGGCTGGACCGAATGTGTCGGCTGCGCCGACCGTTCCGCATATGACTTGTCTGTGCATATGAAGGCAACCGGCCAATCACTGCAGGCTCGTGAAACACTCAAGGAACCATACACGGTGGAAGAATATGTCGCGGTGCTAGACAAGAAGAAGGCTGGCCCTAAGCTCAAGAAGGATGCCAAAGCCGTGGAAGTAGCACTGGACGAATTGGCTCAAGACATAAAGGAGAAGCTCAGCCTCGAGATGTCCGAGAAGGGCAGTGTCGAGGTTCCCGTCGCTACCGCTGAGGGCGGCAAGGTCACTCTTGACAAAGAGCTCGTTTCCTTCTCGAAGCAGAAGCGACTCGTCACCACACGCGAATACATTCCTAATGTCATTGAACCCTCGTTCGGTATCGGCCGAATCCTGTACAGCCTTATGGAGCACAGCTACTGGACGCGGCCTGACGACGTCGCCCGATCCGTGAGTCTCTAGTCTTTGTCCCCCTCTCACATTTGCTAATCATTTTCAGGTTTTGTCCTTCACCCCGCGCACGGCACCCATCAAAGCTTTGATCGTGCCTCTCCAGCGCGATGCCCGCTTCGCCCCATTCATCGAGCGCCTCGAAGCTCGCCTAGATGCCAAGCAGCTTTCTTACAAGGTTGACCAGTCCGGTGTGAGCATCGGCAAGCGTTATGCACGTAATGACGAGCTGGGTATCCCATTTGGTATCACAGTTGACTTTGAGTCTATCGAGAATAACACGTACACTCTTCGTGACAGAGATAGCACGAAACAGATTCGTGGAAGCGAGGAGGAAGTTGTGAGGGCAATTTCGAGAATGGTCAAGGGCAAGGAGAGCTGGGCTGATGTGCAGAAGAGGCTGCCTGCGTTCGAGAGCAAGGAAGAATAGTCAGCTGATCCATCGTCAGGAAGGATCTAGGAGCAAATATCATCATTGGAATTCCCCAAGCCACCAGGTTATTTTTTTGTCCACTGATTTTAGGCAGAGTAGTCTTAGTCAGGACCCTTTTTTTGGGAGCCGAGGAGCTGGCCAAAGTGGGCGTGGCGGGGTGGCATGACGACGACGGGAACCGGGGCGGAGCTCCAAGCCGGAGCCGCAACGCCCAGTGCTTGCTCCACCGCTCGTCCCGAATGCTGCTGACTAGAGCTTCATTTCCCACTTCCTCTCTGTTTGCCATTGAATAAAACACACTCCCTCGTTCACTCCGTCTTTGGTCAGTGAACATCTTGAGGGCGCCATAAATCTGAGCCTATACCATTACGCCTCTTCTCGGCACGATACCAGCCATTTACCCGCCCTAGCCTGAGCACAGCCACTACCACCTGGCTGTCTCTGTCCACCCATCATGGCCTCCCTCAACCTGTCCGCCAATGGGCCTGCTATTAAGAACAGCTACCAGAAGGTCGTTGATGCGCCACCACCTTCTGGACCTTCCGCCCAATCGACCACGTATGGACAATGGGCTGTCTTCACAGTACAAGCCCCGCTCGCCAGCGCATTTCAAAACGACTCGAACAAAGAGAGTGTCTTGAAAGTGCAAACTACCGGTGGTATGTCAACGATGCTGCCATGCTCAGACTAGCCACTGATTCTTGCATAGAGGGCGAGCTGTTAGATCTTATCGAAGAGTTCTCGGATGGCCGGATCCAGTTTGCATTCGTCAAGATTAAGGACACCAACAGCGGACTGCCAAAGTCCGTTCTTATCGCATGGGTATATCAACCGGCCATCCAGTGCCGTTATCAAGACTGACTCGTCTACAGTGCGGTGAGGGCGTTCCAGAGAGGACAAAGGGCTATTTCACGAGCCATTTGACCGCCGTTTCAAAGTTGCTACATGTATGTCAAATTCGATCCAACATCCGATGTCCGCTAATTCCAATTAGGGCTACCACGTCCAAATCACAGCTCGTTCCGACAGGGACTTGACCCCTGAAAGTATTCTTCAAAAAGTCGCTGATTCGTCAGGTTCCAAGTACACTGGGGGCCCAGCAAGCTCCGACTCGACGAGCAGACCGACTCCTCCCGTGGCCTCGAAGCCAGTCTTCATGCCAAACAAGGTTGGGGGAGCAGGAGGTTTTGCGCCGCTAGGACGATCGCGGGCTCCGGCACCGAGCGGGCCCACCGATAGCGATGGCTGGGGCGAGGATGCGCCTCAAGTGACTCGGTCGCAATTAGAGAAGGTCCAATCTGCCTACAAACCCACAAAGGTCAACATGGCTGAACTTACCTCTCAAAAACAGCAGCCGTCTCGCTTTGAAGCACCATCCCCCAGCAATGGCAATCCCGATGTGGTAAGAGGTGGATATCAGCCAATTGGAAAAGTGGACCTGGCGGCCATCCGAAAAGAAGCGAAAGAGAAAGGAGAGCTCAAAGATGATCGGCCCACCATCGTCAAGGGTTCCTACGAGCCCATTGGAAAGGTTGACATTGCAGCCATTAGGGCAAAAGCTCAGGGCGGTCAGCCTCAAGCCGCATCCCCACCCCCGCAGCAGGAAGAGGAAGAGAGACCAAGATCCCTCGCTGATCGTTCTGCCGCATTTCAGTCATCCGAGCGCATCACGTCAATGCCAAAGCCAAAGGTTGCAAACAAATTTGGAGGTTCAAGCTCGTTCACTGGTACCAAAGCACCCACCCCTGGAGGTTTTGGAGACAACAGCCCTCAGACTTCTGCGCCCCTTGGTGGTGCAACCCGTTCCTTTGCGGAATCAGCTGGAAAGAGTCCTGCTCAAATATGGGCGGAGAAGAAGGCCAGAGAACGAGGATCAAGTGGTGCAGCTGACACAACCCGCCCTTCCATGCAGCCGACCTCACCCGTCACAGCGCAAAAGAGTGGAGGCTGGCAGAGTAGCTATACGGGCAAGAAGTGGGGCGATGTTCAGACGAACAAGACAGGAGCAAGCAGCGCCAGCCTGGAGCACGAGCCCGCACACGAAGACCGGGAGGAGGAAGCTCCTTCTGGCGGTGTTGGGTCCATCGCAGACCGATTCAACCAAGCCCCACCACCTCCTCTTGATACATCCAGCAAGCCGAGTGCAGGCCCTCGCGGCATCGCAATGCCAGGTCTGCCCATTCGCACAGCATCAACCACTTCTCGTCCAGAAGAGGAACATGTCGATCTTCCGACCCCACCAGCGCAACCCCGCTCGCCTTCGCCGGATGTTCCATCTCACTCGCCGCCTCGCATTGCGATGCCTGTGTCCCGGACAGCGCAACCCGAGCCAATCGAAACATCTGATCCTCCAGCTATCCCTGCATCTGCCATACCAGTTGACGAAGAGCCTGAACCCGAACCCGAGGAAGATCCAGCCCGCGGCGCCGCCCAAGCTGCTGCTGAATCCTCATTCGGCGCCGGCGCAGCCACTGCCAATCCTGGCGCGGCCGTAGGTGGCAAGCGTGCCGTGATCGCATACGACTACGAGAAGGCCGAGGACAACGAGATCGAGCTGCGTGAAGGCGAGTACGTCACCGACATCGAGATGGTAGACGAGGACTGGTGGATGGGCCGCAACTCAGCGGGTGAGACGGGTCTGTTCCCGTCCAACTACGTCGAGCTGGTCGAGGATGGTCACGCCGGCGCTCAAAGCCACGCCGCGCCGAGCCAGACTGGTCCTGCGCCTACGCAGCAGCAAGAGCCTGTGGCGCCGCCTGCCGGTCCGCCTGGAGGAGGGCTGCCGACTGCGACGGCGCAGTATGATTATGATGCTGCTGAAGACAACGAGATTAGTTTCCCTGAGGGCGCGAAGATTGAGGATGTGGTAAGTTGATACAATTTCCTATTTGGTAGCGTCACGATTCGCTGACTTTCATTATAGGAGTTCCCTGATGAAGACTGGTGGCTGGGTACGTACAACGGCAAGCAGGGTTTGTTCCCAGCGAACTACGTCCAGTTGGACGAGTAAAAAAGTTTTACAATGGGAAAGCGCGCGGAAGATTGAGGGTAGATAGCAATCAATGAATGTACCCGATGAGATCGCTCTATGACGGTCTGTCTGTCATGCTTGATGTCCCTGGCAGTAACACAATGCGTACATTGTGAGATTGTATTCTATCGACGCAAAGCAGGATAACAGCGACGTCAACTCTAGATATTTTGAGTTCAGCTTCACCATCTGCAAAACACCAATAAATTACAAAGCAATACTACACCCTCCTCTCATCTCCTCCAGTCTAGTCATCACATCGTAACAACCACCTCCCCCCTCGCATCGCACCACCTTGGCCCCGCCTTACGGATCCGATTCTTGCTCGCCACATACAGCATGAGATAGACATGCTGCACCACCTCCCCCCAGCAGAAGACCCTCACTTCTCCCAGCCCTTGTTCCTCCTCCTCCTCCTCCCCTTCCCTCCCTTCTGTCCCTCTCCTATCTTTCTCATCCCTACCTTCGCCCTCAGCTCCAGCCCCGTCTGTAGTAGTTGTAGTAGTGCTAGGAGGCGATCGTACAGCCCACACCCCCCACCCGGTGTACCCGCTTCCTACCAACCTCGATAGGAAATCCCACATCTCCCACTGGGCTTTGGGGGACCAGTGCGTGGCTTCCGGATGGAAGAGCCAGTGTCCGCGCTCAGTGGGACGGAGGGGGCGGGCGATGTGCCGGGGGTGGTAGCGGTCTGCTAGGTGGGGATCGAGGAGGAGGTTTGACAGGGTTGGGGTGATGAGGGATGATGGGTCGAAGGGAAGGAGAGAGGTCGGTGGGAGAGGGGGGCGGAGGATGAGGGGCTGTTTTGGGGGTTGGGGCTGGGAAGAGGGTGGAGGCGGGGATGATGATTGGGGGAGGGCATCGGTTGGAGGTGGAGGGAGCTGGAAGGATGGTGGTGAGGAAGGGGAGGGAAGTGGTGGGTTTGAAGTGGGTTGGACATTCGTGGAAGGTGGTGCCGTAGCCAAGGGAGCGGGACGAGGAGGGGCCGCTGGGCGAGGCGCTGGATTAGGTGAGGTTCTGCGTTTCGTCGGAGGGACGGCTGATCGAGACGCTGAAGTTATGGGAACGCTGAGGATGGGTGAAGACTTCATCTGTGGTTGCTTTCCAAGTCGTCTGGTCAGAGTGGATTCATCCTGCTCGTATGCGTCGGTTCTGTCGTCTGAAGGTCCGTCGAGCCGAGGTATCTTGACAGGTCTTTCGACATCGGTGCTTCTACGAGCTTGAGGAGCTGGCTGAGTGCTCGCACCTGGTGTGGCAGGCGTGGTCCGCCATGGCGAGGTGATAGCTTGACCGGCGACATCATTCGCACGGCTCTGACGAGCTGGGTGAGCAATCTGCCGAGATGTGATCGGTGTCATCCATTGTGGCGAGATGAGTACCTGATCTGTGTACACCGGCTGACTTAGTTGCTTCCCCAGCACGAAGTCCCTGGTTTGAGAGCCCAACCTTGACCCAGAAGGCTCGTCGCTGATATCGTAAGTGCTCGGCAGCTCCGTGGGTAGGTTGTCGTCCGACCATGTACTACTGTCTTTGGGCTTTCCGGGCGAAGGCGCGACAGCTGCTATTGGTAGGCTTGCAGAGCCGCTTGATCGTGTCGGCTCTGGAGAGCTACGGGTGGGTGAGGGGTTGACAAATCTCCTGGTCACTGCTGGCGTTGACTGCAATGCTGATCGGAAGTCGGGTTGATCGTCACCCAATGAATGAGACAGAGCTGAGTCGGTGGTAGAATTCCCATGCAGAACAGCCTCTCGCAACGACGAAGTGATGATCTGGGATTCCAGTGCCGCCACAGCAAGTTGAGTGTCGTCCAAGAACGTGCTGGAGTCGAAATTATCGGACAGGAGTTGTTGGCTTTTCCGTATTGAGGGCGGCAATGCAGGTGGTAGCATCATGCCATGATGAGAGGGCTGATCAGTCAGGGACTGCCTCGTGTGCGCTTCGAAGCATTCGTAGTTGGCGGCCTGCTCACGATATCGGCCATCTTGTCCGCGTGAGCATGGTGCGGAGATGTGGGCGAGCAATTCCATCCACGTAGTACGATCGCTTTCCGGCCATAATATACTGCATGAATTAACGTCGGTCACTAAATCAGATCTAAATTCCGTGTTTGCGCTCAAAGTCCAGCATGTATTCGAAGTATGAGCTGTGATGTTATTGTCTGCTCTCGAATCCATGGCGGAGTTAAGCGTAATCGCCGAGTCGGAACATTTCGAGGGCCAGACACAGGTGAAGATCGAGCATTATAAACTCGATCTTTTATATCATTATGCTCTGAACACTTAGCGGTCATGCTTGGCGGATTGGTCACTTAATGTCCTGTTCTGACATTGAGTCCGCTGCTATCAATCTAAAATGTGCCAGGTATGCGACTTCCACGTTGAACACGATATGATGCAAACCAGAGTCGTGTCTAGACTCACTTGCACTTGGCCATCGAACGCAGTGTTTGGTACCACGTAAACGACCCCAGTCTCATCATCATAGACTCAATGAAGAGAACTTCCTTTACAGGGATATGGCGCCTCCATATTAGGACATCTGTCATGCTTATGTCGCTCAAGCTGTACCTGTACTTGATGCCTCACTCAAACTGGAGTCAGGCTAACTTTTGTTCCGTTCCGAGAACATAGAGTCAATGCCAACGATTCTTCCCACGGGCCCGAATCACGGCTCTCCAGCTTCTGAAATCTTTGGGCCATCCGGACGACGACGTATCCAACCTCGGTCAAGGCATATCGCTGACCTATGCAGATACGTGGACCACCATTGAATGGGAGATATTCCCAGCGTGGCTGAAGTTTCCCATCCTCCCAACGCTCTGGACGAAAGATGTCTGCGTCAGCCCCGAAGAAGTCTGTTCGCCGATGCATAGCATAGAGATTGTAGCCCACAAGAGTGCCTTTCGGCACAAATACTGGTGAAAGACCATCTTTCCCTCCACCTACTGGTAGGACTGTGTCTCGTACTGCCATGCGCTCATTTCGTGGCACAACAGGATGTAGACGCAGCGCTGAAAGGGTCAGTGGGGTTGAAATGGAAAGCGCACAGGTTTTTCCTTACACTCATTTAAACAGCATTGGACGTATTTGAGGCTGCGAAGCTCTTCATATGTCGGCGGCCGACCTTGAAGAATAGCAACTTCGCTCCGTAACTTCTGCCAAATTGCTGGGTTCTTCGCTAGCATGAAGAACAAATTGCTGAGCATACTAGCAGTGGTATCACGGCCAGCTAAGAGGACATTCATCACTTCGTCCAGAACACGACGTTTCTCGGATGTTCGTGATGCTAGCTCATGGGAGAATGTATGCTTGGGGCGCACATTCTCATCCAATCGTTGCTCTTTTTCGTCCTTCTGTCTTTCGACCGCCTGGAATGCCTCATCAACAAATTGCTGGGCAAAGTCTCGGCAAATTCGCTCGCACTCGTCCGCTTTGCGATCGCGATAGATCATGTTCAGCGGACCAAGCGTACCCCGAATGATGACAGCCTTCTGGGCATACTGGAATGCTTCGGCAAAGTCAAGCTCGGCATGTGTCTTCTTCAGTGTGCCAACTGACTGTCCAAACAGAAAGTCGGTGGCTGAATCAACGGTGTACCGGAAAAAGAGGTCCTGAAGATCCACGACTGTCTTTCCATCATGCGGTAATAACAAAAAGAGATCTTGTATCAAATTTTCGAATGATGTCAAGTCCGCTACCTGGTCACGGGTAAAGCTGGGTCGAATCAAGGCACGCGAAGTGATCCAATGGTAGCCATCTGTGGTGAAAATACCCTCTCCCAGTAAAGGTTTGAATGCTGCAAGTCGATGGCCCAGAGAGTAGTCTTTGAATTTTAGAGACAAGATAGTCTTTATGTTTTCAGGCTCTATAGTCAGGATCACACGTCTGTGCAGCTCCTTGACCGCAACTGTGTTGCCATGAATACGGAAGTTTCGGCATATCAATTCCAGGATACTATGTTTCAAATAAGCACGGATAATGCCGGGGAAAAGATCAAGTCCCAGAAAAGGATCTCTGTTGAGCGATCTTGCCACTGGTTGGCAGCCATGCTGGCGAGCGAAGCGGCGGCGGATCAGGAAACGCTTGAGGCGGACGAATGCAATTGCCGCCAGGCAAGTGGCCAGGACGACCACAGTATTCGGGTGTTTGTACCAGATACGATCCATGATGCTCTCTTCGCAGTAGGAAGGAGGAACGGCGTAAGCCTGGATGATATGGGATGGTTACACAGGCAGCCATCAATTGCGGAAACTCCGTGCCCCGCGATGCCCCTCCTTGGACTTCGCATCGTCAGCATGAAACGGAGTACGAAGGAAATAGTCTGCTCATGACCGATTGTCGATAGCGGGCAGCTCAAAATTTCTTTGAACGAGATCAGAGCAGAACGGGGGAAAAAATCCTAAAAGAAAAAGACAATGCAATCGAGTACATTTCTCGACGTCGACTTTTGATATCAGCAATTGTGTAGGGTAAGCATGCTAGGGACCCCGTGGGAACTCAAGCTTCAGCACGGGGATTCATGAAAAAGTAGTTCTATCCCAACCCCCGCCTCCGGGCCTCGGGCTGATGCTTCCAGGCCAGTAGGCGGAGAGGCAAATTCAACGATATGAGAAGTCTTGCTACCTGTTTTGGGCCCAGGTATGACGAGGCTTAATGTGGTCAAATCACAGTACCAAGGACTTTTCTACCTTGAGCAATTTTTGACTCAAACACAATCCCAGGTAAAGCACGGGGAACGTCACAAGCACAATGATCTCTACTTTGCAAGACCGTTCAGGTCGCGCATCGACATGTGACAATGCGATGCGATCGGTTCAAAAAACAAAAGCCGTCAGTTTTATTTAAATAAGATTTGCGCCCTTCATGCAAAATCCTTGGGATTTAGGAGAGATGAAGATATGCAACTCGCTTCGGCATCTTATTATTGATCTTGACCTGCCCAGTTTGTCAGATATGACATTCGATTCCATCGACCAGGGATATATCGGACAGGTTATGCAGCTAAATCTCCGGAGTCTTACTTAAAGAGGTTGCAATACGGTTACTCATCAACAGTAAACATGCCCCTCCTATGCGAAAGCTTGTTCTGAATACGTCCCTGAGAGATGCCACGCCCGATGACCTTTTCCGCCTTCTTAATGCATGTACGGATCTGGAGTCGGTCGAGCTAGAAGAGCAAATGTTCATCACTTTGAAGTCATGCAGCGGCTTCTGTGCCGCGATGGCCTTCAAGTTTCCAGAGTTCCCAATTATCGCTTCGAAGCTACAGTCGTGCAGCAACTTCTTGCAGAAAGCCCCAAGCCCTGTCGGGCATTTGAGGAAGTCCACATCGAAGGTGATCATCTGACGACCTCAAACATGAGCGAGTAGACACCACTCCTTCAAAATTTGAGGACTGCCTTCCATCAGGCTTCGAAAGGGTCGTGGTCGATCCTTGGTGAGATTGCACAACTTGCAACACTAGAGAGTCTTACCATATCCTGGTGGAAGAGTCAATATAGAAATTCTCAAAGTTGATATATCTTCAGGATCTTCGCAATCTCAAGAAACTGAGTTTCCTCAGTATCGGTCCGGAGTCAAACGTAACACCAGCTACCGAGGAGGAACAGAACACCCTGTTCTCAAGTTGGCCTATTCTTGAATATTTCAACATCGATGGGTCCTCTGGACCCGGAAGTCTGAAATTCGGGACCACAGCGCTCATAGCCCTGGGCCACAAATGCTGTCGACCGAGGAGTTGCCACCTGCCCGGCGTATATGCCTCCAGCATTTTCGACGACGAGCAAGCTAAAGGTTCGCTCTTTCCACTTCTCGAGGAATTCATTCTGACAAAATATGATGTGCAGAATCCAGGCAATGGCGACGAAGCTTGGAAGGTCGCTAGAATACTTCAACGGCATGCCCCTTTGTTGGGGACTTTGGAATGCTTGGAAGCAGATGCATACTCCAATGAGGTAAATCAGGTGAGAGGCCTTTTACATTGAGGCTATACGGCAGACTAGCGTTAGAGGGTGCCAGAGCGGAAGCAATTTCATAAATGTTCTTTTTTTCCGGAACTAAACCTAGAGACTCAAATGGATGGAGAATAAGAAGGACTTGCGTGCGATGACATAATACCTATTGCCTGCTACTGGCCCTGAAAGTCTTTGTGTGATGCTACACAATCCAATGAAATACTGGATTCAATGCTATCGAGTCTGTCTCCCGGTCCTAGGATCTGATACCCACCAAAAGAGGACAGAGTCTGTAGGGATTGTCGCGAGCAGCTTCAGATGATCGTTTATGAGGAACGAGCGGCAGGTCCCCACTACGCACTCGAAAAGTCAAAATGCAGCGCCAAGATTTCGAACCCGCCATCGCCCCACGCAAAGTTGAGAATTCCTCAGGCGGGTCTGATCTCGACAAGTCGTGTCGCAACATCGATCCTACGAACAAACGCAAATATGGCACCGGCATCGCTGTTGGACCTTGTGTCCGCTCTGCCGTCCGGCGATTCGTGGGGCCCTCCGACCACCACCGAGACCACCTTGAATGGCGTGCCCTATGCGCCTTTCTCCAAGGGCGACAAACTTGGTCGCATGGCTGACTGGACTGCTGAGGGAAGAGATCGTGAGAGGGGAGGTCGCCAGCAGTACAACAGAAATTACAGAGGTATGGCTCGGAATGGATGTCCGTTCAACAAGATACTAACAATGAACTTAGACCAGATTTATGGCGCAGGATCCGGACTGCAGTCCGCCTTCAACATCGAGGGTGGAAACGAGGAGAGCTCTTTTGCCGTCGTTGACCATACTCGCACATCTACCAGGACCCGTGGTTTTGGCCGAGGAGGATCTGCCGTCTTCCGAGGCCGTGGTGCTCGGGGCGGACCTGCCCAGCGTGGCGGTCGCGGCACTTTCCAGCGTGTTGGAGGCAGGGGAGGTCAGCAACAGTACGATTCCCGAGGTGGACGCGGCGGACGAGGTGGCAGGAAGTTCGGCTGGAAGGATTACGACAAGCCACAACGCACCCGCGAGGCGTCCGTACAACCCAAAGACAGCTGGCGCCTGCTCGATGAGATCGATTTCAACCGTCTGTTGAAGCTCAACCTAGATACTGGTGAGGGTGAGGATCTTGACGACTACGGATTTCTGTACTACTATGACAGAAGCTTCGACAAGCAGCCGGGTGCTCCCACTTCGATCAGGAAGTTGAACGTCATTGAGCGTGCCGCTTACAATGTCAGCACTTCCCACGACCCGATCATTCAGGAGCTGGCCGAGAAGGATGAAGCAACGATCTTCACCACTGACAACATCTTGTCGATGCTCATGTGTGCGCCTCGATCAGTCTACTCGTGGGATCTCGTCATCAACCGCCAGAACAACAAGATTTTCATCGATAAGCGCGAGGGCTCTAACATTGACCGCGTGACCGTTAACGAAAACGCTGCAGATGCGCCGCTAGAGACCAGCGAGAACACCAAGGACACCATTAACAACGTGGGTGCACTTATGGATGAGGCAACACACATCAACCATGTGTTCCCCATCCAGGTCGTTCAAGAGTCAGAGACGTCCAAGCGGGAAATGGCCAATGAACACCCATTTTACAATGCCGCGGAAGAGACCGACCCGCCTGCGTCCAAGTCTTACAAATACCGTCGCTTCGATCTTTCGCTCGAAGCTGATGCCGAGCCTCTGCACATTGTTGTGCGGACAGAGCTCGATGCCGTTGTCAAGAACAACATCAGTGGCGAGGATCAGATGCTGGTGATCAAGGCGCTGAATGAGTTTGACAACAAGGCTCTCGGAAGTGGAGGTGCTCTGGACTGGAGGTCTAAACTAGCCAGCCAACGTGGTGCTGTAGTTGCAACAGAGATGAAGAACAACAGTTGCAAGCTTGCCCGCTGGACCACCCAGAGTATCCTGGCTAAGGCTGACCTGATGAAGCTTGGGTGAGTGAAACAATGACTCTTGATGATTTCTTTCGTGCTTGCACTGACATCTTCTTCCCAGCTTCGTTTCCCGTGTCAACCCCAAGTCTGCCAACGATCACGTTATCCTCGGCGTGCTTGGCTATAAGCCTCGCGAATTCGCTTCGCAGATGAACCTGAACCTCAACAATGGTTGGGCAATCGTGCGCACTTTTGTCGATATGGTCATGAAGGAACCTGATGGCAAGTATGTCCTGGTCAAGGACCCGAACAAGCCGACTCTCCGCCTGTACAACGTGCCTCAAAGCACGTTTGAGGATGATGGCGATGAGATTGAGCCGTCCGTCGCCGAGGACGCCAATGAGGAGTAAAAATGCCGTCATTGAAATAGATTATGATTCTTCGTTCTTCACGAATCGTGCATTGCATAATCATTGTTTGCACGAACTCTGGTAAAACATGAAGCTGTAGAAGCGGCCTTGTATTGCTATTGCCCCATTGGGACTAGCGTGGCCGAGCTGTCAATGGATGTCAGTGACCACATCATTCATAACTCTTGTAACTCAGCAATGCTTGTATCCATGACTTTCTGGTGGGAAGCAGAGTATTGCAATTTTAACCAATCATGAAAGGCTTCTGGGCTCTTCCCACGCTTCTGCGCCTAGCCGTCGCCGGCAAGCACTCGTTCAGTGTCACAGATGACATTCTGGCCTTTCCACAGGTATGCAGCCGATGCGCCCACCCAACGCTACTCATCCCATGCGACCAGTGCTGACGAGCGTCCTCAGTTTGAGATCAGATACTCTCAGGATTTCATCCTCGAAGACAAAGCCCGCGCCCTCCTCAGCGGCACCACATCCCATACCATTGCCCCGACACCTGATAGCGAATCGACTGCGCTACAAAAGCAAGATCCTGAAGCACTCTGGCCATTCCCCCAGGGACCTCATTCCCGAGACCATGATGATGCGACCTACGAAACACTACTGAAAGACAACCGGCGCTTTCTGTGCCGCGTCCCCACCGTCTCACCTTCGGGCCAAGACAAGAAGCAGAACGTTTCGCGCACGCCGCGCGAGGAGCGGCAAGAGCTGGAGCGAGTCAACGTACGAGGATGGGAGCTGCTGACGCGCATGCGCGGGCAATGTATCTACTACTACGCCGGGTGGTGGACTTATCGGTACTGCTTCGGGCAAGGAGTGAAGCAGTTCCACGCTATGCACCCACAGCCAGGGATGGCATTGCACCCTCCCGTCGAGGATCCGAATGTTGAGGCGTTCATGCTGGGGAATGTCGCCGAGGTCAAAGATACCGGGTTGGAGAAGCGGACCATGTTCGGGGATGTGGCTGCTATTGCTGGGCCGGAGACCGGGGCTGCGCAGAGGGCGGGCGTGAAGTATCTTGTACAGCATTTGAGGGGTGGGACGGAATGTGATCTTACAGGACGAGAGAGGAGGATCGAAGTTCAGGTTCGTATTCTCTGTAGTGTATGGGAAAAAGAAGGATACTGACAGCCGACAGTTCCACTGCAGCCAAGCCCAAGACGACCATGTCGAGCTGATCAAGGAGACCTCGACTTGCGTCTACTTGATGATCATCAAAACCCCCAAGCTCTGCGACGACGTAGCTTTCCTCCCACCTTCGCGCGACGATCCGAACTACATCTCCTGCGCCCCAGTCCTCGCTCCGGATCAGGTCCCAGCTTACAAGGCCTCGCTGACCAACACTCCTCGCCCTAGCATCCCGAACCCGTTCCTCTCTCCACCTCTGCCCCGTGTCGGCAACATCCAAGTCGGTGCCCACGCCTACATTCCGGAGGGCAGGGAGATCAAGAAATCCTCGATCGCGGGGGGGACCGCTGGCGAGACGGTAGTGGACACCATCGCATCGAGCGCAGGTATCTTCCACAGTGTGGAGGAGCTGGAAAAGCTCGGCATTAAGAAGCCAGAGTATGTCGAGAAGCTCCGCAAGGAGCTGGATCGGATCGCAGGAGACCAGGGATGGAAGTTGGAAATTGTGGACACGCCGAGAGGCAGGGAGTACAGAGGGGTTATTGGTGATGGGGACGAGGAAGGACAGGGGCAGGGGGGCGAGAGAGAGGTCAGGCACAATCCTGCTCGCATGAGGGGATTGGAGAAGAGGGCCGAGTACGAGAAGGCAAAGTGGGAGGCGGGGAAGGCGGCGAAGGGAAATAAGAAGAAAGACGAGGAGGAGCAAGGTGAGCCAGAAGAGAAGGCCGAGGAGGTGGGTAGTGTGGAGGAAATGCAGGAAGAAGATGCGCCGGTAGAGGAGGCGGGCGACAAGGAACAGGTGCGAGAGACAGAAGCAGAAGCCAAGCCAAAGGATCGAGGCATCAAGGGGAAAAAGGAGGAGATTATGAAGCAGCTCATGGAGCAAGAGGGTGCGGAGGAGTTGGTCATGGTGTGGGATGACGGCGAGGGAGAACTGCTTGTTGATAGAAGGGCCCGGGATGAGCTATAAATGAGAAGCTCGGAAGGTATTACTACAGGGCGTTATAAGCAGCAGGCGTGACCATCCTTGTGTGTAGATTCTTACGACTCCGTCCGCCATCTCTGTTGGGTCGAGACACGTGCAGAAGAGCTACTGGAAGCTTGTCCAGGCCTAGCGTCGAGGTAACGGTCTGTGACTACGAGTTTCGATTCATCCAGGGCCCACAGTATAGCACTTGCACGGGATCGAGAGTCCTGCAGGTTTGCGGGTACTTACACATCATACATCTTGTCTGGAGTGTGCAATAGGAAATACCGATCTGCATGTCTGGCAATTTCGATGAAGCCCCACCTGCTGGGTTTATTTTCGCAGTGAGGGGGAGAAGTGGCAAGTTTTCAAAAGAGAAAGATCGCAACGAATTCGTTGGCTCTAATGTCAGCTGGTAAGATTGCTATCACACCCATTCTTTATCCTTCTGGTTCGTCAAAAGCCATTCATTACATTCATCCAACAGAGAACTACAGAAGACGACATTGCTGCAGGTCTCTGTTTGGTCTGTTGGGGGCAGCGAGTCACGTTGTGACAGACATTCTCTTATTCCTCCTAGCACAGCAGCCATTGATGGAAATTGGTTCCACCAGCAATCATTGATCAGCTTCCCGAACACTTGATCCGATGCCGTGTGCGGAAAGTCTTTCGCCCTGAGCTTCTTGACCTGCTCTGGGCCCTTGAGGTGAGCATATGGCTCTTGTCGAAATCGAATGTAGTAAATGCAGTTCGTGAGGGCAGACTGTTCGCTCTCTGCTCCTGCTCGGTTCATGTCGCTGTCGAAGCCCAAGCATCCGCAGAGGAGGGGCTGGCCAGTCTTCACTGTCCGGTCAAAGTCTGCGAGTTGAACATTGTTGAATGAGTCGAGGAACACATTTGCTGCGTGAAGATCTCCATGGACATAGCTTAATTTCTCAAGCCATGCAACAGCTTCCGCAAGCTGGAGGATCCACTGTTCCTCGATTACCCCGGGAATGGGAGCTACGCCTCCGTCTAGAACATGTCGTAAGGTGGTGTCGATACGCAACAAAATTTGACCTTCCGGAACAGCGAGGATGGAGTGAAGGATATTAGGATGACGGTGAGTCGAGAGCATCTCGTAGATGGCTTTTTCGTTTTCGTAGCCAGCGATACTCTCTTTCAGATGAGCTCGAGAGGATGGAGGAATGTCATTCCCGCGAAACTTAATGATACTCTTGAATACAACTCTTTTGTTGATCCAATAGACGATGCCGGAACTACCGATGGCGATCAATCCGTCAGTGCTCAAAGCCCTGTAAGGCGAGAGCAGAACCACACTTGGAGAAGACATGCTGTGTAAATCAACGGGCTCAATCAAATGCTGATGATTTGCTAGAAATGAAAAAGCTGTGCGAGCAGGGGTGGGTGTCGGCATAAAAGAAGGCGGAGCGGGTCACGTGTCTTGTGTAACGATGAGGTGACACACTGGTAGAAAATGGATAACACTGCCGTTCAGAGTCTGAAATGAGAAAGTAACGTTAGTTTAGTCAAGTAGGCGCAAAAATGAACTTTAGGAATACGACGACAAGACGCGACTTGCTACTTCTCGAGCTTCTTCACCTCCGCGTCCTTCGATTCGTCCTTCTTTGCTGCTGTGGTGCTTCGGTTGTTGACTGAAGAATTGGGTCATACGTTGTCGGCCTGTGGAAGAAGATGCTCTTGTACGAGGTGGACAAACTTAGTAGGAGTCGATCGTTTCTACCTCAGGATATTGCCTACTCCGCTCAATAGGGTGGAGGGCAACATGATGTTATGAAATTTGGAAGAACAACTCGTTCGGGAGCTCTGTGAGGAGAGAGTATATATCTGAAACAGCTGTCTGGCCTCCACTAGTTAAACGAATATTGTTGTATTGAATGACCATGACGAGCTCGACCCTGATGGCCAGACCACGTCAGGTTCTCGTTCGTGGCCTCACTTGTGGATTTGACGGGCAATGTCCAGTTGACCATATTGGTGTCAACCATGCCAAAAGATGTAACGGCAATGCGAGTAGAGCTACACACCGGCATGGGCGTAGAGATGCGCAGGATGCCTCCGCAGACGCTGAACAAAAGTCTGGCATACCGGCCTCTGCGAATCTACTCCAAGGCGCTCGCAACGGCCACGAGGTGACGACTCTGAGTGACGCTCACAGACAAGGGGAAAGACTGCAGGCCGAGAAAGGGATAGAAATGTTCTAGTGGTTTTACATTTGTGGCCAGGACAGATATCAGACAGCCTATATCATCAGTCATACAGTCCCTGATCCCTAGCAGCATCACCAAAATCCCCATCAGCGCCAGCGCCAGCACCAGCACCAGTCTCCGACCGCTGTGACTCGGACGCAGACCTACCCGCTGACCCACCAGTCGCTGAGCTGTCACTTCTCCCCTTGCCTTTGTGGAAGATGCTCATCGCGCGCTTAGCCTTCGACTGGCCCTCCTTGTCCTTACTTCGCTCCTTGCCGAAGAACCTGCTCTCTCGCCGCGAACCGCCATGCCCGCTACTGGAGCCGTTCGTCTCATCTTTGCCATTGAGGTTCAGCGCTGACGTACGCACCACGAAGTCCGACTCTTCGGCAGCGCTGGTAGTGTCGGTACCCGCGCGAGATGAGCTTCGAGCTTCGCTATCGTCAGAGTTTTGGGGTGGTGTGCCGTTTGAGACACCTGGTGGCATGTGGCTTAGCCTGGCTTTGCCTTTGCCATTAGGGCCTTTGGGATTGTTCCGGGCTAGAGATCCATCGGAGAAACCACTCCGCATCATTTCTTCGATTTTCGCTGCCTGCCACGCCTCGAGCTCTTCTTGGCTGAGAGCCTGGCCTGGCTGCGTGGCCTGCTTATCATTCTGTGGTTGAGCTTGATCCTTCTTGGTGCGATCTCCTTCGAAGTCGCGACGGACTCTCTCGTAGTGCCCGAGCTCTTCCGCAGAGACAGAAGGAACCAGTTCGGCGTTTGCCTGGAGAAAGTCTTGCTCTGTTACAAGTACATCAAGATCGGCGTCTGTTGCATGGTGATCAAAAAATTGCGCCACTGTGATTGGTGGTTTTGGTGTGTCCGTTGTCGAACGGGCAGCGTTGATGCTGGCAATTCGATCATCTACCGCTCGTGCGGAGCGTGTGACAGCCTTTAGCATAGCGTCAGAGCACAATGCATACAGATCTGCACCAGTATAAGTGAATGGGAGCTTGTCCGCGACGGTAGACAGCTGTAGAGAGGGGTGGAGCACGAATCTAAAGACTGATGTCAGCATGGTTAAAATAAGTCAATGATATCTCCCACTTACTTTCTTGTCAACGCCTCCAAGATCTTTTGTTGTTTATCATGCGTGTCCGAGATTCCGAGATAAAGCATCTTATCGAATCTTCCGGGACGCAACAATGCTTGGTCCAAAAGATCAGGTCTGTTGGTAGCACCAATCACAAAGACACCAGCGCCTCCTCCACCATCCTCAGAATCACCATCGCTCATACCGTCAAGCTCGGCAAGAAGTTGAGACACAATTCTGTCCATCACACCACCACTGTCACCCTGATTGCCTCTCTTGGGTGCCACAGAGTCCAATTCGTCGAAGAAGACACAACAGGGTCTAGCGTCGCGAGCACGCTGGAAAACACGACGGACATTAGCTTCTGACTCTCCGATGTACATATTCAGCAGTTCTGGGCCCTTGACGGAGAAGAAATTGAGGCTGAATTCGGTGGCGATTGCTTTCGCGAGCAAAGTCTTTCCAGTACCTGGAGGGCCATAGAAGAGGATACCACTGCGTTTCTTGAGGCCTTTTGCAAATAGTTCAGGTCGTGACAGTGGTAATTGAATTGTTTCAATAACGGCTTCTTTGACATTAGCCAGCCCACCAACATCAGACCATTGAACATTTGGAATCTTGGGTGCTCCGATGGAATCGGCAAAATTCTTGCGGGCTTCATCGACTGCTAATTCGAAATCAGCGGGGACCAGGCTCAAAGCAGCGTCGCCACCAGCGATTTGGATGTCGCGGACGGTGACCGGTATCGGTGACGATCCAGATGCCGCAGTAGCTAAGGCCTCCAGACGAGTGGCTTGGGCAGCGATCGCTCTGTCCACTACGTCAACCAGATCGCCGGCGACAAGTGCCGCTGTTTTGACGGCAACAGCTGCAAAGTCGACGGCCGATGAGATCGGGACTGAAATTGAGGACATGATGGATTGCAGAATTGCTTCACGCTCACCCTCATCTGGGGCTGACATCTCAAGCTCATGAGTGAAAAGACCACGAAGGTTCTCGGGAACCTTGTCCAGATCAGTAGTGGTAGCAATCAGTACTCGCGAATCCTCAAGCTTGTCTTTGATCGCTGTGTACATCCTGTCCGAGCTGAGAGATTCAATGTGCTGAATCAGAAGGCATGTATGTTCAATGCCGCACTGCAGTGCTCGTTCGGCTCTGCTTTCGAAGAGCCCAACGGTATTGTTGTCGCCACCACCCCCCGCAGCTTCAGTAAGCACATCAAAAGCGTCAATGGGGAAACAGTGGATACCGAGGTCCATGCAGACACTTTTTGCGGCATGAGATTTACCGATGCCACGCTGTGTTGAGTGAAGAAGGATTGCGAGAGGCGGCAGACCGAGGTGGGTCGCACGAGAGCTAGTCGCAGTCGATACGAGTTCTCTCAACCTTCGTTGTAGGTTGGATACTGGCATTGTAACCTGTCTGTCGAGCGGGCTATCCTTCGCGTCGCGCGATGATGGAGGCGAGCGCACGCCAGCGTAATATGGCCACACACCGGACATGGCAGGTGGAACACGTCGCTGCTGTGTACCGGATTGGTGCATTTTGGTCTTCGATGGTACCATGGAGACCAATCCACTCCACACGTCTGGACTTTCTTGATCTATGTCGTTGGGGCCAGAAACGGAGCCCACTTGGAACCACACGACTTTTGTGAAGTCTGAGGAATGCTTGATTCTTCCTGAAGCGCTCGGGGAACCAAAGTAGTTCAGTATATCGTTCGAGGCACCGTCTTCGACGGATCCTCCATCGTACACAGCCCGACCAATGCTTTCATCGAACGGAATGGCGATCAAGTCACCAGTCTTGACGAGCCTTTGCTTTCCTTCAAAGTAAGCCACAAGACCACTGAAAATGCTTGAGTCGATGGCTTTGTCTGTCGATACAGGACTTTGTATCTTGAGCAAATTCGCCTCTTTGGCCGCAGGAGGCAACGATGCCGGAGGCATCTTGCCAGGCATTCTTCCGGGAATGGTTTCTTCGGCCATACGCATTGGTGTCAGGCGGAGGAAGTCCGGGTTACCAACATTGGTCAGCAGAATCGGAGACAAGTAGACGCTGGGGGTGACAGTGATGCCTAAATTAGAAGAAAAGCTTTCACTTCGTCTGCGTCCTTGAATCTGATATTTCCCGGCGGATTTTGAGGAGAGACTCTCTGGTAGACCAAATACCTTCACGGCTCGGGTTTCCGTGGCGACATTCTCATCGTTGCTAAGAAAAGCAGACATTCCTAAACTTGCAATACCAGTCAAAGCTGGATCGCCAGCCTTTGTTATCTCGATCCAGTCACCTGAGAAACAACCCAGGCGCGCGAGAACAGTGGTGTCAACATAGACTCGGGCTTCCTCATCTTCATGAGGTAAGGGTTTCGGATACAACAATTCATCCGGGATGCGCTCGAGAAGTCCCTTAGTCCGAAGCACTTTAGTCCGGACTGGTTGGCCGCCTCGCAGTGTTGCGGCAGTCATACTCGAGAACACAGAACCTGGAGTGTGTATACCGGTGGTGCCTTTACCAAACGGCTTAGGGGTGGCGGCGGTCATGGAGGACAGCATGCCAGAGGCTTGAGACCCCAATGCAGGAGACGTCAAGGATATCATGTCCTCGGGGTCGTCGGAGAGATTGCCATCAGAATCGTCTTCGGTGTCTGAGATATCAAATGAAGCCTTTTTGGAGGCTGTCTCCGAGGTTGAAGAAGCATTTCCGTCCTCGGCAGCAGTATAGAAAGCTTCGTTTGCAGTATCTTCTTCGACTTCGGTCAATGTTTGACTGGCCTGCTCTGTCTGGACCAGGGTGTTGAGAGATGGCCTAGCACGAAGCTCGGATGGTCTGTCGGCGGACACAATGACCACGCGGGTGGTTTCCGCAATCAGGCCTTGCGAGACGGGCTCGCAAGCCGTGATGGTTGCTACTGCAGAAGGTCCACCAGATGCAGCCGCCTTTGGATCGTTTATGGGTAAAGTGTCTCCTGCATGAACTATACTCGACATAACCAACGACTTCCGCACCAATTTACGCAGCTCATCGTGAGATTTAGCAATGTCGGTAGTCCCATTGGTGCGAGCATGTTCCTGTGCGCGAGTGCTGAGGAACCGAGCGGACAGCTTCTTAGATACTGATGATCCTAAAGATTTCTTCTGTGCTGTATCGGTCCACGAAAGTGAACCTGAGTCGAAAGCGACGTAGATTGTATCAAGCCGGAGAGGAACGGCGTCGGTGACCCGAATCTCGACGAACGGTGCTGGACCTCGCAACCTCGGAGCAGCGTTTAACCTGAGGTTTTGGACCAGCGCTTGTACCGATCTTGACCTGTACGGTACACGGATGAGGCCATGTGTGGCATTCAACTCTTGCTTCGCGGCTCGACATGGCAGGATCGTCCAACGCGAGGGGGTAATCGACTGGGCGTTGGGGGGAGTCCATTCTTTTACGGCAAGATAGAGGGGGCGCTCGACGGATAGAGCTGCTCGAGCTAGTCAGTATGTCACACAATAGAAAGCGAAGCAATTGATTACAATCATCCAGCAGGCGTAGGCCCTTGACAAGATCCCCCGAAACTTCGGCCAGCTGCCCACCAAGCGTCTCAGATAGCTGCAAGCGCGCAGAGAGTGAGATGCCTTCCGGCCTCCTCTTGCGCTTCCGCTTCAGCGAGCCTGGCATTGGCTCCGTGTATGACATGTTGTTCAAGGGATTGTTGCGGAGCTAGACTGCGCGTCACAGAGAAATATCCCTTTGGTGGCAGAAAGCTGGGCGCACTGTTCACGGTCGGCGTGTGCTTTGCCTCGGCTGTGGGGGCCGACCACCACCAACGCGGGCACGCGCTCGGAACTGCCGAACCATATTCGCTCTATTCTTCGACAAAGGCAGAGCAAGCAAATCCGGTCTTCAAAGAAATCTATGCGGCGTACAGGCATCGGTCGGCCATGTGCATGCAGGGACTTCACAATTCGCTAGACAAGGGCTTGACTTCCCCAGCTATCTCTATCTCCCACTTCGACCAACAACTTGTCCGCCGTACCAGATCCACTCACTTCGGCACAAATTTCTTGGACACACGTACCAACAGCTTGCCTTCTGTTGGGTTGCCCTCATCATCGAGAAGGTGGATCAGCCGCACGCCCTCACGAAGCCGCTTCAACCGGTAACAAGCCCATCCCACCAACTCATCCCGGTGGAAGCTGATATCGTGCATCACCTTGAATCTGACAAATGTCAAATCCTCAGTTACATGTCTGATGTTAGCAAAGTTCAACTTCTGCCCGCCAAAGTCCGGATCCCTACTCTCCTTGGCGCTAGATGTCTTTTGCTTGTATTGCCCCTCTTTCGCCTGTCCATCGTCAGGGAGACCTTTGCCTTTGACGTCCTCATCCTCTTCGACATGTAATTCACATTTGATGTAGGCTTTGAGCTTCTTGTGGTCGGGTACTAGGTTCTGTCCAGAGAACACCTCGATAGTCAAGTTCAGTGTTCCCGTCTCTGCGGCTTTCTCCATGGTATGGGATGACGGATTACGGTAACCAGCCGGTTTGAGTACGTAGCCACCGGTGCCATTGAACATGGCGTAGTTTAACATCATGCCCTCGTTCAGGTATTGCCAGTTCAGCGCAGCGATCTGCACGCCTAGCCGCCAGAAAGGCGCCGGGTCGAGATTCGAGGAAGTGATGCGGCTTCCTTTCGGGTACGCTCTCAGCATGTAATCCTTGTTGTGACGGAAAAGTTTATCCGGGTCCTTGGCCGAGATGCTGCTGATCTTTTGCTCTGATAATGAGAAGACATGCGTCGGATATCTTGCTTCTGGCTGGTCAAAGCTGGAAAAGTGACAGCTTCGAGTATACACGCCCATGCTACCAAGTTCCGCCACAATCTTCCCCTTACTCACAGACACCGCTTGGGATTCATCTCCAGATGAGTCGGACCTTTTGGTGGTGGGAGGGCTCGCTGTCTTAGCAGAAGTGGTGCTTGGATCCGAGTACTTAACTTTGATGAGAATTTTCTTTCGCAATGCTTCCAGGTCTGGCAATGCTGTGGAGTTGTCGAATCCGGTATTTTCTACCAGGTAGTCTGACCAATACTCCTTCATGATCTCGACCATAATCAGCTGCTGATCATGCGTGGTGTGAATCTCCAGGCTGACAATCAAAGGCATGTCACTGGTTGCTGTTAGCGTTACGACCACATATAAATCATGAGCGAGCTACTAACCTCGTTTTAAAAGCGTATAGCCCAATTGTCTCGACAACGTCTCGGAAAGAGCATTCCTTGGTAGCAGTATGACCATGCAGGACCCGAGGTTCGATGCGGTCTGGCCTCCACTTCTTGACGCGGTCGACCACTGCGGGCTTCTTATGCGTATTGTCGTCGCTGGAGCTGTCTGACGAGAACTCCTCACCGTCCCAGACATCTATCTCGATGCATCGACAACCCCGTTCCAGTACCTGAAATCGTGGTCAGCAAGCTCAACGACTTGCATCATCTGGCATCTCGGTACTTTCTGGTACGCCTCTGGTGTTGCTTTGCCATATAATTGGTTTCCTGAAAGATATGTATTGTGGCTGCTGGAGATAAAGTAGTGGGATAAAGGATGATGGGTATCTAAAGCTACTGCTGGAGCTTGCGCATCTCCATCGGACGAATTGATGGCGTGAGGGTCGACTCCCAACTTATGAACGTAGTCTGAAATAGATTTGGAGAACACCATATTTGGGTCTTGTGGTTATGAGCTTGGCACTGAATGATGTGAACAATGGCCGATGTATGTGGTAGGTCAATTACGCCTGACAAAAAGACGTCTTTCTTTGTTGTCGAGAGAGCAACACAAGGAAGTCTGCAATATTGAGTGACACAGCACTGGCAATAACGAGGCCAGGCAAGGCTCAGCAACCTTGCGAGGCGATGCAGCGTGGCAGCACAGCAGTGGCCGTCACGTGGCGCCGCATGAGCGTTCCAGGGCTGGAATTGTCCGAAGCAGGGACGAGCCACGATCGACTGCGGGGTCCACACGACGTCAGAGCCCCCACCAATTTCTGACCTCGACTCTGGGGCCTTTCAACCAACCACCTCCTATATGACGAAGATTTCAAGATATATAGTATTTGCTCATCGTCGAAATCATGTGGTCATCCCGAAAGGAAGCAGAGGCAGAAGCCCGCAAGAACTTTGATCATGTCTTTACGTGGACTGACGGCCCGTCAGAGCATCCTTTGAAACCCCATACAAGACTATGTACTGATGTCGCCGCAGTAACTCTTACTATCCACCACATACTCATTCCGGTCTGACGACCCATCTCATCCTTCACGGCCAATTGACTATCTCATTCCCGGACGACAAGACCCCCAAAAAGGAAACATTTGGTCCTGGAGCCACAGTAGATGTTGAGGCCGGTCGCCGCCACGAAGTCTGGATGGGTCCCGAGGGCTGTACTTATGTGATTGGCGAATAATGTCAGCTACAAAGACCTCCGATCCGTGCCTGGCTGTGGTAGATTCACTCATGATCAGTTGTTGACGCAGATGCTGGCAGTTCTCTTCCTCCAGATCGGCATTTACAAAGCCTGACAGCAATAAACAAACTCCGCGGCATTACGATCGATCCTCGCCGTCGTTGGATCTTTATTTTGGTATCACATAGAGAGTTGCGAGGCGATCAAGGTACCACATACCAAGTGCAGCAACGGCCCAAACCTTCCAAATATTATCTCCGAGATTCGCCTCCTCATTCGACTTCGCGAAGTGCCACCTCCTTTGGCAGCCGGAACGACGCGCAAAACATACGTTTCTTAGGAGCCACATCCCTCACGTCCCAGATTGTCGTCTCAGGAGTCTCTGGAGTGATGGTGTATCCGATCAGTTTCGAAATGAGTTCGCAGATGCGCTTTCCCTCCTCAACATTGTCGTCACTCTTAGTCTCGAAGCAATAGCAATGAATCATCGGCATCTTGGGGTCTGAAAGATGCTTTTTGATCTCGCCGCTGTAAAGTCCCACAAAGTTGGGGAGGAAATCCGTTGCGGACGCCGGTAGATTCATCACATAATGTGAAAAGGACTTGGGTTGCACTCTCGTCTTTTGTTCGGCTGGCTTCGGTGAAGCTTTTCTTTTGGGAGAAGTGCCACTAGCCTTGGACTTCTTCCTGTCTGCCGTTGGCGGAGTCTCTACGACTTGGTAGTCTGTTTTGGCGAGCTGCAGCGCAGCATCCTTGATGAACTTATGTCCATCCTCGTTGAAAGGCTTGACATAATCCTGCAGCTTATTGAGCTGGATGCCCTGACCGAGATGTCGATAACTCTCTGGATTCAAATCGTTTGCCCACACAAAAACCTTCTTCTTTCCTGCTGGAAGCGCAAAAGGGCCAATGCCAGCCATGACGTCGCAAACCGCTTCTCCGTCTTGGAAGAGAGACACCATCCGTTCGTGCTCGGTGTTCAAGCGGCTGTTCCAGTACACTTTGGCATAGTCGAATCTAAAGATGCAGCTTTGCTCCTTGACTTCCACATTCAGGTCATTGGGGCCCGCCAGCACTTCGTACCTGAACGTCCGGAAAGCGTTCTCTTCGCCTACGTCGTCGATCTTGTTGATGACTGTTGTTATGCTCGTGTTCTTGTCCACTATCAATTCCGCAATGATATGCTTGTACGGCAGGAACTGCTCACGCAGATTCAGATGTGCCACGTGACCAACGGCTTGGAAACTTGACGGAACGTCTTCGCCGTCGCCATGAGGTAAAATCGCATCTGCAATATCGGCATACTGCCAGTATTTGTAATCCAGGTCAAGGTCAAACGGCACGAGCTTTACTAGATCTGAACTCTGCAGCTCGTTCACTTTCGAACTCCACGGCCATGCGTCGTCTGACAGATGAAAGTGTGAGAAATGGCCTGAAAATACCGGATGCTGAACATGTCTACCTACTTTGTTCATTCACTTGAGGTCTTAGAAGAATGCACCTGTGGCCCGCCGCTCCTTCCGATTTGTCTTCTCGGATGTTTTGGTACCGGGGAAGATTTAAAATATCTTTGCTCCGAGTGAGCTCCGTCCTGACTTGGCTGATTTTTGTGTGGTCGAGCACCCGAACTGCGGACAGAGGAATTCTTTTCTGGAAAAACGACCGGTCCAACACCCGCATGGTGCGGTTGATTGGAGGTCGAAACATGTCCTCCGCCATTTAATTCGTCGTGATCGTGGATGTGGATGCTATAGAATTCCCTGTCATAAAAGCAGGCCCGTCTCCACCACAAGTCTTCGCCGTGGAGAGCCGAGGTTCTTCCGGACCCGCCTCCTGCTATCTCCCTGTTTTCGATTCGTTCCACTGACTCTTCCACCACCGTATGCCATTTTCTACCAGATGTAGCAGTAGGAATCTGTGTATCCTCTGGACTACTAACCGCTGGACTTGCCTTTCTACCCCCGGCCATCCGTGTGAGCCATCTGAGAGTCCGAGATATCGCTCTCCCCACCCCCGTATCTCTGAGGGCATATCGTTGAACATATACTCGAACATGTTTGTGCGCTCCACCTTATCAACATACTCGTACGCCTCCCTTGGGGCTCTCTTTGCCATTAGTCATATGCGGCTGCTTATGGCTCTCACTTTCAATTCGGCCTTTTCCATTTGAAACATGCAACCGATCTTAGTCTCGATCACAATTTCGACTAAATACATTCTCCACCACCTGCTGGTTGGAAAGCTTACTTCCCCAAGTCCAGCCTTACCAAGACACCCTCCTACCTGGTAGCGGCAAAGACACTCCATGTGCTCATGGCTAATGGTGAATTAGTACAACTTTGCCGTTTCCTTGCTACCTCTCAATCCTAAAATGTTCGATCATGGCTCGTGTAACAATTTTTAGGATGATGCATCGATCTTTAACCATATATCCGTCTCTGAACTATGGTTTTGTTGCTTCTTTCGGCCTTTTTAAGGCCTAGGGCATCCTCGTACAATCTCGGACGATATTTCGGATCCGACTTCTTGTAACATGGACTAGCGACAACATCATGCTGTCATGTCAGCCTCAGGCAGGTAAGCCTTTCTATAAAGGGAAGCTGCTTCCTAGAAGCTTTTTCCTTGCACAATTCGGACAACTTTCTTACCCTAATCGCTCCTTTAACATGTTTGCCTTGCCAGAGACAGCGGCGGTGCTGGCTGCTCTTCTTCCTCTGATCGCTGTCATAAATGCAGCACCGTCACCTCAATCAGCAGGTAGCAATAATGAAATCCCCAACCAATTCATCATTACCCTTAAGCCGGGTACGAACATGGCTCAGCATCTAAACTATGTTCGAGGCATACACGCCGTGTCTTTTGCCCGACACCGGAAGCGAGACAGCGAGAACTTTGCAGGAATAACAAACCGTTACAACGTCTCCGATTTCCAGGCGTATGCTGGACACTTCGACCCCGTTGTAATGAAGCAGATCCGAGCCTCCAAAGATGTCGAAGACATCGAACCAGACAAAATATACACCACTATGTCTCGCGTGGTGCAATACAACCCCCCTATAGGCCTCAATCTCATATCCCATCGTGGCCTGAGCCAGGAACACAAGGGCTACGCTTACGATAGTTCTTCTGGGAAAAAGACATATGCCTATGTCGTTGATACAGGAATTGATATACACCATACTGAATTCGAGGGCCGTGCTATCCACGGCCATAATGCAGTCAAGAGCTCACAGAATGACGAAGACAATGTCGGCCACGGCACTCACGTGGCCGGAACTATAGGCGGAAAGACCTACGGTATAGCAAAGAGCACAAACTTGATATCTATAAAGGTCTTCGACGCCATTCAGGGATCCCTATCGGAAGTTATGGCAGGTGAGTCGAAGCCAGGCATGTGCTATGGTGTTGTATCTGTGTCTCATTTGAAGGTGTTGCAGGTGTGGATTTCGCGATCAAGGATATCATTCACTTCAAACGCCAAAAGAAAGCCGTGGTGAACATGTCTCTTGGCGGGCCCTATTCTTTGTCCTTCAACAAGATGGTCGACCGTGGCTTTAAGTACGATGTCCTTATGGTCATAGCAGCGGGCAATGCCGACCGCGACGCCTCCGAGGTTTCCCCATCGTCAGCTGCTGGGGCTATCACTGTAGGCGCGACCGACATGTATCGAGTTCGAGCAAAATTCTCCAATTATGGGACGAATTTGACCCTGTTCGCGCCAGGGGTTGATGTTCTCTCTGCTTGGCCTTCTCCGCCTGCTCCTCCGGGACATCTTCCCGTGCCTAGCAATGCGACCAGGAGCCTGAGCGGGACTTCTATGGCGGCACCGCACATCGCCGGTATGGCAGCTTATCTCATGGGCATCAAGAGATTCGGGAGTGCGAAGACGCTGAGGGAGAGTATGGTGCGTCTTAGCACCAAGAAGGTGGTCGGCGACATCAAGGGCTCTCCGAACGCTTTTGCTTACAACAATGGTGGCTCTCAGGTGGGTATATGGGGTTGATACAGGCTTATCACTTCACGGTGAGAATGTTGGGAGGGAAATAGTGTTGCTTTGGAAGCACGATACCATGAATATAGAAGATTGGATAGAACTATGCTCCATATATCGCTGATGCCAAATCCAAACATCATGCAACGAACTCCGTCGCATTGAGATTCGCTCTTAAATTCTTTTCGATCGCTCCTGGCATGATGCAGGGAATGGTAGTGCTATGACTCGGCAAGAGAAAAGCAGTGATCGCAGAGCCCATTACAGGAAGAGCTCTGGTGCCTGTTCTATGCTCAGCCTGACATGTATGTATCTTCCAGTTGTGTACATTATTAGCGGTTGGCTGGCATCCATTTGAAAATCATGCTACTTTCCGCAAAACGGAAGGCACGGGATGGTGGTGTTCTTCGCGGCTTCCTCCACTCACATGAGCTATCATCGCTTAGTACTTAACCCTCTCTGCCTCTTCTCCTCTTCTTTCTATCTCTCCTCTCTCAATTTCAAGTTCTCCAACGATCCCACCTTCCTCATCAACCTCACAATCAAGTCCAAACACTCCATCCAATCCCATCACGATCCAAACCAGACACATTCACCAATTCCAAAATGACAGCCCCAACCGCTTCCCACACCGTCCCTACGGCGAGCGACGTCTCCTCCATCGCCCAAGATGCCACCAAAGGCCAATCCGATGTCGACAGGGCCAAGGTTCGTCTTCCCTCTACCCCTGGACTCCTCTTGTCCTCTTTGTTTTCGATCCCACTAACCCTCAACCCCAGAACTTCGCCGCCACCGCCTCGGCTCTAGGCGAGAAGATCCTCCAGCATCCGTCGGAGGTGACTGCCCAGGTATGGATCTCCTCCTCATGTCGCACTCTACATCCACCATGCCATAGGCTCGTCGTGTTTCTCAATGTCAATTAAGCTGACAATGACATGCAGGACGCCAACGCGCTCAAGTCGGCTGAAGCGAAGCACACTGGGATACGTAACCCGCCGGCTGATAGCGTGAGTGCTGCTGCAGCCAGGTTGGCGGCAGCGAACGAGAAGGCGGCTAGGTTGGGGAAGGAGGCTGGTGCTGCTTTGGAGAAGGCTGATGAGTAGAGGACGGTGGTGATGTCAAAGGTTGCCGCTTGGGTGGTGTGAGAAGGGTGGATCGAGATGTCGAGCATGTGATAGCTGGTACGATTATGTTGTAGAGCTATCAAGTCTTGAGTGGACTGCTTTGAGGAAGAGAGAAAAGGAGGTGCGATAATCGTGAATTATCGAGCTCAGACTACCTACTGCCCAATCCGTGGTATTCCCCCGTATGCAAACGTCGTGGCATCAAGACATCCTCATCCTATGGCATAACTCCGCTGTCCCGCAAAAAGCTCAAATCGAGTAACAGAAATGAATATGCTTTCACACCGTATCACGAGCCTTTCGCCTGCGAAAGCCGCTTATCGATCTTCTCCACCTCAGCAAAGATCTGTTGCAGAACATGGTGATCGTGATCATTGACCTTGTGGACGCCCTTCTCCTTCAAGCACGCCCAGTTGCCATTCATCCACGACCAGCCCGGCGCCTCCTTGAGGTGTTTATCCGCCTGCATCCACCAATGCGTCAGCGTCGCATAGCCGTTCTTCGGGTCGCCCTTGTCTTCGTAAATTCCACCATTGAACCAGAATGGCTGGGTGCCTGTGTGATCGACGTGCAGCATGTGTTTGCCGCACATTTTGACAGCGTCGCCGTCCTGGAACGTGTTCTCGGAGATGCCGCCAGCCTCAGCGGACCATTCCGCCTTCCCCATCGAGCCGGCGTACCAGGGTGGGAAGGAGTAGGGAGCGCCGCAGAGCTCCATAGCGATCCAGTACGATTCTTTATCACCATAAAAGATCTTATGGGTGTACTCGTCGCGAATGGCTTTAGTGTTCATCCATGTCGCAAAAATCAGGCCGAGGAAAGTGCCAACGCGACCTTTGTCCATTGCGACGAGGCCAGAGTCGGCTTCGTAGTAGGCCTTTCGTTGCCAGAAGAGGGAGTTTGAGGTTAAGAATTCAGAGGCGTTTTTGTTGATGGAGTCGAGTTGTTTCTGTACGAAATCCTGTTTATTAGTGTCCACGACCCAGGAAGCGCGGTCATGATAGAACAGAGCTCCGGTCCTGTGGAGGTCGGGGTTCGAGTCGAAGAGATCGTCCGGGTTCTTGAGGAAGATGGCGTCTGCGTCGACTAGTATGGTCTTAGGAAAAGGAGTCGCGAGCATGGCAAAGGGCTTGGAAGCCCAGCCGGAATCAACGAGGTCCTTCTCGGCTCCTGGAAAGGTTTTCAACAAGTCAATGAAGGAGATCTTGTCGCCCATTGTGCCAATGATGTCCCGCTCTTCTGGTTTTAGGTCCTTGTCGCCGGCGTATGTGATAGCGATGGGAACTTGAGAGTCGAGGACATTGCGTAGGGAGCCGATGAGGTGACAAGCGAGGTGGTAGTTGCCAGAGCCAACGCTCATGACAATACCAACCTTTGAGGGGGAGGTCCAACCTGTCCATGGGGTGTCGATCTTCTCGAGCGAGCCGCCTAGGAAGGGAAAGATCCTGAGCAGGGCGTTCAGGAAGTCGAGCTTGTTAGCTGATGGGTGTGTGATGAGGTGATTTCCCCATTCGATCAGCTGAGCGGTCTTTTGACCCTGTAGACCCCATTCGTCATTTGGTGACTGCCGTTCGAGACCCTTTTGAAAGCTCTGAGTCGCGTCGGGGGTGGTGTGTGTGCTTTGCCGTGTGTCCCACAGATCGGTGAGATGTCGCTGTGTGAGGAGGAATACGACGGATATCGCGCAGACGAGGATTATTATTTTGCGTGAAAGCGCGGTTAGTTTGATGGATCCCAGGGACGCCATTGCAGGCACCTGGGGGGCGTGAAGCCTCGATAGTGGAGCTGAATGCGATCAGAGGACGAGATTCATGAGAGAACACAGCACACGAGTCGAGGGTTAATGACTGAGCAGTGGTGAAGTCGAGGTTGATTACCGGGTTGTCGGTCAGGGAAGGGGACAGTTTGAAACGAAGTCGATCTTGATGCAAGGGGACCAGGAATTTTGCGGAGGTCGGAGGTTAGGGCGAGGATAAGGGGAACGACCAGTGGAGCTTGGTCAGCGGGAAGGAAGCCGCAGCAGGCAGCCAGTCAAGACGGAGCAAGCTTGAACTTGCTTCGGTGTTTCTTATTGGTGGCTACTCGAGCACAGCTCTTGACCGTGCTCAACCGTGTGGTCTCTCCTGACTTGGTGGCAGTGCGTACAAGGAACAATTTGACAGCTAGCGAGGTCGACAGCGTTCGGAAGCGGGCATTCGGGAAACCCGCAAGCATCAAGACAGGAACCCGGGAAAATGCTGGGGTTTCACGCTGCAGAAGGGTGGCCTCGATCGCATGCTCGCCCCATTTGGCGTCGATCTGGCGGCGAATCAGATCAATAGACGCAGTAGGATTTCTGCAGCTTCGGCTGAGAAATAAAGGCCAAAACGTAAGCTTTTTGCTGGGATGCCTGACTCGACGTGCTCTCATCATGATATTAAAGGACTCTTGGTCGCCGGGCACAGATTCCATCCGGTTCCGACAACATTGGCGCGAGCCGCACGGCAGAAGTCATGTCAAGCGCGATCTGGGCCAAAACATCCGAGAAATCTTATACGTGAATGATGCTGAACACCCAGTCAGGTTGAACGAGTGGGTCTGAGCATCTGAATCAGGACGGGAGCCAAAAAGTGCAGGACCCTTGTGTTTCCCCGTGTGAGCTGCCACCTGCCTGCGGGATTGAGAGGAAAAGAAAAATCAAAAGAGTGAAGATCAAAGAGGAGACCACGGCCCTTTGTGGGTAACGCCATGTGGCTCTTCTCCAGAGACTTCCGCTCAGCGCGAGGAAGTCAGACAGTCAGCTGGTGATCCTGATCTTCACCTCGTGGTGAATGTGCCCGATCTTCACCGCGCATTTGACGCTAGACCGCAACAGACCAAGGGCTGACATGTTGCAGACAAGCCAGAAATGCCACTCGCTGAACTGCCAGATTCCCTGCAGATCCTGTCTGATTCTTGCCGGGACTCCTCCAGGCGCCCCGCCGCCCATTGGTTAGCGAATATGAGCTCTGTTCACGGACCCGGAGCGTGCTGCTTCCCGTGCTGGCCGCAGCGTGCTATAATTATTCCACCCTACCACAATACAGCCGCCCGATGCTGTTGGTCAGCACCACACTGCTGATATCCTGCTCCCCTCCATCACGCTCTACCCATTCCTCCCCAGCTTCCATATTCAGCCCGGCTTTAGCCTCGCACACCTGCGCCTCGGCCTTCTCCTCTAGCAACCACATTAACGCGCCAACACGGCGCTACCTTTGATTGTCCCGCCTCTCTCCACTCTTGGCTCTGTTACTCGCCTGTCTTATACTTCCCTTCTCCTCTTGCATATCAAAGGCCTTTTCTTCTCCTTCCTTGGCCACACCTTCACACTGTCGCTTCTTTGTTGACCGCCACCATGCAGCCTCTCACCCTCTCGCTCTTTGTCTCGCTCGTTGCCGCACAAACCATAGTCCAGGATAGCTGGATTGCACCAGGGCTACCGGATCTCAGCGTGACCATCTA
This sequence comes from Myriangium duriaei CBS 260.36, assembly GCA_010093895.1. NCBI lineage: Eukaryota > Fungi > Ascomycota > Dothideomycetes > Myriangiales > Myriangiaceae > Myriangium > Myriangium duriaei. Next base: position 394,255 of record ML996095.1, read on the forward strand.
CGATGGTCAGGAGTATCAACTCACGTGGGACAGCACATTGCAGAACTGGTTCGGCCAATACTCTCCCCAGTCCACTGTGACTAATGTCACCCTCTGGATTGCCGCCGTCCAGCTTTCATATGCTCACGTTGTTCAACGTAAGCACGCAATGTCTACCATGACTTTGGATCCACTAATTCATTGCAGAATATATTGACGTGACTCGGACGAAACAGATCACATGGAAAGCATCTCTACCGGCCAACGAGTTTGCCGATGAACAAAACTGGAGCTTCAGGTTCGCGCCATCCAACTACACTTCATTGACCGGAAATACCGCCCTCCACAACGAAGTCGATAGCCCTCAATTCCTCTACAAAGCCGCCACTACCTCCTCAAGTTCAGCTACCACATCCACTACGAGCTCGTCGTCACCGACATCTCCTACCAACTCACAGACAACTACTAGCGGTGGCACCGCTGCAGCATCCACAGGCGGGGCCGGCACTACCTCAAGCTCCAAATCCAGCAGCCTTAGTGGTGGTGCTATTGCAGGCATTGTAATTGGAGCTCTTGCTGGTATTGCACTCATCGGAGCTCTATTCTTCCTGCTCTTCCGTCTGCGCCGCAAAGACGCCGATCTCAAGAATGAGCAGCGTCAGCAAAAGCTGTACCAAGAATCCTCGACTTATGATCCGAGAACCCCGTCTATGGGCGGTCACGAAAGCATTCAACCCTACTACGCTGCACAACCCTTGGAAAGCCAACCACAACACACTTACCCTCCTGCGCAACCAGTTGCACCTACCCACGAGCTTGCCGGCAATGACGCTCTGGAGCTCGACTCCGAGCAAGTGAAGCCTCCAGGCGAGTTGAGCGGCGCATACGAGCCTTACCGGTCGCCAAAGTAGACGCATCGCATTTTCAATTTTCCGGTTCTACGCATTCCCACCGATGAGCGCATAAATACTTCCCCGCCCATTTCGTAGCGGCGTAGCAGTGCAATTGCCCACTCTCCGGCTTCCAGCCACATGTCCATAATCACGTCAGAGGGCAATGAAATATGAGGATTTGTAGAGCCTTTAATAGGCAAAGGAGCAAAGATGGGCGTATGATACATCTTTTCGAGCATTTGGTTGAGGAAAATCTCACATGGGCATTCAAGTTTATTACCATTTTGTTTTTACAACTCTTCAGGCACGATATATGCAGCGAGCTGTACAAAATATTGTCTTTACATCATTTCGTCCATCTCCTACAAACAGACCACGTGCGACGATTACCAAGCTCCCCCTGAATGTCTCTTCAACCTCACAAGCTTCAATGCTCTCTTTCGTGCCCTCCAGACAGACCAGACACCTGACTGTATTCGACTTGGATCGCCAACGACACCATGAACAGCAAGTCAGCCTCGCCTACACGAGCGATTCACCCATCGAATCAAAATAACTCCCACAAACCTCAACCTCAAATTTCTTCTGGACGAGCCTGCTTACCCAGAAACAATGGACAGAACTCAATAGTACTATCCTCACCTCCAATCTTTCCAGGGCTAAGACCCTATACCTCAAGCTCCAACCATGATCTGAGCTTGCGCCGCTCAAATCCTGTCGGGTATACACCCCGGGCTCACGTCGGCCTTGACATGCCCGACGTATTGCCAGAGACCTGATAACCCCCAAAGCCGTTCGATCCAACCTCTTGGTCTTGTAATGTCAAGCCGACTTCACTGCAATAAAGAGGCAGACATAGAGGAATTGAGTATATTATACCCCGAGAGCGCTCTCCGACTACTATACGCATTCTCCAGCAGCAGAAGAACTTCTCCTTTTCCCCTTTCCTCGACGCCATACTCCCCTAAACTATGCTTCCCCTCCACATTCCCGCCCTACTGCTCCTCGTCGCCATCACACAAGCAGCCAAAATCGCCTACGTGGGCAAATACGTTTCTCACCCCTCCACAGAAATACAAAGATACATCCGCTCGTCCACCATCCCGGACGTGCACCGCCATGCCGTCATCAGCCACATCGGCTCCTGGTCAATGGACAGGTTCGGCGTCAGCGTGTCTAGTATCGGCATCATCACTATCTTCAACGAAGATATTGTCGGGTCCAAGAGAGAGGCGCGGTCGTTGACGAAGGATATGCGGGACTTAGTGGATCAGATCATTAGGGACGAGGATGTTGACGGTGAGGACTAGAGCTGGGGGTCAGCGCTGGAGGAGGGTACGCATGTCTACCTGCAGTGAATTCTTTTCTCAGCATCAACCCCCATGGTCTTTTTGTGGTACACGCAGGTCTTTGATTCCGAGTTAGCCCGTCCCGGCCGCACCCCGGCCCTTGGTGTCGAACCAAAGAGTTGTTGTTCTCCTCTCCGCGGGGAATTTCCTCACGACCATCGTCAACGGATCCAGTACATCTCCGTAGAACAAGTAGACGGTCTGGAGTTTTACTAGCTTACACCCCCCCCCCATATCAGTATCATCATAAGCTCAGTGTCTGCTTTCCCTCAAACCGTACAAACCCCCAGATATGTCCTCCCCCCTCCTCCACCACGCTCTCCCTCTGCTCCTCCTGCTGTTCTCCCTTGCCCGTTCCATCCACGCCGCCAGAATCGCGTACGCGGGTCGTTACACTCTCTCCTCCTCCCCCGACCAAGTGCAGAAGTACATCCGCTCCTCCACCATCCCCAACGCCCATGCCGACGCCGTAATCGACAAAGTCCCTGGTTGGTCGGAGGGCCGCTTCCGTGTCAGCGTTTCTGGAACCGGCATTATCACTGTTCTGAATGTCGAGGCTGTGGGCTCGAAGAGGGAGGCGAAGGTTGTGGTGGGCGACATGCGGGATTTGGTGGCTGTTATCATCGAGGAGGAGGAGGAGGGTTCGGGAGAGTGACTGCTGTGAGTGTGATGGCAGGTGGATGAGCACGAATTTGACGTTCGGCGGGTCAATTGGAGAGGGATCTGGTAAAGTGAAGATAAGAGAAATTGATACCACCCGCCGCCTCATGATAGAGTGCGATGTGCTGGGCTATTTAGAATGATGATGATAATGTGAGAGTACTTTACAGTACGCGTGGGTATAGCCATGCTCGAAACCAAATTGGTAAATAGGGTGTATCCGATGCCCTCGACCCCAATGCCGACCTGATTAAACCCCCGCCATCCCAGACCGAGCCCATGCGTGCGCCAACAAACGAAATTCCTTGATTGACGATGTAACAATCTGTTACTCCTCGATGTTGATGCTTCTCCTGATATAACACCTGGCATGTACATCATGCCCCCAGACAAGGATCATATCCTATTCTCCACCTTAGTTTTTCCACCCTCATCCGGTGGCGAAGGTGGTGGTGAATCGTCACCCCTTGACAGTCCGTCCATGCGTATCACCCATTTCATGCGGGTCAGCACTTTCTCCATCTCTTCTGCCAACTGGTCGTTGTCCTTCTCTCGAGACTCAATAGCGCTGTATGCTTTCTTTGCGTTGTTCTCCAGCCGTTGGACCTCGGCAGTCTTCTGAGCCTCGAAACGCTGCCAGACACTGGAAAGGTCGTGGTGCACCTTACGCATCCGCTCCGTCTCCTGCCGCATCTGATTGCATACGATGTCCAGCCGGGCCAGCCGTTTCCGATCTTCGTCGCGATCATGATTGAGGTCCCGCAGCGTTCGGTTCGTGGTTGATATGCGTTGGCGGTACTCACGGGAGAGTTGTTGATGTGACGTCTGGAGGATTTCGGCATGGACAGTAGCATGGCGTGCCTTTTCCCTCTCCTGCTGCAGTTCCTTCCGGCTGCTATCCTGCGATATATCTCTTTGTTGTTCCGCTTCGGACGCCCTTGTCTCGGCAGCCTCTCGCTTCTTGCGTTCTGCTTCTAGCTCTGCCTTAAGTTCCTCGATCTTCCTGTCACGTCGCTTGATGATGTTATCGTCCATGGACTTGATGTTCGTGAGTCGAGCGTTGTCGGTCTGGAGTCCCTCCAATTTTGGTTTTTGGGTGTTCACTGCCCGTTGCAGCTCTTCTCGCTTTGTGATTTCTGCTCTCATCTCTCTCCTCAGGCGATCGTTCTCGGCCATTAACCTCTCAATCACCCTCCCGGACTTTCCGAGGCCCGCACTGCCGAGACCTGTACCGCCAATCCATGGTGAGGAGTCGGACCTGGGTGAAGAGCCGCCGGTGAGAGGTGAGGAGGCATCCACGTTCAATTCCATGGCGAGTTGCTTGGGATTAGTGGTACTGATAATAGTGATCCTAGCACCATTGTCCAGTCTGGGCGAGCCAGGGGTGCTGCTTGTAGTGGATGCCCTGCGCGAGGGAGCGGAGAGACCGAGAGCGCCTTCCAGATTCAATATCCGGTCGAGGTCGAGGTCGTGAGCTGTGAGGTGTGATAGGTCTGAGTTGAATGTCAGTGACATATCCCGCTAAAAACAAAAAATCCCCGAGCAGAGCAGCCAGCCAGCGCACGTGGTGTGTGTGTGTGTTGCAGTCCAAATTAGGTCAACCAAACAAGCGGAGGATCAAAAGAAGGGCCTAAAAAGATGGAGACGAGTTTACTTGGGCATAAACTCACCGGAAGCCCTGCGAGTCAAATGGACAGGCTCGCCCGGCAGCACAGACCCGGATCCACGGCGCGAACCCATGCTTTGGCTGCGCCTCGCGTGTTTTTTTGTTCCTGTGGTCTGACTCTGAGACCGTGGGTTCGAATTTTGCAGGCGAATTTGTTGCAAGAAAGGATTCAGAAAAGCTAGCGATCAGAAATCGAAGAACTGGGAATGATGGAAAGATGTAATAGTGTGTCTTGACTGTCAACGGTCGGCCCCATTTGGGATGTCACGGCCCCGTTCGCCCAACAACGACCGAGTGGGCCGCGAATCAGTCTGATTTTCTTATTTAAGTCAGACGCAGGAACAGCTGCAAGCCTGCACCGCCGTTGGTCAATCCGCTGATGATTGCTGCTTGGGGAAGTCACGATCCACCTCATGCTGTCTGTCCCTTCCCTCGTCACACATCCGGAATCCTGGTCCGTCTATAATTGATAGCTACGTCGCCGAATAGGATCAGATACACTGAAAATAACCGGCTCACATATTCTTAGCAAAAGTATTTATTTTGAGGAAATACAAGCGGCAACATTGGAGGGAAGGAAGCTGTCAATTTTCGCATGGGCCACAACTACTATTTCCAGCCACCTCATCCATAAGTCACACAACAGTATGACTGCAGCGGGGTTCCACTTGCGTGCAGCCAAGTCGAAAAACCCCACCGTGGTGTGCTAAAAGCAAGTATTTTCGACGTCGCTTACAAGAAGATCCTGTCACAAGCTGTATCAAGTAAATGCCGCATTGCAGACGTTGCCAGGGCGTCGGAAGTGCATGCATGATCAAGCAGGGATCACTCACACAGACCCATGCACAGACGAGCGGGGAACATGGATGCCCTCAACCACCCCACTATCGTCACTGCATTCCGTATCGAACAATCTCGTCGGAAATCTTCAATGCAATCTATAAACCAAAATCTATTGCAATATCTATACTTCATGCCGCGTCGTGCGCCTCGCTATGCGCCTTCAAAGCAAATCATCCAAACAAGCTGCGTAAAGTTTCGTACATGGTGAAAATTAGGGCTGAGCTCGGGGCTGATCTAGCCACGGTGATGCCGCATCCCCTGTAAAGTCCCTTTAGACCATGTTGAGTCCAGATAGCGCGACCGACGGACCAGAAAGTCGGTCGTGACCCGGTAATTGCCACAACCTCCTCGGTCTGCATCCTAGACTTGATCGTGTCGGCGGGGAAGAAAGCAAAGTTGTAGCTCATGCCAGCGGCTGCACCAGCTATCATCTGCTGATGGATAGGTAGAACCATCTTTTCTCCTTGCTGGCCATCCATCGTCTTGCCCTTGCCGTAATTGACTTTCCGGAAGGCTGCAGAAACGCCCTCATAGCTACCGAACCAAGCTGCAGAGCCTCCTGTTTCTCTGAATAGCGTTCCCATTTGACCTCGCCAAAACCCTGAGATGCCCTGTGTCTTGAATACAGATGTGATGATGGCGAACATGCTGGGTCGAACTACATGTGTAACAGCCTGTGCAGGCACTTGCATCTTGCATTTGACCAGCTCGATTGGCGTCAGGAGCAGCGAGGTGAAAGCTCCGGAAAACGCTCCGCATGTTGCGAGGGCGCCCAGCGGCAGCGGCTCGTTCGCCGAGTAGATAGTCGATTGTGCCAAGTCCTGGCAGACACGGTACTAGAGAATATTCAGTCTATGCTCCGGACCCAGAAGCCCGGTAGGATGCACTTACGCTGAAGAAGAGACTACTGGTCTCGACAGCCGCGCCTACTAACGGAGCAGACACCCCACGGTACATACCCAGAAATCCATGCTGCCGGAGTGACTGACGGAAGCAGTCTAATGGGCCAGTGTATCTCAATGGCAGATGGTCCGGTTGGGACTGGAGTCTGACCTTGACCGTATCAAAGGGGTACTCGACATATTTGCCAGCAATACCGGCCAAGCTGCCGAAGGCAATATCTTTGAGAGCCTCCTTGCCCTGCTGTGCGGTGGTCATCGTCCGTTCCGGCTCCGCATCTTGTTTATCGTTCCTGGCGCCCAGGAACGTATCGGGGAAGTATTCGGCCTCTTTCACGTCCATCAAGGCTGGTATTGGTTATTTGTTGCTGCGGAAACTTGGCCAATTGCGATAGATACGACTGCAGGACGGTAGACAGTCGTCTCTTCACCCTGGATCCATGCGTGCAGACGACAAGAAACTAAATGGCGCAGACACCGAATGAGGGGAGGACGAGGAGCGGGATTTTCTGCAGGATGGTCGCATGTGTCAGTCGTCACATATTGCGACGCGGTCGGGCCGCATTCGGACGTACTTTTTGTTCGGCGGTGAACGGGGTCAGCGGGGTTTTTTGCCGGCGCCAGTGGCAGCTGCGGGCTATAATTGGCCAAAAGGATCTGATAAGATTGGATTGATCTCTTCGCTAGTCTCTAGCCGCCATTAAACCCGCGATATTTCTCGTCCCATTCTCACGTCAGACCCACCTTTCACGCTCATAAACCACATAATCCTACTGCCGTTGAGCGTCCGGCCGAGGCAAGCAGATTTTTCACATGGCTGAAGACCAGCAGTCGGCCCCAGCGGTCGTCCAGGCGCGCGGCATGAAGAAAAATGGTATGCGAAAACTTTGGATTCATGATATCGTATGATACTGACGGATAGGTAAGGGAAGAACTGGCACGGTACCAACAAGGCTTTCCGCCCGACCGCGGGTATGACTTCATACGTAAAGCGGGCAGCTAGGGACAAGGAGGTGGCTATCGTTAAGGCACATGAGAAAGAATTGAAGGAGGAAAAGGATGCAGAGCGTCAGGTGAGTCTATTCGGCCTACTTTTTCTCTAGAGTCTTAACACTTCAATACTGACAATCTTTGCAGCGTCGCATACAAGCGATCAAGGATCGCCGCGCCGCAAAGGAGGAGAAGGAGCGGTACGAGAAGATGGCCGAGAAGATGCACCGCAAACGGGTTGAAAGGCTGAAGCGCAGGGAGAAGCGGAACAAGATGCTGAAGTCGTGAGCATACAATTGGCATTGCATCTCTCTGGCGTTCTATATCGATTATGATACCCACGAAAATTTGTACATGTTCCGTCAATTCAGGAGGTCCACCGCAAATTGCGCGGGCCTGGGACTAAGATGCCGCTCGAGATTCACTATTCCCGTGCAGTTCGGCTATCCTCTCAAACACGGTTCTCAGGGCACCTTTCTCGTAATCAATCAGGACGGAGTCATGATTCGTATCCGGCAACGTCGTTGTCGCGAAATCGACCTTTCCTTTCACCTCATCATTCTGCCAGCATTGCTCAATAAACTCCTGTCCGCGCCTAGCAGTCATAACGTCTGACGCGGCGAAGAATGCTTCGATCCTCAACTTCGGTCGGCCACCACTGCGCGCTGCTTCATTAGCAGCAATCTTACGGATGCAGCCCGAGTAGTCCGCCGCATCCCCCCAGTCGGCATCGTCGCACTTGCAAAGGCAGAGCTTCGCTTCCTCGTTCCCGCCCATGTTGCTCTCTGCGAATTGGAACTTGATTGAGAGTTTCGCGATAATCTCGGCCGTCTCGTTGTCGAAGCCGTATTGCTCGACTAGCGTTGTGGTTGTCGAAGCTTCGGATCCTGGAACTTCTGTGCTGCCTGAGAAGGAGAACAACGCTGCGCAGGACGAGATGATACCACCAGACCAGGCGGCGCTGGGAACGACTTTGGTGTTTACGAAAGTGGTGAGTCCGGCCCAAGAGTCAAGTAAACCTGTCGGAAGTTTTGCAGCGACAGTGGGAAGAGTGGCGCCTGTATGGGCAAATGGCGCATAAGGTGCTTCCCGATGTGTCAGCTGCATCCGGGATAGGACAGATCTAGATTGTTCACTTACACATGAACCCTGCATAGGGCGCTCGTGGGTCAAGGAAATGACGGTGGTGAATTAGGGTGTTCAATGTGTAGATAGTTCCCGCTGAATGGGTCATTAAGGCGACATGCTTCACACCGACCTTTTGTAGCAGAACTGGGACCGTCTCAAGCCAGACGCGCATACGAATATCGATAGTTACAGGTGTCGAGCCTCCAAAACTTGGTCTGTCCCACGCTCAGCCAAAGCTCGCTGACAACAAGGAGGCTTATCTTAGGCATACCTATCAACGCATATGAGCCTGACGCCGGAATCTCTCGCCAGCTTGTCAAAGTGTAAAGACGACCATCGGGTCCCGAACATCGGGCCGATGAAGAGAACAGCGGGGAGGTCGACATCATCGAAATTTGTTGTGGTCGAGTATGTGACCTTGAGCTTCGGATGGTCTGCGGTTTCCGGAAGCCACAGGGCTTGGTGGAAATTCTTCGTGCATATCGCGCGAATTGCTCGGTCTTCCGGAGAGAGAGACATAGTCATGCAAAAATAAAGAAAATATTACTTACGAAGAGAAGGAGCTGTTTGTCCTGTTGATCAAAGATGCCCAATCTTACATTTATTTCGGCTGACGAGAACGAGCATGCCCCATCGAACTCTGTTTCAAGCATGACCCCACAAGCTGCACGACATGTGCATGCTTCCCTGTTCCACAACTGCAACCTCCTTCGATTTTTGATATCTCGAGCATTTTCCAATTATGTCTATATCACGGCGCGCTCACATGGAATTATAGCATCAGACCCTCTATCACTATCATCCACTTTTGACAGAAACCCCGCCCTCGGCATGGAAAAGGCCCACACCTTCCACGCCCCGACCGGCTCAGCTCCCTCATCCGCCCTCTCACCTCCCTCCGCCACCACTTCGACCCAGAACCGCTCCCGCACCTTCTCCCAACCACGCAAACTCCATCTCCGCACCCGCCACGGTGGCAGCACCGCCACTCACGAAACTCCATCCTCCTCATCATCCTCCAAAACCACCTCAGCCGCCACCCTCCTCTCCGCTGCCCTTACCTCCCCTTTAGCCGCGATACCAGACTCCTTCCGCCGCGGAGGATCCGCCGCACCCTCCCGGCGCGCCTCCCTCTCCTCCACCCGCGACCAGCCCACCTCCACTACCAACTCCGCGGCAGGCACAGGCGCAGGGCTAACGACCATCTCCTCGCACCCCACCTCCCTCTCTGCGCGTCTGGCCGTCTACCCGCCTCAAGTCCGTCTCCTACCTTCCGTCCCCGTGACATCCTCCCTCCTCGCGACCGAGTCCCGCCTCCGCAAAGCCCGCGAGGCAGACGTAGCCTCCTCCCTAGCAGCATTATCCGGCGCCGCACTGGCAGCCACGCAACGCCTCGACTCGGCGTACGATGCTCTCCTCGCTCGGACAGCGGCGTTGACGTCCCACCTCTCCGCACTACGGGATCTGCATTCCTCCCTGTCCAGAGCGAGAGACGAGTTCACCACCTCCGCGGAACGAGTGCAGCGGGACGCCACGGAACTAGTGGAGAACTACGACGTCGCGGCGCGGGAGGGACAGGTCGCGGAGCTGGTGGAGAGGTTGGGGAAAGCGAAGGGGAGGAGGGATGAGGCGCAGGAGAGGTTGGAGGTGTTGAGGGGCCGAGTGGACGGGTGGGGAAAGAGGGAGAAGGAGGGACGGGGGAGAAGGCGGGTCATGGCTTCGTTGATTGGGGTCGGAGCGGTGCTGGTCATTGGGTTGGGAGTGTGGATTGTGCTTGCTGTTGGGGGAGGGAGGGTAGGGGAGACGGAGGTCAAGAGGAGTATCGTAGGGGTGAGCATCGATCGTGCTGATTGGCGACGGGGGGAGGAGGAGATGGGGAAGAGGTGGAAGGGCGTGCTGGATGAGCTGTAGCTGACCCCTTCAGGCTTGAATTAGTATAGAAATGCTTGTACACACATGTGACGGTGCGGCAAGGTCAGGCGTGCAGGAAGGATTTAACCTCATGAACAAGACGAGGCTGAAACAGAGCTGCCGACCATTGACGACCGTCTCAATCCCCACAACTCATGTTCACGAAGTAGACGAAAACATAGACAAATAATAGATCAGATAGAGCTTCGGCTACGAACAACCAAAACAATACGATGATGTAACTTTATTACAGAAGAATCCGACATGATCGATGTGCAACACATTATAATCGACCAGCCTCCAAAAGCTTGAACACCTCCTCTCCTTCTCTTTGTTTGAGGATGAAAAAGCGAGTGGTCAGCGGTGGATAAACCGCTCAGAGAGCCAGAGCACCCAGGGCAACGAGACCCATCATGCCAGCAGCAGCGGTGGCGCGGGGAGCGCTACCCTTCGAGGCAGAGGTGGACTGAAAGCTAGCGGAGCTGGTGGCGGTGTTGGAGGCCGTGGAGTGCGAGGTGACGGAGCCAGAGCTCGATGAGGAACCGGTGGAAGACGAGGACTTGCCGGTGGTGGTGGAAGAGGAGTCAGTGCTGGAAGAGCCAGTGCTGGAGCCGGTAGTGGAGGAACCTGTAGCGGTGGTGGAGCCAGAGGTGGCGGTGGTGCTAGCGACGGTATTGGAGCTGTCGATCACGAACTGAGGGGTGTAGTTGCTACCGGTTGAGGAGCGGATCTCAATGGCGTAGTCGCTGCCACGCACGATGTTTGAGGGGACGGTCCAAGCGAAGCTACCCGAGTTCTGGATGTTGGCTGTGAAAGTATGTTAGTCGTGATGACTCGCCAGGGGGGATGGATATCTACGAACTGGCAATCTCGGTACCGGGGTTGAGGTTGCTGGCAGCACCCTCGCGGACGTAGAGAGAGACGGTGCCGGAAGTGGTCGGGGTCCAGTTCAAGGTCAGGGTTTGGCCAGCAGCTGTGTTGTAGCCAGCGGTGGGGACCTTGAAGGGGTTTTGCTCCTGAGCAAGAGCGAGCAGAGGAGCAGCCAAGACGGCGACGACTGAAGAGAACCTCATGTTTGCGGTGTTTGTGCTTGTGTTTGTTGTTACAAAGAACGATTGTGGAGTACAGCGAGTGTGAAAGGGTGGAGGGTGAGATGCTAGTAAGGAATGCGGGAAGCTGTAATAATATAGGTGATAGGTGTACAAGGGGGGGTACAAAAACGTTTAATAGCAAAATCTCAGTGTGATGCTGTACTGGAAAACGGTCGGAAGGAAGAAATGATGCGAAATGTCGCGGATTATAAGCAGATTTTGGGTTTGAGGCGATCGCCATGGTCTCATTTACAGAGATTCTTTTTCTGTCGCCTGGCCCCGGATCTCGCAGGCACAGGCAGTGCATGGCATGGATCCGCCCGATTCTGTCGCTAAGCAGGCATGCTGCGATTGGGCGCAGAGAGGTCAAGGGCAACATGCGACGGCCGCATGAGTGCTAGCGGCGCAGCGGGCTGGTGTTTAGGGGTGCTGCTAGCCAATGACACGGCACGTTAGCTGACTCGGGTCCCAGGCGGTTTCTTGTTGGTCTTTCTGAGCCCCAGGTATGACGCTGTTCCTGATGTTGTCTCTCTTCTCGATCACGGGTAGTAAATCGTTACCTCTTCCTTGTTCCGTGAACACAAGAATATGCAGCAAGAGCACAAGGGGCCACTTGTGACATAAACCTGTGGAGCAGCCGAGGAAGGCAGAAAGGCAGAACCCGGTCCGGAGCGATGGCGTTGTGGGCCCCAGGGCTGTGCATGGACAGGCCCCTGATCCGAGCAGAAGGTCAGAAGGAAGCTCCAGTCCCGTTCCTGCACCAGCAGTTCCCAAGCTCTTGAGCTTGTGCCATTGTGTGTGTATGTGTGCATGCATGCCACCACGGCCGAGAGGGTGTCACCGTATTCTGCCGCTTCCCTCACATTCGAGCAATGTCAGACGCGGCCAGACATACGCCACCGGTCAGATTGCCGTCCTAAAAAGATCGAAATATTGGGCCGAAGTGGGAAACGTTTCACGCAGCAGACTGCGTCAAGCTTTGCCATGTCGCCGTTGTCCCAAACTTGGTGGGCGGTCTTGATCTCGATGTGCTCGGGTGCTGGTGGCTGGGGGCCTGTCATGCCATGACTTCACTCGTCCCGAGTCTCCGATACATTTTCATTGGAGGCTGATCATTTCGTGGTTCAGTCCAGCGCTTCGGCCCATCCGATGCGGCCTTCCACTGGGGTTGATGTTTCGTCGATGAATTTTTGGATGCGTTGGGCGGGCGGAAATAGTTTGTGAGCGAAGTTGTGGGGCTTGTGGGCCGTGTCGGAAGCCGCAAAGCACATCACAATTGGCCTTGTTCGCCACTATCATTTCACTCACATAATGCAGGATGAAAGTAGACATTCCCAAAATACATTGAGGCAATCGCCAGGATTGTTTTTGATATACAGGAGAGGATTATTAGCAAGATTAGGCGTGAGAATTAATCCAACAGCTTCCTCATTACTGCTTGAACTCTCGCCCTCAGTGGTGCTTTGCTAGCCACTGCATTACCGACCACTAGATCCAATCCTAGTGAAACTGAAAGAGAATATACACGAGAGGCATTAGAATGAGTGCGGCGTTTAGACAAGAATGCCGGCAACCACGCAAAGCACCAAAGCCAGCGGGCTGGCTCCGCTGATGGCGCTGACAGCCTTGATCGCCGCTCCAGTAGAGCTGGCCGCAGGTGCCGGTCCAGTTGCGCTAGGTGTGCTGCCAGTATTGCCAGTGCTGCCTGTGCTGCTTGTACTGCCACTCTGAGACGAGGAACCAGAGCTGGCAGATTCGCTCGCCGTCGCCGTGCTCGACAATGTGGCAGATGAGAAGGTTGTGTTACGCGGAATCGAAGATCCAGTGCCCGCAGATGACCCAACAGTTCCAATTGCAGACGAAGTCGAAGGCGCCGCGGTGAGAGCAGCGAGTGACGAGTTATAGCTGGCGATAATCGACTCAATGCTGGCGATAGACATGGAGGAGGCGTATGAGGCGGTGATAGCAGCCCCAACCGACGAAAGCGATGCTGTGGCAGCTTGCGCGGAAGAGACGGCGGCAGGATTTGAGCCTGTTATTGAGATTGATCCCGAGTAGTTGATTTCATTGCCTTGCTGGATTTCGAGCGCATAGTCACTAGAGTCTTCATACGAGTCGCCCGGGATCCAAAGCCATGTGCCGTTCGTCGCCGACGATGTCAGCGTTTGAACAGTGCTCAAATTTGATGGATCGCCCCTGCGCAAAGTGATTGTGACCGGCTCGTTTGAATTTCCTCCTTCATACTTGATCGTGACAGCTTGCCCAGCGTGGACAGTGGTGGGGACTGAAGTGAAGCCTAACGAGCTACTTTGCGCGGCGCAGAAGCTGACGAAAGTGGTCGCACCGACTAGGAGTGCTCTGATCATGCGCATTGCGGTGTTTGTCGCGGGAAAAAAGAGGCAGAGGTTCTACGTTCTTGAGCTGGCGCAGAGTGTGTTATTCGACTGGCGGGCGAGCAACGGTTGTCGATTGACTTTGAGCGATGATAACGGGGAAAATGATATTAGGCTCGATCGAAGAGTTGTAGGATTAGTGACGCGTCACAGACGCAGGACGAAGCAGGTGGGTAAGAGGACAATTAATGCTGTGAAAACTGGGATCGAAGCTGAAGCAGGGTGGGAGGCCGGTGGTCAGGTTGAGCTCCCGCTCTAGACTGAGCACAAGGGAAAAGGCTCCGCATGCTTTGCGGCGGGGATGACGGCTGTGGAGGGACGGAGCCGCGAGCTTATTTCCTCGATTTTCCATCATCTCCTTGGCCAACGGAAAAAACTTCAATGCTACCCCACGTGATTCGCCTCGATCCGGTCCGGGTGGATATGGAGGATGACGCAACAGGGTTGCATTCCCGAAGTGAGGCCGGACTATCAGCCTCGCTATTGTTCACGATTCGTTTCATTCGCGATCAGCTTTCTATGATCATCTACCCCCGTCTGCTTGTCTCAACCGATCCCATTTCCCGATCAGCTTCTTGACGCCCATCCACTCATCCGCTTTTCCTAGAGCCTCAGCACCGCATAACTCGCTTCCAACCTCGAATACCGTCACAACCCCGTCCAGTCCGCCTACCGCTACCCTCTTGCCCTCGTTGTGCTCCCATGCTAGCTTGTTCAAGCTCTTGACCCCGAACAGGTCATCTGCTGTGTGGCTTGGCTCCGCCCTGGCGACAGGCACCTCCACATCGACATTGATATCAAATACCTCCAATCTTCCAGCTCCATCTACACAGCCAAACACTCCTGGCTTGACCGGCGACCACTTGACATCGTACACCACGTCCTCGCGCATGATGTCTATCAAAGGCGACTCGATTTGCAAGCCGCTTACCGCGTTGTTCGTCGATAATGCGCTGCTGTGGGGCCGCACTCGCCATAGCTTCACGCTCCAATCGAGTGCAGATGTGAGGGCTAGATCACCAAGATCTACCTTGCCTCTGCTCGGATGGAAGTCGAGTCCAGTGACCGGGGCTGTATGACCTTTATATACGATGCGCTGATCCACACCAGCCTTTGCGCCTGCGCGATCGTAGCGGTGCACGGGTATTACGCTGCCATCTTCCGTTCCAGCCAGAAAGTACGTTGGGTCTGACCTTGGAAAGCTGATGCACGTGGGTGCTACGTCCTCAGCTCTGCTCCTCCCAGGTGGCATAGCCAACTCCAGGTGCTCTTGCGGTTTTGAGAGCATGTCAAAACTCCACGCGCAAGTCGTGCCGTCGGTGCTGACGCTGATGATGTTACTTGCGTTCTGTGTCCCTACCACATCTATGCTGTAGATGGGGTGAGCGTGGCCGCCCCTTTCGCCCGCGAGGGGTGTCCTCTGAACTGGTGATCCATCGTGTGACTTCTGTCTGGTGTCCCACATGCAGACCTGCCCCGAATACGTTCCACCCAGTATGAGGTTCGGATGGTGTGGCGAGAATTTGGCGCACAATAGATCGGAGGTAGCTGTGAATGTGTATTCTGGCCGACTCGGCATGTGCGCATTCCAGACCAGTGCAAGACCCGGGGCGGACTGTATCGCATTTGTAGCCTTGGTATAGCTTGCCAACAACAGTTCCGGGTATCGTTGCGAAAAGTCCAAATCGCTCAGCATGCGTCGTTTCGTCCACTTCTCATCCTGAAATTGCATGACCTCTTTCACTCTCCGACCCCTGCGACCCCTCGTCATTCCACCTTCATCGTCCTCGTCTGCCAGATCATCACCCCGCATTGCGTAGTCTGCAAGCACATCATACTCCTCCTCCAATGCGCGCTCGATGACCTTGCTACTCCGCTCCACGAAGTCAAGAAACTCTTCACTTCCTGTGACAGCATTGAGCTCCTCCGCGGTAAGCTGTCTGGTCGGAAATCTCTCTTCCTCGTGTACTGTCTCCTCACCTTTGACCGCCTTGAGCTCCTCCTCAATCTCCTTCCTCAACTGCGCTCTCAGCTGCTCATCCCTCTCCCTATCAATCTCCAAACGACTCAGCCTCCTCCTTTCCCTCTTCGTCCCATCCTCTTCTTCCCGTTGCCCAGGCGTCTCATCCGTTTGCACTCCCTTGCTGTACATCATGACCTCCACCTTCCTCTCCGCAGGCGCATCGTACACCGTTCTCAGCTGCGCGATCCCCAGCGTTTGCACCACGGGCGCTACATTCTCAACGCCGGACTCAGCATCCTTGCGCTCACCCGTGCTAGTGCCCCGGCTGCCTCTCCCGGGCGAGCTGGCTGCTTCGCGACCGCCAGGCCGGTCTACGAGGCTGGAAATGAGGCTGTCAAGATCGGCACGATTGGCGGCGCGCGAGGAGCTGGCGGATGAGGGAGTCGCGGTGTCTGAGAAGCCTAGCGGTCCTGCGGCATCGAGAGATTGTCGAGACTGCTGGAGGTCACGTTGGCGTTGCTCACGTTGGCGCTTGAGCTCGGCTAGCTTGGCCTTTTTGGCCAGGATCTCGTCCCGGCGCGACTGGGACGACATGGTGAATATGGCTGTGCTTGCCTTCAGAGGTTGTGCAGGAGGACGCGAAGTGGCCGCAGCGTCAAGCGGTGATGGGGGGAATGTTCAAACGCGATTATGTGAGCATTGAAGATTAAAGTGCTATGCGGCTTCAATCCTGAGGTTCCTAATCATTAGCAAGTCCATGAGGGTGCGTATTTAGTCACGGTATTACCATTCAACCGTAAAGATCACGACTTTCTGCCAGCATCAAGATCCAAGTCTAGGTCCGTAATACTTCCTGCCTTCACGTGCCGTCTACCGTACAAGATCAACAGCACGTTCCGCCCACCGTCGCAGACGTCGGGCGAATTCGGCCTATCACGCAGAAAAATCCCGCCAAGAGACCTGAGCCGGCGCTGCCCTGGAGGATAGCCAAACCGAGAAGAGCTTCAACTTTTCTGAACGTCAAGTCCCGCGAACCACATACGCCAACAACCTCCCCCACTCTCCATCACCCGCTCATTCCACGTGCGCCGACCTCGCCTCCGCGCCTTTCCGCATCGCCAGAAGGGCAATTGATCTCTCACACAAACCACAATGGCCTCGTCGGGGGTGAATGTGAGTCTCCATTCCATACCCATTCCATTCCCGCAACCACCATATCTTCTTCTCATTTTGCGATGGTCGTACTGACAAATCCAGGTTCTGCGCTGGTCCGCGCTTGGATTCGGTCTCATTTACGGTATTTACCACCAGAGCAGCATCAAGTCGACGGACAGGACAAACGCGGTCCGCGCCGAGTACGAGCGCAAGGAGAAGCTCATCACTGAGGCTAAGGCCGCTTACACCAAGCGCAACATGCCGCAGGACAAACTGACTGCTGGTGGAAACTGTGAGTCGCGATACCACACCAGATCATGTGGCTTCGAGCATGATATAGGTAGAAAGAACGAACAGAGGCTGATCAGAAACAGTGATTACCGACCCTGAAGACCCCAAGTTCGACCTCGAGGCATATCTCCAGTCAAAGGCAGCCGAGTCGTAGTTGGTCTGAAATCGAGGGGGTGCATGAGGAGGATTGTGTGGATATCGAGGCACATCTGCGCGCGTGGTATATAATAACCATGTGAGGCCGACCGGAGGTATGGCAATGCCATTTGTCTAGTAGACATCAATGGCGAAAACACGTTTTTTGTACGAAAAGTGGACCTCAGAATCTAGAGAATCCCTGGCTTTCCGGTCGGTTGGGGACTTGTTTGTATTGATTTTGACCGACCAGGTAGCAGGGAGCTTGTCTTGGTATGAGAGGTGGTAGAACATAGTCAAGATGGGAAAATCAATCTCAGATGAACGATTCATATTTGCGTGCACTCTGCTCGTGATAGGCTCTATGAGTTTCCCTTCGATCCTTGTCATTTCATGCACGGTCATGGCATGTGGACAATTCCTCAAACCATCAAACAAGCCCAATAAGGATCTGAGATTTTGCCCGCTTCTATCGCTGCACAACAGAAAATCATTCGAGTAGAGTGCGCCCTTCAAAGCACAGTGGGCTGATAATCTGACAAATAACACTAGTCCTCCCAGGACTAGACATTCATCAGACCCGGCCCCATGATCGTCACAAGTTTTTCCATGCCCTCATACCACCGGATAGATACCTATTGTACAACAATCACAGCACTTCGCCAACGATCTTGGCCGCCTCCTTATATGTTCGCAGGAGCTTCTCGCACTTCTCCCGCTCAGTCTTTATGGCGTCATCCTCGTACAACAGCTCCTGGAATAAATCTTCCTTGTACAGCTCGCTGACCAGCCTGTTTTGCACTGCATCTTTGCTGTGGTTGACCAACAGGTGCATAATGGCCTTGGGGACCTGATCAGCAATGGTCTCGCGAACTATGTTGAAGTAGGATGAGATCAGTCGTCTGATCAACTCCGTCTCGAGTGCCTCGCGTTCCGTGAGCGCTGGAGCATCGTCCATTGGCTGGTTGGAGTCAATTTCCGGTGCGTAATACATATCAGCATTATTGTGACTTACGAAGCCAGCGCTATCTACGCCAGGCGCGCTGTCGTATTCCTCGACCGCGGATTCTGGAACAGAGTAAGACCGGGTATCTCCTCTCCGAATGCTTCCCGAGAAGCTGGGTTCAATGTTCTGGCTGACATGTCGGATGCCCGGGTTCGTTGGTGGTGCCAGGCCTGAGTTTGCTGGCGGTAATGGTCCGGCTGACTGCTGCGCGCCGTCCTTGCCGAAGAAGTAGTTCAAGAAGCTATCCCTTGCGCCACCATTAGCAGTACCGAATCTTTGTGGAGATCCTGCCCTGACACCATTTGTCACCGCGGACAAACCGCCAGCACCTTGCCGAACTGCTGGTGACATACTCCTGCTTGCTTTACTGATGTGGTGGCGGATAGGTAGATGGCCTGCCTTTTCACCGGGAACGTCGATCTCTTCTTCGTCCTCGGGAGTATCTGCTCCATTGACGCCACCCAGCTCTTTCAGTCGCCGGCGTTCGCGTTTCTTCCTCTCCTCGGCGGCAAGAGCCTTCTTCTGCTTCTCTTCCTTGTCGCTGATGACCGAGCTCATCGCTGCGGCCGCGCCGAGGAAGTTCGGGTGGTTGGTGTTGATGTATGCTCGTTGTATCGAAATGAGAGATTCCACATATGACGAGCAAGGACCAAGACGCTCTCGCAAGAGATCAGACACAACCTCGATAAGCTTGCCCTGGAGTTTGGGGTAGCGCGAAAGTTCGGTAGAACCGCACGTGTGACAGATCTTGATCAACTCCTCGTAGACCAATTCCGTGCAACGTTGACTCGGGATCTCAAGCAGCTTAATTTGAGGCTTTACCAGCAAGTCAAATGCCATCTCCGGGACAAAGAGACTTGGTCGTGGACCGGTAGAGTTCCGAATAGCAGTCCGAATATCCAGAACGGAAAGATTCATGGTGGGGTCGATGGTCTCCAGGGAGTTACCAAAAACGGAATTGAAGATGTAGTAGATTCTGGCACCACCGCAGAGCTCCTTGGTCGAAATCTCGGAAGAAGTTCCATCAATGGAGGAAATGAAAGAGGTAGCGAATCTGGTCATGAGTTGCAGGACAAGAGAGCCACGGTGCTCTTTGCCAGTGAAAGCGACATCACCGTAGCTAGCCAGTTCTTGCTGGGTCTGGCCCATCAAAGTGTTGAGGCGTGCCTTGATGTCCGGTAGTCTTTCCCTGATATGGCTCATTAAGGTCGTGTTCAGTGTACGGGCAAGGTATTGTGTGCCGCATCGCGTCGCCATGTTCCGGTATGCGGGATGCATTTTGAAGAAGTTCCTTTCAGCTGCCAAAGCTTCAGACAACGACTTATTGCCCTGAATGTCCTGTTGAGATCGATTGACGACACCAATAAAGCCCAGCTTCAGAGGATAGACTCGACCCGAGAGAATATCCATAGCATTTGTACCGTGGTCCATAAGGTCCAGCTTGGTGAGAACACCAATCGTCCTCTTGCCCATTGGGTCCACATGCCTGGCCAGCTTGAGCGCTTCGGAGTTGACGAGATCGACGTTGGCTGGAGACACAGCGAGAACGATGGAGTTAGGTTTTGCAATGTACTCGGTGATAAGATTTCGCGTCTGCTTTTCGATGTCTGTGGGCTGGTCGCCAATAGGAACCTAGCTGTGTTAGCTTGATGTTGCATTAACAGATGTTGACAAACTTACCTTCGTCAACCCCGGAAGATCGACGAGTGTCAGGCTCAGGACATGAGGCGAGTAGATCTTAAGGTTGATAGGTTGACGGTTGATGCCTTTGTTGGAACCGGCAATGCGACTGGTTTCGTTCTCAATCTCCCGCTTCACTTCGCTAAAGTCATACCATCGACGACTTGGCACATGGTTGAACTCGGCCCACTCTTCCTGGCCTGCGACGCTGGCAGGGGTATGCGGGATGTGCACCTCATCGTTGTCTGGTTTGTCGTCGCGGCCGCTAGGGATATTGATGAGTTGAAGGATAAGGGGCCGCCTTGTCACGATACCACTTCCCCTGGGCAGAAAGTCTCTTCCGACAATGTTTTCCAAGACTGAAGATTTACCGGATGATTGTGAGCCGACAACGACCTGTCCTACAGTCAGTAAATGTCATCAAATCCCGTAAGCTATAGCTCGGATCGCACAATTTGAGGTAGGTCCAGCGAATCATTGCCAATGGTATTAAAAACGAGGTCTTGGAGCTTGTTGACGGTACCCAACAAGTCTTCGCCGAGGGAGGCCATGGTTGCAAGGTTTTTGTCGCGCTACCGCGGTGTTGCAGAATGTAAAGTGAGCGTGACCAGGTTTTTGGCCAAGGCTGTTTGCGAAAGCTATGCTCAACCCTCCACCACCACTCTAGTTGTCCGAATGTCTATCGCTTTCTTATCGGAAGGCGTCTATTCAATCAAGCGTCCTGCCGGCTTCCGTGCGTAGAACTGCTGTAAGGGGGGTATGCGGCGATGATGCCGAAAAGTGTGAGAGGGGCAATCTGTCAACCAGGTTCCAGCATTCGGAAGTTTGTTTGGGTGCAAGCTTGGCGGACGTCGGTGGTCATCGGTCATCGGCCATCGGGGCCTTGAGCCGAACATTTCCCGGGGGCGCAAGCGTCTAGCATGTGCTGGCCCCAGCCAAGTGCATGATGCCCCACACTTCTGGTTGTGCCGTGGTGCCTGGCTGGGGACGCCGGCTGCTCCTGCTGTTTCTGGGGCACGCGCAGTTCTTCCACGCAACACCTGCGAAGCTACACTGCTGCAAGTCCTCTCCTGACTCAAAATTGTTGTTAGATTGCACGGATCCAGATCTTCCTTGGACTTGAATACACACACAATTGATTCTGAACATGAAACCTGTGTGTTTGTGTGTGTATGTGTGTGTGTAACAAGTAATGCTTAGTCAGATGGACAGACTGCTATAGCTTCTGTTGATAGTACCTTCTTATTTTCCATGACGATGCCACTATATGTGCAACAAAATGCATCTTTACGCCTTGGACTTGCAGCTTGACTCATTTCACACTTGCAAGCAATTGCCATAATTCGATTGTAGAGTAAAATCATAAATCTTCACATCCACGTCTACGCAGATGGCCATCAACAGCATACGGGTCGTACATCAGACCGATGAAGACGGTATGGAAATCATTTGTTTTTGTTTCTCATACTTATAAGAGCTTCTTGGGTCATTTTTGTCAACAATGAACAACAAATCGCTTCGATCTTGAAGCAATTGGTCGAAGACCGGACAAGGCATTAATGTAAGAACCAAGCCGGTATGAATTTCTTAGATTCTCAGCAACGTCCTTTCCACTGCTCATCGAAACCAGCCTATCACCATGGAGCACCTCATTACTCCACTCCCAGGAGCGGCAGCTTGGCCGACAAATGGACCCCTAGTGAAGCCGGACCAGTTGCTTCGATGAATCTTACTGGGAGCTTTCTCAGTTGCCCTGAGTCGGTCTTAGGTTTGGAATTCTTTGCAGAGGGGCTAAAAGACATGGCCGAGATCCTGTGAATCTTACGATCGGGGTCGTGAGCATTTAAACCATATGCACGCATTTTTGCATTCCTCTGCCCTGCTGAGATCTTCGACGATGTACCAAGCCTCGTTACCATCATCCCATTGCACGGGAACATGGATTCTCGATCTCTGTTCTCAGATTATACAGCTTTCTAGCAAGGCCGTAGCGTTCTCCACCACATCTAGACTGAGTGAAGACATGATTTCGAAATCATCATTTGTGATCCCGTGGAGGTTGCCGAAAGGTGGTTTTCGTCCGACCAGACACCAGGCGCACACTTTCCTATAAATCTCGCCCATTCTGAATCCCACCTGTATTGACGTGCTCGACCTACGCATCTCATCATTGTCATACTTTCCAATACACTTCAACAAAAACGCATGCACCCTTTCAACAGTATCGACCACCTGTCCCCTACTCAAGCACCGATCGCTCTCCTTCCACACCTCATGCACATCCACCACATCCTTCGCAAGTAGCCTGCTTAGCGGCTTCCACTCCGCAATCTCCACCAGCACCGTTCCAAGTGCATAAAGATCCATGCCCGGCTCAAACACCGAGTCCCGATACCGTAAGTCCGAAAATCCGAACGACTCCGGGTGGCGGTATATATCGCGCAGCAGAGCGTTCTCCGACTCCACTTCGTACTGCACCGATATACCTCCCGGAGCATCCTGTCGTGCGTTGGCGAACCCGACTAGCACTGGGGTAGAGAAGGGGATAGATTGGTATTTGTTCCTCTGAGTATCCGAAGTGAAGAATAGTATGTTCTCGGAACGGATGTTCTTGTGTAACCAGCCGGTGGTGTGAAACATACGAATGGAGCGGGTGACGGCTAGAGCTAGGGCAATGCGGTCGGACACGCTGGGTGGTGCGAGCTGTTTTGCGGAGAGGAGCTCTCGGAGGGAGATGGTGGCGGTGCTTGGAGAGGGATCGGGTGGGAAATCGAATATGAAAGCGATCTTCTCGAGGGCGGGATCATGGGCAATGCCTCTGCAGCGGAGGGAGCGGAAAGCCTCGTGCTTCTCAGCGTGAAGAAGAAGGGCGAGAATTTCGTTGCGGCGCATGAGTTGGGTACGGATTTTACTGTCGGGGTGGTGGAATGGTTGCCATTCTACTAGGACCGGCTCGTTGTTGTAGAGAGCAGTGCAGATTTCTTTCGAGTATGTCAATGGCTTTTGACTTGTGAGGTGGTCGACGGACAAGGGAGCGAGTCGACCAGGAACAAGGTCCCCGTCAGGTTCGCCATTAGTGTTGTTGTCAGTCGAACGTTGAAGCTGCAGTCGCTCTGTCTTGACCTCGGCGGCGCTAAGGAGGGAACGAGTATGAAACTCGAGTCTCTCATTGCCCAGGGGTAGTCTCTGTTGTGATGTCCTTTTGTCCGAGAGTGCTTGCTTTATGGCCTTCAGATCCTCAAGATCCTCGCTCTGGGCGATCAATCTTCGCTCGATCCGCTCGTGAAAGAGAATCAAGTCTTTGAATTGAAGAGTGGGGAGCATTGCTTCGAGATCCTCCACCATATCCCGTACAGTGTTGACCAGCTCCCGGAACTTGTCTTGATCACAATACGCCCACCATAATCGCTTTGGCAGAGGGTTGAGTTTGTGCAGCGCTTTCGCACGTATGCGCATAGAGTTTCTGGTCTGCTCAGAGATTGCCGAGCATACCGGACTTCTAGTGTCCAGCGATAGGCTGGAGATGGCCTTGGTTTCAAGCTCCTTCTTGACATCTGCCGGAGGATCGGCGGCCAATTTGAAATGATAGCGTGACGAAAGACTATCAATATCAGAGAGTGTCGAAGCCAGATGTGTCAGGAACTCCTCAATGACTGCTACATTGAGACGAGGATCGAGTTTGCCAGTCTGCAGTAGGCCAACATTTTCGGCCCAATTAGTGAGGCGTAGCTCCAATTGGCTCAGTCTGATGATCAGTCCATTTCCGACTTTGCCAAAGTTATGTGCTTCGATTAGAAGGAAGAATCCTTGGACGCATTTGTCGAAAAGATCTAAAGCCAGTGAAGCGACTCCTAGCGCAGTTCCGGGATCCATTGTGGTGCTTGATGATTGTCGAGTTGACAGACCGCAGACTGCCGGTGATGACCAGACATGGTGCGGCCGTGCGGTATAAGTCGCTAGCGATGGTGACTTAGTCGTTCACACCGACTACGGGCGCCCCAGTAGGTGGGTCCGGTATGGCCGAATGCCAATGCATTCTCGCTTACCCAGCCCCCAAGACCTGGCTGGGCGGGGCGCATCAGGCCACCCAGTCCATATCTGTTGTGGCACCATCAGCTGACAACGAACGCTGCCTTCATCGTGGCGTTCATAACGTATATAAAGCAATGAAGCGGTGATGATATCTCATAATCACCAACCCCGGCCAAATTGACGATGTCGGGCTTCCCGATTTCTGGCCGGCCTTCTACCCCTCCGCCGGACAGCCAAAGTTTGGGGCTTGATCCATCCCTGAGTGGGGTTGCCGGCAAAAACCCCGTCAAATCTTCGTATGAACCCCATCTCTTTGACCTCATCTTTGCCGCTGGAACAGACGGCACTGCACCCGCCAACATCCCCCACACATATCTGACCTCGTCTTCTATCGATTCGTCTGTCCTGCTCGGCTCTGGAGCTTCCTTCTCTGCCAGCGTCAGGGTTATACCTGAGGGTCCGCCGCTGAACCGCGCTATTGTCAAGAATGACAAATGGACTATCGAAAGCGTCGGTCAGTCACGAAAGAGACCTAGCCATGTGGTGTACAAAACAGCCAGGCTGGCTTTCGATGCTCAGGGTGAAGCCCAAGATGGTTTCAAAAACACTTTTCAGAGTGTCTTAACTGAACTGCATGCTCTGCTCTACCCTCCCCTTCGAAGCCATCCTAACATCATTGACTACTTCGGATTAGCATGGGGCACAAATCATTTCAATACTGGACACCGTCTTCCAGCTATTGTGGTTGAGTATGCTGATCTCGGAACACTTGCCGATGTATTGAAGGCCCAGACTTTGTCTTCCACCAATAAAGTGCCACTTGCACAGGATGTTGTTGCCGGTCTACAGGCTCTTCATTCTGCTGGACTGATACATGGTGACATCAAAGCTGAAAACGTTTTGCTTTTCTCCAAACCAGACCGGATGGTCGCTAAGCTTGCCGACTTTGGATTCTCGGTCGTGTCCGAGACTGCCAACGCGGAGGTTTGGATCGGAGGAACGCCTCCATATCAAGCGCCAGAAGCTGATCGCCCAATTGCCCTGGCCAAACTTCCATTGACTGATGTCTACTCCCTTGGCTTTCTCCTTTGGTCTCTCGCACTCAGCGGCGCCGCCCCATTCGACTTTCTCCTTCCAAGGGGATCATCCATGTCGGAATGCGAGAAGCTCAAGAAGTCGGACACGTGGCCAACATCGTATCGTTTATTGTCCTGGGGCAAGGCTATTCTCGAGAAGTGGACACAAGAAGCAACTCTTCTCACCCTTTCCGCAGGTTTCGCACCCACCGGAGGTCAACCTAGCTCTATGACGTCTGAAACAAAGGAAAAGTCATTGCAAATAGTAGCGGACATCATGTTTCTATCTACGCTAGATCAGGTCTTTCCCCATTGCCTTTCTCAGAATCCGGAGCAGAGGAGCTTGGAGAAGGTTCATCAAGTCCTCTTAACTGCATCGTCGTTCCAGAAGCAAACTGCAGCAATGGCCTCAAATCAAAAATTGGAGAATGTTCGTTTGCAGTCATGAAATCTTGTATCTCGAGCTTCTGACGGTCCACTTCACAGGAAAACTCAGGCACAGAGCCCCCTCCACCATCTGTAGATTCTGATCAGAAGACTTTGCCGCATCTGTTGTCCTGGGATATGAGGGGGTACAAGGTTAGGGCCCCTGCTCATCACGAAGGGATATAACTTTATTACTGATCCTCATTAGCATCGATTTTTGTCCTGGCAGAAGGTGCGTGTCTTGCCTCCAGGATTGCAGAGCCTCGTTGCGCGAACCCTCAGCGACAACGACTACATTCACAACTTCATCCAATCTTCTCTGCTCATGAACGGTTATGGTTGCAAGTCAGACCACCACAAAGCTCTCGAATATCTCCGCCGCGCAGGCGAATCAGGCCACGCCATCGGTACTGCTTATATGTATAGACTCCATGTCAGCTGCGGCGTAGATGATATTCCAGGATGGGATACAAGGAAAAAGCTTTCGGACGCCGCCAAGATCGGTTCTCGTGCCGCTATGAACGATCTCCAAGATCTCGATCCTCAAATGGCCCTCACAGCCAAGAAGTGGCTGGCGTTTACCGCGGGTGGAGTCGGTTCCGACTGGTATGACAGAGTTAACATGCTTCATGGACTCACACAGGCGGACCTGATGAATGACGCCAAGTTTCTTGCTCAGGCCCAGGCAGCCGAGGACGTCAACTCTTTTCGAGTCAACCAGAGAGGCGATACCCTGCTCCACTTTGCAGCAGCATGCGGGCGCGAAGTCTCGATCGTCACTTTGATAAAGCAATTCTCGGCGAATGTCGAGGTTACCAACAATGCTGGCGATACTCCTTTGATCTGTGCTTGTAGGTCTGGCCACGGTCGGATTGTTGCTTACTTCTTGAAACTTTGCAACGCCAACACAAAAGTAGTAACTCACAACGGCGAAACTCCTGCTCACTGGCTTATACAGTTCGATGATTCTGGAGCAGAGCTACTCGCTAAGGACCTCCTCAGCCAAGGTGCTAATGTGAACAGTCAGACTAATATTCGAATCAGCCACAGTACATTCCCCGGGACTGTAGATTGCGATTTCCAAGTACCCGGAACGCCCCTCAGCTGGGCAGTACATGATAATAAGCTGAACGCCGTTCGTGCCTTACTGTCCAACGGTGCTGATCCTCAAGTGGCTATGTTAGAAGGCAGATCTGCACTCGAGTGGGCAGCGCACTACCATCATCACGAATGTCTCGGAATCATGATCGCGCATATTGAACGACTCCATGAGCAAGATGCGTCCAATGACAATCGCAATG
Source organism: Myriangium duriaei CBS 260.36 (assembly GCA_010093895.1). Taxonomy (NCBI): domain Eukaryota; kingdom Fungi; phylum Ascomycota; class Dothideomycetes; order Myriangiales; family Myriangiaceae; genus Myriangium; species Myriangium duriaei. Next base: position 421,122 of record ML996095.1, read on the forward strand.
ACAAACGTTTCGCCCTACGATATGGACCACTGGTTAGTGCTGCCATCAAAGCGGCTGATAAGTTCTCTATGATATTGAGAAACGGCAAAGAATACCTTCACCGGCTGCATTCCACTCTAGACCTCCTTCGTGAGAAGATCACCATGATAACCTTCTCGAAGCAAATTGATTGGGTCAACCAGTCTTTCTTGTACTACGCTGTATCCAATGGCTACGACGAGGTAGTAGAGTACATGCTGAAAAACAACTGGTTGGATCAGAAAATCGATGAGAAGAATGGTGATTTTCAGAGAACACCACTATTGGAAGCTGTAAGGTGGAATCGCAGGAGTATGGTTGATCTGCTCATTGAACACGGTGCCGATGTGTATGCTTGTGCGACTAATCCGTACCAGCCGAGCGAGACTGGTTGGACTGCCTTACATGTGCTCGCAGAGGAGGGGCATAATGATGATGAGGCTTTGGAGCTAGCCTCGTACTTGATCAGCCTCGGTGTTCGAGTCGATAGCAGATCGACGAGGGAGGCTTCTGGTGCTTGGACACAGGGAGCTGTTGTTGGTTCCGCGAAGGTCGCTACTTCTAATTTGTCCACGGGCGATGCGAATGACTTGGCGCAGGACGCCGCTCCTGCCCCTACCATGATTGGGGCCAACGGTCTGGCACAAGCCGTCTCCGATAGCCCGTCGATTGATGTGGCTGGTCGCTCAACAACGAAGGACACTATTCAGTCTACCACGTATGTCGCTTCCAAGTCCGCATCAGACAAAACTGCTGTCGACGTGATCAAAGGTGGTAGTGGTCCCTCGATAGAGGCCGCTGACGGCTTTGCAATGGTAGCTGAAGACGGCCCAACGACGAAGGCTGACACTCAGAGTCCGAGCATACCAGCAAAGGAGACTGGTACTCGATCATTTTCGACCGAAGACGTAATATCTTCATCCCTGCACAGCTTCAAGCTCTCCTCCCCAAGTGAGCTAAAATCTCAAAGCCCTCAGTCATCATTCACCACCACCGAGGTCCCGCTCAGCGTAGCTCTCCGCTACAACTCCTTCCGCTTCGCCACTCGCCTTATATTTCTAGGCGCATCACCTAATGCTCTCTCCCTCTCAGCATCTCTTTTCTCCACACCTCATCCCACGACAATCCTAGGACACATCATTACGACTAACGCCCGCTACTCTCGCGATCGCTTATCCTTCCTCCTCTCCCACCCAGGCATCGACTTCATCGTTGAGCCTACTCGGGGACTGACGGCGCTGCACCGAGCGGCCATGGCTGAAGATGGGGTAAGGTTCATCGACACGGATCGAGCTGTGGAAAGGCACGAGTTTGACGATGGAACAAATGAGGAGATCACGAGGATCTTACTGGGTAGATGGGGAAACAGTAAGGAAATGGGTGCTCTTACCAGAGACGGGCAGACGGCACTTATGCTGGCTACGGAACACGGGAACGTTGGGGTTGTGAGGGCGTTATTGGATGCTGGTGCTGATAGGACGATGCAGGATGATGTGGGGAGGACGGCGAAAGATATAGCTAGAGCCCTCCGGAGTGAGGTGGCTGAAAGGATCAGGAGGCTGTTAGAAGAAGCATAGACAATGAGCTCTGGGTCGGCAAGGGTATAATTGGTACTGTGGATGAGCAGTGAGCTCGAGTTACGACTATGATTTGACCGATACAAAGAGTTTGATTTGGCTGATCATGTCACGACGACGCAAGATCAGGCAATGCCGCACCATGAGAAGGGTGAATGAATGTATAAGACGGGGGGCAACTTACCCAAGAAGGAAAGAGCGACCCAATAAGCAGTGTCTTGGCACGTGTGGCGAAATCCCACAGGGCCGAGACATGTCCGCCCCATCCGACGTCGTGCGACCCGAACCGCAAACGGGCCCGCCATGGACCACTACACCTATCCCGCAGAGCCCATCTATCCTCGAGTCAAAGTTCCCTGCTTATTATCGCAGGATCGCGTCCGCCAGAGTGAAAATTGCAGGCAGAATTTCTCCACATTCCCGTTGCGCAATGGCTGGAAGAAGGCTGAGTTTTTGGACGGCAAATTGCATTCTGGAACTCCGGAGCAAGCATCTGAGTTCCTCCAGGAATGGTTGTTCTTTGGACTTGCTGGTAGCGTCTTGAATCTTTCGCCAAAATTGCTAGAGCAATTAATCCTCCGCGATGAAGACGGAACGCAGGCTTATATTTCGACCTCGAGTCTCCCGGAATTTATAAATGAGTGGATGGAGGATGTAGTAGACTACAACACTGTCAATGCTCAAGAAGCAGTCAAGGCCGCATCCCTGTGTCTCGACGAAGCGAGTGTGTTTTGCTTGGCCGCAAGTGCAGACCTCAAGGACTATCGACTCGAAAAGATCCAGCCGGAAGTCAGGCTCTCGATCATGGCACTAGGTGATCAATTGCAATCCGCGTTACGACTGCTGGAGATCAAATTGGGAAGCGCGAGGAACAGGCTTGCAGCCAAAACCAGGGATTACTTCGGGGACAAGTCTTTCATCGGAAAAGCTGCTTCGAAGATGAGCCAGGTAAAGTCGTTCAAGGAGAGCTTTCTCAAATCGCGGTGGGAAGTTCCGTACGCCCCTGATGTTGAGAAGAGTTCTCTTTACTTTGGTGATACGTGGGACGACATGTTATACTACCTCGAGGACAAGGAGAAGCCACCTTTCCTAGGGCCGTGGAAATGGGGCAACAGCATCATCTTACAGAGCCGTTTGCGTGAGGCGCAATGGTGTCGATACGAAGCAGCACGGATACAAGACATCTTGTCGCCATGGGCAGTACATTACGTGAGCGCCATGTCGAGGCCAAGTCTGTACGATCACTCTGTTTGTACTGAGTCCCACTGCAACGCACATACCATCGACGAGAGCACATACTCGACACAGCACGTGCAAAGCGATTGCACTTGTCCATTCATCGGCATCGACCAAGAAAAAGTGAAACGAATTTTGAAGGCCAAGCAGCACCCAATTGTTCTGATCAACACCGACTCCGAAGGCCAGGCCACCACTGTTGATGTTCGCAGCTATAATGGGATACCTGCGTTGGGTGCCCTGTGGCCACTCTCACATGTATGGTCTCACGGTCTTGGTAACGCTATCAGCAACACACTGCCGACTTGCCAACTTACCCGACTGGTCAAGATCGGCGGAAAGGTTCGTGACGATAACTATGTGTGGCTCTGGATCGACACTCTCTGCGTTCCTCTAGATAAAAACTTAAGAAAGGATGCGATTCTGCAGATGGGCGACATCTATAAGAACAGTAGTGGCGGTACCGTGGTAGTCGACAAAGAACTCATCCAAACGCCCTGCCAAGACCTGAAGCACGAAGAAGTCCTCCTCCGTCTCATCTGCTGCTCTTGGATGCAACGCATGTGGACAATGCAAGAAGGCGCTCGAGAGCGCGTCTCCCTCGTCTTCGCCGACGGACAAATGGACCTTACCGCCACGCTGAGACACTACCAGCTTCACAATCCCCTTTACCCAATCTCTAAAGGTGGCTTCGCCTTCGATATGATGACCCAAATGACACACGCCTCCAACGCCACCAAATCCGACGCCCAAATCATGCGCATCTGGAACGGCATGCGCTGGCGGCAAGCCACCAAGCCGGGCGACGAAGCCATCATCTTAGCCTCTCTCCTCTTCCCCCGCCAAGAAAAACACCTCTGGTCCCCCTCCCTGGACCGCGTCGTCACCACCGAGCCCTTCGACCTCATCCTATGGACCAAGGACGAAACACGCTGGGCTACGCTCTTCCGCACTCGCCGCACCTGGCCCCAGGGTATCGTGTTCGTCAACTGCCGCACCATCCCCGAGCGAGGGCTGCGTTGGGCCCCGAGCGAGATTGGCACGTACGGGCGGGAGATTGCGGAGCCGGTTTCCGGGAGCGTCAGCCAGCGCGGACTGACTATCAAGCGGCCGGGGTATATCTTCCATCCGATCCGTAAGCGGCTGGCTGAGGAGTTTGAGTTCCAGGATGTGCAGACGGGGGAATGGTATGCTGTGTCGCGCATGGAGAGGACGGACGTTGTGGCGTGGCCCGAGCCGACGGGGGAGGTGGCGTTCGCGTTGGTGCAGAGTAAGCGGCTGGCGGGGTATGCTAAGATTCCGGCGGTGTTGGGGAGGGTGGAGGAGGTGGAGGATGAGGTCGTACCGTTGGAGTTTGCTTGTAAGGTGTATGTGAGCAAGGTGTTCCAGGAGCGGAAGGCGGAGCTGGATCGGTTGATACAGAAAGAGCCTGAGCGGAGGTTCGGGGCGGAGCAGATTCTGGCGACAGCTAAGAAGGAGGAGCAAATGTGGTGCGTCGGGTGAGATGGCTGTTCGGGATGGAAATGGATGTACAGACTCGCGTTATATATATTGAATGAGTATCATAAGGACATATGTAAGGACAATTGGGTCCGTTCGTCTATCTATACATAAAATCATGAATTGGAACGCTGTTCCACTATACTTCCACTCACAACAACATCATCGCTACAACCACCCCCATGACTGAGACAAACACTGAAGCTACGTTCCGCCTCGTAGCAGCAGACTCAACAACATCACGACTCCCAGGAGAGGTATGATTCCCCGGCCCACCAGCAGACGGGCACATGATCTGCACATCGACCGCGGCATCATCCTTGCTCGCATTACCAAACCGCACATAAACCAGGCCAACAATACCATTGACCGCCCTGTCATAGACAGTATAATTATCCGGCGAGCTGGGTGCATTCTCTTCGATATACGACAAATCCTGGAACGGACACGCCGCGTCGTGGTTCGAAAGATTGAAGCCCCCAGTGGCCGTGCCGTGGGACCCGAGGGTTTTGCCAAAGGCGGAGCAGCTCGACGGCCACTTGCTCACCTGCGGCATTTCGGCGGCGTACTGGGAGCAGATATTCTGCTGGGTGCGGGGAGGGGTGAAGGCTTGTGCGGCGCTGAGGTAGGCCTGTTGCAGGTCCGAGAGGCATTGGGAGCTCGCGGCGGCGGTGCAGCGGCCGTCCGGGGAGGCGAGGAGGGGGATGGTCGCGAGGTTGTAGTCTAGGTGGACTGCGCAGATGATTGGGGAGGGGTTCCATTCGGTCGAGTTTGTGGTGTTGTATTGCTCGAGTTGGGCTGCGGGGACAGTGAGCCAGTTCTGAAGATTCGTGTTGAGGTCGGTGGCGTTGCGCAAGACTGCCACGGTGACTGTCCATTGGTCTGAGGTTGCGTTCGAGGAGACTGTTTGTCCGCTCGAGTTTGGGATGAAGCCTGGTAGTGTGTAGTTGTGCGTTACATTGGCGTTCATAAGGAAGCCGTTATCTGGATTGCATGCGCCGTAAGCGGTAGCAGAGAGCAGGGTGAGTGAAAGGAGAGCGCTACGCATGTTGACGGTCAAGTGTTTGAGATGATGAGGATTAAGATAAGCAAAGCATATGGACTTTCTATGAAATATATGTGGATTATATACCTGGGCGCTGATCCGGATCGTCGTCGGCGCAGCAGTGTGAGGTTCATGAGAGTAAGCACTGTCAACTTGAAGGCGTCGATCCGGTTATCGATCAACCAAGACGTCAGCATACAAAAGTCTACGATACGTGAAATGTTAGTCGGTAATACACAGCAAAAAACAGCATGGTCTCTTATGCTAAGCCAATTCGTGTTGTCAAGACAAACACTCTGATTTTACATCAAAGGCATGGTGTACGAGTATAGCAACATTGCGGCGTAGACGGTGTTTTGTGTTGCGAGCAAGATTGGCGGCTCGCAAGTTGCGGGGTGGTTAAACTCTGGGGGGGCAGTACAGTCTAAATTTAGGCGCGCCGAGTCGGTCCCCGGCTTCGCTCAAGCGGGCAAAAGGCAAAAGGCAAAAAGTACAACAACTTGGATTCGCTGCTGGTCACCCACGCAACTACTAACAAGTCCCTCGCGCGCTTATCTACAGGAGATCGGACGGGATCCGAAGCTTTCACGCGGGTATGGTCGTACTTGGTGAAAAAGTTGGATTTTGGAACCTATATACTGAACGTTTTGCTCTTTAGGACCCATTCTCGCCCGGCAAGGGTGTCTACTGTACTTTGTAGCAACCAAAATAGCCACGGTGAGCTCGACCAGTCATGGCACAGCATGCACTCCGGCGTTCAGCGCCCCGGACCGTCCGTTAGCGCGGCGGATCCCTGCCCTGCATTGCATTAGCGCTTTAACTGCAACCTCATGTGCTCAATAAAAGCCGGCCTTCATCTCGTGGCATTGGCTCGGCACCTTTGCAGCTCGCGTATTGTTACACGCTCGAAAATTCGACGTCGTACTCCCGGTGGAGGTTCAATAGCGCGCCACCGGGTCGGTGCATTGCATGCAGGATGCAGGGTAGAACGAGAGCCGAGCTCGTTCCTGGTTAAAGGTACCGCAGTCTGCATAGCGGACTTGTGGCAAGCGGCCGTACGTAAATGGTTGATCTCTTTTGTATACAGCACCGTGAAAAGTTCGCAATAATTTGGCCTCCACACTTTTTTCCATATCATCAACTATGGCGGACCAAGGTCTGAGACTATTAACCCTCGATGGTGGAGGTGTCCGCGGTCTCTCGTCCCTCATAATCCTACAATCGCTCATGGCCTCGCTGGCCAAGAACGGTGCCCCTCCACCCAAGCCATGCGAATGGTTCGACATGATCGGCGGCACCAGCACTGGCGGGCAAGTCTTCTCAAGCCCCTTCACCATCCCAACTAACCACTCCACAGGCTAATCGCCATCATGCTCGGCCGCCTCAAAATGACCGTCGAAGAGTGCATCGAGACCTACCTCTCCGTCATGGACAGTGTCTTCATCCGGCGCCACATCATGGTCAAAGGCAACCTCAAGCTGCAAGGCCGCTACGACACTCCCGCTCTCGAGGCAGCGATCAAGAAACTCGTGCGCCAGCGTCTCGGCTCCGCCGACGCCTTGCTATATAATCCAGAGCCACACGCATGCAAAGTCTTCGTCTGCGCCCGCCGCAAGGAGACTGCCAAGCTCATGACCTTCACCAGCTACGAATCCGACCCCGGGGCCTATGGGCTGCTGCGCTGCACCAAGATCTGGGAAGCGGCGAGGGCCACGTCCGCGGCGCCGACGTACTTCGATCCTGTGGCTATCGGGTCGCTCAAGGAGCAGTTCGTTGACGGAGGGTTGGGCAGTAACAACCCCGTAGACGTCATGTGGAAGGAAGCGAGGAGGGCGTCCGGCGCGGCCGATCTCAGAGCGAGCGTTGCCTGCTTGTTGTCTCTCGGCACTGGGAAAAGCCGGCTGACCGAGGTGCACGATTCGTGCTTCAAATTCGTTGAGACCATGAGGGCGATGCTGACGGACTCGGATGAAATTGCAATGCGGTTCTGGCAGGACCATGGGCGGGAGCTAAATCGCGGTGAAGGAGGAATGCGGTATTACCGCTTCGACGTTGACGTAGGGCTGGACAGTATCGGACTCGAGGAGAAGCAGAAGCGCGCCGAAATTGCGGCCGCTACGAGAGGGTATCTGGACGGGACAGCGGCGGAGAAAGTTGAGGCATTTGAGCAAAGGATGGTGGCCTATGCTTCACGTCAGTTGTCGATCCCGAGTAAAGTTTCTGAGCTTGCTTGACATTGGAAATATAGAAACTTTCCAGCTGTATACGATGTCGAACGAAGCCAGTCGGAGTACTGTTGTGCTGGAAGAAGAAGAAGAGCGGGAAGATACTACGCCTGATAATGATGAAGAGCCCATGACTTTCACCCTCTTGACGGCTGAGGGAAGACATATCAATCCACTCCAACAAGACTATTGGCGAAAGTTGACCGAGCCTTCCCTGAAGCTGTACGAGCGGATTCTGGATGAAGCTGTTGGGTCCTTCGGGAGAGTGAACAGTATGCTTTGGTTGTTTTTTTCTGTAGTGTATTCACTGATCATAAACAGTGACCCAGCTCCAGCCGCACATCCCAGATGGTCGTCTCCGCGCCCACTACCTGCCTCTCTACTGGTCCTACCTCTCTAGTGTCAAGCAATCGCTCACCCGTGGCCCGGCCTTGGCACTGCTGTACATGCTACACTTGCGGCATGCAACAGATTTCGAGGCTGAACAGCCGTCAGAGAGACGACTGCGCATCTTGCGTCGCATGCACAAATGGGTCGATTGTGCATGTGGATGTGATCGGCGGTGGAATTTCGCTCAAGATATGGGGCTGACAAGGTCGTTCTCGGACTTGACGACTCCCTGCCCTGCGGAGAAGTATATGAAGTCCAAGGGAACATGGAAGGATCGATGGTTCAACAGGAAAGGACGAGTCGTCGACCGAAATAATAGGAAGGCGTGGTTAAACTCATAAGTGTAGGTGATAGACAAAACGAAAATCATTAAGAGCGAGCATCTACATAAAACGTACCTATAAGCACAACCTATAACCACAACTCCGCGGATCAACAGTTGCCTGATCAGAAGCGAGAGCCGCCCCATTGACTCATATGTTCGCTCTGCCCCGATACCCACTCACTTGTCGCACCCAGGCGATGAGGATCCAATCTCTTGTTCCTTCGCCGCTCCTCGATGCGGGGCCGCACGCAGAACTGCCAAATGGACCAAGCGCCGCACAGAAGGATGACGCCGCCAACAATGATACCGGCAATCGCGGCACCCGATAGTGCTGCGCCATGGCCTGAAGATGTTGATGTTGAGCTGCTGGAACCACTCGATTGTCCCTGCGAGGTTTCTGAGTTGGTTGTGCTCGCATCGGTAGCCGTAGCCGTTAGCGCCGCGAAGGGATCCGTCACCTGCGCTGAAGCAGTCTTTGTTACTTGCGCGCCTGCTCCTATCAATGCCTGCAAAGCAATCATCACAGAATTGTAGCTCACCTGTGCCTGTCGTAGTGGCCAGCACCAGGACTGGGGTCGTGTCCGTCCCGCAGAACCATTGGATATCGGTCGAACTTGCACCCAAGCTTGATGATCGCTGGTATTGATTACATACTGGCTGGTCAGCAGGGCTACAATGGTCAGTCAAGTGGACAGAGATGGGTCAACTCCGCTTGATGAACTGACCAGGAGAGAATTGAGCCGTAGATGCTGCTGCACGTGTCGTCACTCAAGTTGGCGTACGGGCAGATGGGGTCGCCATTGTTGCGACATGTCTGATAATTATTCTGGCAAGTGATTTGGTTGCAGCATCTGAACACCGACAAGATCTTGGCTGTCGTTGCGCAGGTGAAGCCCGAAGGGCAATTGAGCGGGCTCTCTTGGAGCAGCGTCAGATACGGGTGCGATGGTACGACGATACGAAGAACATACTTGGATCACCAGAGACGTATCCACAGACACTTGCTGGCCTGACCTGCCGGGCCTCGAGGTCAAAGATTGGGGCAGGTGTGATGCGCGGACTGCGGGGCTGCATCTCGAATGTCGCAATAATGTTTTTTGAGGGTGCTTGCGAGGAACAAAACAGAATCGTGAAAGAGAAGATACGATATGGACATACCGGAACAGGTACAGGATCGCCTGAATTTACTGCGCGGTACGAGTCACCGCCATTCAGAACCCGGCGGAAACATGGCCATGCAGCTGAACTCGATAGCGGCTGGGCGGCATGGAATCTGGGTCACAGGAGGTTCCACAGGAAGCACCAAGGAAGCGAATGGCTGTAGCGCTACGCTATAAAAAGCGATGTGAGGTGCATAGAATGATCATGGTTCAATGCTGGATGTGGTTCATGCAGGTAACACGGGAACGCCGTCAGCCTGGATGCTTCTTTGAGACCGGAAGACAGGGGTGCTGTTCGTGAATGCATTGGCGTGCAGTAGTGCGAAGAGGAGATGCCCGGCTTGCGATGCTTGCCAATGGACCGCAAGCCACATTTCAGAACCGGGTCAGCTGAGGAGCGCTGGTGTCCATAAGAGGAGTCTCCTGGATGCACAAATCTCGACCGTCAGACCAATCGGGGAAGGCGAATAGACTCCAACATCCACGCTGAATTTGGCCTCCTCAGATGTAAATGTACATGTACATGTGGAGCGAGATATGGAGTCAAACAGGACGTTCTCTTTGTCTAAAGTCGGGGACAAAATTCACCCAAAGGTTTCTGCGGGGAAAACTCCGGCTACTCCGGTCATGCAAAGGGGCTGTTTGCTTCGCTGGGGGTATCCATCCACTGTCCCCGACGTCGAACAAAGCACTTCATTTGCAATGCATTGAAATGTCGACAGAGGCTCTCGTCACGAGCGCCTCGCTCACCTCTATGACCAATACTTGGACCAACATGTCCCTCTTTAGCCGAGGTATTCAGCGTTGACACACAACTGTAGCACTACTGGGCCGACATATATTCAGATGACGCACTGAGACTGCCATCCGGAACATTCGATGCAATTCTAGAGGCTCTTCACCGTGGCTGTAGTGACGCCTTAAGAGATTCGCTCTTCGACTATTCATAAGACAAAAATATAAGAAGTCGACAGAATGTACCGGATTCCGCACACCACCAATGGCCTGGCTAAAGCTATCAGTTGCTCCGAGCTCATGGAGCTTTCATTGTCGCAGAGCCTTCCCGTCAATGAAGCCGAATTCGGTTCGGACTGGTCAGGGTCTGGTGCCAGCGCTGAATGGATGCTCACTGATACCGGATCCAGGATCCGAGGGAGATGTGATTTTGGTAGCATTAATGCTTTGTCACATCGCCGCGCAGCTCGACTCTGATATACAGTGCCATGTTTGTTGACATTTTCGTCGATGCTCTTTCTTCATTCCTGGTCGTCAACCATCATTAAAGCATCAAACACATTCTTGCTCTTGGAAGTGTCAGAGGCCTCGACTCGCTGCTTGGCAAAAGCAGCCTTATTTTTCTTTCTCTTCTTCTTGCTGACTGTCTCTCCATCACCGGTCTTTGTTTCCTGGTCTACCAGTGTTCTCAAGGCAACTCTAATCTGTGAAACATCCTCTGAATTCATGACCTGAGAGCAGTCCTGCCAGTCGAACATGTCCGCTACGCTGGGCAGCGGCTTCAGAGCCGCTGCAAGCCGCTGAAGGCATAAAAGTTCTTGCTTTCCGAGGTTCAAGACTTCTTCGAGTCGAAAGATGAGCATCAAGGTCTGCCCTGTGAGGTATAGGCAGTGCAGAACAGCCTGTACCTCCGACCTCAGATGCAGCAAACTCCAAGTCAGTGAAACTTGTTTGTCATTCAAGATTACCATAGTGATGAGATCCAAAGGGGGCAAGGACTTGCCCACTTGGCGCTTGAAGTCCAAGATGCTTGTTGTAGCAAGCGCACGCCATTGGCCTGACGGAGGCAGTCGGCGCCAAGTACCGAGTGAGTCGTTCAACGAGGTTGCCAACCTTTCCATTTCGTCAATGCTGTCGGCAGTATTATGAAGCGTGACGAGCGAGGCGGCGACCGTGGTCCCTCTTCGGTAGTACTCGGATGCTGAAGTGACATTCGGATCAATAAAACGAAGAAGGGAATACATCAGGCGTCTGGTCCCAGCGCTCGGCTGATAAGCGGAAGCTTTTGTTGGATCTTCGATGAGCAATGGCAAGAAAACATAGAGAGTACGATCAGATTGGATGGCTGGTTTTCGCTCATCCGCCACTTGTAGCTGAAGGATTATCTCCAACAACCGCGGATCCAGACCCTCACAGACCTTGTCGAGGTCTAGATATTCAAAAGCAGCGGAAGACTTATAAAACTCCGTATGCTCTGCCGAGAGGAAGGGACTTGTGAAGTCTTTGTATTTAGGTCCGCTTGGTGCGCCCGTCTTTGCGAGTGCAGCAGCTTCCGGGATACTTCGATGAAAGTCTTGATTGGCATGGTATGCCAATGTCATCAAATCTCGTAAACCAAGTCTTTCAGCGATTGCGCGAGGATGGAACTCCAGAAAGCTGACTTGCGATGCATTCCCCTCTTGTTGGAATTCGATATCCTTGAAGAAAGCCACTCTCCCCTCAGAGCCGATACTGTGGACAAGAAGATCCGAGTCGCCGGTGAATATGTACGCGGGAGAAGAATGGGCTGATTGCGCACAGAATATATCTGCTTCTCCAGGTACGACTCGAGTGACCTGACCGAACTCTGAGGCTCGCAGTGTGTACAAAATGGCACTAATGAAGCTTACAGGAGCGATCATCTTATTCTTGGATGGTAGAGGCAGCTTCCTCTGACTTTCAAACTCCAGTGTGGACGATGCTTGTACCATGCCGAACTGATGGTCGTAGCATCGGCTTCGGAGAGCGAATAGTGTGTCGATACTCTCTTGCATCCTTGACATGCGTTCCCCTTTTTTTGCCCATGGTAGGAACCCATCGAAAAGTATGTCGTGTCTAGATTTCATGAGAGAGAGTTGGACTCACCTTGATCCATTACAATACGTACATCCTGAAACCACATGATCTGAGAGCTCGTAACCATGCGACGGTAGCATTTCCTAGTTCCTGACACCGAGGCATGCCGTCGAGACAACTCTTAATTTGGGATCGTTGGGATAGAAGAAGGTACAGGACATGGAAAGCAAGAGCTGGTCCGTCAACAATAGCAAGGCGCTCATCATGGTCTTCATTACAGGCTTGTGTATTGTGGGGGAACGACACCCGTTTTGCATACGGCTCAAGCTTGCGGGTCAAACCAGGAATGCCCATGATAGTAAGTCTCGGGCAATTTGGGCCAGAGATCTGTAAGAAGTGTTATACTGTTGTCATTTGGCGTGCTACCGGTTCAAATTCGGGATTCCGGTCACGTGCTTCCCTTTTCATCTCAGCATATAGACAACCACAAATTCTCTCTCCTTGAGAGGGCGTTCTCTTTTGACCGTCATCACTATAGCAAAAGCTCATGTAGATTTTTAGCAGCTTTGCAATAGGACCCCGCAACTACAGCTGAAGTCGATCATCATTGCTGATTCGCCCAGACCCTCGCTGCCGCTTTTCAGGGACGTTGCATGCGAAGGCTTACGCTCGGCTACTTCTAGAGCTCGATCATGGCAACACGGATGTGGTGGGTCTTGCGATGCAAAGTTGGACTGGAACGGTGAATTTGGCAACCATACCTGACGTGTCATAACTTGACGTACTAGCCAGAGAATCGTGGCGGAGGGATCGTTCTGATCTATTTGGCGTGGATGAGCTTGGAGAGTCTGGGCAAAGAAGGCCGGGCTCAGTCAGAAGTTGGGATGACGAACAAGAAGGTAGATATATGCGCTTACGGAATCGATCAAATACGAATTGCAAAAATTTTATGAAAGCAAAAACGTATGGACGACAAATTCTGCAAATTTAAGCAACACCTCTCTCTCCCCTTCTCTTCATTTTTTCCGGTGCCGCCATCGTTTCAGAAGCCCATATAGTGTCCTAATGATGGGATATTCCTTATAGTAGTGTTCGCCGAAGAATGCGGCCGCCATGTTCAGCCACTTCTCAACACGATTTGCTCTCAAGATAGTCTCAACAAATTCCCAGTACTTCGGTTCCCATCCTGCTTTTCCCAATCAATAATTAGCGACATCAAGTCCATCACCATTTCGATGGACTATGATGTTCTTAGGTCGAAGGTCTCCTTGCGTGAACCGAATACCATATCCTTTGGTATCTAGGCCCTGAGCGATCTCTCGAGGCCATTCGACGTACCGAGGGCATCTATGCGAATGTGAATGCTGAAAAATTCCTTCGACCATATCCTGGTGCGATCGAAATGGACCATTGTATGTGGCATTCACTAATGGATGGGTTGTGAAGTAGTGGGAAACGCATCGTTCTTGTGCAATTGACCCGATGTATTCCGGGCCGTGAAGACAACATTTGTGCACAGCTACCATATATCTCTTCAACTTCGTAGTAATTTCCATTCGTTCCTCAGTGGAAAACGATTCCAATGACTTCCCAAGATCCTCCCCAGGAACGTGACCTCCATACGATAATCCACGAGACGTTCAGCGATTGGTAGATTCTTGATCAAGTCCTCGACCAAGCATTAGGATCATCCGCGATGGGGTCTTCTTTCCCCTTCAAAAGGGCCGCAAACATTTTCTTCAGCGATGCTATGTCCGCGAGAGTGGTGTTGCCTCCATCATCAGAAGCAGACGTGCCTGTGGGTCAGTGCTTGCATCGACCATGTTGTTCGCCAGAAGAAGTGATGTGTGTTTCTCAATCGAGAATGCGTGGAGAACATACGTGATTATGTACAGAGAAAGTCCAGTGCTTTTACCTGATCCGGCGCAGGCAGTGGATAGACATGGCACAAGGTTGGAATGCAGGATAAAGATGAGCAGATATTCCTACCTGGTGCGAAATAGGTTATGTAGAGAGCGTAGAAGAAGGCCACACGATTTCGTCAATTCGTTTAAGGAACTTCTGGTAGCCGTGATCGCTCGCATTCCAATGCAAGAATTCATTGTGTCGAATGTTGCAGCGAGTCGATGGACTCGAGCAGCGGCTAGATCCGGCACTAACGGGGAGATCGGGCGAAGCACGTCTCAAGGACCCTGGCTCGAGTGTCTCGGGGTCGACGACCCCACATCGTCACCTAGTCACCTTGTCACTCCGCCCGCTTCCTCCTCCATCGCATGATACCAGTCAAGTGGGAGCCTTACGCCGTGACAATAGACACCTGTCCACGACTCCAGGCGCCGATATCCGCGCGTTGACTCACGCGCACCTCGATCTTTCAAATAGCGTCTTCTTCTACTACTCGACTCGACTAGCTTATTGCAAGCTCTCGACCGCCTGAAGCTCTCATCATGTTTGGAATCATTGCCGATAGCCTCACGTTTGTAACAGTCGATTTACCGAATGCGCTGTTCCACTGACGAAGCTCAGCACTGCTACATCCGTCCTCTTCCCCATCTTCGCCTCATACAAAGCCATCCGCACCTCCGACCCCGCTCAGCTTACGCCATGGCTCATGTACTGGACCACCCTGTCGTTGTTTCTAGCTGGTGAATCTTTCTTCCACCCGATCCTGTCATGGACTCCCTTCTACTCATGGATCCGACTCGGCGTCCACCTGTATCTTGTTCTTCCCGGTCAACAAGGTTCAGTGTATCTATACCGTCGCTACCTCCACCCGTGGTTGGATACGCACGAGCGGGAGATCGACAACTTTATCACCGAGTCCCATGATAAGGCAAAGAAGGCTGGACTACAGTATGTCCAACAAGCTATCGAGTTGATCAAGACGAAAGTCTTTGGCATGCCGCCTCGGCAGCCTACCCCACCTGCAAGCCGGAGTGTGTCATACAGCCAGTCGCTCCTCAGCCGCTTCGCAATGCCCACTGCGCGCCCGGGTGTGTTTCCTGGAACCGGCGCACCGGACTTGCTTGGCATGCTAGGGAACGTCATGCAGCAGGCCACCGCAGGGACGGCCGATCCGTCGGCATCGCGCGATGCTCAAGCAGCAGATCTGACCGCTTCCGGGGAATTGATTCCGTCGCACATCACAGGCGCCGATCGCGCAAATTACATCAGCACTCAGCGCGATCGCCTGCAGACGTTGCTACGGGCTTTTGATCATGCCGCCAACGAGCCGGAGCATAGCCAGAGCCATTCTCGGAGCCCTTCAGGCACTTGGGACGACACGCTGAAGAAGTCTAGGAGCGAGGCCGAATTCGAGGATTTGACAGACGAATACGTGCCCGAGGGATCGAGGAAGGTCAGCCAAGGACAGGCGGCGTGGAGCAAATGGATCTGGGGCAACTACGGTGAGAAGGACTCTGTACCTCCGGTCAAGAAAGATCAGTAGACGGTCGGTGACTAGCATATTGGTTCGGAGTGTGGTTGTTTCTGGTATCGGCGCTATGGTTAGTGTTATTATTACACACGCTGGACTTGTCGAAGCCCAGTCGATCTATTCCGTTCCTCGCTACCGCGTTCCAGGCGCCTGGTCAAGTCTCAGCTATGAGTAGCTCGCCTTGCACCCTTTTACGCCTTATAGTCCCCCGGTCATGTGCCCGTCTCTTTACCGACTCCCAGGTGTCGGAACCTCCTTGAACGGGTACTTGATAGCATCATCCTTCCTCATCCAGTGTTTCCGTCGCTTCTTCGTGACCACATGCTCGACAATCGTCTCCTTGGCCATATCCGCCAAGAATCTCCTTATGAACCTCGGATCCCATAATTCGGACGCGATGCCCAAATCCTTACAACACCTCATCAGCGCATTCGACTTGCACCCCTCGGTCGCCGTGGGGATCCCATCCGGGTCAAAGTATTGCTGCTCGCCGCGCGCAATCGACACCAACCTGTATCCCGTCAGCACTTCCCCCACCTTCCCCAAATGAGTGGTATAACTCACCTCCCCGCACAAACAAGCGCATACTCCCTCGTGACCAACTTCCCCGTAACGATCGTCTCCCCTCTCGGCGCCAATCCCCACCCTCCCGGCCCAAACGCCTTGTTCAATATCCGCCGGTACTTGATCTCCGGCAGGTATATGATCCCGTCAGGCTTGATCTCGATGTCGTCGTAGCTGAGCTCCTGCATGAGGATGGCGTTGGCCGTGTCGCTGAACGGCGACGACGAGAGGCCGTGGTAGGAGCGCGTCCAGTCGACTTGTTTCTCATCTTCGGAGAGCGTGGGGGGTGGGTCAGAGAGGCCTTCTGTCAGAGATCGGAGGGGTTCGGCGTCGTTGGTGGGCGCAGATGTGGAGGAGGAGGAGGAGGAGGATGGAGATGTCGAGGGGGCGGATTTGGCGGGCGCTGGTCGGCCCGGAGTGGGAATCGAGGCCGCAGTTGACTGCGCAGGTGGTTTGGAGGTCGATGTCGGTGCTGCGGTTTGGCGACGGAAGACGGAGGTTGTGAGGTGGCGTGCTGAAAAGGAGGGTTGGGTCCGGGTGGCGCGCGGAATGCTCTGCAGGCAGTGCAGAGCTCGAGACGTCCTCATCTTGGAGTTTTTTGGGTGTGGATGAATTTAGTCGAAGCTGGAGTTCGAGAGGCAAATCGCGGTACAAAGATGGGACGAGGTCGTGAAGTCTTGGCACATGTGGCGGCGTGGTGGCGGAAACCTATGCGGCGGTGATAGTGACAGTAAGAAGTTATGTCTTGGTCATAGATGATTCGTTGTTGAGTGGGAGAGCTTTTGTATTCTTGCTATAATACAGTACGAGTACATAGATTATAAGTGTGAGGAAGCATCTTTGTATTGCAATCTCAGCTTCATGCTCAAGAGAGTTTGCCCGCTCCATTCAGGCATCTTTGCTCGACGTTCTCTGATCGTTGCCTCGTCGCTTCCAACATTGCTTGAACGCCTCCATCTGCTCGACTGAATTAGCCTCAATGTGTTATAGAGCATATCTGGAACTCGAAAAGAACATCCCCAGTACATGCTTACCTCGCTCTTGCACGCTCGCCAGTCCTTTTTTTCATAGAAGCAGTCGTTCAGTCGCGTATTTTCGTCTATACATGATTTAGAGGAATCTTCTCGATTGGTCTACGCTGGTGATCCATTTTCATACCAGCACAGCCAGTGCTGAAGATTCTCTTATCCCTAGTCAAACGGATCAGTCTCCGCATCGCTCGGCTGGTCTTCGTCCCGCTTACCACTCGTCCGGCTCATCATCCTGCTGCTCATTCCTGGCAGACCGGCTCTGTTCCGGGTTGTTCGACATTGTGCGCTACCCGACCGATCACTTTCCAATAGAGTTGAATGTGGTCAGAAATATAAGAGACGAAGTTGTCATACACATTTTCCACGACTAGTACTTGGCGACGACATGTCGAATCAACGCCTCAACGTGCTTGTCTATACAGGTCTGCTGCAACTTAAGCGAAACAAAAAGAACAATACTGATCATCTCGTAGGCACCGGCGCTACCGTCGAGTCCGTGAAACACTGTCTTTGGTCTCTTCGCCGCCTGCTCTCGCCCAATTATGCCGTTATCCCCATATCCAGCGATGCTGTTCTCAAGGAACCCTGGACTAGCACATGTGCCCTTTTTGTTATGCCTGGTGGTGCTGACCTGGGATATTGCCGCATGCTGAACGGCGAGGGCAACCGCCGCATCTCCCAATACGTCAACAAGGGCGGCGCATATCTCGGTCTCTGTGCTGGCGGCTATTACGGCTGCAGCCGGTGCGAGTTCGAAGACGGCAAGCCTGGTATGGCAGTCGTTGGAGATCGCGAGCTCGGCTTCTTTCCCGGTACCTGCCGGGGCCTTGCTTATCCTGGATTTGTATACCACAGTGAGGTTGGCGCTAGAGCATCCGAGGTCAAAGTCAACAAGGAGTCGCTGTTGTCGGCTGGAGGTATCGTCCCCGACGTTTTTCGGACCTACTACAATGGGGGAGGTGTCTTTGTCGATGCTCTCAAGTTCAAGGACCGTGGAGTGGAGGTGCTGGCAGAGTACACCGAAAAAGTCAGCGTTGACTCTGGCGAAGGTCAAGCCGCTGTTGTGTACCGCAGGGTCGGAGATGGACATGTTATTCTGACAAGTCCGCATCCCGAGTGAGTGTCTTTTTAACATTGTCTTTTAGAACTTCCACTTACGCGTGAACAGATTTGCCGCTGTGAATCTTGGCAAAGGAGAAGAAAACCCCGACTATCCAGCCATTAGAGCAGCTCTCGGTGCCGACGATAAACCTCGTGTGGACTTTATGAAAGCATGCCTGACCAAACTCGGGCTCAAGATCAATCAAGACAGCTCGTCCGTACCCTCGCTCTCACGTCTCCATCTGTCTTCACTGCGGTCCGGAGATCTCTCTGACACCTTACAGTCTTTGAAGGGGGACATTACTACTGAGAACGGCGAGCAGTTGATCAAGGGAGAGAACGACACTTTCTTGATCGAGCAGGATGGCTCATGGGGTCTAAGTAACATCAAGGCAGCTCTGCCGTCCGTCGTTCAGAAAGCTGTCGACGCTGTCGCCTCTTTCCAAACAGAAACAGAACACAGCGCCACCGAAGAAGAGACCACAGCAGAAGAGGACAAGATCGTCGACTACGACTCCATCACTAAGCGCATCGTAATTCATTCCACTTCACAGCCCGAAAGCAAAGAAACTCCATACTTCAACCACGCCGCTTTCTTCGCAAATCTAGACCACTACAACACCGCCATCAAGAACCGCGCCAGCACCTTCGGCCGCACCCTCCTCTATGGCGAAGTCGTCACCAGCACCAACACTCTCCTCGAAAAGTCCTTCCCCCCTCTTTCCCTCCTCCAATTATCCCCACTAACGATCCCCCAGAAACCCAACCCTCCTCTCCTCCCTCCCCACCGGCCTAACAGCAACAGCAACAACCCAACTCGCCGGTCGCGGTCGCGGCACCAACATCTGGGTCTCCCCACCGGGCAGCCTAATGTTTAGCACCGTCCTCCGCCACCCTCTCTCCCTCTCCACCACCGCCCCCGTAGTCTTCGTGCAATACATCCTAGCCCTAGCCATCGTCTCCGGCATCCACAGCTACGACACGGGGTACGCCCGCCTACCCGTCCGACTCAAGTGGCCGAACGACATCTACGCTCTCGACGCCGCCAAGCTCGACGGGAAGCGAGGCGCGCCGACCGAGCCGTTGTCGGACAGGGACAGGGGACTGTATAGCAAGATCGGCGGGATCCTGATCAGTACGTCGTACACGCCGTCAACGCCGGCGTATAGTCTGGTGTGTGGGGCGGGTGTGAACGTGGCTAATGCGGCGCCTACTACGAGTCTCAATCAATTGGCGGCGTATTATGGACTGCCGCCGTTCCAGCTGGAGAAGCTGCTTGCGAGTATATTGGCGCAGTTCGAGGTGCTGTATACTAGATTTTGTGCGCAGGGGTGGGAGGCGCTCAGAGGACGGTATGAGAGTGTTTGGTTGCATGCGGGGCAGGTTGTTACGCTTGATGCGGATGTGCAGAGTGGGGAGCGGTATGTGAGTGGTGCCGGGTATACGCAGCCGGAGAGGTGCAGGGTGAGGGGGATTAGTGGTGATTGGGGACTGTTGGTTGTTGAGGAGGTGGTGGGGGAGGAGGGGAGGGAGAGGCCGACTGGGAAGACTTGGGAGTTGCAGGCTGATGGAAATAGCTTTGACTTCTTTAAGGGGTTGCTTAAGCGGAAGGTCTGATGCTCGAGATATTAAACGAGGTTTGAAATACCTGAGAGGTGAATGACGTTATAGGAATTGGATCTCTAAGACTTTGTACGTAGCGGTTACCAGATCTAGTCCTCTAGCAGAACTCATTCGGGTATACTGTCATCAAGTACAGGAAGCTTCTTCCCAGGCCGTGTCTACACTCTTGCAATGTTCCCCATGGAACAAAGATCGTCTGTCGTATCAGCTCACCTCTCTCTCCTTTCCCCTTCCTGTCGCGCCCGCCACCCTCTCCGAAATCCCCAAACCCGTGCCTCCATCCACCCCCTCCATCATAGCAGCATTGACATCCTTCCTAAGCCCCACCTCCGTCGGACTCGCTCCAACCTCATTCTCGCCATCCATACTCTCCGGCTCAGCCACGAGTCCCTCACCAGCCGGATCCAGAATGATATCCGGCGTCTCGACCCCGTCCTCCTTCCTTCCCTTTCCCCCCGTCGAAGAATGAAGCACATGCCTCACCGGACTCCTCCTTCCCTCCCTCTCCTTCGCGGCAACATAGCTCATCGCCGGCGCCGCCGGTCTCTGATGCTCGTCCGCCCTAAAAACACCCTCATCCTCACTCTCACTATCCGACGCCGAGAAGAAATGCTCCGTTTCGCCCCAGCTAGAATTACTATCCTCATGTCTATGCCGCGCCTCAATAGCATTGATATCTGCCGTCGACCGATTCAAGCTCCCCAACTCATCTCTCGTCTCTCTTAACTCCTCCCTACTCCTCTTTGGCGGCGGACTTCGCGCCGTCTGGCCCGCGACCTCTTCGCCTTCCTTCTTCCTGCCCCTCTCATCCTGCACCTCCGTAGAAGTGGATGGTACATTCGCCCTGTCGGCATTAGTCTCCTGCTCGTCCCTCGTGCGCGCCGCGAACGAGTCCGAGAAGTGCGTGTCGCATAGGTGCTTGACGACAGGCCAGCCGTAGGCGTTGGCGAACATGCGCCGGACTACCATGTTGTTGTGGGCGTCGGGCTCGAGCTTGACGAGGACTTTCCGCCACGAGAGATCCCGGTGGTAGGCGCGGGCGATCTTTTCTTCGACTTTCATGCCGCCCTGGTCGGAACGGAGGCTGGAGTTGCTGGCGGTGGAGCGGAGGGTGGGGGAGTTGGAGCGTTGTTGGGTGATGGTTTTGTCCGAGGAGAAGGAGCGGACGAGGCGGGATGGTCTGCGAACTGGTGCTGGGGGAATGTCTGATGGGTGATATACTCGGTCATGGAAGATGGTGCGAGGACGAGATGCTGGGTCGATGATCCATTGTGTACTTGGAGTTGGAGGGTGGAGAAGGTCTGCCGCTGATTCGAAGACAGATGTCTTTGGCGGTGCTGTAAGCTCACTCCCCGTGTTCTCCTGAGTGTACCCTCGTGAAGCAAATGGCCGCTGTTTGGCTGGTCGCATTGTGGGGTTGTCTGTCGTGCCACGCGATAGATCAGGCTCTTCTTTCTCTTGCTCTGGCGACTGGACCGCCTCATTTGGCTCAAGAGAAAGCGTCTGAGCTCGCTGAATTGCTTTGAGCGCCTTTGGGCGCTTTTTTTCGTGACCAACTTTAGGTGAGGTGATCTTGGGTGAATCCATTTTCGAGGACGAGGGAATGCGTGGTGAAGGAAGCTGAGGAGAGCTTGGCGAGGTGACTTTGGGAGAGCTGTTGGGCCGAAAGAAGTTAAGAATATCGTCGAGCATGGAGCTGGTCGATCCGCTTGTAGATGGACGACCGTCGCTGAAGTCTGGAGAGGCAATATCACCGTGGTGACTATTGCGCGGCGAGAGAAAGCGGGCAGCACCTGGCGCGAGAAGGCCCGATGCTTGATTGTCCTCTTCGGTCGCGGTCTCTGACGGCTGAGGAACCGTCTCGCCGTCGTCCCGGCGAACTGGTGATGTAGAGGGTGATCTTTGTCCTGATGTTGAAGGATTGGGAGAAACAGAAATATCACGTTCGGCATTGGCACCAGTCAACTCCGCCCATCCCCATTCGGCCACAGTTCCAATCAGGCCATTCCCTCTGCGATATTTGTCCACTTTGTCCAGTCCTTTCCAGTCCAGAAAAAGCAAGCAACTGGTACGCAAAGGCACAATTCCGTCATTTACAACGTTTGAGTACACAGTGCGGTTGCGGAATAGGTGCAGGACTTGGTGAGCGGGTCCCGTAGGGAGAACTCGCAACAAAGGCTTCGCGCCAGGATCCTCTGTCTTATTGTCCTTGTTGGCTCCAAAAACACCGCCCATTGCACTCCAGCCTTGTTTCGCCAGAGTAGGTGCACGCCATGTCAACCCAAGATCTTGGCCAGTCCGACCGACCAGTCCAAAGTCCAGGGCAAATTTGACGTACAGCGGATTCTCATTGCTCAGTCCAAGTAAAGGAGAGGCCATACAGATAAAGTTAGTGGGCTTAATGATATTGAAAAAGTCAGGGGCGTGCTTCTGTATGTAGGCGATGGCATAAAGCTGGACAAGACCACCAAGGGAATGCCCAACGAAACTGATGCTCGTATACTGGTAAGCTCGGTTGTTGGAATAGTGTAAATCGTCGCGGTGGATACTACTGCCTTGATGCGAGGGTGGCAATGCCTCATTTGCCGATTTGTCCTGTGATCCAAATTTACTGGACAAGGCGCGCACGGCTGTCTTTTTCTTGATTGGTAAGTACGGTTGTGACGGATACGTCTGTTTCATGACGAATTTGGCCAGCCTTTTGCCGAGATACTGGATGCCTCGTTCAGTCTTGACAGCATTGCCGGGAAATCCTCGAACAATAACCATCTCATCATCTTCGTCACTATCGATGTCTTCTTGTCCTCCAGTCAAAGGTGCTGTAGCAGCTGGCTCATCCTTGTTCGTCTTTTCCTCCTTCTTATCAGCTGGTTCGCTTTGCTGAGACCGATCGGTAGCGGCCGACCTGCGTTTAGCACGTCTTTCACGGGCATCCTTCCTGGCTTGGGCCACTGTGGCATCGATACTCTCTTTCAGATACAGCATATCCGCATTAAGGTTGCTGTGTAGACCGTGAGTGAGCACGACCAGATGCACCTTCTGTTTGTTCCGACGTTTCTTGTGTTCATCCTTGTCGTCTTCCGGTTCTGATTGGATATCATGCGGGTCAGGCAGTTTTGGCTTGTTCCATAACGCCTCTGTATCCTCGACCACAAGTTTGACCGCTCTCGAGTAGACACCCTTGACGCCTTTGGACTCTTTCTTTTTCGCAGGCTTTCTGTGATCCTCGAGCTGACCAGGTGCGCCATGTCCGTGTGCCGCTACCGCCGCGAAACCTAACTCCAAGCTCCGCTCGTCTCTGCTCACCATGACTTCGTAGTGGACAACAGCACCAGTGGAGAAGATGACCTGGCTGACAACCTCTATTATCCATGTGGCACTCTTCTTGCCCTTTCCGGCACTAGCCGTCGAGTCCATGCTAGACCGCGAAGGCGATCCGGCATAGTTGACTCCAGTTTCTCGGAGCTCTTCTGGTACCACGAGTTTGCAGGTCCAATAGGAGCCAGCCTTGAGGAAGGGCTCGAATTCTGGGACGCCATATTTCTCAGGCTCCTCTACTTTCTGATTCGGGTTGAAGGTCGAGGGGAAGGCGGAGACGTAGAGGCTGTAGGGTCCGTGGAGGTAGGCTGCTCGTAAAGGGATTGGGGAGGTATTCTTTATTTTTACATGGAGATGCGTAGGCGAGGGCAATATGCGATCCGAGCTAGGGGTGTAGGTCAGAGTGTACCTGGGCCAAAAGTCAATACATGTGCATAGATCTTTTGGGCGTGAGGCTTACCGCACGACTTCCCCGACACGCACACTTCCAGCCTGATGGACCAGCAACATGGTCGCGTTGCGGGAAATGGAAAGGCCGTGTCAATGCCCGAAGTGTTTCGTATCAGGAAAAGATGGTGAACCCGACCCCGGGAACGTGGGATGCAGCAACAGTCATCGCGTGTCAGCCATCACGGGCCATATTATTTTCAGCCGAACGATCGGACGTCATCATGCGTGGTTCGAGGCTGGTGTTGGATGGCCCTGCGATGGAGGCATGTGACCAATCTACCAAATATATCGGGGCCATGCAGTGGTCAAATGGACCACGAGTCCTGTCTAAATTCTTCCTCAACAGCCCGTTATCGGCATGGTCAGTCGCCCTGAAATAATTCAAACATCTTTTTTTACAAAAGAACGCGGCGTGGCGTGTTCTCCATGACGCCATTGGCTACAGCTCCAAACCGGCACGTTGCGATTCGTCTATAATATCTATATCGAGATCCCTTCGTTTTCCACAGCCATTCCATCTGGAAACCGTCATTCCTTCGTCTGCAAGCACACAAGATTGACCAGACCGTCACCTTCCTTCGTCAAACGTAGATATCCGCCCTTGTCTATCTTAACGATTTTCCCGTCGATGCACACCCTCCGCCACTTCTCATCCTCTTCCTCGAATGCGATTTCCAGCCGGTCAATTGTGTGGTAACCGACCCTTTTGTTGTGGACATGCTGACCGTCATTATACGCCGCCATCATGACCGTGGTCAACTCCTCTCCTGCCATCGCTGGCAACTCCACCAACCTGAGTTCTCCGTCAAGGGCTTTTGAGTCCGGCGATATGCAGAAGGTCTTTTCCAAATTCGAGACAAGCGTCGCGAGTACGTATGAGTGTGAATTCCTTTCCAGAACCGTCTTCTCGCCTCCATCACCTTTGAGGAACGACACACGGCCTGTGTACTCGTGCATCGGGCTACCGTCCTCTGGAAACATAAGCTGCTTGGCCACCATCTGGAATCTGGCACTCCCAAATTGCCTGTAATGTGCAGTGTCGCTGTCCGCCACGAGAGAAGCATGTAAGCCCCAGCTACACACCACGACCCCGTACATGGATGGCTGTCCATCGTACAAAGGTAGCTCGTGCTCCTCCCTTCCTTGATTGGCCACAAGTCGAGCGCCACTTGAGAACGCCACCCGAAAAATTGGGAGTGTTCGCCGTCTGCCACGAACAAGTGTCGATAGTCCCATTGTATCATCCTGGTTGTATTTGTACGAATTTGACAAGGCATTACCAGAGCCAAGTGGAAGCGGTATCAGAGTGACTGGAGCATGTTGGCGTCCTTTCACCTCCTCCGCGAGTACATTGACCAGGTCAATTGTTCCTCCGTCGCCACTGAGAAGGATGACTGTCTGCTTGATTCCTTCCAGCGATTTTGGTGCAAATATAGACCGTGCAAATCCGGTGATGCTCTGCTCTGATTCTGTCACATAGATCTTGCAGTGGCTGTAAACCCCCAATGTCTCGAGAACAGATTTGAGGCCCCTTTTGAAGAAACCCGATGCCTGCTTGGCTCCAGATTCCGTAGAGATGATGACCGAGATTTCAGGCCTTGTCTCAGCAGTGCCTTCGACCCCGGACAGCAATGCGCAGTCTTGAGGCTTGATCAAGTACTGCTGAATGATTTCGGTGGGAAGACCAGTGACTCGGGCATATTGCACAAATATTGGCGAGTCCGAGGGATCCGTGAAGTCTTCACGGTGCTGCACGTGTATTAAGACGAACTGGCCCGAAGAGTTCTCGACTGGCCATGTGCCAACGATCGATGCTGTTGGGATTCTAGGTCCAGCTTTCTGCTCTTCTGAACGATAGTAATGAGTTTCGATGAAAAAACATCATGGATTCATATAGTTGCATGCTTTCATTGAATCCAGGAAAGTGGTATTGGCACCTACCTTGTCTTTCACTCGTGAACTGCAGCGTCGGCTTGTCGTCGCCGAAGATAGTCCATGATCCGCTTCGCCCGTCCCAAGACATGTCAACGACCGAGCAGGGTGTTTCTGTTTCTTCACGAGCAACCAGCAGGCAAATTCCTACAAGAATTCATACCACTCTCAAAATTCGTAGTTGACTTACCAATTGTCAGCAAACACCAAGCACGCTATTCCACGCTATGCCCTTTCAGCGTAGAGGCCGGACGTCAGCCCGCACGGACCGCAAGTTCAGACATCAGACGTCAGTGCTTGGCATGTCAAGATTCAGGCATCCCGTCGCTCCAGCTGCGCTGTGCCGTGCCGAACAACCTGCCTGCTGATGCTCATCACCAACCTTTTCTCCAGCACGACCACACATCCTAACCAACAACCTTATCCGCCAACCAATGCAATAACCCTCCGCTTCTCAATCCCCAGACACCATCCAAGATGAACGGCTGGGCCGTGTTCCTGATCCTAGTCTTCGTCGCCCTGTGCCTCTTCGGCATAGGCTGGACAATGTACGTCTCCCTTCCCCTCCTCTTCAACCCTCACTAACTGACCCCTCCCTAGCCAACGTCAATTCCGCGCTCGTCGTCTCGGCCTCCCCGCCCCTTCCCTCAACCCCTTCGCCTCCTCCTCCGCCCGCAACACCGGCAACAGCGGAGGCTACAACCCGCCTGCCCCAGCCCCCGGAGGCATCGGCGGGTGGATCAAAGACAAGTTCTCCTCCTTACGCAACACGCGCACTTCCGCCGGCGCGTATGAGTCCACGTCCTTCAACAACAACAACCGGCGGCGCGGCGGGTTCGATCCGCTGGACCCGGACGAGGCGTGGGACTCGCGGGTGGGGAACGAGGCCGACTATGCTGCGCCGGGAGGACATCAGGCAGGGTACGGGTATGAGGAGACCGAGATGGGGCTGAGAGATCCGGGGAGTGGGCCATATGGTGGGGGTGGATATGGGGAGGACCAGAGAGGACGGGTGGGGCAGAGGGAATTGGATGACCGGTATGATGAGGAGATGGGAAGGAAGGGTCGGGCGGATCCGTTCGGGGATGGGGCGGAGAGGAGTGATCTTAGGGGTGTGAGTCCGAGGCCGATGGAGAACCATGACCGGAGGAGTGCGTTCAGGGAGGATATGTGAGGAGATTGGGGATTGTGTTGCTCATTGCGAACCAGAGGCGTTTAGATTGGGATTCTTGTCACTGTATTATGCCTAGGGAACGGGTGAAAAGCTTCGATTGATGGACCGCAGACTACATCTACAGGCCTAGAACACGATTCGTTTTATCTTCTAACGCCTCTGGCTACCTTCAACCATTTCGATTACGCATTCTCCACGGCTGTCACGTTGCCCGACTTGGGGCCAGTCACCGAACCAGAACGAATTGCTTCGTCGATATCCTTCTCGTCAAGTTCATTTGGCAAAGTGCCCAAGGCACGCTCACCAAATAGCAGGTCGATCTCTTCAAGACTAAGCTTGTTTGTCTCGGGGAAGAAGAAAAATATAGTGGGAATGGTGACGACGATGTTGAATGCGATGAAGACGAAGTAGTACCGCCAGCTGATATGCCCGTAAGCGATTGGGGAAACCTGTGCAAACAGAGTTGAGACGAGCCAGTTGCCAATGCCTGTCAAGAGTTTAGCCAATGAAACAAAGTCTGACTGCTTGGTGGATTACCTGTTGCAAATGCATTTCCACGTCCTCTGATCTGCATAGGCATGATCTCTGACATGAAGACCCAGGAGATTGGTCCAAAGGACAGCGAGAAAATGACCGAAACTAGGAAAAGGAAGAAAACGCCAGCAACCGACAGGCCGTGTCGATTTCCATTCTGGTTCTGCTGATTGATGACCGCTTCACAGATCAAGGAGATCGTAATGGCAACGGAGCCAAACAAGAGGGGCTTCTTCCGACCAACACGATCGAGAATGAAGAAGATGAATATGGCGTTTGCGATCGGTCCAACAACGTTATAGATCCCAGCAACAAGGACTGACCGGTTGCCAGTTATGCCAAGTGACTCGTAGAGGATTGTCTGGTAGTAGCCAATGACATCTGGTAAGGTCAGATTAATGCTTATCGGAAAAATGTGGGGATGTTGCAGCTTACTGATGCCTGTCAACTGGGTGAAAACCTGTATCAGAGTACCCAGGATCAGGCGCTTTCTCCACTGAGGCACGGTGAACATGATCCCCCAGGTCTGTGCAGTGACAGATTTCTCTGCTGTGATCGTAGCTCTAATTTCACCATACTCTTGCTGAATCCAGTCTTCGTTGCTCCCATTGTAATGCAACTTGTTCAGTACAGCTAATGCCTCTTCGTTACGATCCTTCTCAATCAGCCACCTTGGCGACTCTGGCAACACGAATAACCCCAGCAGAAGCGCGAGACTGGGTATGATCTGGAATGCCAGAGGGAAACGCCATTGAACCGAGCTCGAATCTGGTGCATGGTGACAGCCATAACCGATCCAGGTCGAGACAATAAATCCCACGCCGATCATTTGCTGCGTGAGCCCAACCAAGAGACCTCTGATGGACGGTATAGAACATTCGGCTTGGTAGACAGGGACCGACATGGAAAGAAGTCCAACAGCCCAGCCGGAAATGATTCGACCAACCAAGATCATGGCAAGGTTCTGCGCAGCACATTGGAGAATGGCACCAACAGCAGCGATCAGAGCACCAATTTGAACAGTCTTCTTGCGGCCAAATCGATCCATCGTGAAGCCACCCTGAAGCGCGCCAAACACTGCTCCGCCTGAGAAGGTCGAATTGATTGCACCAATGATGGCACTGCTGGAGTCGGTGTTGAAGTATGAGAGGAAATTGGGGCTTGCTGCGAGGTGCATCAGCAGAGTCCCTGTTGAAAGTCATCGATGTTCCCTACCAATGACATCTGTCATGACACCAGAATCATATCCGAAGAGGAAAGAGCCCGAACCTGCGAACAGGCAAAGCCAGAAGTTGTAGTACTATGCAGCAGTCAGTAACGGAGCTTGTAGTCCGCCGACAACCTGAAGGATGAAAAGAGTGTATCATTGTAGGGAGTTCGGTCCAACACAAGCATCCCAGAAAAGGTGTAACGATTGGAATATGTCGAGTCTTTCAGATACGAAGTGGACTTCAGCAGCTCCACTCACCTTTCCCATGGTTCCTGTGGCCTCAGTAGCCTATCTGTCGGCCAAAGTCGTGGCAAGAGACTGTGTCTGATTTCCAGCATCATGGAGCGGAGCGTCTTCTCTTCTATTATAGACCACAATATGTTGCTCATACCGAGTCCGCGGCCATGCTGATCCTTCTAGCACCATTCTCCAGTGCTGTTTCCACCAATGGGAGCTAGAATTGGGTGCAACACTGCTGCGCTATACTCCGTAGGTCGCGTGGCTCGTCGTCCAAAACGCGGGGAGTCGATTACTTCTGCATTTGACCATGCATAAGCTTTGGGGTTTAGCCGATTCGGAGTTCGGCCAAAAACCTCCGGTGGGGTACATGACTCGCAAGGCACTTCGCATGTTTCTTTGAGCCTCAAAAGAACATCCCTTGAATTGGAGTTGAGTGCAAGACGTAATGATGTTGTGTGGAGAAATGTGTCTAGGAGAATGAGTTTAAGAATCTGGTCATGTGAGATGTCCACCCACTCTTTGTGGAGACGCTGCAAAACGACGTTCGACAGGGCTTGTTTCCGGGGGCTTTATGCCCGCAAGGTCCCCATGCTGACAACCCTCGCCCCGGCTAAATGCAACCACTTCACCTCGTGACCAACCTAAACACCACACGAGCGGGAAACAAAGCAAGCGCCACTAACCATCACTTCACTACCACCAACACCGACCACCCCTGACCACAACCAATGTGTATAGCACTCCTCTCCACCTCCCACCCATCCTACGCCCTAGTCCTCGCCTCCAATCGCGACGTCCGTTTCCCACTCCCCCAATACCTCCCTCCTCCCCCACTTCTAACCCCTATTTCAGGAATTCATCTCCCGGCCCACCGCCCCCGCAACATGGTGGAACCCCTCCCACCCGCACGTCCTCGGCGGGCGAGACCTCCAGCGCTCGGTCCGCGGCACATGGCTAGGCATCACCCGCCAAGGCCGTCTGGCCTGCCTGACCAACCTCCGGGAATCGTCGACCAGCGCCGCCCCGGTGTCGGGCCTGCAGTCGCGCGGCGCTATTGCGTTGTCGTACCTCACTGTTCCTGCGGACAGTAGGGAGACGCCGGCCGAGGCTGCGGAGCGGATTGTGGGCACCACCGGCGTGCAGGATGTTGGTGGGTTTTCGTTGCTGTTTGGCCAGGTGAGGCGGCCTGGGTCAGAGGGGAGGCGGGAGCCCCTTGGGGTGTTGTCGAATCGGACGCCGGATGCGAGGGGGGTGGTGTGGATTGCTGAGGGGGAGGGGGAGGTGCATGGGTTAAGTAATGCGCATTTTGGGGATGGGAGCTGGCCGAAGGTGGCGAGTGGGGAGCAACTGCTGAGGGAAGTGCTGGAGGATAATGTAAGGACGCGTGGGCCGAAGGGTGAGCTGGTCGAGAGGTTGTTTGAGCTGTTGTCGATCGACACGCTGCCGAAGCGTGAAGCAGGCCAGGAATGGGACTCGGTTGTGTTGCAACTGAGGAAAAGTATCTTTATCCCACGGCTATCTCAGAATGGAGCAGATGTGAAAGCGGATGAGATAGCAGCTGCTCGGTCCAAAGAGGCGGTAAGCTCGTCTGATGGTGCAGGGGAAGTGGATGGAGTATATGCAACACATCAGCAGACGGTAATCCTTGTTGATATGCAGGGGCATGTAACTTTCGTCGAGAAGACACTTTACACCGGTAAAGAACATGGTGGAGACAGTGTCAGGACGTTCGAGTTTGATATCGAAGGATGGTAAGCTGGCACCGCTGCCAACAACTGAACATTAGTGCAAGAGAATATGTACATAAACTTCATAATTAGGAAAGTCATGAGGCGCACAGCCAATCTCCATCTTACGGGCTACCCTCGAACCCAATTCCACTGCCCTCCCACTTCCTCGTCTTGAGCACTCGCATCTTCTTGCTTGGACTCCGAAGTCCCTTTTCCCTGCTCAACTCCTCAACCTTCCTCTTGAGTCTCTCATTTTCATCTTCCAATTCCCTAACCTTGTCATCTTCGGTTGCTGCCGGATCTTCATAGACTTGCACTTCTATACCGCGTGCCAAGATGTCCAACTTCTGGTCCATACGCTGATCATTGCGTTCGCTTTCCTCCTCCGCTGCCGCCCGCCATCGCCTCGTTTCCATTTCCAATCGAGCTTCAAACTCACCCCACATTTCGTCCCTGACTTCATTTTCGATCATCTCACACCGCTCGGTTGCAGCACTCCAGCTGGCCTCTGCTTCCCGCCGACGTCGAACTTCCTCATCATACCGCACGCTCACGATATCAAGTTCCGCCCGCAGTCG
This sequence comes from Myriangium duriaei CBS 260.36, assembly GCA_010093895.1. NCBI lineage: Eukaryota > Fungi > Ascomycota > Dothideomycetes > Myriangiales > Myriangiaceae > Myriangium > Myriangium duriaei. The sequence goes on from ML996095.1 coordinate 452,309, forward strand.
ACCAATCTCTGCCAGTGCCGCCTCCAAGTCTTCAGACGATGCTGTTGGACTGCTGCGGCCACTTGCTTTGCCAGGGACACTTGCTCCATGTGCACCAGCAATAATCGACGAAGTGACACTGGGCACACGGGGAACTGTTACTTCGCGAGCTAAGGCCGAGTAGCGGAGAATTTGAGAGGTCGCGTTGAAATCGCCCAGAGGATCAGCCGTGACGACCATGACTGATTTCTGTGGATTGCGACGGTCCGACGAACCATTGGTGAGATGAGGGTGGTTGCGCAGGGATAGGGCTGTGTTGCCAGAGGCTGATGACGAAGGAAAGCTGTTGCTGAAGAGAAGTTCGGTCAATTTACATTGCCGGAAGGGTACGATAGAGGGTTTGCTGAGGTCCGAATTGTCTGACTGCAGTTGCATGCATTGGCCAAGATACATGAGCGACTCGTTGATTTTGCCTGCTTCCGCCAAGGTTGAGCCAGTAGTCTTTGCACTGCGAGCGCGTTCGGATCCTTGATTTCGTCAGCATATGTTTGTTCCCGAACATGTGACTGGGTAATCACTGCATACCTGCTAAGTCAACAATAGTGAAGCTACTACTCTTCCATGTGCATGATATCGATCGCTCCGGGCGCTTCCTTACTTCAACACAAAAGAAGCCATGACTTCGCGAGGACACGGCATTGCTGCCCGTACCGGCCACCCGGCGCTCTACGAGACCTGTCTCAAGAACGAGAAGGGCTTCCTCAAGACTGCTGCAGATGATCTTCCTCAATCCAGCAACGACTTTTCGATCAGGTGACAGCTCCGTGCTCTTGAACAACAGACCGCGCCGTTTCTGAATGGCCGATTTTGACGACGAGCTTATCAGCAGATCAAAGATGCGATCATTGTAGACTTCGTACATGCTGATAACCACGGCATATTGTGAAGATGTATCACAGTCGACTTGGATATCTTGGACTTCCGGGTATTGTGGTAGAGTTGATAGGCGGGGCATGTGCTTCCTCATATTGGCGCCAGCACCAGAAACAAATGACATATCCTTTTGGAAATCCTTAGCGACGGTTCTTGAAAATAAAGTAAAGGGAAAATAAGAAGAGTTTGGGGTCGAATGGTCTTGATTTTTCCGCGATGCATGTTGAATGCTCGGATGATCCTTGTTCCTTGTCTTTTGCTGTGCTCGAGCTGTTCTCGCTCTCGTTTGTCTTATATTTGTCCCGTCATCAGTTGATGGAAAAGCACCTACCATCATTGGTGTTGCTGCCCGCGAGGTTGCCCGCGACGCCCTTGTCGAAGCTGTTCCGTCACCATAAGTCAGCTCGAGAAAGTTGCTGGCTGTCATCATTTGCGCTTCCGACACGTCCGAGACGGTAAGGGATTGGAGGACGTCATCGTCTTTGGAGGTGTCCACAATGCGTGACTGAATGCTCTGGAACAGCACATCCAAGGACAGCTGAGTCAAACCACGCTGTGTTTTTGACCCCAAAATGGTGTGACTCTGTATATATTCAGTACTGCTCTTCCGGTCCGCCCACTGAAAGACCACAGACCTTGCCAGATCCTGTAACTCCCAGGGTGGCCAACAGCCCGTCTCTTCCCTGACCTCGGTCCTTACCCACCACGCCCTCAATGATCTCCGGAACACCAGTGCTCTGGAAAAGGTCTAATTGAGCCGCGTCTTCCTGGAAGACTTTTGTGAATTCGAACTTCTCTATCGCACGTTTCCTATGGTCGTTTGCTGGTGGCTTGATTGTGATGTGCGTAGGGTAGTCTCCCTCTTGTGTGGCTTCCACATCCAGAAACCTCTCCGCTCCAGGGGTATATGAAGGCCGGAGACGCAGATACACGTCAAAGAGTGCAGCATTAGATCTGCTTGGATAGTCTCCGGTCATTTTGGCAGTGTGTGTGAGTTTGTTCGAGGCAGGTAGTTGAATGTGCAACTTGCATAGGTTCTCCTTAACTTTTTTTGGAGAGCTCGGCCTGCAGCTGGCGTCATGAGGTTCAGTTGTCAAACAATGCCGTTGGGGGGCAACCGCGCTTGACCCTAACCCTAAAAACAACCCCGACCTTGGCGGCATCAGCCTGCAGAATTATTTTTGGATGCAGACGGAGGACAAAAGGGCATAACCAGTCCTGTACAAAAAGTTTTCAGTACGAATGAGTCTTTGCAGAGGGTGTCGGACGGCACTCCAGAAGAGATTGCAATGTCGCATCGAATTATTACGATTTCAGGCTTCGACCTTAAATGGTACATGCCTAAATACTTCTTGGAAACGGAGCATTGCCACCACGACTAGCATACCTTCTGATATCAGAGATGGACCCCCAGGCTTTCAAAATCGGACTCGGGCTCGACACCAACCTCGGACGGGGCAGAGGTCTAGCAACAGGTCTCACTCACCTCGATCTGACCGAGCTTCCCAGTCGGGACCGACAATTACCGATATGCTCGAAAAGGAGTTGACACTGGAACAAAAGCGCCATCTTCGAATGGAGCTTCTCTGGCTCAAAGATCCGGCCAAGCTTGCGCAGACGGTCCGAAGAATCCTTGAGAAAGGTGAACTGCAAAAAGCAATCAACCTTGTTCGACTGGCTAGCACTAGCGAAAATAAGCCAATAGTTGCTTGGAACGCCATCTTATCCTACGTTTCCGAACAACGGGATTACAAGTCAGCATTCAAGCTCTACAACGAGATGAAGAAACGTGCTCAGCATCCGGACTCGTATACTGTAGTGCATTTTCTTCGGGGTCTGGCCAGGCAGCCAGTTAGTCCTGAGCAAGTTCGATTAGCTTTGCACTTACACGAGTCTCTCGAAGCCGAGAACTCCAAAGTGGAACGATCTATCATCCACACCAATGCCGCTATGCAAGTGTGCATCAACGCCCAGGATTACGATAGCATGTGGACGTTAGTCTCAAAACTCCCGGATCAAGGCAGAGAAGCGGCAGACCAAGTAACATTTGATACTATCTTGACGTCGCTCAGAAAAGACGTTGAGTCCAAAGCAAGGTCTGATACTGACTACGATGACAAGCTCACCAAGTGCATTGACGATGGTCGAAAAGTTTGGCAAGACGTCATCCGACGATCTAAAAAGGGGTTTTTGAAACTGGATGAATCATTAATTTGTAGCTACCTGAGGCTTCTCCTGCTCAGACCAAGTCAATCCATCTCACTCGAGATATTGTCGATCATTGAAGACACGATTGGCATCCCGACCAGGCCACAACCCGCGAAACACGCAGACGCCTCGCAGACGCAATCGTTGAACGATGTACCGGACCGAAAACGGAATATGCGAACAACCGCTGCGGTCAGCCGACCCAGCAAATTCATCCTTTCGATAATACTGGAAGCTTATCTTGAGCTGCCCAGGAATCGCAGCACAAATATTCCCCCTATGCAGTACTACTGGAAAGCTCTTACTGAGAATTACTCAGTCCGACCAGACCTAGAGAATTATCATTCTTTGCTGAGGTTGTGTATGCTTCAGCATAACTCAGAATGGGCGTCAGAGATCATTACCGAGATGGCTACCAGCAACAAACACAGTCCTAGGGATTCTCAAGGTATCGCTCCGGGGCGCACAGCCTATATTCTTGCCCTCACGGCTTGTGTACGGGAGGCTAATGCTATCCGGAGCGGGAAAGCCCGGATTCTCGAGCGTGCTCACGACATTTTCGATGGCATGGTACAGAACTTACGACCGGTTCCCCCAAGACCTGTCGCAAAATTCCTCGAGTGTGCTGTTGTCGTTCACTCTCCTTCGCAAGTCTACGCAACACTTAGAAAGACGATGCCGGTGCTAGACGGACTGTTGCATAGTAATGACAAGTACACGAAGTCGTCCAGTACGGTAAATCGGGCGGACAGCTTCAAGGAAGACCTAACTGCTCTGGTGGCGTTGACTACGGAAGTGGTGAATACTCTAAGGTCCGCTGGAGTCGAAGATGCATGGGGAGGGCAGCAAAGTTTCGAAGACGTGAAGACGTGGTCCGATCAATTACAACGCTGGTCGCAAGATCACGGGACGAAACAAGTCAGGCCCACGGAAGTGACCTATCTTAAATCATTCGCCAATGCTCTGCGTTCTAGACGGAGAGAGGAACACTGGAAACGTGTGGAGCAAGGCGTCCAAAAGCGGGCTGAGAAGGCTGGCGAGCAGCAGGGCGGTCGTCGTCGAAGACATGGTCGAGGAATGTAGCTTCTACCTACAGAAAATGCCATGCACACTTCGCCCAATCCGATGCAAGCACTGATGATCGGCGGCGCCGGCTGCGACCGCACTAGCCGGTCTTGGCATTCAGTCATCGCCCCTTCCCGTGCCCAAATTTTCTGCCGGTCGCAACAATTTCCTTCCCTTTCTTCGACAAACTTTGACGTCGCAAGAAAATATAACTTGCCCCTCACCCTTTCTGTTTCTTACTCGTCACTCTTTGGTTCTTTCCCATCACACACATCCTTCACATTTGCCATCAGCATCTTCGTCTCCAAGCACTTTCCACTACTTCACGCATCATGTCTTACGGAGGAGGCTACGGCGGCGGTGGCGGTGGCCGAGGCGGCTACGGTGGTGGTCGCTCATACGGTGGTGGTAATGGTTATTCGAATGGGTGAGTCCCTATCACATTTCACATATGGCGACATCATGTGTTCACCATTCACGCCTTGCACTTTGTATGCTGACTTAATCATCACAGCGGCGGTTACGGCAACGGCAACGGACACTCAAACGGATACAGCAATGGTGGCGGCTACGGCGGTGGCGGCGGTGGATACGGAGCTGGTGGTGACAAAATGTCGAACCTCGGTGCTGGCCTCAAAGAACAGCAGTGGGATATCAACGCTCTTCCCAAGTTTGAGAAGTCTTTCTACAAGGAGGATGACCACGTTGCTGCTCGTTCGCCTGCCGAAGTTGATGCTTTCCGCAAGGAGAAGCAGATCACAATTCAGGGCCGCAACGTGCCACGACCTGTCGAGACTTTTGACGAAGCTGGTTTCCCCAGTTATGTTATGAGCGAGGTCAAGGCTCAGGGTTTCGCAAAGCCCACCCCCATTCAGTCACAGGGTTGGCCTATGGCGCTGTCTGGAAGAGATGTTGTTGGTATTGCCGAGACTGGTTCTGGAAAGACGCTCACCTACACCCTACCTGCCATCGTTCACATCAATGCCCAACCCCTTCTCGCTCCTGGTGACGGTCCCATTGTCCTCATCTTGGCCCCGACTCGTGAGCTTGCAGTTCAAATTCAGGAAGAGGCCAGCAAATTCGGCAAATCATCTCGCATCAGGAACACCTGCGTCTACGGTGGTGTGCCCAAGGGACCCCAAATCCGCGATCTCGCTAAGGGCGTTGAAATTTGCATTGCTACTCCTGGCCGTCTGATCGACATGCTCGAGATGGGCAAGACAAATCTTCGCAGAGTCACCTACCTGGTCCTCGATGAGGCTGATCGCATGCTTGACATGGGTTTCGAACCTCAGATTCGCAAGATCATTGGTCAAATTCGCCCCGACCGTCAGACTTGCATGTGGTCCGCCACTTGGCCCAAGGAAGTCCGTCAGTTGGCTTCCGACTATCAGCAGGACTGGATTCAGGTCAATATCGGTTCCATGGACCTCTCCGCCAACCACCGCATCACTCAAGTCGTCGAGGTTGTGACCGAATTCGAGAAGCGCGACAAGTGCATCAAGCACCTCGAGAAGATCATGGAAGACAAGAACAGCAAGATCCTCATCTTCACTGGTACGAAGCGCGTTGCCGACGAGATCACCCGCTTTTTGCGACAGGACGGATGGCCTGCATTGTCCATTCACGGCGACAAGGCTCAGAACGAGCGTGACTGGGTTCTCAACGAGTTCAAGACTGGAAAGAGCCCCATCATGGTGGCTACAGACGTTGCTTCTCGTGGTATTGGTATGCTTGCATTCCCATTTGTTTTGTTGAATTTCTTTTCCTTTGCTTGTCTTTCTTTACTTCACCGCGTCGTCCCTTTTGTCCTACTGCAAGCTTTTGGCAGCCTTCGTGCTGTAGTAGCTCTCGTGCGCTTCGTGCATACTTGACCATACCAAAGTCAAACTGTCCAGGGCCGTCCTGGCTTCGCCCGTATTCACACAGTATCCTTGGGAGACAAAGCTCAGATGGAGACTTTTGTTTCGTCCACTTCTCTACTACCTGCTCGCACCTCAAAGAGGTAGGTCGTGTAGAGGAGTGCTTTGCGTATGCTCATGTGGTCTTCAGGCCAGAATCATGGGCGTCATGCTTCCAAGGATGGCCACTTTCGTGGACTACGGGGTTGTGTAGCGGCCCAGTGACATGTATGCTGTGATCTTAACAGGTCCACTTCAGCTGAAGGAGCGTATCGAGTTTGTGCAGGGTGGAGCCAGTACTGCGTTTGCAGGTTGGGGGATATGGACGGGCGAGTCTTCACGGGATCCGATGACCAATGTGGCACCTCATTCGTTTATGACAAAAGCTAACTCGTCCTTCTAGATGTCCGCAACATTACTCACGTTTTCAATTATGACTACCCCAACAACTCGGAAGATTACATCCATCGTATCGGTCGTACTGGCCGTGCTGGCGCTACTGGTACTGCTATCACTTTGTTCACCACTGAGAGTAAGTTGCACATCCCAGTTCTGTTACAAGATTCTCGCTGACAATCAACTCCAGACTCAAAGCAGGCTCGTGATCTCGTCAATGTCCTCCGTGAGGCCAACCAGCAGATCGACCCTCGCCTTGCCGAGATGGTCCGCTACGGCGGTGGTGGTGGCGGCGGTGGCCGCTGGGGTGGACGTGGCGGTCGTGGTGGTGGACGTGGCGGCTGGACCGGCAGCAACAATGCGCCGCTCGGTGGCAACCGCCGCTGGTAGACGTCTTCTCAGGACATGATGACGGACTATCGCAATTTCTTTCCAACAAAATCGGCTTTTTGATACCGCAGAGTTCGCAGGCAGGGCACAGGCGTTTTTTTGTTTTCATTGCTGGTCAAGCATAGGGTTTCCCCGTTGATATGGTAGAATGGGAGTAGTAGCAAGGCACGAAGAAGAGCATCTGGGTTGGCCAAGCATGTTACATTATAGAGATCTGACTCGAGAGTATGTGCGAGACGCTGACTTTGCGCCGCCTTCGGGTCGTTATAGACACTACCAATAACAACTTTATGTCGTTCAATGTTTGCTATCCACATAGTGCCGTCGTTTGGAGGACGTCGACCCAGTGTCACGACCTCATATGTCCCCGTCGTCCGCTTGATGATATTTACTACAGACGCTTCTCATCAACACCGCTCCCGCTACTCCTGGCAACGTAACGTCGCTCCTCGGCGCTGCAGGGCGAGAATATGACCAAGCTCAATGATCCGCGACTGAGAAGTCAGGTGGAGCTTTCCAACCTCCAAGGTGGCTAGTGACCCCATTTTTCGTCAACACCGCTCAGAGACAATGGCGCGAGCTATCCTCCGAACTCAGGGTACAGCACCGTGCCTCACAGCGACAGCGAGCGCCATTCGGCGCCGTGACACACCATCGAGCACGGATCGTCACAGCGACTGCCTCCATTCTCTCATCTTCCTCCGTGCGTTGCTGAATAGGAAGTCACCGCTCTGGCTAGGGAGATGCCCTCTCTAAATGGCGGGATTTGAAGCCGATGACGTGGTACCGTGGCATGCTGAGGGAAGGTCTAGTAGCTGAATTGCTTGCATGGTAGAGTTGTATGAGCCAGCCTAGTCTAAGCTGGCATGGAGTGTCTATGTCATTGATTTGAGGACGCGCTGGAGGGCGGAAAGTGTGATAGAAATGTGGACAGGATATCTCGTTCCGAGAAGGCTATTTAGCTGTAGGGCAGACGCTTGGGGGAAGTCCACCACCACTGGGCTGTAGTCTGAGTAGGGGGACGGGACCTTGGTCGACGGGACCGTGTTATCATTGTTCTGCTGTCCGCGTCGTGCATGTGCCGGTGACTACTTGGTGGCTATGGAGCATGAACACGACGGTTGCTTAAGTTCGAGTCTTCGCCACTGCAATACCATGTCGTCCAATCGTGCATTTACCTGAAGCGGGTGTTTGACCCTGCCTCTGGTTGGTTATTTGTTGTTATCATTTTCGATATCGAGAGCAGATTCGGAAAATATAGATATAAAAATAATGAAAGAGACGTTGTCATGAGTAGAGGTCGGGAGAGTGACTTATGTGCTCCCTGATAAGTCGAAAATTGGACATCACAACGTTGACATGCTTCAAGCTGTTACCTACTGACCAGAAAAATACCTCTGTCGGCCATCACCTTTTTTTTGTGGAACAAGACTAGTGTGTCGCATGAGAGTTGCATGATAAAATCGTCAAAAGTGGTCGAGACTGCTCGATACCTAGCAACGAGTACACGAGTATACAGAATCACGTGCATGCTGTACAATGCACCACGACAAGAGACGTGCTACCACACAAAAAAGCTCCGGACCGATTGCAGATGGCAGCTGACATATGCCCACTTGGCAAATGCAGATCTTAAGCGATAGGCTAGTGAGAAATTTGTTCCACATTTACCTGGCAGAGTACATGCACCACCTCCAGCGGGCCTATGTCAGGCAGATCAATCGGGACCAGCTGTTCGCCAGCTGAGTTGGCACATACAGCTCTAGTGGAGGTAAGGGTGTCAAAACGGCGTGGCATGAAGCCGTCGACGGCTGAGGCTAGCTTAGGGGCAAAGCTAAGGTGCGTGTGACATGCCTTGACATGAACATGGGTCGGAAACACAGGATGCGATGCGATGCGAGATGGGTGAGTAGTGTGTGTGGCGGCTGAAGGAGCACAGTAGTGTGGTGCGGCGGCTTTCACGTGCGCCTGTGCACGCTCCGGGGGAAATGGGCCGAGTTGCGGAAGAGAGGACTTGCAGATTGTGAAGCCATGGCGGAATACTGCCGCTGGTCGGAGGCCTGAATGCTTGATTCATGTAGCGAACCATGGTGGTCTCCAACCTCGTCGATGGAGTTGATCACGAGGGTCACGAGAAGGCTGCATGACTGATGTGTTTGCGCAATACACTTTGAGCATGTTGAAGAAGCAATTCGTACGGGTGTTCTGGTGAGGACTCTCAACCTCGATGCATGAGCCGGAGAGATTGTTATTCTTTAGGGAGCTTGGACCCCACGCCCTCGGTGAAAATGTACGGTACATGATACTGTAGCAGCAGAAAAGAATGGTGCAAGGTGGGGGGGTGGGGAACTTGGAGTTTGGCTCGGTACTCAGTAGTGGCACAATGCGACGGTGCCCCGCGCAAGGGAGGCCCTGATCGCTATCAGATCATACCAGCTGAGATTGACGCTATGTCTGTGAGCAAGCCACATGCCAACGAGGCTTGTCTCTGTTTGCCCCTTTTCGATCGAGGTAGACTCCACCTCACTCTATCGACAATGATGATGCACAGAGACCAATCTCCGTTGCCGCGTGTCGTTCGTTGAATGGGAGGGTCATTCCAGGCTCCGCGTGGAATCCATGCTTGAGAGGCAAACGAAACATTACCGGCGGCCATTCAAGCCCAGGGCGAATCCAGCCACGTATCTGTGTCAATATTCAGAGGCTGGTCGATCCAGATTTTTCCATTGGTCCACCAATCCAATATTCTTGCACGAGTAGCGGCAAATCTGGAAAGTCTGATGATCGGCCAGCTTAGACAATGTTCGCCCAGACGGCTTGAGGTGCACGGCGACGGTGTTTCCGAACTCAACGGTCTTGTGTGTCATACAGCGATGTGCGACAAGTACGAGGCGAAGCAGCACCGTTGGAGATGCGCCTCAAAAACCGTTGTCCCGCCATCTCTTTTACATGAATGCGTGGTGCGTTCGTGACCGCGTCAAAGCCGACACGCGTTGAACACGGCCCGTATTCCTGGGCGGCAGTTGTCTTCATCCTGGCTCATCACCGTTGGCTGACGTAGGGAACATGACATTTCATCGTTCTCGCAGGATATTCCGGCTTGGCCAAAGACAGACATCAACAAAGAGCTGAAGGCTTGCCACGACTCGGTGTTGGCCGAGAATGGGCAGTCAATCAGCTGTGCGATCAAGCGGATGCTGGTGCGTAAGTCGCACACAGTCGGACGCCTCATTTTCAATACAACGCAATACGCATACCTGCTCGGTACAGCACGACAGTACAGTATTCGCCTCTTGATTGAAATCGTCCATCACACGTGCCGGTCACGGGTCCGGTAGCGATCCAAATCCACCTCCGGTCAGCAAAGACGTAGAGTGTCACCGTGCGTTGGAGGATCGAGTTTGGTACGTGACTCGTGCATTCTCGAAGCGGACGTTGAAGAGTTGACAGCGATAATCAGTGATGAAGGTGGAGTGCAGGCTGAGGTGAGCCAAATGTGGAGTGCGGAGAGTGGATTATGATCGTCGCAGGGTCATCCATTCATTTCCCTCAGACCCGCGGGGCCACACCCGTTGCAGCAGGTGCCGATCCCTCCTTCTGCCTGCCTCAGGTTCGGGTGTACCTGAGCCAGCGCCAGTGGGGGGAAGCCGGCCAAGGACCAAGCTGGTGGCCATGACTTGGGCCTTATCATCGTGAAAACCTGCCGCGAAAAGGGCCTGATGCATATTTTGATTAACGATACGGAGAAAATCATAACAAAGAAAAGAGGGCGATGGCGTGGCAGCGGAGATGAGAGCAGGTTATGCGGTGGGATGCGCATGCGTATGCCATGCACTATTATTTTTGCGTCGTAAACGAGATGAGGTCAAGATGTCGATGGCTGGCTGCCTTCCGCATTCGACCAGCAGGATCGCCATGTGTTACGTCGGATAATGATTTGTCGATGCCGACTCCACTTCAGTCGCTTCTTGTGTCTCTCGTGCTCTATCGTCGCCGGATACCAGGGCCTCGGGCGTATCATCATATTGTACCATTATCGGAATTTGTGGTGATTATTATTTTGTTGTGATTGCCACAGGATTCTCGCGTACGTGGCGGGCGGTACGGCGGCTGCAGGTAGGTTGATGCTCCTGCCCAAAACGACAGAATGCAGGAAGCTCGGGCCCCAGATTCGAGGGCAAGGTTGCATATCGCCTGACTCGACATCTGATCAGAGCTGGCTGCTTTTCCGCCCAGTCGCCTCACACAATTCCAACGTTCTGCGTCGAAGCCTCCATTCTCGAACGCATTTGACATGTTCTTCTCTCAAGGCGCAGCAGGGCGACTGTTGACAGTTGGAGGCCATGGAAAATTATCCGATGCGAATCTCGGACGGGCTCGCATCCGGCAGCGTCGAGTGTCTGTGGGCTGGACATGTGAGCTGCCTGAGGTGACGAAAAAAGCCAAAAGGGTTCAGGGTGCACGGTCAGGGTGCACGGTTGCATCGGCGGGCGCGGCATCCAAACTGAAAAGTGAAAGCCTCGGCCGCTAAAACATGGCCCAACGGCTGGCAAACGACTTGACGGAGGCGAACAGAGGCACAGAACATCCACAGACTTTCGTACAGTCTGAGAGCGTCCGAGTCATGGGCTCCCAGATCGCGCGCGGCTCCTCCAATCGCAACCAATTGTCGAGTGCCTGGCAGTGGCGTTCCTCGGCCGTGGGTAGGTGACTGGCGCTCGGTGGATCCGCTGCCCTCATCTCGCTGCAGCACGGCGACCACTCACATCCCGTCCCCGCCCTCCCTGCGTGCCCGTGCGGGAAGGTGCCCAGCACGGGCCCGGCTCGATCGGCCTGTTGTCTCTGCTTTGACATGCTGCGTTTGGGTCGTTGATGCTGCTTCTTGTCTGCGGGTGCAAGCAGTGTGTGTGGCACTCAGCAAGAACAGGTGTGATATGCTCTTCGAGCCGGAGCGCCTCCCCCCGCCCTCCCTTCCAGGCCTGCAGCGTGGACTAGCCGCTAGCCTGCCTGACATTAAAGCACCGATCCGCGCCAGCTTCGACGCCGGCGTTTTTCCCCTCTGCTTGCTGCACCCCCTTCTGTGCCCTTCAGGCTGCCGAAGCTGTTTTCTTTTGCCCTTTGACAGGCCGCCGTCCCGCACGCCGCTTCACCTGCCCACGCACACCGCCAGGCCCGACTCGGTACAGCGCCCGCTCACAACAACAACCGGCCGTCCTGCCACCTGCGTTAATTCCCACACGCTACTCAGTACGCTACCTCGCGCCGAACCACCGTCCCTTCGGTTCACTCTGATACTCTGATACTGCGTCGCTGCGACCACTCTAATCCCTTATACCCGGACACGCATCGCATCTCATCCAGCAGGAAGCAGCGCGAAACACGTCAAGCCACAGCTGCACCCTGTGGGCCTCTCACTAATCCGTAAGTCACCCTGCCCCCAGCTCCCTCTTCCCGGCTCGTCTGGTGCCGATATCTCGCACCCGGCCGCGGCTGTCCACAGATCGCAAGAGAAACACACGGGCCATCACCTCGTCATCCAACGCCCCCTCAGCCAATCACTACCCTGACCACCCCAACCAATTCCTCTTTCCCGGTCTCTCTTCCCTCACGCGCACACGCCATCCGCGCCCGCATCCGCCATCCGCCATCCGCTGACGCACAAACACCCTTCTCCAAAGCAAAGAAACTCACAAAAAGTCTCTCGCAGGCCCGTCCCCCCTCCCCAGCCAACCACCGACCCCTCAGACCTCCGAGACCAAGCCCGAGCCCAGCGCATTCCCCCCATCGCTCGTGCTCGCTCGTACCACAGAAGCACCTCCACCGAAAAAAAGAGGAAACGACGGCGAACAGAGAGAGCACGACCACGAAAAAAGAAAACCTTTTTCCTACCCACCCTCCCGTCCGTCTTCGCACTAGCAGCTCCCGTCCCTCGCCGCCCGCTCTTCCTGCGGCAACCTTCCACCACTGGTCTTTTGATCCTGGTTCACCACACGCATCCTTATCCGCGCCCGCATCTGCTTGCTTTTGCATAGACCTCTGCATTGGTATTTGCGACAATTGCCCGGTCCTCCCCCTCCGTCTCCGCTAGGCACGCGTCGGCCACATCTTGCTTCCACGCACGCGCTTTCCCGTCTACCCTTCCTTTCTTGCTTCTAGTCGCCGCCGCCGCCGCAGCTTCTCGGGAGCACTAGCTACACCTTACAATCGTTCGGAGCCTGTCAAACGGCCTCTTCGCTAGTTAATGGACGGCCGTCAACAGGACTATTCGCACCACGGAGGACTGAGCTCGCCCTACGCTGCTCAGTTCTCGCCTAATCACTCAGATCCGGGCTCTTCGGACCAGGCCTCTGCCCAGGGCCACTACCAGTCGCACGTCAAGTACGAGCCAGACGTGAGTATCGCCTCGACGCGTTCAATGCTGCAAACTGACATGCAATTCGACCAGTCTGCCCGTCCCGGCGCGTACGCCGAGTACATAACTCACGCGCAAGCGCAAGCACCGCGTTCCTACGCCGAAGGTCAGCCGCGTTATCAACCGCAACAACCAAGCGCGCAACCTCACGCCGCCATGGCTCAAACAAGTCCGTCTACCTCTTCCTCATCCTATCCGCCTCTGGTCATCCCAGACGGGCACGCGTCGAACGCGTCACACAATCATTCTCAGCATCATGCTGATTCAAATTACTCGTTAGATTCTTCAATTGCCGCCTCGAGTCCCACATACCCTCCTCACCAACAATACTCGCCCTACGGTCCCCAACACGAGATGCAGCCTCAGTATGGTCCCCACGGCGCGTACATGCCACCACGGCCCGATTGGGCCGGCCACTATGGCGCAACACCGGTGTATGGCCAGATGGCTGGACCACCACCCCCCGGCATGGCGCAAGTGCCTCGGCCACCTCCGGTACGTCACCTTGAATCTATTTCTTGCTTCATCGCTTTTGCTGACATGGCACAATAGGGAGGTCACCCCTTGTCGACAGTTTACTCGTTTGTCCCAATTCCTGGTTCCCAGCAGCACAAGCGTCCAAGGCGTCGATTTGAAGAGATTGAGAGAATGTACAAGTGCGGATGGCAGGGCTGCGAAAAAGCTTACGGGACGCTTAACCATCTGAACGCGCACGTCACAATGCAGTCGCACGGCCCGAAGCGCACTCCGGAAGGTATGTTCAATTTTTGTCTATTTAATTCTCGAAAAACCACTGTTTCGAAATATTTACCAAATGACGTCTCACGCGGCGGCGGGACCTGCTTTAGCGGCGGGTTGGCAGCTGCGGAGACGGTTTTGGTGGTTTTGGGGCTTTTGCGGATGCGGAGGCTAGTGCCGCAGTCCGGCCCGTCTCTAAATCGTTTAGTACCCGCGCCACGCGGTTACACAACCACGTGCATCATTTGTGGCAAAGCTCAGCCGCTGACTTCTGTGTCGCAGAGTTCAAGGAAATCCGCAAGGAGTGGAAGGCCAAGAAGAAGGAAGAGGAACACGCACGCAAGCAGGAGGAAGAACGCCAACGCGCAGAGGGCCGCCCCGTCGGCCAAGAAGGTACTCCTACTAGCGCCACTGCACAGTACGCACCCAGTCACATGCTGGCACCTGGCATGGGCGGGCCTCAGCTGCCTCCCATCGGCTATGCACCAGCTCCTGGACAGGCACCTGCACAGTACAGCGCCGGTCCACCCGTCGATGGCCAAGCGTATCAAGCGACCAGCCAGATGTACACCAACGGCTACCCTCAGAGTCCCTACGGACAGCAAAGCCAGATGTATCAGCAACGTGCGTAATCCCAGCATCGTCACCTTTGTCCTGGCGTCGCTCTGCCTAGGAGTTGTCGTCTGCTTTTGCTCGTGCTCATCCTCACTGTCGCGATTTCAAAGCGAACACGAAGGCTGATATGCATCTCCAGATCCGGAGCAACAGCAGGCGGCAAGTTATCAGCAGTAATGACGTGTGACATGAAGTAATGGATACACCTAAAACCATCACGACCACATCAGTATCTCTTCCATCCACCTTTGACGACACAGACTGCATCGCTTATATCCTCTTCGGTCTGCCGATGACATTCCAATTCGGACAGACCTTTTGTACAGTTTCTCTAAACGGGACAGGACCGTGGCAGGCCCTGGTAGCCAGCTGTGGAATCTCGCCACCGCTGGAATTTGTCACTTAATGCCCGCAACGAACCTCCTAGTCCAGGCGGCTTGCTGTCTAATAGTCGAATTTTTTCTCCAGTCTCTTGCGTTTACTTTTCATCGGACACCCCCTTCTGTTTTTGCATTTTTTTGCCGCCGCACATACGCATCTTCGCTTCGGTTTCGATTTTCGGTCTAGGGAGCCTCGTATATGGGTTGATGAGAGGGGAGGACCTCAGGAGGTGGAACGTTGCAGTACGGAAAGTGATATCCCTCCTCCTGGTTCTGACACCCGTGCTTTTTTATGGGGGCGGTGTGAAGCATGACAAAAATATATCCCTCGATTATGTGCTGAACATCATACTTTCGTCACGAGATATGCGTCGCAGTCGATGCCTTAGCTCTGAGCGAGAGTGCGATGAAATGAAAAGATGTTATTTAATGACCTTTGTCACATCTCTATAAACTGCCAATGTGATTGTACATGTTTGGTGCTCTTTGCTTGCGAGCAAGTTCAGCCATGAGATGATGCACTAAGGTACCATTTACCCTTGACTAAAGGCAAGTCGATCTCACATACTGCTACCCCGATTTCTTAAACATCACAGATTCCTCATTTCAACTGAACCACAATCGCCGCTCTCTACATCCTCCCCATCCTCAAATCCCAGGAGTCGTAGTAGTCCTATACGACGCCGAATGCACCGTGATACTAGACTGCACAACCACATTCGTTGTCTTACTCAACCTCGCGCTCCCCTTCCCATGCATCCTCACCACATCCCTTCCCACATAATCAATTCCTTTCATCGTCGACGTCGCATGATGCTGATGACTACGCTGGCCTTCGTAGCCCACTTCCCCCGTAGCCACAGCCCTCTTCGTCCAATACTGCATACTCTTCGGCTCCCTACACTCCGCACCCACCCTCGCACCTACCCGAGCACTACTGTAACTGAACCCCAGCGTATAATGATCCTTTCCGAAATAATACCCCTTGTTGATCGCCCACAACTCCCCCCACGCCTCCTCGTACAGCGCGCAGTACTGCCCCACCGGCACCCCGGAGCGGTACAGTACATGCGTGTCGAAAAAGCTGCACGGCCGCTGGCCCTCCCGTCCCGTGGCCCACAGGGCTTGTTCGGTGCACGCGGTGGCGCAGAGCGCGATGTCGAATGTCGAGGCGATGAATACGTGGGACTGGAGGAGGCGGGAAGGGGAGGAGAAGCAGGGCGGCGGGGCTTGGATGGCTGCGTGCCCGAGGTAGACAGGGGGGGTGTAGTTGGTGGGAGTGGCGATGGTGTGGTTCACGTAGCCGGTGCTGCCGGCGATGACGATGGTGAAGTTACCTTGGTATTGCCCGGTGTTGAGGGCATTGGAGGCGGAGACCGGGCTGCCCCAGAAGACGCATTTTATGTTTGTGGTGGAGGGTGGGGAGAGGCAGGTTGGGTGGTTGGGGATTAGGAGCGGGTTGCGCTCGAAGTACAGGTTGAAGGATTGGCAGCCGGGAATGGAGGTGCATTTTGACGCGCAGAGGGTAGGGGAGTAGGAAGGGAGGAGGGTGTAGCCCATGTAACTGGACGGTTAGTGGAAGGAGGCGTGAGGGGAAAAAAAGGCCGTACCCATAGGCGTTGTTCGCGGCGTGGAGGTCGGTGAAGGTCTTGATGTAGCCTGGAGGCGTGGATGCATTGTTGGCTAAGAGGCTGAAGGCGGGATAGGCGTGGAAAGCACTCGGGGTGTCGTTCTGAGGCCTTGGTCCATGGCCGGTGGGCTGCGGAACACAAGTTGTTGGCCTGCCTGTTTCCCTTTTCTGTGCTATGGTTTCATCGTGTGCTGGGCTGATAGTGATGGGTGAGTTGGTACTGCTACTGATACTATCCTTGACGGCCGAAGCCACGATAGATGCTGCTGATGCAGAAATGTACACCACCGACTGGGTAGTGGTTGGAGTCTCGCTGAACTCTGTCCTGAACACTACAGGTATTGAGACAGCTGGCAGCGGTGTCAAGCGTTGAATGAGATCCCAGTCGATTTCGGGAGGCCTGTCCAGGTAGATGTCGACATTTTCGGGGTCGGAACCGTGGTTCAGTGCTGCTAAGGCGCAAGGAACGAAAGCCAGCAAGGTTAGCATTGTACTGTCTGTTGTGCGAGAATACAGAAGGATCTTGAAAAAATGAACGACTCTCTCCGAGACCTTACAACGAACATAGAGAAGTATTACCAGCTTGATGGTGTTGTTGACAACCAGTTGTGACCTTACATGTGTTGAGGTTACGCATTTTCTTTTGCGATCCAACGGAGAACCAGACCCGCTCGCTCGCGTATTGCTGAGCATGAAGCTCAAAGATGCGTGCAATATTCCGAGATCGGGAGCTTATGCCATTACAGTTCCGCGAGTTCTCGGTGCAGACACTCATTCGCGACGATTGAACGACTGTCTATCTGTGTCTCCAGAGAACATTTGACCGGAATCAGAAGGCTTCTGGATTTACCTGGAGGGGCTACTTCGATCATACAAGTATGATTGATGGCGTCCAGACAGCCCCTTGTGCATGCGTGGAGGGCGAGACTTGCGTAGGAGTGTGTTAGAAGTCGCGGAGGGAGTGTGGGCTGGGTGGCGGTCGCGGCTCGTAGGGCTTTTCAGCCCCACCATCTCGACGCGAGTTTAACGAGTTAACCAAATCCTTCTTAAAGCACATACTGTCTAGGTCGTGGAACAAACTAACTAAAGTTCGATGACCATTTTCAATTGTTCGCTGGCACCGGACTCGGTCAGCCGCATTCATGATCTACTCATTTGCCTGGCTAAGTTTGGAGAGACGGTAGGCATTGAGGTTCGTCCGGAGAAGGTACGGTATTGAACGTGCATCTAACCCAATCATCAAGTCTAATGAGTTCCACAGTTCACCTTCACGGCACTAAATGCATCACGTACAGCCTATGCAGCCTTCTCGCTCGACGCTACAAGCTTCTTTACATCCTACGACTTCGACGGCCAAGGCAGCCGGACCCCAGGTCGCTTCACCTGCCAGCTTTCGAACAAGGCGAGTCCTTTACAAATTCCGAGAGATGAAGCGAATAGCTGAAGATTGTCAGACTCTCCTGTCTGCTTTTAGATCGCGTCTAGCCGAGAACCGCAATGCCGACATTCCTATCGAACGTTGCGATATTACTGTCGAGGAGGATGCCGATGTGACCGAATGTCGTATGGTCGTGGCAATCATATGCAAGCATGGTGGATCTATCAAAACCTGCTAAGGCTAGCTCCGTTCTGACTGACCATAGGTCTTTCCAAAATCTATCGCCTCACATACGAAGCGGTGGAGATTATGCATGCTCTTTTCGACAAGTCCTCAGCCTCCAACAGCTGGAAAATCTCAGCCAGAATTATGCGGGAGTACATCGAGTACTTTGGCCCACGGACCGAGCAGCTCGACATGCTAGCAAAGGATGGCAAAGCTATTTTCACCAGCTTCACAGAAAAGATTATGGATGGCAAAGAGATCCTCAAGCAACCTCTCGAGACCGCCATCTCTATTCACATACAGGACTTTGAGGACTTTGCGTTCGATGAGGATATGCATATTGTGATCAGTGTAAAGGACTTCAAAGCAATAGTCACCCATGCCGAAACCCTTAGAACGACGATAATCGCAAGCTTCTCTAGACCCTCGCGGCCCCTGCAGTTTGCCTATGATGCATCTGGCATTCATTGCGAGTTCACACTGATGACCACTGGTGACTACAGGGCAGGTACTGCTCCGCCAACCCCACGACCAGTGGCTACGGCGACCGTGCCTTCTCAGTCAGTATCTGTGGCTCCGATAGCGTCACCACCCAAACGAGTCACAGACATGCCACCGCCGGCCCGGCCTGTCTCGATCTCCTCGCAACTACAGAAGAAACCTATGGCTGCGCTGAAACGCGGAGGCATATCATTGACCAGTCAGCAGTCACAAGGATCCGATAGCCTGTTCGTGCCCAATAATATGGATGATGATCGCAGGTGGGAGCCACTAGATTACGAGAACGACGATGGCGGGGATATGCTCGGATGGGATGCAAGTGGTGAAATGGTATGTCATCCACAGCCCTTCTATTCAAAACGCTGACACGTTCAGAACTCTGGATTCCAACCTACTCTTCGTGACAGTGGAAGCTACGCGCCATCGAATGGACCGGACAAGTCGTTCGACGATGGAAAATCACAGGAGTTGGCTGCAACTCAAAGACTTTCTCAGCTGCATGGTCTTTTCGATTGAAAACCTAGCAATCTGTCTCAACTACCCTCAGACACAATGAAGCTTGTAGCGCATCCGGCGCCAATCGTCAACACATGCCCTGGAATGTCAAGCACATTGAAACGACCCTTGACATCCTTCTGCTCGTCGACTGGCATACCGCAATTACCATGCTCACCCCAGCCCCACACAATTACTTGGCCCTTTGCTGTTTGAGCAAGGACATGTTCGCTACCAGCCGCAATCTTGCTTAAGATCTCAATGTCTGCAGGACCGAGTTGGCCTCGATCATTGCGACCCCAGGCTCTGATAGCGCCGGCTTTATCTTTGGCGAAAATGCTGCCCCAAGTTGCAGCAACATGATCCCAGTCATCGAGTCTTTTGGGAATCGAAGTCTTGATGTCGAATCTGTCCCGCTTGTTGGGGCCCATCAACATGATCTCCCCACGTGCTGGATCGGATAGTAGACAGGTGAAGTCCTTGCCACATGCGACTCTCACTACAGCAAACGGCACCACAAGCCGTCTTGGAGACCAGACCACTTCTGCCGCGTCACCAATCTGGCCATTTTTGCCATTACCCCATACGAACACACTGCCGTCAGATAGTACTACAACAACGTGTGCCATGCTTGCATCCATATGAACCACTTGGCAATGGATGCTAGCGAGATCTGTGATCAATTCAGGGGCGGGTGCTGCCACGCGATTTGGACCTAGTCCAAGTTCTCCCTTTGAACCGCTCCCGCAGCTCACGAGCAAACCATCATCAGTGGCAAAGATCGATCCGCTCCAGGTCGACGTACAGTGTAGGACCTTGCTAGAAGGAGGTGAGAGTCTCACTGGTTGGGCGGTCGTGGTTTGTGGAATGGAGGGATCCAGAGCACAGCGGCCGTCCTCATTGTCGCCTGTAGAATAGACGGAGCCGGACTTAGACAAGAATAGTGTATGATTGCCTCCAGAAGCAATGTTCA
The DNA here is from genome assembly GCA_010093895.1 of Myriangium duriaei CBS 260.36. NCBI lineage: Eukaryota > Fungi > Ascomycota > Dothideomycetes > Myriangiales > Myriangiaceae > Myriangium > Myriangium duriaei. Next base: position 472,528 of record ML996095.1, read on the forward strand.
CAATTTCATCGTCCTTGAGTGATTGGGGGAGAATCAAAGGAGTTGGCGATGAGACATCGTCATGATGCCCTATACCTAGCTGCCCGGAGCCATTAGATCCTAGACCATAAATAATCATGGGAAGTAATGCGATGTTAATGTTCCATTCACAGGATAGTCGAAGGTCAAAGGCAATGCCAAGACTTCTGCCCGCCGAAGTCGAGGTTCGTCGGTCAAACCTTTTTCCGAAATGCGCGCCAAGCTTGCTTCACCAATTCGCAGCACGGAAAAGTTCAACATCGACAAGCCTGTTACGAGCTCGCACAGCAACCCCATCTCGCCGACACCAATTCATCTTTGCATCTGTCCCGAGGATCGCAACACCGCAAAGATGGCCTCTCCTCAGCAATCCGTCCAGTGCTTCGGCAAGAAGAAGACCGCGACCGCCGTCGCCCACTGCAAGGCCGGCAAGGGCCTCGTCAAGGTCAACGGACGCCCTCTCTCCCTCGTCGAGCCCCAGATTCTGCGCTTCAAGGTCTACGAGCCTCTGCTCATCCTCGGTCTCGACAAGTTCGGTAGGTCTTCCGACATTTTTCCTCTGGACATGGATGGCAGTGGGTTGGATGATAGAATGAGGATTGGTGGACGCGCTGGCAAGGATGGACGGGGGTGAGGCTTCGAAATATGAGTGTCATCAGGCTTGATGAACTGCAAATGATGCCAGAATCGGGATGGAGCCATGCCAGGATTCTTACAACCTCAATTAAAGGCAGCGCTGACATTTTGTTACAGAGGGTGTCGACATCCGTGTCCGCGTCTCCGGTGGTGGTCACACCAGCCAGGTTTACGCCATAAGGCAGGCTATTGCCAAGTCGATCGTACGTCTCCATGCTTCGCAAAAGCACAGTCACAAACCAGCGGACCACTAACACGTCGCAAAGGTCGCCTACTACCAGAAGTTCGTTGACGAGCACTCCAAGAACCAGCTCAAGCAGGCCCTTGTCCAGTACGACCGCACACTGCTCGTTGCCGACAACAGGCGATGCGAGCCCAAGAAGTTCGGTGGTCCCGGTGCCCGCGCGCGGTACCAGAAGTCTTACCGTTAAACGGTGGCTTTTGTTCTGGTGTGGTGGGGACGAAGGAGGCGACATGGTTCTTGCCATTGCTTGGGACGTGGTCTTGGGTGTGGCGAGAACATGAGCATAGAGGGCCGGAGGGAAGAGCGAGCTGTTATGGATCAATCATGGGTACATGGAGCATACGGTTCTGCTGACGGGATCGACATTTCTCAGCGTCTTCTCGCAGTAACGGCTTTTTAAATTGAAAAGTCATGTTTAAATGTCTGCTTTTGTCGCTATGCTGCTCATCACACGTGGGTATCATATAAGTCCATGCTGTCGACGTTTCCGCGATTTGCAGAGCTGATGCTCAGTGTACGTCTTTCTTCCACTTCCAGGAAGTTGACCACAATCCACGACATCACCCTTCGTCGCTGTCCACACCGTTCGTAACGATGCTATTCCTCAAACCACCTGTGCTTCTCCTGCCTTGCGCCGCTCGCTCCCCAACAAACGTGTCTGAGGTCCAGTCTCTCTTGCAAGTAGGACAACTCTCCCGTCCAGCCGCCCTGAACACATTCCGTAAACAATGTTCATGCACTCTAACAGAACAATTCAAGTCCCCACACCGCTGTCCAACAACAACAATCTCCCCACACCCAGTGCAAGACTTGACCTTCTCCACCCCCGTCGTGCCTTCCTCATCCCCCTCCTCTGGTGGCAAATTATACGTCTCCACCAACCACGACCTCAGCTCCAGCAACGCCTTCGTTGAAAGCCTATAGTACCCCTTCCTGCTGAGACACAGCCACCCCTCCGCAACCAACGACTCCAAACATCTCTCCGCCTCAGTCTTCGTCAGCCCCTGCTGCGCGCTCTGCGTCGACGACTCCCCATTGCTCTGCTGCTGCGGCCTCGACAACGCCAACGCCTGCATCGACGTAACAGCCAGCACCTCCGTGCGCCGCGTGTTATTCGTCTCGAACATCGCGTCCAGGACACGCTTGACGAATCCGATCTCGTCCGGGGTGTGCGTCGTCGCGAGCTGGGAGATGGCGTCGGAGGTGGTGTTCACCAGGCCCCAGACACGGGTCGGAGGGGGGTCGGCGGAGCTTTCTTGGGGAAGAGTGGAGCGGATCTCCATGTCGAAGGGGGAAATGGCGTTGTTTAGAGCCGCGATGTAGGTGTTGAAGTCGGCTTGGGTGACGTCGTTAGGTAGAGTTTCGCGCTCGGGGTCGGGGTCGGAGGCGGTTTGGATGGCGGCGAGGATCGGCTGGGCTTCGGCGAAGGTGAGGGTTGGGCGCGAGAAGAAGACTTGGAGGAAGGCGCGGTGGGTGTTATCGTAGGTCGCCATCGTGGTGGGGATGGTGGCCGCGATGGCCGAGTATTATGCTATCGTGACTGATGCTGCGAGCGGAATTGGCGGTGCAATTGTGCTTGTCGGCAAAAAATTGTGGAAGTGGTAGTGGAGGGAGACGCGTTGTTGCCTGCTCCGGGACGCGTCCCGAAGAGGAAATCAGAGTGGTTCTGACGACATGGGTGGGTTCGAGGAGCTACACATGTGTTCGCTGAGCAATCTGCTGTTCATTTTTGAAATCTAAAATTATTGCTCGTTCAAATCGCGTTCCCTTTTTTCGAGAAAACAGACCAATCGCTACTAATTGAGCTGTCCGGCTGGCAATTTGCTGGACGACTTGCAAGCCTACTTGTGGAGCTTTACCGTCATCTATTGGCCCAAGTACTCGGAGGAGGACTTGTACAGCTATACCATCTGCCACCAGCCCGACGACCCACGGATCCAGGATTGCAGAGCTCTGAGGCCAGCAGTCAGCACAACGACTCGTAGGTGTAATCGCAGGACTTTAAGGCCAAGTACCTGCCCCACTACTGGCGGCACGACTTGCGGGAGGACTCGCAGAACCTCAAGGTCAGCTGTTCGCTCAACGACTTGCAGGACCGTTCGCACAGCTGTTAGGCCAGCTATCAACCCAACGATTCGCGGGAGAACTCGCGGAAGAACTTGCGGGGAGAAGGCTTTGCAAAGATGACAACCACTCAGCTGCCCGTGGATGTGCTCCATATCGTGGCCAATGAGCTCGCCGAACAGCAGGACTTCTCGTCTTTATATCGGTGTGCCATATCAGGATCTTACTTTGCCAAAGCCGGAGCAATTCAAAATCTATATAGGATATGCAACTACTCTCCTGTAGTCGGTGGCGGTAGCGAAACAACTTCTGCCGACGGCCCGGTCGCAGTCGGTGAACAGGAGTCAATCGTGCAACGGTGGGCCATACTTTGGCGTTCCATTGTTCTATCGAGTCTGGGCCAGGGCAAGACCCTATTTCCCTACTGCCACTTTTTGCGAGTTCTGGATCTCAGAGACCTCTTATTCCTCCTGGACGATGACAAATTTCGAGGCAAGATCCCGGACTACTTTTTCGCCGGTGATTTGGCCCACTTACGTATCCTTGTGAATCAGCCAGCGACCAGGAAAGGCTGGAGAAAGCCTAGGTTAGACTTCAAGCAGATCATCTTGGCTGTTGCCGATGCTATTACCAGACAAGCCATCAAACTAGAAGTCCTTACAGAACCTGTTGCTCCGGGTTTGGATTTGCTTTCAGCTGGACTTATTCAGTGGTCCCCAAGGTTGAGTAACCTCCAATTTTTGCAGATTGGGGATGGTGTAGCCTTGGGAGACGAAGCTGTCCAGGACCTTTTAATCCAGTCTTGCCCGCATCTTACAAAGTTGGAGATATACAGATGGATGAACGACGATAAATCGGACGCTTCCCTGGCTAGGTTCTTCCGACGACTCCCGGCCAATACGCTCACGTCTTTTCAGAACGAAAGCGAGTGCGGTATAGGACCCGAGACTTGCCTGGCTTTGAGCACGCACGCCTTGTCCCTCACATCATTGGATCTAGCGGTTGGTAATAAAGGGATCCCTGGGCTTGGAGGCTTAAAATCGTGTATCAATCTTATCACTCTGACCCTCTCAGATCTCGACGCGCCTCATCACTTGGAGGATACCGAGAACGACGTCCTAGCTGATATGATTGAATGGTTCTCGGCATGTAAAAATTTGAAGCATCTGACACTTCACAACTTTCCCTCCGCACCAAAATTCCTTGGGCCAGCGTTCAAAGCAGAGAAATTTATGCTCGACTACCTACAAATTAGCGGATCCAGCACCCGCCAAGGCGTACTATTTCGCTTGCGAGATAACGCAGAGTTTCACCTGGCCATTATGCGCCAAACTTCACTCAAAACGCTGCTATTGGCATGTGACACCGAAGGCAGTGCTTCACAGGAGACTTACTTGCTTTGTAATGCCATCACAAACATGCGGAGACTCAAAAAGCTCAACCTAGCTCGTGCAAGCGATTTCTTCGACGAATCTCATATAGTACAAATATGTCAGTACCTTTCGGACCTCGAAGAGCTTGTGTTGGACGCTTACCACGTAACCGACGCGGTCCTACCACAATTGTCTAATCTTATCGAACTCAAATCAGTGACGTTTTCTGGCTACACGATGTTCTCATTCGACGGACTCAATAAGTATGTTGAGCGGCTACAACCGGGCAATACCGGTTTAATGATAGATATCGTCAATCCTATATTCGAGTCTTCTATGAGCGAACGGGAACAAGCGGTCGTTAGACGAAACCTGAAGAAACAGGCAGACGGGACGCTCATATACCAAGTTCGAGGTACGAAGAAATCCGCTTTTGCTGGGACACATATTGCTGACCACTGTTGCAGACCCTGCGGACGCCTATCAGCCCTCGGATAGCGACTCTGACTAGGAGAGCGAGAGGCCCCGCTCTCCTTTTAACGACTCGCGGGGCACATCATCTACCGAGCATTGTACCAACAAACCTCGCGAGTACTGCAGTAAATACCTGTAAACCCACTTCTACGGTATGCCTCTCGTCTTTGGCTCAAGGTCCCATGGCGCGCGTCGCCCACCGAAAAGTATACCCGTAGGTCCGTCGACTATTGCGGCCTTGCCCATTCCAAATGCCACAGCGGTGTGCCTCGGTCTTAGCCCAACAATTGGCGGGGCACCTGGTCCGACATTTCGTCTGTAGTAGAGAAAAACAATAGCCCTGGCGATCATCAAGGCAGTCGCTGCTCCGGATCGTAGGGGCATATGTCTTGCTTCTCGCTCAGCGACCCACAAGGCGCCTCGTCTGCTATCCTGTCCGCCAATCAGTATACCAACAACATTCGCGACTATCACGGCAGCTACCCTTCCGAATATACGGTGTGCCTTGATCTTCTGCCTTGATCGTCGCCCAAGTAGTGACGGGGCACTTCATCCGCCACCATCTCCGCTCAGGAGTGTAACATGAGTCCTTGCGGGTACAGCGGGTAATAACCGCCCAGGTACCGCAGAGGTATGCCCCACTCTTCACCCAACGATTGGCAGGGCACATCGTCTACCATGGATGTGGGGTTTGTGGGAGTGATATTACCATGATCGAGACGAATGATATGCACAAGAAATTGGCACAGGAACGAGCTAGCTAATTTCATGACAAGCGCATATCAATCAAATAACCTCTACATTGTCCACTTCCTCCCACGGCGCTCTGCTCCCTTGCCTTCTCCTCCGTAGCCTTTTCTGTTCAGCTCCATTTCCCTGCACTTGCACTTAGAGCACATCATCATCTCATGGGTGGTAAGAGTGACCTCGCTGAACCCTCGTCTTCGCAGAAGACCTCCTCGCCCAATTTTACGAAATGGCCCTGCGCAGCCTGGCCCTGGTAGAAGTATGGGAGCACCCAGAAGATATGGCCGCATAATAAATGCTTCAAAAGCCGGTTTGTGATATTCGTGCATCTCATTTGTTGTCAGTGGTTGGACTAGTACGGGGGAGTAAGAGCACGTAATTTTTATCCTTAGGCGAGGATAATGACCTGTTGGTATAGATGGGTGCCGAGGTATGGGAAGTCTTGGGCGATGTTAGGTTTGATTGTAGTGAGACAGGACTGACAATTTAGGAAGAGGTTACGCACAAGACTTCCGGTTAGGCGTGTGCTAAGTGGAGCGATGTGGTCAAAACAATAGAGGGTTTCGACTTCGTCCGCGTTTGGAAGGGGAAGCTGTGTATGAGAAAGTCAAGAGATGGAGGAGAAAAACCAATCATTTATACCTGAGGAACCTTGTTGTACATGGAAATCGATGGTTGTTGCTATGGGACACAAGCAAGCACACAATGTACGACCTTGTACCAGCCTGGTCTCGAAGTATTGGTTATCCATGCAAGCACGAAGTGGACCCCCAAGCACGAAGTGGACCCAAGTATATGGAATTCAGCACAATGTTGGAAGTGCACAGGAATCGAAGGGCATGCCACGTCTTTCCATTCAGAAGCTGTGGTATGCAAGCCGAAGCTTTGATCTCTAATGTTCACGTGTCGACAATCGACACGCTCGAGGCTGTCCACTACAAGTTGAACATGTGAAAAATGCTCACCAAGTACCAGAGTAGCCCCAAAATGCTGTCCAGAAGTCCCCGGTGAACCCCCTCAGCCTCCACCACCACGTTCGCCGGCCCGCCTGCCTGCTGGCAAAAGGTGCACAGGGACTCCACGCAAGTGAAGTGGGGGCCCTGGTGATCCTCAGGCTCTGCGCAAGTGACATCCTCGCCCCAATATTCGGTAAGGAGCTCCGCGTTGCGGCACTTTCGGAATTCCGGCGGCTTGTAGTTGGTGTGGCCGCAGCGGAACCTGGTACATGGTTTCCAGTGCCGCTCGCACATCTTGGTTGTCGTTAGTGGGCGAGGCGACACGAGGCAGTGCTGGTGCTTACGATGCAGGCTATAGGCTGCTTGGGCGAAGGCTTGGGGGGGAGGTGTTGTTGTACTCAACGCCCGCTACGGCGTTGAAGTGGAGGCTGAGGGGGTGGTAGTTGTAGGTCTCTTCTGTGGGCTGCCTCAGAACAAACTCACGGGTCGACTTCGATGTCTTATATTTCACAGCCAAGCATTATTATGATATCCTGTAGTACATGTCGGCTGGACGATGCCAAAAGTAATGCCTAGCATGGGCGCTTACACGATGCCGGTGAGCCGCCGTGAGCCTACAGTGTGTGTAACCTTGTGTAAGTTGTGCCGAGAAATATTGGTCAATGCTAGCAAGCACACCACTAGAATCACACCGGTATTCGATAGATCGAAATGATCGAGGTGCGGTGTCCTGTTTCGACAAGCAGCAACTGGCAGGGCGACCTGGGAACGAGCAGGTCAACGACGGCGCCTCATCTACCGCTGCCATTGTAAAGGAAGAGGTTCTTCGAACCGTGAGTATCTTTGACCATATAGGGTATGGCAATGTCGTACAGCAATTCTTCAATGTCCACTGCAGACCGTGAGCGTCTGGACGCCATCAGAGTCAAGATCACACCAGCGACATGGGCGGCGGCGGCGGATGTACCGCTGATGCTCGCAGTCTCGGTGGCGCGAGGACCGATCCAGGTAGACTTGATGTTGACACCTGGAGCGAATAGACCCAGTGAATCTCCGTAGTTGCTGAAGCGGGCACGCACCTTGGCCTCGTCAGTGGCGCCAACGATGATAGCCATGCCCCTCCAGGCAGTGCCACCGTTACGATTCCCGGCGGACACTACGGTGAGTATGTCATTGCTCCACGCTGCGGCGATAGCATCCTCTATTGGTCTCGCGGCTTTGCGGTCTCGACGAGGATCGAACGACAAGTTGATGACTGACCGATGTTGACGTTTGTTGGCTTGTATATCCTTCACTGCCCAGTTGTAGCCATCCAGAATGCTCCTTACATTAGTTTCATGACCGGAAGACACTTTGACGTCGATCAACTGACATCTCTTTGCAACGCCATATGTCCTGGCGCCAAGGACTCCAGCTGTGTGGGTGCCGTGACCTGTGAGATCGTCAAAAGGGCAGGCCTTCACAGCGTTGAAGCCCTTTCGTACACGGCTTTGGAATTGAAGATGGCGTGCGTTGATACCAGTGTCAAGTATGTAGGCATAAGTGCCTTGTCCCACGGAACTGTCATAGTAGTACTGGAAGAACTCTCCCCGTGTGGCACGGTTCGAAATTTGATGAAGATTATATGGGGCATTTGGCTGGACTTCAAGGCTGGAAGCAGTCCAGATTGAATCTTGCACGACGCCGGCAACATCTTCATGATGCTTAAGCTTCGCAATGACGGAGCTGGGAAGATTCGCGGCATATGCTTGAAAGCCGGGGAAGTTCCATTGATGGGTGACACCGTCAAAAGCTTGACCCTGCCGGCTTCTGCGACGGTTTTCCGCAGTAAGAGCATTCGCATGCTTTAGGTGATGGGTAAAATTGGCAGTCGATCGGAGTGTAACAATGTATGTGTCAGAGACGTCGAGAGAATGGTTACAAATGGCGCAGGTGTGACCGGAGAAGGATGCGGGTATAGTAGAAGCAAAGGTGATGGCAGAAAGCAATGCAGTAGCCAGCAAAATAAAGAATACTGAAAGTCGCATGACGACGACGAGCAGTCGTGGTCAAAGAATGATAGGAAGCAAAGTGAAACCACAAAAAATTCGTGGTGGTAATGGGAAACTCTTGAACGACGACCTGAGAGCAGGAGGTTTACCATTTGACTTACGATCACATTTGTAAAGTGACTGACACCGCGGGGGTCTTTGGAAAGAGTCCTTTGTATATATGACGTGCTGTTGAGACTGGTTTGACCGATGTGATAAATTGCAACAGAGCAATATCGGACCGTCTTGAGATGAAGTCCATCCGCGGCCGAGGGCGGCTGAAGATGGAGGCAATTGTGCCGTTCCCTAGATATGCGGCAATCCGGCGAAGTAAGGATATCTCCGGCTTGGTCTCCATGACCGACCATAGTACCCTGTTGGGATGCCCACAGAGATGCCCTGTGGTTGCTGATGACAAGGCTAGGAGCTGGAAACAAACCGTAGGGCATTGCGATCAAGGTGCTCCGCTGAAATGGGATGTGATCGTTTAGTCGACTCGTGATGATCGGACATGGCAGTCAAGCCAGCAATGTTCGGTTGAAAACAGAATACATGAATGCCAAATTCCATGGAGCTGTCGTTAGACTTTGGGCTCCAAGTGCCTCGTTATCCCCGGCCCAATTGCCGATGGGGATTGCATTCTGGACGCGGCGATTGGCCGACTCCGCATTTCAGTGACGCATGGATGCCATTTCTCCGAGGCCCATAGCCGGGGAGGTGCTGGGGATTTTTGGGCAGGTGTGACGACCGCGATATAAGGAGCCATTAGCCCTCTCCGTATATACTTCCTCCCGCTTGTCCCTCTCTCGCCACTCGTCCGGACTCCTTTGCTGCATCTCGAACTCCCACGCCCGTCTCCGGCTTCGCCTCCTTCTCCAGACGAATCTTAGCACAGGAACCAGCTTCTCCAATCTTCTCCGCACGCCGCCACAATGAACCACTCCTCCCAATCCACCAGCAAGAAGCTCACCGGCCAAGAAGTCGCCGAGCACAACAGCAAAGACTCATGCTGGGTAATCGTGCACGGTAAGGCCTACGACGTAACCGAGTTCCTCCCCGAGCACCCAGGCGGCCCCAAGATCATCCTCAAGTACGCCGGCAAAGATGCCACGGAAGAGTACGAGCCGATCCACCCTCCCGACACCCTCGACAAATTCCTCGACAAGTCCAAGCACCTCGGCGACGTGGACATGTCCTCCGTCGAAAAAGAGCAAAAGACCGACGACCCGGACGAGCTGGAGCGCAAAGAGCGCATCAAGCACATGCCGATCTTGGAGCAGTGCTACAATCTCATGGACTTCGAATCCGTCGCTCGACGTGTAATGAAGAAGACGGCGTGGGCGTACTACTCCTCCGGCGCGGACGACGAGATCACCATGCGGGAGAATCACTCCGCGTTCCACAAGATCTGGTTCCGGCCTAAGATTTTGGTGGATGTGGAGAACATCGATATGACAACCACTATGCTGGGCACGCCTATCAGTATCCCGTTCTACGTCACTGCTACGGCGCTGGGGAAGCTTGGTAACCCTGAGGGCGAGGTCGTGCTCACTCGGGGTGCGCGCAAGCACAATGTCATCCAGATGATACCCACACTGGCGAGTTGTAGCTTTGACGAGATCGTCGACGCTAAGGAGGGCGATCAGGTGCAGTGGCTGCAGCTGTACGTCAACAAGAACAGGGAGATCACGCGGAAGATCATTGCGCATGCCGAGGAGCGGGGATGCAAAGGGCTGTTCATCACGGTCGATGCGCCCCAGCTTGGTCGCAGGGAGAAGGACATGCGGTCTAAGTTCAGCGATGTCGGGAGCAATGTCCAAAACACTGGTGGGGATAGTGTGGATCGTTCTCAGGGTGCGGCTAGGGCGATAAGTAGCTTTATCGACCCGAGCTTGAGCTGGAAGGATATTCCTTGGTTCAAGAGCGTGACGAAGATGCCGATTATACTCAAGGGTGTGCAGCGCGTCGAGGACGTGGTCAAGGCGGTGGCGTATGGTGTAGATGGCGTCGTGCTGTCTAATCACGGTGGAAGACAGCTCGACACGGCGCGGTCTGGCATCGAGATCTTGGCCGAGGTCATGCCTGAGCTGCGCCGCCTGGGTTTACAGGATCGGATAGAAGTCTTCATCGACGGCGGTGTAAGGCGTGCGACGGATATCATCAAGGCTCTGTGCTTGGGCGCCAAGGGCGTTGGTATTGGTCGGCCGTTCTTGTACGCCATGTCCGCATATGGCCTGCCTGGTGTGGATAGGGCGATGCAGGTGTGTTCACCCCGTTCTCTCTTTCCCCAATGTCCTTGCTAACATGCTGCAGTTGCTCAAGGATGAGTTTGAAATGAATATGCGTCTCATTGGAGCCTCCTCAATCAAGGATTTGACGCCGGACATGGTCGATACCAGGGGTCTGAGCATGCACTCTACTGGCGTGCCAGTCGACACACTGGGACTGGGTGTATATGACCCGCTAGTCATGCCGCAGGAAATGGCCAAAGCAAAGCTCTAAGCAGCGTCCTTGCGTAAGATGACCTTGGCCACCAAACCAGAGGCAAATGTACAGAAAATTTGTAAGGATTTTTATACGACTAGGATTGATAGTAAGGCATGACGGATGGGTCTGATACAGAGTCAGACTGTCCGATCACGATATGTTCTGGGTAGACAGTTGAATGTAGACACGAATATACACAGGTATAAACATTGTTATGCATACACCGCTATCTCCACTTCCGTTCATCCTACCGTCGGATCTCACCACAGTCAGCATCCCCCAAGAGTTAGCCACAGACTTGAAATTAGACTTTTTCCATATTCCAGTACTATCCATGTGCCATGTAACCTACTACTACATAACTAGGAAATCCCTTGAGCTAGACTTCCGTCTATGCCCGGCTAAAACACCACCTATATACTCCATTCTGTCCGTGGTATTATCAACCATCACCAGGCCGTGACAATCATGATTCGTAGGAAAGGGAAAAATGCCAGGTCGCTTTTTCCACCTCATCGGAAGAGGCCCCTGGCTGGACCTTTCTTTCCGTTGCCAATGCTGCTCCCGCTGGAGCTGGGCCGCTTGAAATGGCCCAATCCATCCCTTCCTGTTGTGGACGGAGGTCCCATTTTCTCCACTCCAAGTCCTTTGGACCAATCGACCTTTCCGATCTTGCTCAGACTACCACCGCGCTTCTTTCGCATCGGCGTGATCGGTGTGTTGGCTGCCTTCCTTCTTCCACTCTGCATTGCGTTCAGCTCTGAGGTCGAGTAACGGACTGTTGGATCTGCCGCATACGAAGCCAGATGCTTGGCGTAGTGCTGATTCATGCGGAACGAATGCACCAAACCCTTGCTGCGACTAAGATGCGAGAACAGATCACCACCGTACACATCTCCAACCGTATCCCTTCTGTTGAGCTCAGGCGTGGCTGGCGACGGCGTCGGTGGAGCAGAGCTGGCAAAGGATGGCAGCGTATTCGAGCGTGAGCGGGTGAGCGGATCGAAAAAATCTGATGTGTCGGCCGAGTCGTCATCGTCGTCTTGTTTGTGGTCGTCAAAGTTTACGAATGGACTCAGAATGTCTACATCGCCGTCTCCATCTTCAGATCCTGACATCATGCTCGCATCTTCAGTGACAATTCCTGAAGCATCGACAGACGTGAACGGCAAGAAGGCTTCTGCGGGCCCCACGACCTGATTTGGCATAAGAGATCCGAACGAATCGAACGGAGAGGTTGGACTGAAGAACGATGAGCTGGCTTCGAAGTCGTCGCTGAAATCTGGGCTAATCTGTACAGAGGTGTGAGGCGTTGATGTGCGATTCTGATATGCTTGGTGCATCTTCTGCCAGTATTTTCGCTCATCAGCGGTTTGTATCTTAGCAGGATACAAAGTGTTCCTCTGGGTCGCACCCGCACCATCAACCAGAAGGACGTTCCTTCGGGGATCCATGTCGAAAATGCCTGCTTTTGGCAAACGGAGAATTCCAGCATCGCCATTGTTCTTGGCTGTTTTGGACTTTGTTTGAACTTTCTTCGAAGTGCTGGTTGTCGCGGTGGCCTTTGTAGGAGCTGCTTTGGGGGTGGCATCTTCTGATTTGACAGGAGACGCTGAGCTGTCTACGTTGTCACTCGCACGGCGCTTAGGAGGACAGGGCTCTTCCTCGTCGGTAGTTTCGCCCTCGTCGGCTTTGAGAAAATCACGTCAGTAAAAATCGAACCATGGAGGTTCTTCAACATACAGTCATATCCGCTAGAGGAGCCATCGGACTCGGACCACTCGTCTTCTTCATCCTCCTCCTCATCTTCGACCCGATGCTCCTCACCTTCGAAGTCCCAGACAGAGCCTGCATCGCTGCCATCATCTAAAAACATTTCGTCGTTATTCGTGCGCTGGAAAGAAGGAGTGAATTGTGGGGTGTCAGTAAAGATGTCTGGAAATGTTTCCGAGAGATCGTCATCATCAGAGCTGTCGCCGTCGGAACCGTCGACCTCGTCTTGAAACCGAACTTTGCGCAGATTATCAGATGAAAATTTTGGCTCCCGCGGAAAGATATTGTCGTTATCTGCAAGCAGGAAAGATGCCGGTCGGGTTTCGTCGTAGGTGAGAAATCGACTGATGTCTGTGACCGTAGAAGGGGATCTACTGCCAGTTGTGAAGTCAGCGTCGTCAAAGCCATTCCACTCCATCATGTCGCTTCCGGCATCAGACAAGCTAAGTCTCCGCGCTAGGTCGTCCTGCTCGCTGAGAGACATCTCTGGGTGTCGATGAGACCTTGACTCCTGCTTGCGGATGGCATCGTCATCTTCGTCAGATACACTGAGTAAGTCAACCCCAGCATAAGCGTCATCGTCATCTTCCTCGTCGAAGGAGAACCCGTTGAGCTCTTCTTCGGGCCTCCAACCACTGGCAGTCAACTCAGACACCTTTTTCGTGATGGCGTCTTCCATGCGGTAAGGAGTGTCTTCCATCCTGGGCGACGATGTGCTCAAATCAAGCCCCGCCAATAGCTCTCTAGAGTGCTTTGTGGGTGTTGTAGGTGTCTGAAGCGTGTCCTGAGCTGTTGACGGGGCTGTTACGGCTGCTTTACTGGCAAGAGGTGTTCTGTCTCCATCCTCATCATCTTCGTCATTCTGCTCCTCAGTGTTCGATGACGAAGATTGAGATGTGGCTTTGAGCGATAAATTGGGTCGAGCCTGACCAGCAGGCTTGTGAGCTGAATTCCTCTCTTTCGAGGGTGCACTCTTGCTCTTCCCCGGCATGGCAATCACTGTTGTCGTTCTTTTCGGTGGAGAGAAGGAGTTGCGAGGCTCAAGATGGTTATGAGGTCTCGGAAAATTTGTTTAGGCTGAAACCGGATTGGTCAGAGAGGAATGATTTTATGATGAATGTCCCGGCGCTGCAATTGGTGTTATTGAGCCACCGTCGGGTCAGCCGGGATGGGTAGAACTCGGAGTCTTTCAAGTCCGAGATATGAGGAGAGGTGGGCAGTATAGAAAGCCCAAGAGCAGGAGTCGGTGAGTCTGTAGCAAATGTCTTCGATATATGGCGGCTCAGAGGTGTCGAACCAGAACTGAACCGAATGACCGCAAAGCGCCTCGAATTGCGAGCGGATAAATGTTATTCTCGTCAATGTATTGTTGAAGATCGGTGAGCTGGAAAGTTGACCTGGCTGGAGAATGCCGAGAGGAATAGGGCACCCTCCAGAGAAGGTTTAGTGCTCAGCGACGGCCTGAGGCATCTTGTCTGACGAGAATAATTTGTTGTGAAGACTGTATATGATTGCTGGACAGCGAGGGCGACTTCTTTGTCTGATTTGCGGGTTGGGTTGTTGAAGACAGAGGAGAAAGGAGGGAAGCAGATAGCGGTCGGACGAGGTCAATTACTTTTTCTCGGCGTTGGTCGTTGTCGCTGCGTCCGGGGGAAAAAAGTCTTTGGGCGGGACAGCTCGCGTCCGGACTGGGAAGGAAGGGCCTGAAGCCCCACAGTGATGCACTAGCGTCCTTCCGGTAAACGTTGCCTTGCAAAATGACTGGCTCTGATTGGACATGGGCCTGCGAGGGTCCGCATGTTTAAACCACCTCGCATCCAGAGCCTCAAGCCTCGAGAGTCGATCTCTGTGACTCCTGCAGCTGCTTTAATTGCTCGCTACACTCACCGCCCGAAGCCGATCGTTGCGCACGCGACCACAAGGTTATATGCGCAATTGTAACGCCCGTATCATTTCGTGTAACTTTGAGCAGAGTAGGCTATCATTGGAAGCAATCAAACTGTGCAAATCACTGATGCTGTTCTTCTGGTCATGTGCGACCTGGGTTTCCAATCGTAAACGCCATCTTCCGGTGATGCAAAACCGCTTCTCTGACTCAAAAGTATGCCATGACCTATCGCCACCTCTACAGCTTTGATTATGGAAGCTGCGATTCGAGATAGGTCTGTCATAGTGCTTTTACTGGTGTATATGACCAATGTTCTGGACGTACTCCAGAATTCCTGTTTGCGACAATACACGAGTGGACTCGTTGGGACAGCCCAGCCACTTGTCATAGCTTCCAGCTTGAATCCGCTTGTCGGCGAGAAAGAAACAAGACCTTGCTTCTGCCGGCGACTTCTCGGACATAGTTGATGCTAATTCAAGACTGGAACGTACAAAAAGACTATACGCCCTTCCCGTTCAACCGTTCAATGACCATGCTCGGGCTCGGTATCTTCAGTACTCCAATTTATATTCTCCTGCGTACATTTTTCTTTCTTCGTTCTTACCGATCCCCTGGAAACTGGAAACCGCAGAAGAATGTCGCTAGGGCGCACTCATAGTTGATGTGACTGGTAAGCGCCAGGATTGCGGGGCCATGGCAGGAACCGTTGCCCAACGCATCATATCGTGAGCTAAATCTAGAACAAGCAATGTGCAGCCCAACCGTCGTGCAGGCCATGCATCCTCGATCGAATGATAAGCATGTGAAAACGTTCTTCCATGTCGTGCAGCAATTTGCTAATTTCTTAATGTACAGTATCTAATGTCACACGCTAAATGCTTATGACTCACAGCTGAGCCGTCCTCTATGCATATCTATTGGTCTCTAGTTTCAGCTACCTGTCGTGACTCAGTAGCTTCTGGCTCATCGTAGTGGCCTTTTGCCTCTTGCAGAATGTCTTCCCATCGCATGCCCATGGCTTTGAGCATTCTCTTCGCCCACTGCACAGTTTCGTCTGTCTCGATTACTGCATCTGCCGTCATCGCCTCTCGGCCCCCTCTGATATGCCAGCTTAAGTCGCTCCACTCGGCCAACCGAATTTCCTGCAGTCGTTTATTCAGCACAACCCGTACAGACGAGGCATTTGGTGAGAATCGACCGAGAACTTGGACAGGGGACCATGCTGTTCCAGGTGTGCCAGGTCTTCTTGCCCTTTCGACACTCAAGTCGATTCGACTCGGAGGTGCAACATAGATTGAACCGGGTCGGATACTGCCTTTCGTCGGTAAGATGCCTGCCTTTTCTGAATCATCGTCATCATCGGTCGGTTCATCAGCCAATGCACGCTGTGCCGTCTGTGAGAACGCACAGAGCAGTGCTCGGCCGGCTATACTTCCGTGGCGTGTGACGCAACCCTCTAAGATCAGGTTGAAAGACCGTGTTTCGGGATACACAATTATGGTTTCCGGGAGGCTAATAGCCTTTCCGCAAAAATCCTTTATGTCATCGTCAATATGCATCATTATTGCCGTAAGATTTCGGCGGACTCTTCGCTCTATGCCAAGTTTGCCAAGTTCGCCTTGCAGAATGGCCCGTAATTTTTCTCTGACAGCCGGGTTGGGGTTAGGAGTCCTTATGACTTCGCGGCAAAGGATAGCCATAAGTATCTCCGTATCGGCGGTTGACAATCTACAAGTGCGCACAATCGTATCAAACGTGTTCATTGCTGCGTCTGGATTATTCAGCCCAAATTGACTTTCCAGTATTGCCAGAAGCACGTCTGCGGGAAGACGTCTATATCGTGGATCGCTGCGGATGGTGCGCATCATGTTGTTCAGTAGCTCTTCATTTCTCGATGCGGCAAGGAATCTGATTAGTGATGGAACCATCATGGGATTTCGATAGGCCAAAGGGCCGACAGTTGGACCATCCACATCTTGCGAAGCTACAAGCCATGATCCGAAGTGAAATGCCTTGATCTCGGTGACAAGGTCTAGAAACGGAGCAAGAACGGTCGCCGGCAACATGGGAAACATACCAGGGTAATTGATGCTAGCAAGTGGGCTGCTGAAATTAACGTTTGTTGGATCTTCGGCATGTTTGTTGGAACTGAGAGTTCGGAAAAACGCGGCAATCGACAACCGTTTGTTATTGTCGGTTCTGGACTGCAGTTCGCGGAAGGTTCGAAAAGCACCTGCAAATTCGCCTCGGTCAATGTAGGCCGAAAGCGTGCGGTGTGAAAGACCTAGGGTCAGCGCTGATCCATCGCTGAGATAAGGTGACATAGGACGCCAGGCTTCGTCTCTTGTTGGTACATTCAGCGATCCTTCTTCGTCACCGTACGATGCTGACAAAGACAGGAGTAGTTCGGTGATACCTGGTGCCTCTTCGACATTGATGCTTTCTGACTCCAAGATTCGCTGCACAACAGCGTCCCATGATGTCGACTCCAGACCAAAGTTGTTCTTTTCGAGAAACTTTTTGATGCTGACGAGAAGTCTGACCACATTTCCCGCGGGTGCACCACGCTCGCCAACACCGGAACTAAGGAGATTGACTATAGCATCGACGTAGGCAGAGACTACTTCACTGCTGATTGTCTTCTCAATTTTCGGGTACTGAGCACCGTGATCAGAAGCGAACTCTGAGTGACCGCGACCAAAAAGGAGCTCCAAATTTACCCAATCGACACTGGATTCATCTCCGACTTTGATCAGTGGTGACATGGTCTCCCGCCATGACAAAGGTGACCAGGACTGTCCCTTCTGCTTGATGAGTGCTTCAACAATGGCTATTCCCTGCTGCACCCAGCCACCGTGAAGGCAGGACCATAGAACCAATTCAAGCCAGATTTCGTGACGAACGCCAGCCACACGAACTCGGTAATCGGAGCTGGGCAATTCCGGACCTTGAAAATGGAACAGGTCGCCTTTGGAACGTGCTTCTTCAAGCGCTGAAGCCTGTCGAGCGTTCCAGGCAGCATCAGAAAGGCTAGTCATGATCTGAGAAGACAAAAGGCGGAGCGTTGGAGGTTGGGTCCCGGCTAGACTTGAACGTTCGGTAGAGTAAGAATAAATCGAGTCCGGCATGATCCCACGACTGTGGAGTACAGCTATTAGTTCGAGGATTTCTGGTTGAATTGAATCTTTGCTCTTGGCGGCATCTTCGATGATCATGAAGCCAAGGCTTTGCCAGATCTCGCCTAAAGTCTGGTATCCTTGAATGGTTCTGCGCATAATTCCACGAGATAAAGGGTGCTCGACAAGTATTGATCCATCGATCGAACAAGCTTGCATCCTTGCGCTCTCAATAGCCTTGATTTTGATGGGCTTTTCCACAAGATCATCTAGAGACGCGACACATCCAATTGGCGGTTCCGGCAATCTCCAGGTGGCGGTCGGATTCCCCCTCCAGAGATTGTCGACAAGGTAGGTGACAAGCCATACCAAGGTCTTCCAACGACCACGCCGACTGAATTCAAGCAGAATATCATGGTTTTTGAGACGCCTGGCATCTGAGATGAATGAAAAAATAGCGCCAGCTGTGACAATCGATTGATCTGTGTCCTTGTATGTATCATTCCTGAGCTTTGCTGGAAGAGAGGGCTCCAGTCGATCTATCCATGCCGAAACATCATGACCTTCTCGTCTTGATGGATGAATAATGGCATCGCCGTGGCGATCTGGCGCAGGAGCAATCGACTTTGGTCGCAAGCGATTATCACATATTTCTGCTTGAGTCGCACAGCCTCCCGCAACAGAATAATTGTTAGTGTATTTGCGCCATGTCGAGTTCCGGAGCAGAGGAGCCCTTGGCCGAAGCCAGGAGGCGGCACAAAGAGTCGATTTAATGGCTCCTGGAACGCATTGTTGCATCAGTCGTGATCTCGCCGTGCGTTTCTAAGCGCGACATGGGTCGAAATGAAAATGTTGGTGGACGATATGTGCAGATGGTGGCAAAGCAGTTTTAACGAGGTGTGGAATTTTTTGGGAACAAGGTGACGTCCGAGAATCCTCGGCCGCGGTCCGCGATTGGAGCGCGGGTGCCTGGTGGTGCACGTCCGACTGTGGCTGCCCGCGTTCGCTCACATGGCGATGCTCGTAGGCGGCATCGCTTGCGATTCACCACTTCACCTTTATTTGCTGCTTGTCGTTCACGCCGTAAATTTCACCCCAGCCTCGTTTCGTCTATTTAAACACCTCCGTCGTGCCATTGGCTCCGCCAATTTCATCCATTGTCTTTTCAGCGCCGTACTCTATTGGCATACCCTTGCGCTCTTGCGTCAATCACAACAGACAACATGCCTTACAGATTCGGTGAGTACAAATCTCAAATGCAAAATAACGAATTAATTCACTGTCTCTCATACGAATTTTCGTGATCACGGGCGTATGCTAATGCAATCAAAGAGCTTGCGAAAACAGGCCGAGCTGGCTGCAAGGACAGCCAGTGCAAGAAAGAAGGCAAAAAGATTGAAAAGGGCGAGCTCCGTGTCGGGACATGGGTCATCATCCCGAACGTCGACCACGGGAGCTTCACCTGGAAGCACTGGTAGATATCTTTCCCGACCTCGACACCTAAATGCAGGCGTATCCTAACAATGTCCAGGGGATGCATCACGCCAAGACAGCTGGAAAACATCCAAAACGAGACTGGAGGTGACACAAACCTCCTCGATGGTCTAGACGAGCTTCCCGAAGAACACCAGGAAAAGATCCTGCGAGCTCTCTCTGAAGGCCATGTCGATGACGAAGACTGGCGCCATGTAAGTCGCCATGCTTAGCGACGCTGCACATCGCAAGTACTGACTTTATTAACCAGGATCCCGAACTCAATCGTCCAGGTGCTTCGCCCCGAAAGCGCAAGGCCAAAGCTAAAGTATGCCTCATAAACTTCTAAATTCAGGACGTAGCTCTGACAAATCTCTTCAGGACGAGGATGAGGACGAGGATGGTGGCAAGAAGAAGAAGGCGAAGAAGCGTGGCAAGAAAGCTGACGCCGATGACGATGCAGACGAAGATGAACCTGCTCCAAAGCGCAAGCGCAAGAGTGCTAAACCTGCCAAGGGCGCTGCGGCTGACGATGAAGCTGATGGAGAAGACGGCGAGCTTTCTCCTACACCACAGACCAAAAAGAAGCGCAGGTCTGCTCGTGACGCCAAAGCTGCGAAGACTGCTGAAGAGGACGACAACGAGGAAGAAGCAGCTCCTGCCCCCGCGAAGAAGGGGAGGAAGGCTGTCAAGAAGGAAGCGGCCGACGTCGACGGAGCTGATGACGAGCCGCCACCGGCCAAGAAGGCAAAAGGTGGGAGGAAGAAGGAGGCGGTCAAATCCGAGCCCGAGGACGACGTTGTGGAGGATGTCAAGGAGGGTGGTAAGGAAGACACCGACGAGATGGAAGCTCCCAAGCCCAAGGGCAAGGGCAAGGGCAAGGGCCGTGGACGCAAGAAGGCTTGATTCGGACCATTTTCTGGTTGTCTGCGAAAACACGCACTGACAGCAAGGATGTTATCTGCGATGTTGGACGGGGTAGACAGTGGGAGGAGTAGCGACGGAGTCATTGCTTGATTCGATTTTGCCAGTAGTTTTACGATACCCATATCGATGGCCTTCTCTTAACCCGCAAGACCCACGCACGGTTTGACTGCCGTGAGCGAATATTGCCCACCATCCGACAGGCGTGCAACTCTCTGCACGATACCAAGGTGTGGTCAAATCCCGCAGAATGCATGCCACAAAGTTCACCACTCGGTATCTTTGTCTGATATTACCGCATGATAGCATACCCCATAGACTCATGATCAATTTAATGCTATGGACTTCGTCTTTAATGCACCTGCCCGACTACCAGCAGCGTCGTGGTCTTCCGCTCGATAGCTAACTAAGGCCAAAAGACTTTGACTTTAATGCCACTACATAAAACCTGTCTATGGGAAAATTTGGTAATAGTCACTGTAGCGCACAGAGCTCACAAATATCGCACATCTTTTGCTGTGCCCCCAAGGGGAGGAGCACGAAACATTTGAAGTGACGTCACGACCGCGTGCTTGTAGACTCAATTGCTGGCAAGGGAATTCGTCAATCGGGTAAACATTCAGATAGCACAATCGAAGACGATAGCAACAATGCTCCCTGCTAGAAAGGCTCAGACCTACATATGCGTTTGCTGACCAGCGTCATAAAAGTGGCGATCTGTACATCGGCTGGGGCTGATGATCTTGTCCAGTCCGTGCGCCGGATCTCATGAACCAGATCCCAGATCGCGAGATCTTGACGAGATCTAACGCATCTGATTTCCTACGGTTCGTCCCATGCAAGCACTTTACCTGTACCTGCTTTAGCCCGAATGACGCGACGAAACGCGATTCACAATTGCTCGCGCCCCAGCCCGATGACTACCATAATACGACACAACCCATGGGATTTACCTAGCGTGTCGAACTCAATCTTACTCACTCGAGGCTAGCCAAAGTGGTAGATCTCAGATGCATTACGATATGGTCGGCATCTTAATCGCAGTAGTTTCTGCCCCAATTCGAGATCTCGAGACGCGAATCCTGTTGCTCCACCTCTCCAACGGTTCATTCATCGCGTCACCTTCAAGCTCAGACCCAATGGCACCATGGTCGACCAGGACCCCTGCCTGCTGCACGATGAAGCAGCACATCCTGGCAATCGCATGTCCCGCCTATCGACCTTACCTTTCTTTGACTTTCATGCCGTCACCACCCAACGCCAGACGCGGAGCAGTGACGCCTCCACGCGTTGCACTTACACCCCGATACGGCAGCATATTGAGCAGACGTCACAGCTGACATAGCTTCGCTGCCCATGCAACCACAACACCACCGCCCTGAACAAGGTGTCATAGGTAATCGAGACAGAAGCATAAGTATCGTCCTCTCCACCCCTCCATCTCGACAACTCATCATCATTCCAATACCAAACAGCTCTATTATCATCAGCAGCACCCACCTTCACCTACCAAACCCTTAACCACAACACGAAAATGTCCGCCAACGCCGACTACAGCGACTCCGCCGCCCAAGGCACCGTCGACAACGATTACGCCTCGCGCACCGGCCAGTCCGAGA
Source organism: Myriangium duriaei CBS 260.36 (assembly GCA_010093895.1). Lineage (NCBI taxonomy): Eukaryota > Fungi > Ascomycota > Dothideomycetes > Myriangiales > Myriangiaceae > Myriangium > Myriangium duriaei. The sequence goes on from ML996095.1 coordinate 494,350, forward strand.
TCCCCGTCCAGCGCGATGACGCACCCGTCGAGCAAGGCGTGAACAAGTTCGACGCCGACAGCGACGAGCAGCTGGCGGCCGACGACCAGGACGCCATTGACAAGTCCAACATTGTCGATGAGAGGACCAGGGGCGCGGCGCCGCAGAAGGGTGCATACACCGAGCCTGGTGATGAGGAGGGTCTGCCTTCCGACACTGGACGTTCGTCGAACTACTAGAAGGGTTGTATGATGTATGATTATTTGTATTATAGACCAGCCGGGCGTGGATCAATATATTACCTGCCCAGAATTCTCAATCTATTGAACTTATCATCCACACACTCTTTCGTATTCTATCTTGTGTCTATTGATCCAAATGATTCTGGTCCACAGTCACATCTCTCAGCCCACCTCCCGCACGATATCCACCATAACATCCCCAAACCCCCTTCCCTCCTGCCCCTCACTTCCCCAACCCCACTTCCTTCCCCCGGCTTCAGCCCCCACGCCTGCCTTCGAAACCCAAACCCTCACCACCCCTTCCCCTCCCCTCCCAGCAGGCCTCACCACTCTCCCCCGCCACCCGTCTGCCTCCCACCCCTCCAACCACCCCTTCGCCGCCTCCGCAAGCGCAAACGTCACCACAGCCACGACGTACTCCTCCACCGCAGCTAGGGACGCCGTCTCCCTCTTGAACCGCACGTCGGAGCACGACAGCGTGAAGCGACTCCCGTGTGTGTCAGGTGGTGATAGCGCAGTGGTGGTTGTCACCTCTATCTCGAGCGCCGACGGCGCGGTTTTGGAGGGCAGGGATAGACTTAGCCTTGTAGTTGACGAGCGCGGGGCGCAGAGGAGGGAGAGCAGGAAGGAGGCGGACGTTGTGTTGCGAAGGGCAGAGACGAGGGGCGAGGTGGAAGTGATGGTCGCTGGGATGGAGGCGGAGTTGAGTGTCGTGGTGAGGGAGGTGAGGTGAGCGTTAAGCTGGGTGGTGGCGGCGTGGTGGTGGAGGGTGGAGAGAAGGGGGCGGAGGATGGATGCCAGTGGTTTTTCTACCTTGGCGCTGGACAGGGGAGGAGGGATGGTGGAGCGTTGGTCGAGACGCTGGCGGTGGGTGTGCGAGAGGAGAAGACGGAGGGCGGTGGCGATCCCGTTGGCTAGCGGGTCGGGGTGGTGAGAGACGTCGGTGTCGAGCGGGACGAGGTCGACCTCGATGAGCTGCTGAGAGGCGGGACCGTTTCCGTTCTGAGTGTCGACATATGACAAGGGCATAGTGATCGTGTTGCCCTTCATGCCTACACCGTAGCTTCCCAGTGTCCGTGCCTCGCGCATAGCTTCGTGCCACAGCTCCTCCTCGAACAGGCTGTCGCGAGCGGTGCGGATACGCGCTTCCACATCCAGCTCCTCATCGTCGTCCCGCGCGCCCTTGATCGAGCTCTCTCCTTTGACTACGCCATCCTCCACAAGCCGTACCCGCAGCGCCTTGCCCTCTGTTCCCAACCCACGGTCAAGAACCACATTTCCTTCACTACCCATCTTCAGTGCCGCCAGGCCTCGTCGTGCGAACTCCCCACGAGCTTCGGAGAAACCGTACCGCACGCCCATCACGCCTTTGTCCCGAGGCATACGGCATACATTCCACCCGCTCTGGCGCACTCGGAGCACTTCATTCCAGTACCGCCTCTCCCGATCCACAGTGGTCTTCAGCCTATCACCGGCAGCCATGAGCGCATCGGCGCTTTGCGTCAGGCTCTGAAACCTCTTTCCACGCGCCAGCAGCCTGTCCGTCTCTTCCTGCTTAGCATCAGGCGTCATGCCCGCCCACATGTCCAGCCCCAAAGTGCCCGGCGGAACTGACTGTTTCAGTATCGGGCTGATGGTGGACTCGGCAGCCTTGACATCCTTGCTTAGCAACAGACTGACAAAGTCCAGTGCGAGAAGAGTTTCATTCTGCGCCGAGGCAACGTGCTCAATGACTTCGCGGCGGGCGGTGGCTAGCTGCTCTGCCCGCGGGGCTTTGCTAGCAGCGCTGTCTTTCGCATCCTCCTCGTCGGAGTCAGAGTCGGACGGCGATGATGCGCCCGAGATGGCCTTTGTCGTGATCTCATCGCGGAGTTGGGCTTCAGTGATGTGTCGGAAATGGCCTCGCTCAGCGTATATGCGGCCTAGAACAGTTCCGAAGGACTTGGGTTCATTGGAGATGTGATCCCATGGTTGAAGCGAAGAAGGAAGGACGCCGTCGTAGTCGGCCATTGTCGTGGTCAGAGCTCAGCTCATGATACAATGCGACAGATGAGTTTGCGCGGGGTATTCCACGTAAGATATGTTGTGCTGTATAATTTATTGGGAGACGAAGGTGGGACAGGAAATCGTCGACCCACGAGCTTCACTGTTTGGCCAGCAGCTTCGGTGGGCTCCGACACAAACGTGACACACCGAATGGTCTGTCCTTTCAACGTATTTCCACAAATCCATCCGCCACTTCTCCTTTCTCGATTGATCTTTTGTTTGCAAAATCAGACAGAGAGACCGACAACAGGATTATCGTTTATCCGATATAACCGCAATTCAGGATGACCACCAGGTACAGAGTCGAATGTTCGCACTTCTCTCCCCACCCACGCCCCGTCCCCCACACCGTGACGTCCGCTGACCCCGAACAGATGCTCTCAAGGTCCGCCCTATCTTTCACTTCACTACAAGAAATTTATGGCAAAGTACTGACAACAGCTGTTTGTAGACGCATCGTCGTGATCAATTTGTGCGTATTATCTCTCTCTTATTTGGGGATAATTGCTCATATCCCATAAGATAGAATGGATCAAAGGGCTTCTCGCCGTCCCCTTTGTGCTCCTTTCCCAGCCATCAGCCAGCCTAGCTTCATCCACAGATGCCATTCGTCAGATGTCCGTGGCTGCCCATGAGCGGTACGCCCAGATTATGTCGGATGTCGAAGGACTGGTCAAAGATCACCGCGACCACCAGTCGCCTTCAGCCGTACACCTTACCGTCTCAAAGCTCAAACTACTAGTGCCATCTGTCGGAACATTCTTCACTCCTTTACCACTAAAGGATGCGTTCGAGTACCAGGACAAGAAGCGCCGTATCTCTTCTAGAAGATTCGTAGCGCCGTCCTTCAACGATATTCGTCTCGTCCTCAACACAGCCCAGCTGATGTCGCTTGTGTCCGGTGGCGGCGTAGACTTGATGACCTTTGACGGTGATGTTACACTCTATGACGACGGTGAAAGTCTCAATCCCGAGAACCCCGTCATTTCCCGACTTCTCGAGCTGCTTGGACGTGGTACGCGCATTGGCATTGTCACCGCTGCTGGCTACACAGAGGCGGATAAGTACTATGGCCGTCTGCACGGGCTGCTTGATGCAATAGCGAACTCAAACCTACCTGAGGAGAAGAAGCACAATTTGATCGTCATGGGTGGTGAGAGCAACTTCCTGTTTGAGTATGACGGCAGCGTCAAGGAGCGACTGCGGTACCACCGCCGGCGCGACTGGATTCTGGACGAGATGCACGATTGGACCGAAGAGAATATCAACGGTCTACTCGATCTGGCCGGGAAGGCTCTGAGAGACTGTGTCAGCAGCATGGGACTCGAGGCAGAGGTTCTGAGGAAGGAGAGGGCGGTCGGGATAATCCCGCAGAAGGGCCGCAAGCTGACTCGCGAGCAACTCGAGGAGACGGTGCTTGTCTGTCAACGGATATTGGTATGTTGCAGACTGCATCACGAATTGAGAAATACTAACTCCCAACAGGAGGTGTCCGATGTCGGCAAGAAGCTACCCTTCTGTGCCTTCAACGGCGGCAACGATGTTTTCATTGATATTGGCGACAAGTCGTGGGGTGTACTGGCTTGCCAGAAATACTTTGGTGGTATTGAGGGCCAAAAGACGCTGCATGTAGGCGATCAATTCTTGTCCATCGGAGCAAACGACTTCAAGGCTCGTCTCGCGTGTACGACGGCTTGGATCGCGAACCCAGCCGAGACGGTGGCATTGCTTGACGAAATGGCGGAACTGAGAGGGGATCAGAAGTAAATCCAGCTTGTAAAAGTGGGGTATCGATTGTGTGTACTATTTGATTGTTATACATGATCTTCATGATTCACTGTTGGCTGCCGGACCATCGAAGCAAGATCTTCCCTTCGTCAACTCCTTGGTATGATGCTTCCATTCAAGCTCCTCCCTCGCGCTTTGCGTACTCCTCCTCCATCCGTTCCTCGTAAAGCTTGTCGGCATCTGTCACATCCTCGATCTTAGCTTGGCCATTTCCAGACTGACCATTGCCGACCAGTTGTCTGCCCTGAGCATCGTACTGATGGGTTTGGTGCTGGACTGGCTCCCCTAGGTTTTGTGAGGTGGTGTGGACGGTAGTGCCGTCCGGGTTGGTGTGAGACTGTTGTGTATGGTGCGAGCCTGTAGTCTGACCATTGGAGGTGCTGCTGGAGCTGAAAGAGGAGAAAGATGTCGAGGTGAAGTTGGACGACATTTTGATCGATGCTTGACAGTTATTTGTAAGAGCTGACTTGACTTGTAGAATGACTTTGAGGGGTATGATTCAATTGTATGAGGTAGAATTTTGAAGTGGAGAATAGCTGGAATAATATAGGTCGAGCTGGCTGTAGCCTATAGTGTCTGGCATGTTCTAAACGCCACTTATATGACGTCATATGAACCTGCTAGGACCGCACAGCCACAACACGTGACCATGGTCTGAGTCCATACGCCACAAACGCCAGTGTATCTCCCCACTTCGGCCCTAGCCGTGGCGTCGTCTAGACCACAACCACAACGAATCAACAAACATATATGCACATTTGCATTGATGAAATGCTACTCCAGACGTTACCAAGCATAGTTTGAAACTGTATTCACGGAGCTGTCTATCACTATGGCCATTGGGGGCCTTCAATCTTTGCTATCGATATCTCCAAACTCTACAGAGTAGCAGTTGCCGTTGGGTGTGCTACGGTCAACCAAACAACTCACCTCGCAGTCACTACCAGCACGCAGCTCATGATATATCAGCTCCTCCTGGTTGGTGATGCAGCAGGCAGGCAAGTTACGTTCAATTCACTATCAGAAGGTCAACCAACGGGATTTCTCTCTCAGATTCAGAGGAAATATCCTTGAACTATCCAGCAACATCCTGTAGAGGACTACGATAAGCTCACCCAATGTCAGTATGGATGATTTTGCAATGCTCATGTTGAAAGAGTTTATTCGATTGGCGTTCGGACCTTAGCGCGTTCAGTGGAGTTGCAACGGTCGCCTAACGGGTCATGCCTGGGAGACCGAAAGAGCACGCTTAAAACGCTCGATATTGCTGCCAGTTGTGCAATATACTGTCAACCTTCCGGCGCTACTCGTCAATACCCGAACATGCTGCCAGCAGGGTGTACGTGTATTGGTGACTGGCCCAAATCGAAGAGCTTCTTGACCGTCTAATGTTCGCCGGATAGCCAAGTCGGGGGAAATATAGAGAGAATAGAGCCAATGCTCCGAGCGACCATGGGCAATGTCAGCCTCAAGACCGGTTCGGCGGCTGCGTTGATTGCAGTAGCTCAACGCATCTCCGCAACAGTGACGACCGTTGGCGGAGCCAGGAGCGCCGGGACTCTACTGGTCAGTAGTGAAGCAAAGTTGCCGACGGCGAGTGGTTCATGACTTATATTTGGCCATGTCTGCCTTGTAGGGCCATACACCCCTGCCTTTCCCTGTCACGTTTTGCTCATTCAGCCTTTCCATTCGCTTCCTGGAGATACAGATATTGATTCTTTCTGACACACCGCAAACATGCACTTGAAGTCTATCACCATCATTGCTCTGAGCGCGGCGACCGTCTCAGCTCAGGTCAGCGCAATTCCTGCCTGTGCCGACCAATGTATCATTTCTGCAGTGGCAAGTGCGGGTTGCGGCATCACCGACTACTACTGCCAGTGTACTTCCGGGAAGTCCAAGATCACCGCACAAGCTACCAGCTGCTTGCTCAAGTCCAGCTGTACTACCGGACAGATCGGCGGTAAGTTCTATTTGTGAGGTAGATGTATCCTTTCGAGCGGTGCTAATGTGTTTCTTCCCAGGCATTAACGTAGCCATTGCCAACATTTGCAACGCTGCAATCGCAGCAGGCCCTACTAGGAGTTCCACCAACTCGACCTCGTCCAATTCGACTTCTTCATCGTCCAATTCGTCCTCGTCGTCATCGTCATCCTCGTCATCCAGCAGCTCGTCAGCTGTAGCCTCGCAGTCCAGCTCTGCCGCCAACATCCTGAGCGCCGGCTCTGCACTAGCCGGTCTCTCGCTAGCGGCCATGTTGATCCTTTAGTAGTCTCTTGACAAGAGTATGGCAAAAGATGGACCTCCTTTTTCGGCGCTTTTAGGACAGCAAGTGCGATACCCAACCAGCATTTCATGTATGATAGTTTTTGAATTCACTTCATTACCTCAAGCCATTTCGTCGACCAGGCCGTGAACTCGTCCTCATTTCCATCCCAGCTCTTACTGACCAGCTGTATCGTCCGCCGCGCCTCCTCCACCAACGCTTTCTTGTGCTCCTCCACACCCTCATCGTCCAGCTCGTAGAACGCACTCGCAAGCTCATCCGTGATCTCTGGCATCCTCTTCATACCATCCACGAGCGCATCCATAGTCCTGACATGATCCCTGATCCGCGCCTTATCCTTCGTGAAAGTCTTCACCCGCCTTTTACTCAACGCCGTATACAACAACTCCACCCTCTTGATCTTCCCCAGCGCATCATCCAGCGCAAGCAACAACTCCGGCCTATCTCGCGGCAACTTCGCGCCTGAGCCAAAGATATCATCGTCATCCTCCTCGTCCTCATCATCCTCATCGTCATCACCCTCATCAGCGACACTCTCCTCCCTCCACCCCTTCAACTCCTCCAACGCATCCTTAATCAAGGCCTGATACCCCTTCGCCCTCCCCAGCGCCACACCAGCAACGTCCAGCTCCTCCAGCTCGACCAGCGCATCGCAAGCCTCCCACACCACACCACAGGAAGCCAGCGTATCCCGCTGCTGCTTCGCCTGCTTCCCCGAGGCAACCTGATCCGCTACACCTCTGACGTCCAGCAGACACGCCTCGACTCCTCTAAGCGCAGCGGCGACGCGCGCATTGACTTCCGCCCGCAGGAGCGCGCCCCAGACGTCCGGAGCGCAAAGCTGGGCGGCGGAAAGAAGGGCGGGGAGGACGGAGGCGGTGATGGTGCGGAGGACGGAGAGGATGGCGGAGGGGGTGAAGGGAGGGGTCAACAAGAGGAGGGAGAGTTTGGTGGTGTGGGATTTGAGGAGGAGGGCGGCATCTTTCAGGACATGGAGGGGGTTGGGGGGCGGGGAGGTTGAGGGTAGTGGTTCGGAGTTTGGGAGGAGGGTGAGGCATTGCGTTATTAGCGCGGTGGAGGTACGGAGGTGGTCCAGAAGAGCCGGGAGGTCTTTGGGGGGCGGCATGGTGGTGGTTGTGTATTATTCGGGTGTGGTGTGAAAGGGAGAAGAGTGGGATGTCGTCGAAATTTTGATATATATGCGGAACGGTTCCGCTGATTGGACTTCACTTGGCGGGCAAGGTTGGAGTTTCACTACCTCAAGTCACAGCATAGATACACTCATGTCATAGCCATGGCACGTACGGCCCCCGAGCCGCCAATCGACACTTCGTCATTACCATCACGAACGCTGGTGGTAGACCCGGGAGCATATACGATCAAAGCTGGACTAGTGTCGACCGACAGCGATGCTCCCACGCCAGAATGCTCGGTGATACCCAATTGCATCGCGCGAGCGCGGACAAAGCACACCTATGTCGGCTCAGCGCTCTCAGAATGCACCGACTTTGGCGAGATGCAGTTCAAGCGGCCGGTCGAGCGAGGATACATCGTCAACTGGGATCTGGAGCGAGCCATCTTTGAGCACGAGTTCTTCGAGCCCAAGGCGAAGCTATATGTATATACCGCACCCACCTCTCCGTGACATATCAATTCTCGGTCTAACATATTCAGTGCGACCCCTCCGAGACCGCCCTCCTCCTCTCCGACCCCCCAAACGCCCCCACCGCCCTCCAATCCAACGCCGACCAAATCATCTTCGAAGAATTCTCCTTCACCGCTGCCACCCGCCTCAACAACGCCAGTCTCTCCGCCTTCACCCCCCTTCCCCTATCCCTTTCCACCTCTCCACCCCCGACTGAAATCCTCCTCCTCATCGACGCCGGCCACTCCTCCACCACCATCACCCCCGTCCTCCGCGGCAGCCCCATCCACCCCGCCATCCGCCGCCTCACCTTCGGCGGCAAGCACCTAACCAACGCCCTCGCCGAATCCATCTCCCTGCGTCACTTCTCCCTCATCGACGAGCCCCACATCGTATCCCAAATCAAGCACGACACGTCCTTCGTCTCCGCCTCGTTCTCCTCCGACTTGGACCGCGCCTGGCCGGGCCCGCGCTCCGCCCGCCGCCCCGTAGATCCCGATGTAGCAGTCGAGTACGTCCTTCCGGACTACACCTCCCTGCATAGGGGCTACATGCGGTCGCGCCAGCCGCGGTCGACGACCACGACCACCGCAGCCGGGACCCGTGGAGAAGGCGAAGAAGAGTCCTTCCCCCTAGCCAACGAGCGCTTCTGCCCCCCGGAGCTACTCTTCTCCCCGCTGGACGTGGGGCTGCATGAGTCCGGCCTCCCGGCAACGGTCATGCAGAGCCTAGCCGCCGTGCCGCGCGCGCTGTGGGGCGGGCTGTTGGCGAATATCGTGCTGGTGGGGGGGACGAGTCTGTTGCCGGGATTTGAGGAGAGGGTGGAGAGGGAGGTGAGGGCGTTGGCGCCGGCGGAGCTGGTGGTGCGAGTGGCGAGGGCCGAGAGCCCGATTGAGGCGAGTTGGAGGGGTGGGGCCGGAGTTGCGGGGAGGAGGGAGTGGAGGGATCGGGTGCTGGTGACGAGGCAGCAGTATGAGGAGTATGGGGAGGGGTGGGTCAGGAGGGAGTTTGGTAGGCGGAGGGTCGTGGAGGAGTGGGGTGCTGCTGGTCGGGGGGATGGTAAGTAAGTCCTGAGGGATATTGCTGGAGAGATTAAAGGGAGATGACTTTATACCCATAATACGTCAAATGAACAAGATGCCACGCAGGATGATACTGTTAGAGAGGTGATACATTAATCAAAGAAACACATATATCATTATGATTTATCAACTATCTAAAATTGCAGTTGCTTCACTGGGCTCCGTCTGCCTTCAAATTGGCTGTATCCATGGCTGGGAGCAGGCTCTAAGCCTGGAAGATCCCGATGTGATGGTGTCCAAAATTGCTGATCTGAGCCGCTGATTGTGCGCTGGGGAGTAGGTGGCACTGGTCCTGTGGCGCCGTAGTAATGGTGATGGTTGGCTGCCGCTTGTTCTGCCCTGGAACGAATCATAGAGAAGGGAAGGTTGGAGAGGGCGATGGCGCTGAAGATCATGAGGCAGGTGAAGATCTGGATTGAATTAGCATACAGTGCCGTGTCGGGGGCAGAGCAGGACAAACTTACCATAGCTTTCCAGCTGATGGGCTCGATGAAGCTGTTGAATATCTCGGCCCACATACCCACACTAATTCTTGCCCTTCCCAGAGCTCGAGTGTCCCTATTCATACACTTCTCCCAATTCGTGCACACCGTTTCCATTGCCGGCACACGGGTCTCTGGTGCACATCGATTCTCCGTATACTGCCTGGCACATACTGCCATCTCCGCCAACAACTCTGCGACCGCTTCTGTGGATTTCTTGTCCACATCCGACTTGACGGTAGCGTAGAAGCTGTACAAGATCCAGATACCGCCCATAATGAGGAATGAGTTCATCGCCAACTGCGCGTACCAACTCAAAATCTGTGGCAGCGTAGGATGCGCGGTGAGAAACTCAGCCCACGACGCAAGCGTGCCCTTCTGTTGCATCGTCGCCGGTTCCGGCTCCGGTGAATCCTTCTTAGTTGACCAGCGGCTGCGCTTCTTAGGCTTGCTGGGTGAGGGCGACTGGGACACCTCGCTGTCGGACATGCTGTTGGAACGTAGCTTGATGAGCTGTCGTACCGACTCGCCACGGCGCTTCTTCTGGACTTTCTTGACCAACTTATCGTTTGTGTGAATCACTCGCGGCACCTCGCCCCTGCCTGGCGACGAAATCAGCCCTGCGGCTCGTGACCACCAGCTATCTCTCCGCTTGTCCGCCTCTATGATCTTCTCCTCGTTCTTACCCTTCACTTTTGTCGGACTCGCTTTTGACGGACTCAGATTGCCGAACAGTGTCGGTTTAGCGCTGAAGTTGACGGGCACAGAGCGGAAAGTATTGTTCTCGGCGCCGGGAGTGACGTCGCTGTCCATCATGGACGATTGGTCGGGGGTCTCGCCGCCGGAAGATGCCATGTCAATGTCCATAGAGCGCGGTGTAGAGAACAGCGGGTTCTGCTTGAGCGAGAAGGGGGTGCTGGAGCCGAATGATTTGGTAGGGGAGCTTGGTTTGGAGGGCGAACCGAATGCTGCGCGAAGCCCTACTCAGCGCGTCAGCTTTGACGTGTCACAACGATGCAGATAGCTGTGCATACCTCTCTTTCTAGTATTGTTGTCCTCCATGCTTGCAAATGATCGTTGATGATTGCCGCTGACCTGAGCAAATGGGGACCGGACGTCGATGGGACCAGTACCGTTCTGGTACTCAAAGTCCATGGGAGCTTCGTGCGTGCGTCGATCCATGTTTATAAAGGAATTGTGGGGAATGAAAACACATCGGAATGTAGATGCTGCAGAACCAGGAAATCAAGTCGGCGGGTAGGGGATTTCCCCGCGCATGTCGCGCTTGCCGCGTTTGTTGCTGCGGTGAACTTGACATACAAACACAGGATCTTGCCCCTCCGTAAAGCTTCACCAACATGTGATTGATGCAGTCCTACATGCAGTCCTACAGCTATAGCCTCATAACAGATCCCCTCAAACTACCATGAAGTCACTAGATCCATGACTGATCAGTTCGGGTTCATGGATTACTTTTCCCTTGCGTTTCTGTCTGTTTGCTCCACGGTTCGGAGGAATTCTGGGACACAACCACCGAATTGTCACATTGATGCCCGGGGCTCTTTACGAATCCCTGGGCGTCGATCATGAGAAACATCCTGCTGTGCGTTCTGTAGAGCATCTAGTAGGCCATCAAGTTCGAAAAGGTCACCACGGGAAACACATCGTAAGGAGTAGACATTGTTTTAACTGGCAGCTACATAGTCACAGAGACTGTTTCTTCCCGTCATCCGAAAATTCGTACGTGGCGTCGCTAAGCTACATGATTCTTCGTGTCCGACTTCCGTAAGCAAAATAGAAATATCCCGAGGTCGCCAGATCTCGGCCGAAGATAAAGAAGAAATCGATCCAAAAGATTCACAGAGAATTGAAGAATAAAAAAGACCCGCCCGCCTCATTCGCAAGAAGGGAAAGTTGAATCGCGATGAAAAGATCAGAACATGCCTGGTTCTGCCATCATTTGTCGCTGCGGCATGCCTTGCATCGGGAACTGCGACCGCTGCATGCTCTCATCTGACCGCATCGCCCGTGCTCCCGGACGACCGCCCTGAATCGGCGTGTTTCCGTACGGCTGCTGCATACCGGAAGCAGTAGGTGGGAGTGGTGGTGGAGCGCCGGGACTGGGGTATCGTTTGATTGGTGCCTGCGTTCGTGGCTGCTGCTGCTCCGTTGTTTCTTCCCTATCTTCCTTGCCAAAACCAAACAGCTTCTTGGTCTGTCGTCGACGAGGGTTACCGGCAGGAAGAGTGACTTCCATGCCATTCCTGAGTGAAGCGCCAGGTGGAAGATCGATCGTGTCGACGTTCGAAGTCGAGGATATGAGCACCGGTTCCCCAATGTCGCTCTTCTGCACTGTCTTCTTACGCAGCACCGACCCCTGGTGTTTCGATGTCGGCACGTAGGTCTGTGATCCAATCGAAGATGGTGATAGTGGACCGAACGAGGCCGGGGACAAAGGACCCATGGGCGGTGACTGTAAGGGTGATGGCCGCGAGGCAGGAACGGAGCCTTGGTTGAAAGCAGCATTCAAAGGTGCAGGTGAGCTGTTGGACGGCATCAATCTGAGGCCGTTAGGAAGCTGTGGGGGGATTGGTGGCTTGGCTTCGGTGGGACTGCTGCCAGCGGACTTGCTGTTCCCGCGTGGCCTGGTGTATTCTACCGAGCCCATTGGCTTTTGCACCAAAGTGGGAGATTGGCGTGGAGTGTTATGAGATGAGCCCTTCGCCTCACCACGCGCGAATTCTTGAGATGGCATGGGTGACATGTTAGGACGGACGGACGCCGATCGTGAAGCGCTTTCGTGAGGATAGATGCCCGCATCACTCAAGAGCCTCTCTTGTCGACTAGGTGCCCGAGCCGACGATGAAGTAGAGCTTGATCGCACTTGTGGCGGCGGGCCTGCTGAGTGACTACCAATTGGTGGCGAAGGGCGGCTCATCTGCATTCTGCCTTGTCGGCTAGCCTCGCTGTCACCTCTTGGTCTCTGCATGTCGTAAAGACCCTTCGTCTTTTGGTCTCCTACAGGAGGAGTACGTTGGGAGAACGAGGGCCGGGGACTGGCTGACACACTTGGTTTCCTGTCTGCAGGCTTGGTGTCCTCGCTGGCGTAGCTAGGCTTGCGCATGGATGAAAGGCTGGTTGAAGAGCCGCCAGCACCACCAAGACCGAGCATCTTGATGCCTTTATTGCCGTGACTGTCCGGCTTGGCTAAGTCACCACTGGCTTTTGATTTGAGCATACCGAATGCCTTGAATGTACTGCCCTGGGCTGGTTGAGGACTGCTTCCTCGACTTTCAACTTCAACAATGGCCTTCATGCTCTCTTGGATTGCCTTTTGACGTGCAGCCAATTCCATGGCAAAGGCTTCACGCTCTTCCAGGGTACCCGCACTGAGTTCCCTCTTGTGGTCAGGTTGCCAATTGGACGTTGCGCTGCTTCTCTGGCTGGTCGCATCGGTGTGCACTTTTGGTGCTGCTGATGCCAGAACCCGGTGTTCAGGTCTCGGTGCTTGTGCATTCAGTGGCTTCGGCGCTTCAGCTTCCCCGAAACGATACCCGTCATCCAAGTCATCCAAGTCCCACGGGTTAGAGTTGGTATAATCGTTGTTCATCCTATTTTGACTGCCATACATCCGGTTTCCAAACTTTGTCTGATCATTGAAATTGGGCATACTGTCGTTGTGTCCGATCGTGGAAGTGTAGATGGATGACTGGTCGCTTGGCATACGCAGGTGATGACTGCTTGGATCTCTTCCAATCGCGCTGGCTGCTGACGATGAGACGTTGCTGGTATTCCGTAAGTGTTGATGGATAAGTCCACCAAGCGCTTTTGGAGCTTCGTCGACCTGAGGTGAGGTTTGAGGTGGTGCCTGCTCGTGGGGTGTAAAGTCGAAATGGCCTTTGGCAGAATCTGCGAGTGATGGCTTGGACGCGAGCGTGCGAAGTGGCTGTGGCGGCAGAATTTCTTCTTCTTCCTCGTCCTGCTCTTGTATTCTCTCGAATCCGACATTCGTCGTATGCGCCGCGGGATACTCTTGAATGTTTTCTAGTTCAGTTGACCTGAAGCGACCGCCGGTCGAGCCAGGATATCCACGCCTGTCATAGCCAGAAATGATGTCCTCCTCATCGTCGTCACTTGCGCTAATATCACCGAAGAACGTTTTATGAGTATCAGGGATAGACCCGGTCGGGGACGCCGGATTCGAATCTTGATGCTGTGCCCGCATCTGCGCGGCTGCCTTTTGAAAGACGGAAAAGGCATTTGGTGAGAGGGCAGCTTCGGGTTGTTCCGGAGTGGAGTTGGACCTTGCTCGAGGCTCCGGAACGGAAATGCTCTGTTCCGTAGGATGCCTTGCTGAATCAAATCGAGCTAACGGAGGCGAAGGCGTTTGACGTGGAAGCTCCGAGACTTTCTCGGATTGCATACCTTGGATGTTGTGGTGTAGCTGTTGCAGCCTCCGAACATATTGCTCCTCGTCATAAGGCCCTTGCGGCATATTGAAGGCCCCCATGGCCGTAGCCTTACCCCTATCACTAGGTTTGACGGTCGACGAGAGAATCCCTGTTTCGTCAAATTCATTAAGCGGCATGAATGTGGGTGATTGGGGATGACTGGTATTTGGCGAAGAAATCGGAGATTGAGGCTTGTTGATAGAATCGAATGTGGTGAGAGGATTTACAGGGCTTTGAGGAGGATGAGGGTTTTGCTGCTGCCGCGCAGTGCGGTCTTGTGAGGGGTTCGCCGGATTCGTCTGTGTAGTCCCAAGGTTCGGGGATTTGTTCCCCGACATTGTGCGGGTTCGCTGTATAGTATTGAGTCTAGTGAGAGCCGAGGCTTGTTGTTCCTGCATGTTCTGATCCAGACCTTGCTCGTACAGTCGCCTTTTGGTAGCAGACCGCTCTAGAGATGCCGCGTTGGGCATCATGGGCTTGACTGGTGGCTGAGTTTTGAGAGGGCTTGTCAGAGGTTGCGATGCAAGTGATGTGCCGGCAGTCGATACAGTGTCCTGGCCGGTCTCTGAAGCAGCTGAAGAAGCAGCGGATGGCTGTCTCTTAGGTTCTGATATGGAATTCCACCGAATTGAATCCTCGACGCGCGAATGAGGTGGAGGTGCCATGTCTGTGGAAGACGAAGCGAGACCAAATGGCAATGATCCAGAATCGCTGTTCTCGTCTTCATCATATTGTTCGCGAGCAAGAGCCTCTCTCTCCGCTTGCTTGTATTTCTGGAAAGCAGACTTGGACATGTCTTCTTCGTAGACCAGCTTGCCCAGGCTCTTGACAGATGTGCTTGTAGGTATCTTATACACCTTTTGGCGTCCACCAAATAAGTTGTTTCCTTCGACTGGCCTTGCGCGAGTCATCACGCTACCATTCATCGACGAAGCGCCATCTGCGCTATTGCTGTCGTCGGACGCGAATGAATCGTGGTTGCGTTCTAGCCACGGTCTCGGGGCACCGCTTGAAATTGACTGTACCTCTGCGATGTCTCCAAGATTGCGAGCGCCAGTAAAGCCAAAGTCGGGAAGCTTCGATTGGCGCCTGGGCGATAGTACGCTGTCGTCGCTGGCCTTTCCTATCTTAGAGGCGGGGTCGTCTTGATCGCGCAGCATGCTGAATCGCGCGGACAAGTTGGGCATGATCAGACTGGTGCGAAAGTCGTCCGTGGAAGGCAGCGCGGACGACAGATCGAATTGTGGTTTCGGCTCCTCCTGGACCTTCTTTCCTGCCCCCTTCTTCCATCTTCGAGCATCGCGTCCAGATGTGTTTGGCGCATCATCAGCTGGCGCCGACTTCTTGCTGAGAAACCTGTTCATTTTGGTGGTTCCCCTATCTGCAGACGCCTAGGTGCGAAGAATGGCGGCGCGACTGAACATGAGAAGATACGAATGCGAGCGGCGGGACAGACCGGACAGCCGAGTCTATTTGTCGTTAGATGGCGGGCAAGCCTGGTGTCTAAACGGGTGCGGCGCGGAAATGACTAGCAGGACTCGAGGGACATCGTGAGTGTGCTGGAGCGGCTGGAGTTCGACGTTGTCAGTAAGTCGGCCAGCCGGTGAGATCAGGGTTTAGCGGTTTGTTTTGACAAAGACAAAAAGAGGCGTGGACAATGTGGAGAGTGCAATCGCGGGTGGACTGAACAAGGCTGGAGTCAATCGATTGAAAAGAGCGTGAAAAGAATGGTAGCGCGAAATGTACCAGAAGTAAGAGATGGGCAGTCATGGGTGCAAAATTATTATTTGACAGCTCGGCGCGCTACTCGAGTAGTATAGACCAGATCCGCCTTCCTCGAGCAATCGTCGGACCGAAGCCTACTCCCTGCTCATTTTTTCTTTTCGCGGCACTCCTGTAGGCTCATGCTGCACGGGATGCAGGTGCAGGATGTGTAACCCTGGTCGAATCGCAGCAGCCTGTTCATCAAGAGATCCCGGTTTCCGTGAGGAGTCTGCCCGCGCTATACCAGGGGGAGCGGCGCCTCCCGCGTTTCACCAACACTGTTTAATTTTCGGGGGATGAGCCGGAAACCCACCCATGCGGTGTGTCGCGCAAGCACAGCGTCAGCAGCGGCTCCAGCTAGTCCCTCAAGGGATGCTCGAGCGTCCACCCTTTCAAAGCCGTCTGCTAGGTTAGCTGCGACAAGGCTGCCAACAACGCCCCTGAAAAGCGCGACGACTAGCAGGTCATGGTTGAGGGCGTCTCGACGTTTCTTGCGAAAAAGGACGCCTATATGCATTCATGTAGCCATCGCTAAGAGCAATACTTTGAATTATATAGGATGGCATCACCATATCCACTGCTCGATGCTGATCCGTCCCAAAAATAATTTCCTCATGCATGCGACGGGGTGGACGCTTGAACACGCTGCACTGGCTCCACGCCCACGGCAGCGCACACATCACACGGTATTACTCGGTCCTCTTGCTTGTCCACTCAAGCCCACAGTCTTGTTATTGCACTTTTCAGCCTGCGGTCCCAGCGTGGACAGCCAATTTTCTTAGCGTCGTTCCACTTCCATGGTGGCCGAGTCCGGCAAACATCGTAGCACCAATCTTAAAATTGCACGACCAATTGCCGCTCAGCAGTTCCTCAGGCGCCGCGAGACATCGCGTGGGACCTGACGATCGGTCTTCGGCGGCCCACATGGTCGTAATGCCTGAAAAGAAATAGTTACGAAGATGACGAAGCTGAGAGCGAAAGAGGTCAGCCCCTAATATAATGATAGAAATGCTCTGCGGGTCTGCTTTTGAAATTACTGCGGCTTGCCGAATCCTCCATAGTGGCTCTGGTCTCTGCAACTTCGATATACTGTCTGTTGACTTTTCCTGCAGAGTAACAGAGCATGATGCAGAGAGAGTCGCAAACCCAGTCGCGGAGCATTCGCGGGACGAGTACGAGTTGCAGATCCAGCTCTGAGCCAGATCGAGACTCGCCGGGAGGGCTACCTGCCGCTTGATTCGTTTGCGGCGACTCTGGTAGCGAGAGTGGGCGGACGCACAATTTGATGGTGGAGCATACTGTGCCGCTCGGGATCCTTCTTCAGACACGAGCGCTGGCTTGCGATCCGCGTGTTAGTCCCGTTCGTGGCTGAAGCTTTTCCTGTAGATGTGGAAGACGGTGGAATTATCAATGGTTGATGAGGGTTTAGTGGGAAGATCCGAAGCATAAAATGACCTGCTGCGAACACATCGTTAGACCTGGGCGATTTCCAAGACACTTGGAAACGTCCTCGGTTGATGTGGCCCTTTAGCCTTGAGCGATCATCTGACTCCAACAATAGGTCTCGAGCATGATTAAGACCTCCAAATTGTTGCATGCTGCATGATTCGAAACCTGGTCTCTTGTACGCCTTGCGTTTGGATCCCTGCAGCTCTCAAGCACACCGTCAGTAACAAATTTGCGGAGACGCGCCACGACAAGCCAGGGGTTCGCAGCTTTGGGGGGCACAGGGGATGGGAACCTTTGAAAGGCTCTGAATTTACCACGCCTGTCAAGCTGGGTGACACGTGGCTACTTGTGAAAACTTCCGGTCAATCTGTAGCATTGGTCTAGAATACGGTCTCGAAGATGGTCAAGAATTGATCTGCCAGAGCTTAGGGAGTAGGGGAGGACTGGATCTGAATGCTTAATCTCCACTGCGAAGTGCGGGTTTTTCATTAAGTCCGATATTATCCTCTGTTAGTATATCATTCGCGATCGCTTTCCTCACACATGCCTGCAAACGACGAGTATGCAAGTCGACGTATTCGACCCAAAAATATCAATGAGCTGCACAGTCGGGATTGCATACTAGTAATCTTTTGTAGCTCTACATGATAGGTCACCTTGATCACATAGATCTTCCAACTGTACCCCGACCACAAGCGGAACCTGCTCATCCCCCGCAACACATCGCACAAGTCAAGCAAAAGTCATTTCGGATCCTCAGATCTGACATAGCCTTGGTTGACGAATCATGGCTCACATAATAGGGATGACGTGTTAAAAGGATGGGTCGCAGGCAAGTTGCCCAGGTGGCAGAAGCTGTTCTGCGACGGGAGCGGCCGTTATCCGTCCCAACCAATCACAGCACGTGTAATTACAATCCACCTGTTATCCCGGCTGGACCATATATAAACTGTCTACTCAAAGCTACACATTAACTCATCCTCATCAACTGTTCTTCTTACCAAAGCCTCCAGAAGCCAACAAGACACGCTCATATTCAAAGCCTCCGTGTTCTCTCAGCAACTACAAACTAAACATCATGTCTGCTCCCACCGCTGCCGTTCCTGGTATGTCACTATCACAATTGTCATGTAAGCCTGAAACATAACCATCCTGACTTTATATATCTAGCCTCGTGCTGTGGTCGTGAGGGAGGATGTGTATGCGCTAAGGAGGCCAAGTGCTCCTGTGGCAAACAGCCTGCTTTGCATTGCAACTGTGAAAAGGCGCACAGTGAGAACACCACTTCGGGCGCACGATGCTCATGCAACCAGCGCGCTGCTGGTGCGTGCACCTGCTCTCGTGCCGATGTGGAAAACTCGAAGCCCAGCGGTTCCACCTGTGCCTGCGGCAAGCGCTCAGCCGGTATGTCGAGTTCAAGCGGGTGGTATGATTATGAGACTAAAAAGCTTTAGCTTCTTGCACCTGTGGTGGAAGCGAGTCTGGGGCGCGCAACGACTTAGAGACCGATTTCACTACCTCCAAACCATAGATGCATAGCAATCAAGGGGGCATATTGACGGCGTTGACGGAGCAGAGGCTGATGAGATTATCAAGACCTCCAGAGTCGCACTTTTGGCTCGAGGCGGCATGATGACCAATGAAGATTGAGCAGATGATACCAATTTGAGACCGTAGTTATATTGATCAATCATGAATTAACCAAGAAACCCATCGACTAATGTCGTGGACAACCTTGCCCATCCGTTTCACAGCGTTTAATTTTCAGGGTAAAAGCTTATTCGATCTAACGATAGCTACATACGCTTGCTGTTTGATAGCAGCCCTAGCGAACGAATGAGCGCACGCCATCTTTCGTCGAGTGCTAGAGAGTACATACGTGAAATATACGTTCGCATTTCGAACGCTGTTTTCTGCCAAGTTGAGAAACTCCCGCACTGTGAGTGTTTCGAGCTCGACTGGAGTGTCGTAATAGATTCTGAGTCGCCCAGTGGTGCGGCGAACGTCAAGAAAGGTTGTATAATCTCTCCTCTGCTGCCGATTCCAGTTACCGAGACTGTAATAGCCTGATCGTGCGGGTTGTGAGTTCCTCAGCTGCGTAAGTCGTCCTTCGAGCTCTACCTGTCGGTGTAGGACTCTTCGCAGTGCATCTTCCACAACTCGTGCCTGTTTTTCCGAGAAGCTATTGGTCAATATGATCAAGTGCTCTGATAATTTTCATCAGCTGTATCTATTCATCGATCCTGGCCTTGCACCTTACCAAACATTGCAGATAGGATCCAGCCTACTGCTTGTGCGCGAAAATAGTTGAAGACAGAGCTGAATCGATGGATAGCCAGCATGGTGGCTATGTGGTCTTATATTCCTTGCTTGATTTGCGAAGTTGAAACAAAATAGAAGAACAACTTTTGGTATTGCCCTGCAAGGGCGGTGCTGCGGGTTGAGGCTTGAACACGGGTTCTCAACCGATGTTTTTAATGTGGTCTAATGCTTCCAATCATTGTGGTGCACCTCGTTTCTTGTTTGATGGAAGCAGAAGCTGGCGGCCAAGTTACACACACATAATCGCACGCTGAACAGCGGACGACCATGGTGTCTCGAACAGCTGACGTACAGCGAAAACATCGCGATTATTGCGTCCTTCACCGAAGCTATTGAAGCGAGGCCTTTTCTGTGTTTATTACAAGTGGAGCCTCGCATTTGAGGTCGTTGCAAGCGTATCTTAGGGCACTCCGGCTGCTGAGTCTTGCAGGCGCTGTGTTGAAGTTATCCATGGTAGTTTCCTGTCCAGCGCTTATTGCTTGGACCGGGTTGGAGGAGCTCGCTTATGAGTGGCTCGGACCAAGGACCAATACCCGAAAGGAACAGAAGCAATGCGCTTGATCAAGGAGAGTACGGATGTCAGCGTCTAGGACAATCCTTACAATTCTTTAGTGCCGTCTATGTCAATCGCTGGCCATAATCATCTGTGCCTTGCCTTGATGGCCACCAGCACTATACACAACAATGCAACTTCCTGCTTCCAAGCTCTTCCAGATGCCGACAGATCCAGAACGCGGAGCATTGACGAATCTGATGTAGCAATAAGATATTACATACACTGACTGACTCGAGCCACCTGAGGTGGGGCTCAGAGAGCGGTTCGGATCTTGACTCGTTGTGGATACTGCATTGTCTCGTGGTCAAAGACCCACATTCCACTTATGCTTTAAGCGCACCAACCTTTCAGTGCCTTCTGCTCAGGCACCTCTGCAGTGCGGACCCCTCGAATTCCCCTCCTCACAGCGGCAGAAAGCCGCCCGACTCCGAGTCGACGTTAATTGCTTGCGCTTGGCATCACAGCGAAACATTGTCACAACGTCGAGAGGATCATCGCCGCCACTAAACTTCTGTGACACAGGACCTGCGGGACCAGCACTACCGTATCTCTATTGTCTTCACTACTTTGATTCAAATTCAGCTCAACCTCAATCACTCCGCGCGAGAACCATCGTCGACAAACGTCTGAACCTTCCTGCCCTCTCAGCAGCAGCCGCCCGCATTAATGCACAACCACGTGAGACGGCATTGATGGAGCGGCGCATCACTTCTGGCTAACTTCCACACCCATTGGCATCGATCAGATACGTTTGAGCCTAGCCAATCCTCGACATGGCGTCCACCGGCGGTGGCACTCTCTTCGCGAGGGGAAACAACAGTGGCCAGACCACCATGAGGGGGCTGGTTTCATTCATTGCCGACCTTCGTAACGCTCGCGCACGCGAGCTGGAAGAGAAGAGAATCAACAAAGAGCTGGCCAACATCCGGCAAAAGTTCAAGGGTGGTAGCCTGAGCGGCTACGACAAGAAAAAGTACGTCTGCAAACTGCTGTACATATACATTTTGGGATGGAACGTCGACTTTGGTCATCTGGAAGCGGTCAACTTGGTCAGCGCGAACAAGTACTCGGAAAAGCAAATCGGCTATCTGGCCGTGACTCTATTCCTGCACGAGCAACATGAACTTTCCTGCACGAGCAACATGAACTTTTGCATCTGGTTGTGAATAGTATACGAAAGGATCTGAACGACACTAATGAGCTCTTCAATTGTCTGGCTCTGCATGCCATTGCCAATGTCGGAAGCCGCGAGATGGGCGAGTCTCTGGCGGCCGACGTGCATAGACTCTTAATATCTCCGTAAGTCTACTGCCTATGAAACAAAATCTCGATTCTAATTGAGGAATTGCAGAACATCAAAACCCTTCGTCAAGAAGAAAGCGGCCTTGACCTTACTTCGACTGTACCGCAAGGCGCCGAGTATTATACAAGCGGAGTGGGCGGAGCGCATAATATCTATCATGGATGATCACGATCTTGGTGTCGCACTTTCCGTGACATCTCTCGTAATGAAGCTGGCGCAGGATAATCCAGAACAATACAGGAACAGCTACGTCAAATCGGCGCAAAGGCTACGAAAAATTGTGGTTGAAGTGGACTGCGCAGCGGACTACTTCTACTACAAGGTGCCTTGCCCATGGATGCAGGTCAAACTCTTACGGCTGCTTCAGTATTTTCCTCCTTCTCAAGACTCGCACATCCGATCTATCATTCGAGAGTCATTGCAGCAGATTATGGAAAACGCCACCGAAATGCCCAAAAACGTTCAGCAAAACAATGCACAAAATGCTGTTTTGTTCGAGGCGATTAATCTTACCATTCATCTTGACACTGAGCACGAGCTAATGGTGCAGATGTCAGAACGGCTGGGCAAATTCATTCAGTCTCGAGAGACCAACGTCCGCTACCTTGGACTGGAGGCAATGACACATCTTGCAGCACGTGCGGAGACCCTGGATCCAATCAAGAAACACCAGAACATCATCATCGGAGCACTTCGCGATCGCGACATAAGTGTGCGGCGGCAAGGATTGGATCTGTTGTATAGCATGTGCGATTCTAGCAATGCTCGACCGATTGTTGGCGAGCTTTTGAAGTATCTCCAGACCGCCGACTATGCCATCAGAGAAGAAATGGTGTTAAAGATTGCGATTCTTACGGAGAAGTACGCAACGGACATCCAGTGGTATGTGGATATTTCGTTGCGACTGATCTCGATGGCGGGAGATCACGTCAGCGATGAGGTGTGGCAAAGAATCATCCAGATTGTGACAAACAACGAGGAGCTTCAAGTGTATGCCGCGTCCACCATTCTTGCCTACTTGCGCGCGGAGCAATGTCACGAAACTCTGGTCAAGATTGGAAGCTACCTGCTCGGTGAGTTTGGCCATCTCATCGCAGACACTCCTAAATGCAGCCCAATTGAGCAATTCTTGGCGCTGCAAAGCAAGTTCAACAGCAGCTCGTCGGGTACACGAGCAATGGTTCTGTCATCTTTCATCAAGTTTGTCAACTTGTTCCCAGAAATCAAGCCGCAGCTCCTCCAGGCGTTCAGGACATACAGCCATACCTTAGATCCAGAGCTGCAGCAACGGGCATGCGAGTATCTGGCTCTTGCCATGAGGCCCACGGATGATTTGTTACGAACGGTTTGCGACGAGATGCCACCTTTCCCTGAGAGAGCTTCAGCTCTGCTGTCGAGGTTGCACTCGAAACATGCTACCGCTGGAGACAAACGTACGTGGGTCGTTGGTGGCAAAGATGCCAATGCACACGAGCTGACTTTGGGTCGACCATCAAATCTGAAGCGTAACTTTACGGATTCGCTGCTGTCGCCAACTTCGGCAAATGGCTCTATCCAGGCTGGGAATGGGGTTCCGGCCAACGGATCGGTCAAATCACCCGTGGAAGAGCTGAATGGCCTGGACTTTGGCCGAAGTGGTTCAATTGCTCCAAACCTAGCTAGCGCGCTCCACTTGTCTCCAGACTGGAAGCCTGGATACGACAGGCTGCTCCTTGAAGCTCACGGAGTGTTGTACGAAGATGCACAGATACAGGTTGGACTGAGGTCTGAGTATCGAGCAGAAAGGGGTTGCGTGATATTGTACTTTACCAACAAGTCCGCGATCGAGATAGGTTCATTCACAACGACACTGGACAGCCAAGCAGGGGATCAGCTGAAGATTGACAGCAAAAGTCTGCCAGACACGACAGTACATCCTAACGGACAGACACAGCAGATGATAATGTTGGAGGCCAAGAATGTGTTTGCGGAACCTCCGACAATCCGGGTGTCGTGGCTCGCTGGTGCGTTGCAGGCGGTGACTCTACAGTTGCCAGTGGTGTTGCACAAATACATGGAAGGTGCAAGTCTGAACGCAGAGGACTTCTTCAAGCGATGGAAGCAGATTGGCGGGGCACCGCGAGAAGCGCAAGAGATCTTCAATGCCAATGATGTGAGTCAGGGCAGGACGAGGAGGATACTGGAGGGTCTCAAATGGGGGGTCCTTGACGGGGTGGACCCTAATGCGAAGAACTTTGTCGGTGCTACGGTGTTGAATACTGGGGCGAGCAAGTACGGATGTCTGATGAGGCTGGAACCCAACCTCGACAATAAGGTGAGTAGAGGGACAAATGTCCGACTGTGCGAGATTGCAGCTGACGACAAGCAGATGTACCGCCTTACGATTCGTGCAACGGACGAGGCCATACCACCGGTGTTGATGCGGGTGATGAAGGACAGGCTGTGTTACGCCGAGGTGCAGTAGGTTGACTAGACCAAAGTATCCAGTGAATATCCGCTTGCTTTTGGCATCAGGCTGGGCGGAACGTGCGGATTCGCTTAGTCGGCCCTGCATTAGTCGGAATTTGTCGACAGATCGAAGTCAAGGATGGAGGTGAAGTAAAATCAATGATAGTTAGCGACAATTGCATGGACTATTTTCGAAGTGACACGGACAGGGATTCCTGAGGTTGAAACAGTCTTGATCAGACATGAAACAAAGTTCGGGCATGACGGGGGAAGTGTGGGACAATCGCCGCGCTGCTGAGTGGCTGAATCTTGTCTTTGTGGGCTGCCTTACCTTCGTACCGAGTAATCCAAGGCCAAGCCGGGCGTCAATAAATCAAGGTGTTGTTGAACCGTGATGCGCATCTTGCATGTCAACAGGCCGACTGTGCCGCCGGTGGCGCCCTCGGATATGATGATGGTGTCGGTGTTGGTGTCAGCCCACGTGACGGGGTCAACCTCAGTCCTGCCGTGCCACTCCGGCTCCGCCTTCGCCTTGCTTGACTCTCGACGTAACATGTTTTACCCTTGACGCTCTCCTCGACACTACAAGACCTTCCCACCTCGCCACGCTCGGTCTTTTGTCCTCGATCGTCAGAGACGCATTCTGGACTTAATGCAGACCCTCGTCCACCTCGTCGACATCCGGTAGCCTCGCCGTTCGCCTTCTCCGTTTCAACGCTTTCCTCCAACCGGCGCCCCCCACCGAGCATTCGCTCTCCACAGCAAGCCGCGAACATGCTTAGCTCGAGATGGATGTGGCTACTTTCAGCCGTGGTTGCCGCTGTATCGGCCGATGCCTCGCCGTATTTCAAGATTGCGCCTATGCCCAATGGCTATCAATTCAACGACACGAGTAGCCAGACTGTTCTATCCTACGCCTCTAGCAATGGTCGATCTGGAGTCCTCACCGTCGCGCCGCTGATGAATCAGACAGCCGAGTGGCCTACCTATCCGGTAAGTCGTCGACTCCGCTCGCTGCACAATCAGAAAGCATACCCTCTGACACGATCCAGGTCTCTCTACTTTATTCGCCAAATGGGACAACCATCTTTTCAGTCAACTCGACCACTATCATCTACTTTCCATGTGACCCAGATGCTTATCCGGCAATTGGCGCTGACAGCGTCGAGAATCTATATTTGCAGGTTTCCGTGATGAATGCGGGCGCTATTCTATTGTACTCCTCAGAGGGTCCTGGTTGCAATCTAACTCAAATCGCTGGTGTTCCCATGCAGCAAACCTACAAACGTGTTTGGACCCTCACCTCACCGCTTGATGCCGACCATCTTCTCGCAGACGATAACTCGACTACGGATCCCTTGATCGCTACCTTGGGACCCCAGACCGTGTTGAATTATACAGACTTCACCAACATCACGCAACAATATAACAATCCTTCCAAGTCATACTCACCCTCTCTCAATACTCAGGTTGCCATGATCGTTCTCTACACCGTCACAGGACTTGTCTCGGCACTTTTCCTAGTGATAATTGCTATGGGTGCCATTCGTGCCCATCGCCATCCCGAACGTTACGGTCCTCGAGCTGCCCGCAGAGGACGATCGCATCAGACTCGCGCTGGAGGGCTCGCCCGCGCTATGCTTGACAGTCTCCCTATCGTCAAGTTTGGCGCTCCCGAGACTCCAAAACAGCCTGACGTAGAATTGGCTAACGCCAACGAACATTCGGAAACCGTCCGAAGCGACTCGGCCCCGACACTCACTAAAGAGAACACCCCAGATCAAACGCCCAAACAGTCTCCTGATTCGTCGCCAGAGTTGGATCGCTCGTCGGTCCGCTCGGGAATTGGCCCAGCCACAGTCGCTGCCCAACCGGCGGATCCTCAAAACAATGAAGAAGCTCCAAGCTGCAGTATCTGTACGGACGACTTCGAGCCGGGCCAAGACATGCGCGTTCTACCTTGCGACCACAAATTCCACCCTGCCTGCGTCGATCCCTGGCTCGTTAATGTGTCCGGCACCTGCCCGCTATGCCGCATCGACTTGCACCCTCCGCGCTCCAGCCAAGACTCCGGTGACTCGCTCGACTGGGGAGACCACATCTATGACCACGAAGGAAACGAGACCGGTCCTGGTCCTGATGAGCCGCGTGCGCGCCGTAACCGCTTCGGTATTCCTGACACGACAGGGTACCAGACTCCTCTGAGGCGACAGTTCTACGCAGCGATTCGTGAAGGTGAGGCTAGACGGCGAGAGAGGGAGCGAGTGCGAGCACAGCGGAGGCAGGAGAGGCAGGAGAGGCGGGCTGGCCAAAATCCCACGGCGCCTGAGCCAGCTCAGACTACGCCTGCGGAAGGCTCGAGTGAACAGCAGGAGCAACAGCCTTCGACAAGTGCAGCCCAGTCCGGCCAATGAAGTATTATCCGAATAGACGGTTGACATGACTGGATATACGACGACACTGCGAGCGCTACACCAGGTCAAGCAGCATCCAGACAAAGAAGGAATAGACAAAATTCCCGGCACAGTGGGAGAGGCTGTAATCTACTACACCAAAGATATCTCTCAAGCGCAGGGCGCGGGAGATTCGGCAACCTATCAGAGGGACGATGGATAATGTACAAACAACATGACGACCGATAATGATTTCCAATAGCATCAAAGAGCGACGCATATAGATCTCGAGCTTCTTATACAATATATTTGGATTTTTACCTCTACAATCGTTTTTGTTTGTCGATATGTCCCCCCCAGCCTACACTGTCCTTCTCATGAGCGATTCCGAGTAATAGACTGATTTATGAGATGGCCCCTACGCCTCACCACCAGCAGCGACCACAGGCCTGGGCACAAACAGATCCATGACCCCCTCGAACATCGCCCTGACCGGCATTCCCGCGCCTCCTTCAAACAACCTAGCCAACTGCTCCGGCCTGACGACCCTCTTCTCTCCCTCCACCACCCTGTCTTCCTGCACCTCCATCTCCACATCCCTTCCCTCGTCCTGCTTCTCCACCACAGCCCCAATCACAGCGGGCGTATCCTCTGCCCTAATACCAACGCTCGCATCAGCCGATCTACCACCGTCCTCCCTCGGCCCACTGAGCCTTATGACTAGCCCATCACCCATCACCACCCGCCAAGTATTCCTCCCTCTCCACTCCGGCTCGATCCCCAGCACCACGCCCCTTAGACTAGTCCTGTACCGGACCTGCTTTTTCGCCCGCAGCGGATCGACGATCTCCAACTGCGTCCACGCCTCGGTCGGATACGCCGCGTTGAAAAACGGCGTTGCTAGAGCTGCCAACTGTCCTTGGACGGCGAGGGAGCGGTGGCGCAGGGGGAGAGGGATGTGCGCTTTGGGCTGGGGGAGAGGAAGGGTGACCTGAGGAGAGAGGGTGGGAATGTCCATTACGGTGAGGACTTCGGAGGAGAGGACGAACAAGGTGCGAGGGGTGAAGGTTAGGGAGTGGATCTGCCCTGGTACAGGGGGGAGGACGGCTAGGGGTGCGAGGGGGGAGGTGGTCAGGAGGTGGATCGTTGAGGTGGAGGAGAGGTGGGATACTAGGGTTGTGGCGAGGAGGGAGGAGTCTGGGGAGATGGCGATGGTGGCTGTTAGGTCTTGGGTGGAGGTGGAGGGGAGGCTGGTGTGGGAGCGTGAGGTCCAGTCTTGCACTTCTGTGCGCGCGGACTTGCGCGGCGTCCAGCTGCGGACTGTGGCGTCGTCGCCGATGGTGAAGAAGCGGGATGAGGAGCGGTCGGAGACGAGGTCGAGGATGCGGCCGGGCTCTGATCCGTCACTGCATGAGTGCGGGTTGGAGATGCGGCTTTGCATGGCCCAGCAGGACTTGCCGTCGTTCCATTGCCAGAATTTGAGGTATGTCTCGCGGTTGAAGCGTGTTTGCTCCTGTCCGGCTTGCTCCTCATCGGCGATGAACTTGTAGTCTGTAGTTGGCGGTTCCCATGATTCGACTGTTGCCATGTTGGAGCCGTCAAAGCTTAGCTGCATGAGGTAAACATCTGGTTCCTGGATGCGTTTACCGTCGGGACCGCTGTTGAGGTCTGTCACTTTGTTCCTGGTCAAGGCCTGACGGTACAAGTGCTGGCCATTGGATATGTCAAAGGCTTGAAGGAAAGGACGAGAGGTCACAGTGGTATGCGTCGCCGATCGAGGAGCCGAAGGGGGTACCACAATGTTGAGCTGATCCTTCTTCAGTGGATGAAATCCGCCCACTAGACGGAAGCTCTGAGGAACCGCATCGTCATGCTCAATCTGCGTGAGGATATTATTCGCAGGGGCTTGAGCCTGGAGATCCGGGAAATGTGCAGTAGGCTTCAATTCACTTGTCGAAATCACCATGACCGAGTTATCTGCGAGCTGAATGGCATAGCTAGTTCCACTGGGAGAAACAGTGATCTGCTCGATCTCTGCAGTAAGATGCGGTAAGAATTGCTTCTTTCCTGTGGCAAGCTGCCAGATGACGAGTGTCGTCTCAGCTCCACCAGAAATCAAATAGTTGCCATCTCGCGACCACTTGACCGATCCGACGGCCTCACGATGCCAATGCAGCGTCCGAGGAGCAGGCAGGGAAGAACCAGAGGGTTTATCGCCAATTAAAACGTTCTCATAAACGAAAATCTCGCCAGTAGTGGTGCCGAGGGCTATCGATAGCCTTGTCTCGGGAATTACGCCGTGGTTTTTCTTCGCAGAGCCGGGGTTGTGTTTTCTAACTCCGAAGCATGTGATGTGAGATGAAATGCTCCATTCGACAAAATGCGAATGTGGTTCTCCTTCTTTGACCTTGCCGGCTATCAGCTTGTCGTGGCCAATGCCGATAAACGTATCTCCCGAAATACAAAAGTCCAAAATGTTCGTCCTTGTCTTCGATACAGTCTGACCCGCTCGGATAAGGAATGATGTTTCGTTTGACCGAGTGAGGATGTATAGCGCCTCCTCGTCCTCCTGTGATGTGCGGCCGAGGGTAATTTGCGTGACATCGCCATCGACCACCTCGGTGCTGACTGGGGTGTTGGTATCTTCCAGATCCCAGACCTCGACACGATCCGGGCTGCTGAATCCAATGTAGACTCGGTCAGGATCGACCCTGGATGGGGCGAATGCGCGGACGACGGAGCCTTCAGAGGAGACTATGGTCTTGTGAACCACAGAACTTTCCACAGAGAGAACTTGAAGTTGGTGCTCCTTGGCGGCGAAGAGATATTGGCCATCGCTGCTGAACTTGGGGTCTTTGGGCAGGAATCTCCCGCCTGCTGGTCGAGATAGAGTCCAGCCTTTGTTACGGTCCTCCTCTTGTTTTGAAGCCTTCAGTCTTGGAGCCTGGACTGCCCCGCTTGCGTGCTTCGATACTGCCTTGGTATTGGTAGCTGCAGGACTTTGTTGATCGGGAATGATGCCGTTCGTTGTGGCTATTGATTTTGGAGATTTGCCCTTTGGAGTGCGATTCCTGGTGTTGACTTGCTCTGACTTTACTTCGTTGGCTAAAGAAACGACAGTCTGAGCGGATACCTCAGCGGCGGTATCGTCGTCAGTCTCCGGCTGATCGTCCCCTCGTCTCCTCTTTGTGGTCGAGCTAGGTCCTTGTCTGGACCTCTGTGTCCGCTTCCTCTTCAGAGATTTTTCTTCTCCTTGCTCAGTCGCCATCCTGCCGCTGTGAAACCTAAACAAAGATAATTGTCAAGGTGAATTCAAAGCGTAGTCAGAGGGCTGCAGAGTTAGGGTAAAAGAAAAAAATGTCTGGTATACGGGTTTTCCTCGGCTGAAGCTGCGGCGAAAAACTTCACCTCCGTTTGGGTAACAAGCGGCCTTCAAATTGTGTACAGAACATTCGAAAAAGGCCTTGAACCCCATCAAACCCACATTGCGCCCATCTGACATACTCTTTGCGAATTCTATCAAAATGATTATTCCCGTTCGTTGCTTCTCGTGCGGCAAGGTGTGTCTGGTATTCCATCTCTTCAAACATCATATCTGACCGCGTACAGGTGGTCGGAGATCTATGGGAGCGCTACCTCGAGCTGATTGGCGGTGAAAACGCGTTGCCGGACGGGTATGCATCAAGCACGCTCGAGACATCAGCATGATATCTAACTGTTCTCCAGTGAGGCTATGGATCAACTTGGCCTTTCGCGATACTGCTGCCGAAGGATGCTCATGACCCATGTCGACCTCATCGAGAAACTTCTGAGGTTTGTCACCACACGGCGTATTATCTATCTGGCTACATGCTGACTGGTGTCCAGGTACAACCCTGCTGAGCGTGATATCATTCGCAACCGCTGAGCGGTATTCGACGGCGCTTGCCTACTTGGAGCAAAAAGTTCTCCGACAGCATTTTCAATTTTTTTTGGTCAGCGTGGCGTTTTTATGGAGGATAGGATTCTGTTTACTGGTGCTATCTGGTCTTATGATTAGGCATGCTCGCTTTCCGACCGAAACTATTGACGGAAGACGGCCTTCGATATTCACTATAGGAATGCAAATGATTACTCATGACTTGATCTACTGTGCACCAGTGACTCCTAGCTTGCCGTCGTCTGCATGCCTTCCCTGCTTCCATAGCGCCTCTGCTGCGCTGGGTTCCTCCGTGTGACGCAGTCGTTGAAACAAGTACTTGAAAGCGTATGAGCACGACAGCTTGTTCACGAATATCCGCGAATGAAGAGGTTTGCTACGCTCAACTTCCCAAGACAGTGGTCGCAATCACCGATATTGCTACATGTAGCACTAGACAGTTCATACACTGGTGCCCCGTTCAACCTTTCGGTTTGGCTCTCACCAGCAGTCGATTCTGCGGTTGCTAATCTGGCTCCGAGCCGTGATGTCCATCATTAGTGATTAAGAGTGGTGTCGAACTGCTACTACCCTACAGCTCCCAATACATGACCGGATCCGCAAACGCATTCTTTTCATGAGCTGTTTCCCTTCTTCCATGTCCAGTCTGCATGCTCGTCGACCTTCATCTCCGGGATGTCCTTCCGTAGGTCGCGCTTCTTCCGCCACTCGACACCGTTCAGCTTCTCGTCTCTGGCGTCGATGGTCTTCTCGAAGTCTTTCATCTGACTTGCTTCTGTGAGACTGGTCATGAGCTGGGGTTGACCCAGGGGCAACTCGTCACCACGATCGGTTTGCCACAGGTGATAGACTTTGCCGTACAGCGTCACCACGGCTTCCATTTCCTTTGTCTCGACTGCATCCCAAGCACCCATGGGTATGTAGCTGTTGTCCGGCTGCGGCATAACCAACATGCCGCTCTTGACTTCGAAGACGTGGCTGTGCCAAAGCTTCTTTTCATCAGCGGGCAGAGTCTCAAAAATATCCGAAGTGACCATGTATTCGACACCGATCAGGCGGGCCTTGGGGCCGGGGCCATCGTACAGGATGCATTGTCGGACTTTTGGTGTCAGGTGTGAGCAGTAGTGGTTGGTCTCGACCGTCCGGCTCGGGTCTGAGGCGTAAACATGGAAGGCGTTCAGATGGGCACAGATGTTGCCGACGGGGCTATTGGAAGCGTCGAACATGGTGGGTGCCGATGACGAGGCTAGAACCGAGTCGAGGATAGTCATTGTGAATGTTTCACTTGGACGGAACTAGCAAATGCTGAATTTATATGCTGGACTTGGATGAATGCGGGATCTGAGAGAAAAGCAGATCCAACCGACCTATTGTTTCTGAAGCTGAAGATTCTGCAAAGGCTTGAGTAATATCTCTCTCAACTTCGGTGCTATAGCGGTGGTTTTCTTGAGACGCTGTTGGTCGATCGAGCTAAGTCCCATACAATGGCGGGGTTGGTGGTCAAGCATATCGAGGTATCGTCGGCATGACCTCATCAGCCGATGTCACATTTGGCCAACTTCGGAATGTGCATGACGATATGCGACGGCGGACTTACTAGCTAATATATGGCATGCAGATTGACGAGGCAAGATGTTGCATTTCAGGATACGCCAAAAACACAGGATGAAGATAATACAGAGCTTTTGTGGCAACCCAACGAGGACCAGAATGGACAGAAACGGTGCTGGACATGTGAATTTGAGGAACGTGCTTGGAGGGTGCGGCTCTTTTGCCGAGTGGGGCGGGCGTGCATGGGTTTGTCGGGGAAAGGTGATCACAAAACCATCGTCCTGGAACTGCTGGTTGTGCCTGCTCGTAGCTGCTGGACGGCCCGAGATGCAAAGCCTGTGGAATGGAATGTCTGAGAACGGTGTCCATTGCAGACGGAGTGCTTTCCAGTCGCTTTCCGTGACTGGCAATGCATCATCAAGAAGCTCGATTGGCGAATGATGATCGCACAAGGAATTGGCTGATTCAAGGTCGCCTGAAAGACGGAGCCTTACGGCTGACGGCGGATGTGAAACCGTGATTGATTTTATTGGTCTTGTGCAGATGCCCATGCCTCCTCACCGATATTGGCACATCGGATATTGCTCGGACACGGCCGGGTCACAGTTGCTGCAATGCAGCAACCACGCCGCTCACTATTTGGCCGTAATCACGGGCTTGGAAAAATACTGTACAGTAGCCAGCATTATAATGCTTGATCGCCAGAGGATCCCAGTTCTGGATCTCTGTATTTCCAGGTTGCTGTTTGTCGCACAGCGTCGTCCTGACCAAGCAATTGGCTTTGGACCCACCGGCCTGTTTAATTAACACCATCACACGGACGCAACCACTTCGACGCTGACACTTGCGCCGGGAACCTTGACCACCTAGGTTTGTTTATCCAGCTGCGACTTCGACCGTCCGTTAGAAAATTCTGCTGTAGCTGTATCGATATCGGAAGGAGCCTTGTTCTAAGACTTTATCCTTTGTCTCCTTCTTCGTTTCCAATTCCCGCCGACGACGACACTCTGCCATTGATACGATACGACACGACGCACATCCATGTCCACGAGGTGATAGGCCCAGACGGTCAATGACATTCAGGCATTGGTAAGCTCCTGCATATTTCCTTCCATCCCACTCGGCTTTGGAGCAGGGGAAGTGGCGAGGGATCGGATCGAATCGACTCGGCAGTCAACAATAACGCGCCCCTGCAACGACGTTGACGCGCAGATAACGACACTGCAGCTTGCTCACTGCCGTTGAAATTTTGTCAGCGTCAAAGGGTCATCGGTGGCCGGAAGGTGCGGATCGCGGTGTGCTGACTTGCCCGGCTGCCGACCCAAACCAAAGGCAAAAAGTCGCGCTTGCATCTTGGCGCTCGCTCTCGCGCCCCGGCCTTCGCTCCGCCGCAATTCCAACAGGCCCCGTCGTCACCTTTCACTTTCCCATCCTCGCCAGCCATTCTGCTCCAACTTTCTTTCCTGTCCCAGTTCGCCCTCGCATTTCACCATTCCACACCCCACACATTACTTCTCTCAGTCGACAAAGTCCTTCCCCCGGCGACATTGACAGCTTGGCCTGCGCTCTGTCGCGTGGTGTCGCAGTACACCACCGAGACATTCATCGCTGACCCCTGATTCTCCCACCAGACCCGTCAACACAAGCCAATCCAGCCTCGACATAATGCCTGTCCGCGCAGTAAACCCTTTCACCTCACCGTCGCCTACCTCTACTGCTACCGATCCTTTGAACGAGAAAATCCCTGTATACACAACCTCAAGAGCCGTGCCCGCCGACCCGGTCGTGAAGAAGCAATCCAGCCGCATCTCAAACTTTTTTTCCGCCTCTCAAAGATCCGCCTCACAGAAATCACAAAAAGATCAACACCTGCAACCTGCTCAATATCAATTCCGCAGACCGCCCTCGCCCTCGATCCAGACCCCTACTCTTTCCCTTCCTACCATCAACCTCACAACTGCGACCGGCGAAAAATCAAAGGTCGAGGAGCGACCCATGACACTCTTCCAGCCGCCCTCCCCCGAGGAGGTTCGGCGCATAGCCAAACAGCATGCCGCCTTCGGCCCTCTAGGCTCGCAAGAACACCGATATTCGAGTCGCTTCACTGGTGGTGAATTTCCAGATCCCATCGAAGACAGCCCGCCCATGTACTTTCTCCTTACTACCTACATCAGCTACCTCATCCTCATCATCTTCGGTCATGTTCGCGATTTCTTTGGCAAGCGATTCCGTCAGGCACGATACCGTCACTTGAGTGAGCGTGACGGCTGGGCACCGCTCAATAGCGACTTTGATAACTTCTACATCCGCCGCCTGCAGCTGCGCATCAACGACTGTTTCCGCCGGCCGACTACTGGTGTCCCCGGCAGATTTATTACTCTCCTTGATAGAAAGTCTGACGACTTCAACCTTAGCTTCAACTACACTGGCACCACTACCGAAACCTTGAACATGAGTTCATACAATTATTTGGGATTCGCCCAATCCGAGGGTGAATGTGCTGATCAGGTCGAAGCCGCTACCAAGAAGTACGGCACGAGCTTCGCTAGCTCCAGAGGTGACGTGGGCACTTCCGAATTGCATCTCGAAGTCGAAGAGCTCACTGCTCGTTTTCTGGGCAAAGAGGCGGCTGTCATATTCTCCATGGGTTTCGGCACCAATGCCTCCGCATTCCCTGCGTTAGTTGGCAAGGGCTGTCTCATCATCTCTGATGAGTTGAACCACAGCTCTATCCGTTTTGGTGCTCGTCTCTCCGGCGCTGTCATTGACATGTTCAAGCATAACAACATGAAAGATCTCGAGCGTGTGCTCCGTGAGCGCATCTCTCAAGGCCAGCCCCGTACTCACCGGCCGTGGAAGAAGATTCTTGTAGCCGTCGAAGGACTGTATTCCATGGAGGGTACCATGGTCAATTTGCCTGCTGTCGTTGAGCTCAAGAAACGATACAAGTTCTACCTTTACGTCGATGAGGCACACTCCATTGGCGCCCTTGGACCAAATGGCCGTGGTGTCTGCGACTACTTCGGCGTTGATCCTGCCGATGTTGATATTCTTATGGGCACATTCACAAAGTCCTTCGGCGCAAATGGTGGCTACCTCGCAGGCGACAAGGCTTTGGTCGACAAGCTACGTGTAGGAAATGCTGGAACTATCTACGGCGAAGCACCTAGCGCGCCTGTTCTAGTCCAAATTGCATCTGCTCTCAGAATTATCCAGGGTGATCTCGTTCCGGGTCAAGGCAAGGAGCGGCTCGAGCGACTGGCATTTAACAGCCGATACCTACGTTTGGGTCTGAAACGCCTCGGCTTCATTATCTTTGGTCACGATGATTCGCCCATCATCCCTCTCATGCTATACAATCCCGCAAAGATCCCAGCTTTCAGTCACGAAATGCTCAAACGCAAGATCGCTGTCGTCGTCGTTGGCTACCCCGCCACACCTTTGATTTCCTCGAGAGCTCGGTTCTGTGTGTCAGCTGCCCACACGAAAGACGATCTCGACCGGCTCCTTGCGGCCTGTGATCAGACTGGCGACGTGCTACAGCTCAAGTTCAGCTCTGGCATCGCTGGCGGTCATGATATCACGGAAAATGCCTATGCCAAGGACGATGCTGTTCCTATCAAACCGCCCCGCTGGAACTTGGACGATGTCATTCGCCGAGGCGTCCAGGATGTCAAGGTACCCCTTGTCTAGACTTTCGGGGCCTTCCGTGTTGCATGATGGTTCGGATCTTCTGCCACCTCCGATCATGTTCTTTCTATCCACCACGATGATCATGATGTCCTCTGCCTTTTCCTTGCATTACATGTTTGGAGTCTTACTGTACAGGTACAGATCATAGACCTCATCTCCCCACTTGAGCTCGGAATTGCTTACCACGCATTTGGCCCTTCAGGCGTGGATGTCTCTGAACGAGCATAAAAGGGCCGCATAATTGGCATGCATGCATGCATGACATACGTTTCATCCCTCCTAAATCCCGGCGAGACTCGAGTCTCCGCGCCGATTTCAAAAAGCTTCGCACTCGGTTCGCCACGCGGACATCGAGGCAAGAGGTGGGATCCACCTCGAAAGCTGCTTTCACTTCCACCTTCGATTCGCTCTCAGACTATCTTCATACGAAGGGCATGGCCTGCGTTGCTGTGCCCATACTGCCATTGGGTCACATAGAACACCATTACCCTACTGTAATGTACATAATACTACCTTCTTGATGCCGATCGCCTGTGCCCTAAGCCTTTCCTTTCCATGTCCGTGATTATCGTTCGCGTTGTCCTCCCCATACTCTCACGGCGTCGGTCAAAGCCCGGTCGTCCTTCCCTTACCCATCATGACTCGAAACGGCATGTCTTGTGGCAGCGGAGCGCTAGTGGAACAGGCTGCTTGATCTCTTTCCTTGCGCCGCAAACCGAGCTCGGGTAGTATTCAGGTCGCCTTTCCTCTCTCCTTCTGCCATCCAGGGTAAGGATCAAAGGCAGAAAGGCAGCGCTCGTCCATCAAGGCGAATCCTTGTCCCTACGGCTTTCCGCTAACATCCACCAGCACCATCAGCCAATCCAGTTTGCCCAATTGATTTCGTAGGAACGAAGTCATCGTCATCCAAGTTCCAGTTCCCAGTGACGCTCCCCCTTCATCCCTCTCCCTCAACACCAAAGTCCCGCTCGCACCTCTTGCACATCCCCTCCACCACTTCCACTCTTACGCCCTCCACATCGTCCCTCAGCCCAACCCCATCGGCACGGTGCGAGGCAACAACATCCCCACAGCAGACACACCTCCTCCTGCTCCTCCCTCCTTCCTCCTCTCCCCCATTAGCAGTAGCAGAACCATCCAGCTTCCCAACCGTCCTGACGACATTATGCACAATATTCGGAAACTTCTCCTCCACATCCCTGAAATACGTCCTGGCCAACTCATCAATCGCAACATTCTTCAGCGCCCTATGCCTGCCCTTCCCCTCTTCCCCCCCGTCCAGAAGCAGCGTCGCCAACTTCCCTTCCTGACCTTGGCCCGGAAGAGCAGCGACATTGATGTACGCCCCGACGTCGGACCGAAGCAGGTCCCGCATGGGGTAGAAGACCTTCACACCCGCCCCGGGCTGGCCATGTATGTGGTCAGAGGCGAGGACAGCCCCGTCCTCAGCCAGGCCAGCGACGACGGCCCCGCCGCGGCCTTTGGCGGTTTCGGCGAGTGTCAGCTCCGCGAGGGCGGTGGCGGAGGAGCCGAGGAGGATGATGCTCTGCCCGTGCGCGAGGGCGAAGGAGGTCAGGGCGCGGGCGCGCAGCTGGGACTCTAGGTCTGCTCTGGCGGTTGGGGAGGCGGCGCGGGAGAGCAGGGCGGCGAGACGCGCTTCGTCGTTGAGGGATGCGTAGTTGGGTATTTGCTGCGTGAGCTGGGGAGGGGCCGGAAAGGAAGATAAGGCGGAAGACAGCAGGACAGAGGAGAATGCCAATTGTGGGAACGCTGTGCGGAGGGCTGCTAGGTTGATAGTCGGGGTGGGCGGGGGGGAGGAGATGTGCAGCGCGTGCAGAGCGTAGCTGGATCGGCCGGTCTTGGTCTTCATGGAGGTGATGTGGCTGTCGAGGGCAGAGAGGAGGGCGAGGGAGGTGGGGCCGCCGGAGAGGGAGAGGAGGTATACTGGCTCTGAGCCGGGGGTGGCGAGGAGTTTGTTGGTGGTTGTGCTGCGGAGGACAGCTTCGATGCGTTTGATGGGACGGGTGCGGATGTAGAGGATGAAGCAGTCACTGCGGGTCGGTTAGGAAAATGTTATTGAATTCTTATCAGCGGAGAATGTGGAAAGGCGTTATGAATTGGGGTTGCTACAAAAAAAACCGAGATGGAACTTACTCGCACAGCTTTTGTGTCCGGACGTCCTGTGTCGCGGGCGAGGACCGACATCGTTGGCACTGACGCAGCGGCTTTGACTGTGCCAGATGTGCATCAATTTGTTCGGACATATTCGTCTGCACCGATGCAATCCATATGCTCACATATCTGGAAGTGAAAAGGCAGAAAAATATATACAAAGTCTGGCGTTGTGGCGACGCCGAATTTCGGCCGGGCATCATCTTCAAGCATATATGACTCTGCATCTAGCATTTGTTCAAAACAATCATAAGCAAAAAACATATGGAAACTTTCAAGATTTGCGAGATATGTTCATTCCAATGTCTGCCAGACTTGTGGTAAAAAGTCGTATCAACATACATATACATAACCAACCCAGCCGAGGCCAATACCATGTAACCATGGCGTCCCCGCTCATCGTGCTTCTGCTACGTACCACCTTCTGCTTGTAATCCCGTCGTGATATGACGCATAATGTTTAAGCAGCAGCCTCGGCTTTAATTCCAGCTGCATGGCCATTGATGTCTTTCTTATCTTTGTCCTTGTCTGGGTTCAGTGGCTTGGCCGGATCATAACCCAGCCCTTTGACAATGCCCAGTCCTTTGGTCCTGCCCTCACGGAACAGGATCCTATCGCCCACCGCCAAAAACTCTGGACGCTGCACAAACCGGAATGCGACGGTGGCACGATCACCGGTCCGAATATACGCGCGGTCAATGTCGATAATGGCGCAAGTTTGGCTCACAGGGCCGACGTGCAGCATCGCCTGGTACTTCGTCTTGATGGTGGTCGCATGCGACAGAATCAGCACCTCAGCGGTGAACTCGCGGTACACCTGAGGCGGCTGTGCGTCGTTCTTGAGAAGTACCACCATGCCTTTGCGTACGTCCTTACGTCGCACTTTCCTTAGCGCGAAGGATGCAGACTGCCCGGCACTGCATGCTGGCACTGCGATCCGTTTCCGTTCAATCGACCTGATCATGGTGGTGGTGAACTGGCCAAGCGAGTCTGGACCCACAAGGACCGTGTCGCCCGCATGAATCACACCAGACTTGACTACACCGCTGACCACGGTACCGACGAAGGGCACCGAGAATGTGTCGTTGACGTGGAACTCAAAAGGCGCATCAATGTCGTACTTGCCATGGTGGGGAATGATGTTAAGGAAGGTCCTGACAAGATCAAGGCTCTGCCCCGTCACGTTGGAAACCTGGAAGATAGGGCAGATACGCTGAGAGACAAACTGTGTCTGTATATGCCGTTAGTCTAGGCCCGGCAAGTATGCTCACGAGTCAACTTACCGCTGTATTCACGCACTCCTCCTTGTTCTTGATGAAAATTGGGATTTTGCGGGCCCCAGGAGATTTTAGGATCTTGGTGAGCTGAGTTATGGTCTGCTGAAGAATATTCGGCGGACAGATGTCGATTTTGGTAATGACCACCATGACCGGCACATTCAGAGCCAGTGCGATGCCAAGATGCTCTTTGCTCATACCAATAAGTCCGTTATTGGCCGCCACCATCAGAAGGCAGTAGTTGGGCTCGCTGCTGAGCAAGCCAAACACAGTGGTACGGAGGTATCTCTCGTGACCTGCGAGATCGGTGAAACCAATGACTTTTGCCTGTTTGCTGTCAGTGTCGTTTCTCTGCAAGAACGTCACCGCATCCGACTTACAGATCTGTTGCCAATCTCCTCCCAGCTCAGTTTACGACCTGGAGTCTCGCTGGTAACTACCTCGCCCTTGGAGTCGAAGCCCATGATCTCCATGCCCACGCTGCTAGTCCGGCCGGACTCAATTTCGTGCTTATGTCGGAACAAGTTGACTCGTGCTTTGCCCCTGCCATCGTCCAGGCCACCCTTTACCAGGACACCCAGCATGGTGCTTTTCCCGGCATCCACATTACCCACCACTGCTATCCTGGTCTCGATGACATCGTCAACGCTCTGCGGCCGCCGTCTGATTATGCATTTGCCCTGTGCTCCTTTGACCTTCTTTGTCTGGCCGTCATCCTCCACCTCTTCCGGTCCACCGACACCTCTTGTGATGAGAAGCCTGACATCAGCATTGAGTGCGCCAGCCGCTGCCTCAACTCTTCTCACAGCGAAATCCCACTCGACTTTCGTGAACGCCATGCTGTCGCCGTTGTCCTCAATCCCGAGATCGAACAGAGTCTCACCATGACCCTCCTCCAGCCGACCATTGATTACGCCCTGCAGAAGCGTGATGCTTTCATCCTGGTCTTTGGTCTGGTCGAGTAGCAGCTGCCTCAGTTTCACTGGCGGAGGGTCGTCGCTGAGCCCCAGCGAGTCGAGAATATCGAGCTCTGCATGGTCAGCTACAGAACGGGAGGCTTGTGTGCCCGTAGCATATGCCGAATCCTTGTCCGCGTCATGAATCTTGTCCGTTGTCTTTGAGATGGGAGAGGCAGGAGCTAGTGGGTGCCGCCGCGTGGCTTGCTGGCGCTGAACATAGTCGGCGAACTCAGAGAGGGCCTAGCACATCGAATGTCAGAGCAGGGCTACCGAACACGCAACGCTAACACTCACCGATTCGCCTGCTCTTCTCTCTGCCGGCGTCTGCTTGTGATACCGGTCCGCGCGGTTAGCCATTGCTTGATTGATTGGAGCTTCAGATGTGGCGAAGGAAAGAAGTCTGGTTTTGCGGAAGTCCTATATTCGATGTATGGTGTCCATGTTTCTTTTGCATTAAAGCTACAGATATTTCAAGGTGGTTGCATTCGGGACAGCGTTCTTATAGCAATCAGAGGAGCTGTGGTTGCCACATCGAGTCATCGCCATCTGGACCCCACGTCGTGACTCAACCTGCCTGCGCCACATTGCACATGGGACGCCCGACGTGATTCATGCATGAATCATGACGTTCACCAATATTCGCGAACACAACAACTCTTCCCTACGCCTGCCTGAGGTTCATTCATTCTACGAGGAATTGAATTTTCATGGTCGGATGATCATGGCACAGGAGATTTTCCAAGAACGATGTCTGTCTACAACATTCTATATATGGTTCATACCAAATGCCAACTTCAAATAAAAGTTATCCGCTATATACAATTCATACCTTGTTCGCTCTTGGCAATGTGCTCCAAATTTACACTAAGAGTTCCAGGGCGAACAGCGCGCTGTCCGCTGCCCAAATCGTTAGAGTTATAACCTACATGTTATCATCACGGATGAACGAAGAATGTGGAGCAGGAAATTGTTCAAAAGCATTAGCAAAACTATCAAGTTGAGAACACACAATCCTCCCTATCGCCCCCTCATTACTTCTTCCTCCGCACGCTTCAGTGGTATCACAAAATCATCTTCTTCTAAAGTCCGCGAGGAGCGTTGGCATTGCCATTGGTGAAGTCGCCCTTGAATGCCTGGTCGACTTGTGTGCTGAACGGCTGGCTGGGACCACCAGTTGGAGGCACACCCTGGCCGCTCGTAAGTCCACCTGCATGGCCGGTCTGGCCTCCGAGACCAGCAGCTGGCTCATACTGCTGGTACAGACCACCGGTAGCATGGTGTTGGCCTTGACCGCTGAGACCCTGACCTCCAAGACCCGAAGTCTGACCATATTGCGAGTCCACTAGACCAGAGCTGGCCCCGGTCTGCGAAGCTCCGTAGCCGCTCTGAGCAGCTCCGAGGCCGCTGTTGGGGCCGCCGTGAGATCCGACAGCAAACTGCTGACCTTGACCGTACTGTTGACCTTGAGGATACTGCTGGCCTTGACCGTATTGTTGGCCTTGACCTCCGATACCGCTGTTAGAGCCGGTCTGGCTTCCACCGTAGCCACCAGCAGGGGTATCTCTAAGGCCGCCCTGGGTAACATTGTGGGGTTTGCGGGTGACTTCCCTCAACTTAGGAAGGTTGGTGGATTCCTTGGCAGACCCAATGGTAAAGATAGGGGATTCCCACTTGTCGCCCTTAGCGGCCAACTCCTTGTACTCAGTTGCCTTGGTGCTAATACCACCGGGCAATTTGATCTCGGGGAAGATCGAGTCGTGCTGGGTGACGGCCATGTTGACCTGCTTGTCCGCGGCGACTTCATTCTTCTTCTGCTTGGCCTGGGTAATGCGGGTGTTGGCAGCCTGGGTGTAGCGTTGATAGAAGTTAGGAGCCTGGTCGGGATCCTCCTTGATCTGCTCCTTGGCCTTGGCAGCCTCCTGATGGATCGAGTACAAGAGTGCGTCGAGCTTGGTCAAGTTGTCACGAACCTGCTTCTCGACTGCCTTTTGGATGACGGGGTTCATGACCTTGAGCAGGAGAGGCTTGAACAGCTTAAACAACAACTTGTGGTTGGACTGCTTGAGAATGATGTTCATGTTTTTGACGCTGACGTCCACTTTGTCAACCTTGAAGAAGTGGTGCTGATCCTTCTTGTCAGCCGTCTCCATAGCCACCTTGAAGGACAGGCCCTGCCCGCCGAGGACGACATCCATGACACCCTTGTCAGTAACACCGGGGAAGCCCTGCTTCTTTTTGACGTAGTAGGAGACATCTGAGTTTGATTTAGCAACGTTAACGTTATACCGAGTTCTGATGGCTTACCTCTGAGATCGCACTGTACACCGGACACTGAAAGCATGACCTTGTTCTTGTTCTTGTTGGAGATCTTCTTGCGGCCCCAGCGCCAGTAGTTGTCGCTGCCAAATTCCATAACGTTGGGAGCGAGATTGTCACCCTCAAGAACCAAGTTCTCAACGACCATATCAATCATAGGGTCCTTGTACTCGATACGTGGGATCGGGACGTAGCGGATGTTCTCGAAGAACGCCGGGATGATGACATCCGTCAAATCTGTGACCAAATGAGGCTTGAACTGAGGCTTGCCGTTCTCATCGTTGCCCAGATCAAGGAATAGCTTGTTCATGGCCTCGCCGAAAGCCTTGTTCTGGGGGTCCTTGTCGAATTGATCAATGTAGAACTTGAGCTCATCAATGATACGGTCGGTGTGGTTCCTGTAGCGCTCTCGAAGGAGGAAGTTGCCCTGGTCATAGAGTCGGTTCCACTCGTCGTTGGAAGAATCCTGAAGGATGTATCCTTGCTCCTGAAGGCACCTGCGTATAAAGGTGTCGAGCTTCTTGAACCAATCCCTCAACTCAGGATCGCGATCGGCATCGCGATAGATCTGGTTGATCGACTCGAAGAGATCATCCAAGGAGGTTGAGTTGGCGAATCGCTCGATGATGGTCTTCAGATTGATCAGCATTGGTTGATAAGTCTTAGATAGCTCTGTAACAAACCCTCAAATTAGTTTCTGCGGCGGTCAGGCTGCTATCGGAATGGGCACCTTTAACGGTTCCTGCGCCTTGGCCGGCCACGTTCTTGCCATGGCCAGCGTACTCTTCGGCGAGTCCAAGAAGGGTCTCAATGGCTTGCTGGTCTGCAATAATGTAAGCATGTAGTTACCTCGCCGCAGTCATGTTGGAATGGCCTCACAGTCTTGGTGTCCCTGGATCTCGGCGACCATCTTCTTGAGACGCCAGATGGTCTGCTCGCGGCGCTCTTGAGGAACCTTGTCCTGCAGGTACTGGTTGGTCCTGGCCTTGTATTGATTGGCGTTATCCTTGACCCTCTGCTGCGTCTCATCGTCGATGTTTTGATCTGCTCGCTGTTGCAGAACGTTGGCACCGGCACTGGCACCCTGACGAGCATCGACAGAACCATCCTGGCGCTGACCAGCGCCCTGAGCAGCGTTGGAGGCCTGGTTAGCAGCATCCTGGGCTTCTCCCTTGGAGAAAGGCTTGCGCTCATTCCATTGCTGCCTGAGGTTATCTCTGGAGACATCAGGGACATCATGCCAAGTGTTATCCTCGGCCGGGTGGTCAATCTGATTCAGTTGATCCTCGGATGGGTTGATTTTGGTGGCGGCTTTTTGAGCAGCGTCGCCTGCAATATCACGAGCGAGAATAACGACGTCCGAAACTGATAGATATTAGCGTGGACGAGTCGTCATTAAGGCCTGATTGACTCACGGAGCTTCCTGAATTGGCCGTTGCTAACAAGGAGGGTTCCAAGAGTGCGGAGACCCTCAAGAGCCTGGTCACCGTGCTGTCTGGCTTTCTCCTTGTCGAGAGGGGCGTTGACGCCTCCGGCGTTACCGCCAGAGATCTGCTGAGTCTGCCAGATGAAGTCTTGGATCAGGTTGCCTTCGTTCTTGGAAAGAAGGAGGAGCTTGGCTTGCTCGATCACATTACGGAGGTCGGCAACAAGCTGTTGGCCCTCGGTAGAAAGTCGCTTAGACGGAGAAGAAAGACCCCTCTGTGCGAGGACGCTGTTCAGCGCAATGTCTATTTGCTTGTTCTAGAATTGAAATTAGAAAGAATGAAAGAAGAAGCTGGTGCCAGTGATTTGGTCATACCGATGGGACTTTGCCGTTAGCAAAGGCTGGAGGGGCAAAATCAGCTTTTGATCATTCACTACAACATCAATGCCAATTTACATACCGGAGTAGATTCCGTACAGCTGCAGTTTTTGGTTGACATCTTGCTCCTTGACCTTGTAGTTGGTGGGGACGTTGACCGCCGCTCCAGAAGACATGGTTGATGTGGTATTAGGCCGCCGTCAGGACTGGTTCGTGATAGACGGGCAGCTCGAGTTGTCGCGTGGAGACAGTAGGATGATCAGAAAACTGACGCTGGATGGGGTATCAATGAACAAAGAAAACAACCGGGGTATCAGGTATTTGCGAAAGGCTTAGGATCGTAAATGGTCGTAGCCGGATTGATGTAGTTGAGGAGAGAGGGAAGGAGGGAAAATCACGATGACGGGAGGTGAGACAGCTATGTACAGCCTCTCATGGTGATGTGATGCGCCACACGACAAAAGACAAAAGACAAAAGGACAGCGCGCTCGATGCGGACGACCCGAAAGGCGCTAGCACGCGGCCAGCGGCTGCTCTCGATTCAAGATCCGCGATTCGCGATTCGCAAGTCTCACATGAAGGAAGTTAGTGCCTGTCTTCCAAGGAAGCTGCGAGGTCGCGAGGGCCAACCAAGGCAGGAGCTCTGCCGTTACCCCTCGATCCAGCCGCCCACCGCGATGCAGCTTGCCCCTGTGCGCACCAGCATTGGAGCTCGTCAACACGGGAAGATAATCTCTTCGCCATCCGAGCTGTATACTAGGATCTAGGGTCTTCATACTGCTCACTTGTACATATGACCAGACTCTCCCGCGCC
Source organism: Myriangium duriaei CBS 260.36 (assembly GCA_010093895.1). NCBI lineage: Eukaryota > Fungi > Ascomycota > Dothideomycetes > Myriangiales > Myriangiaceae > Myriangium > Myriangium duriaei. Next base: position 539,092 of record ML996095.1, read on the forward strand.
TGTCCACGTTCACAATGCATTCTGACGGGCGCATGCCATGTCCCGGCATGTGGAGATTTTTTGAGTTCGAATTGCTTAGCCTGGGGGAAGCTTGGACGCAAACACACGACGTCATCGGCGATCTTAGGTAGCGGCGCTATTGCCGTTGCCGTCCTTCAATTTGGATTCGGCATGGGCCTCCTGGTCCATCAGTGGCTCGTGAATGTCCGGCCTGCAGTGCAGCTTGCAGCACGCAGGAAGATGCTTGCCTACTGCACTGCTCACAGCCAGGAAATGAGAAGAAACCCGTCTCATCGGTACCGCGATCCCAAGGGCGGGAACATGGAACGCACTGCGCATGTGTAGGATATTCACTGACCGCCCAGTGCATTTAGCGAGATGTCTCCAACATGAGGCATCGGTGGCGTCATGTCAACGTACTCGATGATGATGCAGGTTTTATTTTTTGACAGCCAAGATTGCCCCGTAACAGATGGGCACCCGGTCGTGGAAACCCTCCCTATGCACTCGAGCCTCAAACCAACGTTGTGGACGACTTACGTCCGTGGCGCGTCATTCATGTCGGTCACAGGATCTGTTTGTTCAAGGTACCAGTCCATCAGACGATTGTGTTGAATTGCTCACCGCAGTCTTCCCCCAGCGGCTGTGGCGCCCCTCATTCGGGCGTCGATCCCTGTTCCCCATGCATTTCAGCCATATGTGGCACCTGTGGCTTGCCTCGGGACAGATTCGGAAATTCGAGCAAATTCGGATCGGATGTCATCATCGTGAGTCCGGGCGTCGCGTCCATCCCAGTCGACGCGTTCTTCAGGTGACGTTGATGGCGATTTACGACGTCAGTGATCTGGCATGATCTAACCCTTACCACGTGGGCTCAACAAGGAGTGCAGTTGCGACGGCTGCAGCTGCAAGGAGTCACTGTCAGTGTCTCTCGCGACTGCTTGCTCTGATATCCTGGTAAGGAGTTCTAGCTATTTCATTGCCCCAAATGTGGATCGACTCAAGCTTTAAGAGTCTAAATGATTTGATGATGATCTACCGCTAATGCCCCGCCGGCAGCACATCACTCTCGAGTTTGGGTAACACCACCACTTCGACAGAAATTTCTCAGATACGAAGCAGTGTCATTGTCATCAGGAATTACAACAACGATAAGACCTTTTAGCATTGAGACAAGTGCCTTTCTTAGAGCTTTAATAATATGCGAAGATCAGCAAAGCAGTTTGTGAAAGGCAGCCTATCGATCATGACAGATCGAGTCTTTCATATATCACCTCGCCTGTTGGTATTACTGGCAGATCAGACCGCCCATGTGACTATACCACTTGGTAGGCAGCTTGGTACACAACTTGGTGAGCGACTTGGTCAGCGACTTGGTGAGTAATTCGGTAGGTAACTCGAAAAGCAAGATGCACCTACTGGGATGGAAACCGGATGGTCATAGGATTAGAATTGGAGATACAACAATACGCTTTCATTCGTAAATTCACCACTTTCTCATTTCAGCGCTTCATTCCACACCTCCGCCAATTGCACTCCCTCGCCACAGCCGCAATCTTGCCAATCACACTTACCGTCTCATTGACAGCCACAACAAAGATGCCGCCTCCAGAAACATTGGCCAAAGAACACTTCCAACAGCAGTTGTCGAGACGCAGGCTTCGTTGATGCTCGATCACCCCACTCACCGACAAAGATGTCGAACGCTCTTTTCACTGAGATTGGAGACTAACCCGGCACCTTCTGATCCAATCCACGTCTTAGTAAAGCGATTGAGTAGCCACTCAAATAACTTTGAACGCTACCCCATTCAGATCTGCCAGACAGACAGGTATTAAACTCCTCAGCATATTACTCTGATCGCACGCTACCCGCACCGCAGATTGAGCTATTTACGCACGTTACAGAAACCCGAACCTTAGGCCCACCCCCTTCTGCGATCGGACAATCCAGAATCGCTTTCGTAATGTGGGTAAGGATAATGCCGATCTGGATGTATATCTTGCTATTGGTCTTGAGAAAACCGGCAAAGAAGATACCTTAATATGTGCCCGTGAGCAGGGTGTGCATGTCGATGGCCGAGTCAGTGGAGGAAAGGTGCTGCTACAATGCTCGCAAGAGCGACGGGCAAATACCTAGGTAGGCCGATAGACAGGTTGGCAGAGATTTTGCCCTACCACATGCTTCGATAAGAATAGGCGGCGTGGAACTCTCGTCGAGGCCAGGCAGTTGGAAAGTCTTCCTAGTCCTGGCTTCGAGGTAGTGTTCCGCCAAAAGTTGTTTTCGAAGGTCTTGACAGGTCCTTATAGACCGACAGGCTGACAAGTTCTGGCGTCCTCCGTCGGCGACGCACGACTTGCGCTGTATTCTGCAATGCTAAAAACCATTCACTGCCAGAAGCTTGTAGGAATCGGCCGTCGAACGGGTCACTGGTCTGGTTGAGCACCACCATGTTGGCGTACTCCAGTCAGTTTGACACAATCTTTGGATCGAGCGCGATTGCTGTGAGCTCAGCATCTGACAATGTGCTCGAATCTGTGACGCCAAGTCTGGTCAGGTTTTCCTCCAAATAAGTCTGTGGCTGCAAGCTGTGGCCCACGTCACAGGACGGACTCACAGCGCTTCTGCTTGTACGTACGATAAACCCTTGCCCTGCGCTGGAGTCAGACTCTGCAAGAGGTTGAACATGATTGTGCTTTAGCGGAGGGACCGAGGCTAGACTTTGGGCAGCTGATGGTGACTACGTCGCTCGAGTGTAGGTCCATCGGCTTGATTTCAGAGAATGGTCTTTGTATTACCGCTTTCTGTCACTTGTTTAGCTTCGGATACTGCAGTCGCAATGTCCGTACCATCGAAGACTTGGGACTACTCGGCGATAAGATGACGGTTCTCATCCGAGATCTTCAGCAACTCAGCCGCCAGCCTGCGAATTTCTTTCGACTCCGTCGTCGGCGCCGACTCCAGGAAGTGGACTCCGGACGATCATGCTCGTTGGCTATTTTACCCAGAAAATCAAATTCTGTCTGCCCGGCGTACATCTGTGACTTTCCTTTGGCCCTGGTAGCTTTTGTGGTCCCAGAGGGTGGCGTTTGTTTTCCAGCGAGCATCCGGTTGCATAGGAATCTTTTAGGACGCTGTACTTTGCTCGGCAGTCGCCGGGCTTTTGAGCAACATTCCGTGCTATGCAGCATCTGGCGATTGGATGTCGCGAGGTCGCTTCGGAAAACCAGTAATCATGTCAGACTACGAATAAGAGAGCTTGTCAGTGCCAAGACCGCGTTATGCAAAGACACTGACGCCAAATATCGAGCCGCAAGGTGAAAACGACGTCAGTATGTAGCCACAACTTCATCTACCACAGATAGTGCTGGAGCTTGGCATTGACGTCTGCCTACTTCACATGTTAGTTGATAGCATTTATGACGAAAGCTTTGCATCGAGGTTGCGCTCTTTTGTCTTTCGTAGGACCAAGCACAGTACGATCACTGGAAGTCTGCCCGATCGAATGAGTGGATGAGTCACCTCGATGCATTGGCTGGCACTCCGCTCTCGCAGCTATGCAAGTCGGAGAGACGCGGACAGGAGGCGGTGTCGTGTGGTCACCGCATCTGACATACAGAGGTACAAATGAGCGCCAAGCATACGTATTCGTGGTTGTTGCTGCTTGGGGCTGTGGCTCAACTCAGCATATTACAACAATTGCTCCGAACAATTATACATAGCCCCATGATGGAAGTTATGCTCCGGAAAATCGGGTGGCATAAACCCCGTAACGAAGGGCTACGGAAATTCCGCAAAATCGAAACCGCTGCGGGCTGTGTCTGCCCTCATAATCCTCTTAGCTCGGGCAAAAGTAAACACACGAGCCAACCTCCGGCAATCATAAAATTCCCCTTACCCATAGCCAACTCTGCATAATTTTACATTACATATTCAGGCACCACGAAGCACGCCCCCTCAGCGGTGGTTTGTTGTAAGCGCTGGCGAGCGCATCTACCACCTACCATGAACCGGGCCAACAACCGCTTGGCGGACCGGAGATGATGCGCAGCGTGGCATTATTTATGCTGCATGCACGAGCAATGAAAGAAGCATGACTCTTCTCCTCTCAAGACTTTGCTTCTGATGAGGGGCCGTGTCAAAATATGCAGCACACCCATTTCGGCGGTGGTTTGTGTATCGTTGCATGTAATACTGTGGCTTCAGGGCGCTCGACATGGCCGCCAAACAACACCGAGGCGGGCGCTAGAAGACGACTAGGCGTCGTCAGAGATGACACAAGGCGTCCTGGCGTCTCACCAACACGTGCATGTAGTTGTCGCATATCTTGTACGAGGTGTTTCGAGTCATCAGTCATTGAGCCGCAGTCTAGCCCATACCGGTCGCTGCCGTTGACGCCGTCATTGATTGAAATTAAACGAGACGATATAAAAATTATGCAGGATGGTTAAAGCCCGTCTACGGTGGAACTCGAGCGTGTCCGTTCTGCTGGGCCCGGGGGGACCCGCCAAGGTCAGCCGCCACGCAAGCGAGCAATGACTTGTGCACGCCCCGGATCCCGTGCATCCGCCGCCGGCAATGCAAATCAGCCAATCGACTGCCCGTCCTGCGTCTCGCTTACCAGAGACCGGTGCTTATGCCAATGTTTGCCCTGCAGCTATGTTCGCATCATAACTTTAACTTCCGTCAGGATTCTATGTATCCCCCGACGGATGCCAGTGTCCCGTCCTGTCAGATTGAGAAAACGGGACGGCGGTGCCAAAGCATCACCGTAGGTTGTTGTATCTGACCAACCGTCTCCGATTTTCTCCTTATGTTGTATTTGCCCTTTTCTTATAACACTCACTCCCTTCCCCTCATCGCTGGTTGAAGAAGTCACATTGTTTACTCCCACCTAATCTTGCAGGGTCGCATGTTTCAGAGGCCAAACCCGGCCAACCTCGATAAATATAAATTACGCGACTGAGCACGACCACGAACCTACAGCCCCAAGAGGCTTACATATTTGCAACAATGGCAGCACTTGCCGGCAACATTGCGGTCTTCAATGCTGATGCGTCTGAGAAGCGTTATGGCGCCGCCAGAGATCCGACAAAGAGCCCCGAGGCAGAGGATGGTGGGCTTTCGCGCGCCGTCACACGGGACAATACAACCACAGAGACTGGCGAAGCTGTAGAACGACCGGAGCACGAGGCTTCCTCGGCTTCGGAAGAAGAGAATGAGAAGGAAGTGCAGAAGCTCGCAAGATACTACACCCAGAACTCATATTCGAATGTAGAGGGCAACCCCTTCGAGGCCGAGCCTGGCTCCGTCATAGATCCTCAATCCGACAACTTCAGAGCGAGAGCATGGGTTCGTGCCATGCTCAAAATGGCCGAGGACTCCGCCGGGAATCATTTACCACGACAAGCAGGCTTTTCCTTCAGAAATCTCAATGCACACGGCTTTGGAAGTTCAACGGATTATCAGAACAGCGTCGGCAATGTACCATTGCAGATCTATGGAGCCATTCGCAAATTGCTGGGCGCGCAAGAGCGCAGAATAGACATCCTCAGGAATCTCGAAGGTGTTGTTCATGCTGGTGAAATGCTTGTTGTTCTCGGTCCTCCTGGTGCTGGTTGCTCCACCTTCCTCAAGACAATCACTGGCGAAACCCACGGCTACAACGTTGATAAAGAATCCGTCATCAATTACCAAGGTATCAGCTACAAGCAGATGCACAAATACTTCCGCGGTGAAGCTATCTACACCGCAGAGCAGGATATACATTTCCCTTCTCTCACGGTCGGCGACACTCTGTACTTTGCGGCCAGAGCAAGAGCTCCCAGGAATCTCCCTCCTGGAATTGATAAGCACAAGTATGCCGAGCACCTGCGTGACGTGCTTATGGCAACTTTCGGCATCCGTCATACTATTAACACCAAAGTCGGGAACGACTTCATTCGCGGAGTTTCTGGTGGTGAGCGCAAACGTGTGACGATTGCCGAAGCTGCTTTGAGTGGAGCACCCATTCAAGCATGGGATAACAGTACTCGTGGTCTGGACTCTGCCAATGCCATTGAGTTCTGCAAGATCCTTCGTATCTGCACAGAGCTTCTTAACATGACCGCTGCTGTCGCCATTTACCAATCTCCACAATCCGCCTACGACGTGTTTGACAAGGTCCTTGTACTCTACGAGGGCCGCCAGATTTTCTTCGGCCGAGCTCGTGAGGCCCGGGGTTACTTCGAGAGGATGGGTTGGGAGTGCCCTGAGCGCCAGACCACAGCCGATTTCCTTACATCCATGACCAGCACTAATGAGAGAACTCCTCGCCTAGGTTTTGAGAATCGCGTCCCTCGTACACCGGATGAGTTTGCCGATCTCTGGCATAAAAGCTCAGAGCGACAGGCCCTGCTTAAAGAGATAGAAGCTTATGAGCGGGACCATCCTTTGAAGGGTGAGGATTTCGAGAAATTTGCCGCCTCAAGACGTGCCCAGCAAGCCAAGCAACAGCGCCTAAAGTCACCATACACGCTCTCATATGTCCAGCAAATCAATCTTTGTCTTTGGCGAGGTTTCAGGAGACTTAAGGCTGATCCTAGTATCACCCTGTCGCAGCTCATTGGAAATTTCATCAACGTCCTGGTCATTTCGTCTGTATTCTACAACCTCGACTACAAGACTGATTCGTTCTACTCGCGTGGCGCTCTGCTCTTTTTCGCCGTCCTCATGAATGCGTTCGGTTCTGCATTGGAAATTTTGACCCTGTATGCTCAACGACCCATCGTGGAAAAGCATCAGCGCTATGCTCTGTATCATCCTTCGGCCGAAGCCTTTGCTTCAATGCTTACAGATATGCCGTACAAGATCCTCAATGCTGTCTTTTTCAACCTTACCATCTACTTCATGACCAATTTGCGGAGAGAACCAGGACCCTTCTTCTTTTTCTTCTTCGTCTCTTTCATCCTCACTCTGGTCATGAGTATGATGTTCAGGACGATCGCCTCGGTCTCACGCACTCTGACGCAAGCTCTTACTCCCACTGCTGTCCTCATCCTGGCCATTGTTATCTTCACCGGTTTTGCCATTCCCACGCCTTATATGCTGGGCTGGTCTAGATGGATCAACTACCTGGACCCTGTCGCATATGGCTTCGAGTCGCTCATGATCAACGAGTTCTCGGGTCAGAATTACGATTGCGCACAGTACATACCGACCGGACCTGGGTACACTAGCCGCGCAAATCAAGTCTGCTCTGCCGTCGGCTCGGTAGCCGGAGCCACGTCTGTCAGTGGTGATGTTTATATTGCATCAGCCTACACATACTTCCACTCGCACAAATGGAGGGATGTCGGTATCCTGTTCGTCTTCCTCTTTGGTCTTGGTACTACGTATCTTGTTGCAGCAGAATTGGTCAGTGCCAAGAAGTCTAAGGGCGAGGTGCTTGTTTTCCCTCGCGGCTACAAGCCCAAACACCTCAAGCACGAGGCTGACGGCGATGTCGAATCTGCTGGTGGTAAGGTTGACGTTCCTCAAGGCATCTCTGAAAAAGAAGTATCCGCCGTCATTCAGAAGCAAACAGCGATTTTCCAATGGCACAATGTCTGCTATGACATCAAAATCAAGGGCGAACCACGACGTATTCTGGATCATGTCGATGGTTGGGTCAAGCCTGGCACATTGACCGCTCTGATGGGTGTCTCAGGTGCCGGCAAAACGACACTACTGGACGTGTTGGCTACACGTGTTACTATGGGTGTCATCCACGGTGAAATGCTTGTGGATGGCCGACAGAGAGACACTTCGTTCCAGCGCAAGACAGGCTACGTTCAACAACAAGATTTGCATTTGGAGACGTCCACCGTCAGAGAAGCACTAAACTTTAGCGCTCTTCTGCGTCAACCTGCTCACATTCCCCGCAAGGAGAAGCTTGAGTACGTCACTGAAGTCATCAAGCTTTTGGAAATGGAAGAATATGCAGATGCCGTAGTTGGTGTCCCCGGAGAAGGACTCAACGTGGAGCAACGCAAGCGTCTCACTATCGCTGTCGAGCTAGCAGCCAAGCCTGAACTTCTTCTCTTCCTTGACGAACCCACCTCTGGCCTCGATTCTCAGACTTCATGGTCTATCTTGGATCTCCTGGAAAAGCTTAAGAACAACGGCCAAGCTATTCTTTGCACCATTCACCAACCGTCTGCCGTTCTATTTCAGCGCTTCGACCGTCTGTTGTTCCTCGCCAAGGGTGGCAGAACTGTGTACTTCGGACCCATCGGTGAAGGATCGAAGACCCTCACCAATTACTTCGAGAAGAATGGTGCCGCCGCCTGCAAGCCCGACGCAAACCCCGCCGAATGGATGTTGGAAGTCATTGGAGCCGCACCTGGAACGCACAGTGATATCGATTGGCCAGATACATGGAAGAACTCCCCCGAGATCAAGGAGGTTCATCGCGAGCTTGAGCAGATGAAAGCCGAGCGTTCACAGATCCCCTTGCCCCAGACCGATAAAGCAAGCTACCGTCAATTCGCCGCGCCCTTCACCGTGCAATACTTGGAGGTGCAAAAGCGTGTGTTTGAGCAGTACTGGAGGACACCAAGCTACATCGTCTCTAAACTCGCTCTGGTCACTTTTGTTGGACTTTTTGTCGGCTTCTCATTCTTCAAGGCTCAGAACACAATCCAAGGACTGCAAAACCAAATGTTTGGCATCTTCATGTTACTCACCATCTTCTCTCAGCTGGTACAACAGATCATGCCTCTGTTCGTCTCTCAGCGCGCTCTATACGAAGCTCGTGAGCGTCCTTCCAAGGCGTATTCGTGGCAAGCCTTCATGATCTCGCAAACCCTGGCCGAAGTACCTTGGGCTCTCGTCTGTGCAACTCTTCTGTATCTCTGCTGGTACTACCCAATCGGCTTGTATGCCAATGCTGCGCAAACGGATAGTGTTCACGAACGAGGAGCTCAGATGTGGCTGCTCATCGTTGCATTCCTCATGTTCTCGTCCACTTTCTCTCACATGATCATCGCTGGTATGGACTCCGCTGAGAACGGTGGTAATCTGGCCAACGTCCTTTTCTCTCTGTCTCTGCTCTTCTGTGGTGTTCTCCGAGGACCTTCTGCTCTTCCCGGTTTTTGGATCTTCATGTACCGTGTCTCGCCGTTCACGTATCTTGTCGGCGGGTTCCTCAGCTCCGCAGTAAGCAATTCGCGGGTTCAGTGTGCCCAAAACGAATACCTGAACTTCCCGCCTCCAGCGGGTCAGACCTGCAACGACTACATGAGGAACTACATCAACGGCACCGCTGGCGTCCCCGCTGCCGGAGGATATCTGCTCAACGGAGACTCCACCTCGCAGTGCTCATACTGCCCTATCGAAGACACCAATGTCTTCTTGGAGACTGTCAGCATAAATCCTGGCGATGCATGGAGGGACTTTGGTCTCATCTTCGTTTATATTATTTTCAACATCTTCGCCGCTGCGGCGCTGTACTATCTCATTCGCGTGCCCAAGGGTAACCAGAACAGCACCAAAGAGTTCGCCGAAGGCGAAGCACCCAAGACTATTGCCGATGGGGAGCACGAAGAAAAGGTCTTCTCATCTGGCGACTAGAGTGGTCACCTCCTTTCATTTCCTATAAGCCTATATTTCCATACAGCGCGTACCTCACGGACGCTGCACTTTTTTTGTTTATTTTGTGTTCAAAGATTATAGAAAGGGAGGTCAATGTTATCTCCCGAGTTGCGACAGCCAACAGGCGACAACAAAAATAGATTGTCGGTCTTCTAGCGTTGTATTGTATATACATCTACATAAGGAGCGGAACAAATGCATATAACAAGCAAGAACCAATTTTTCCAGAGCACGTTGAAGTGCTGTGCCCGTAACTCCACGCCGTGCAGTTGAATCGGCTCGCTCCCAATCAAAAAGTCAAACAAAAGCAGCACACTACTCCCGTGAGCATCTCAGCTAGTCCTTCTTGGACTCATCGCCGTACCCTCCTTTCCCGTCGAGGTTCTCATAAGTCTTCCCCTCACCCAAGCCCCTCCTCGGGCCCCTCTCTGCCAAATCCTCCCTCAACCAAGCCAGCACCAACCTCCCCAGTCTACTATTCCCATCCTCTCCCTCAGCGATCCCATCCGCCTCCTCCCTGAACCCGTCCATCTCGCCCCACTTCTTCACCTTCCCCAAACTCATATGCACAAGATGCGTCGGCCACCCGGCCAGATTATCCAGAATATGCGTAGCATACACAATCGTACACTTCCGCTCCGCCGTCTCACGTTTCAAGAACGCCAAAAATTCGTACCGAGTCAACAGATCCAGGTCTACAGTGATCTCATCCAGCAGTAGCACCGTCCACGGGCGCAGCAGGCCCATGACCAACTGCACCCGTCGTCGCTCCCCGTCGGACACGGCATGCAGACGCCAGGAGACGTCGACGTCCAGGATGCGGACGAGCTCGTCGCGGCGGGCGGGGTAGGCGTCGCCCCCTACGGAGGAGAGCAGGGTGGGGACGTCGATGTCGGAGCGCACGATGGGGTTGAGCACCCATTCGAGGCCGAGGTAGGTTACGCCTTCGAGGCCGTGGAGGAAGGGATCGATGGAGGAGATGGAGACGGTGTTGCGGGGCGCCATGCGTTTGCCGGAGAGCAGGCGGAGGAGGGTGGTTTTGCCGGCGCCGTTGGCTGAGGGGAGGTTTAGTGGGGAAAGAGTGGCGGGGGGTGAAGATGGACGGGTATTGAAGGGAGATAGAAAGGGACTTGGAGAGGCTTACCGCCGATCAGGAGGGTACGGCTGCCGGCTGGGAGGTCGAGGGTGACATTTTGCAGACCGCTGGTGCCGTCGGGGAATTTGAAGGTGAGGTTGTTGACTCCGATTGTAGGGTCGGGGGCGGTGGGGGTCGACATGGTGGCGGTGTCTGTGGGATTGTCAGTGGAGGCCTACTGGGACAAATGGATTGCACTTGTATGATCTTACTATACTGTCGAATGCAAAATGGAATAAGAGGCAATCTTATGGCCGGTAATGTGGATGATATGGAGGATGACACGGAGGAAACGTGACTCCGGGGCAGACGAGATGACAGCCACTAGCGTGCTTCGCGGTTAAAAGCCTCCGATATCATGACTGATCGGTTAACTCCAGCGTTCTGAACTTTATGGAGCCTTCTAACCATAAGTCGGTTATTATTATTATAAAACACGATCTCCAGGAATCCTTCTCATCTACGAGCAACTTGGTCTTGCTGTCGTCTTCTTCTAATTTCTCAGAGTTCATCGCTTTGGCCCGCCTCTGCTGGACTCCAATCTTCCACAAGTCCCGACTTTACAAGGCGATCCCACTGCTCTTTAGAAATATTGATGGGCGGCATAGGCACGACTTGAGGTTCAATTTGCTTCCACGCCTCAAGCAACTCCTCGTGCGTGATATTGTATTCTACCTCCCAGCCCTTGCCCGGAACGAAGTATCTCCTGTGGTGAGGGCGGGTACCATGTCTCCAGCCGCCGATTGCTCTGTCAGCGATGGTGCCGCACGTCGATCGAAACATATTGCATATACCGTCTGCCCAGACAGTGAAGAGCGTGAGAAAGAGTAGCGTTGCCGCAAAGAGGAAAACAATGAAGATCAAGTACCTCATTGTGTGCCGCATACGCATATTGCAAGGAAGAAGGGTGTAGTGCTGCCTGATGCATAGAAACTAGTACTCGATCTCCTGCAGGTCAGGGCCTTGGACTAATTATATATCGTCGTAGATGACCATTTCATAACAACTGTCTTTTTGATTCTGTTTCTTTTCGGGTGGGTACCGTCAATCTCAGGCTTCCATGAAAACAGTGGGGCAGTCATCGAAAATTTGGGTACCAATGTGAAAGTTAGACCGCAGAACCATTGATACCTCAATCCAAATCCAGATATGCCAAATTTAAAGATACCCATCTAGCGAATCCTCGATACATTGCAATCACTGGATCCTAATCATGCCCTGATGCACAGGTGGTGTCCCACCCTCAGGCGCACCTACGCCAGCATGTCTTCCCCGAAGCTCATCGCCATCATCGGCGCCACAGGTACAGGCAAATCTGAGGTCTGCTTATTCTCCAAAGCATCATACCGAACACAACTGACACCTCCCAGCTAGCAGTCAGCCTTGCCCAACGCTTCAATGGCGAGATCCTGAACGCCGATGCCATGCAGCTCTACGAAGGCCTACCCATCATAACGAACAAAATCCCCGTCTCGGAACGCCACAACATCCCGCACCACCTCCTCGGCACCATCCCACTCTCCGCCCAGCCCTGGACAGTCTCCGCCTTCGTCACCTCCGCCTTATTGACCATCGCCGCCGTGCGGTCCCGCGGGCGTCTCCCCATCCTCGTCGGCGGAACTCACTACTACACGCAAGCCCTCCTCTTCCACTCCTCCCTCGCCACCTCCACCGACTCCGACTCCGAAGACGACGACTCCACTACCATCACAGCAGAGGACGACCCCATCCTCTCCGCCCCGACAGAGACCATCCTCGCCAAACTAGCCGAAGTCGACCCCACCATGGCGGCAAGGTGGCACCCCCGCGACCGCCGCAAGATCCAGCGCTCACTCCAGATCTACCTCCAGACAGGCCGGCCGGCCTCCGAGCTATACGCAGAGCAAGCCGAGGCCGCGCCGGAGCTTAGATGTCCCACGCTGGTGCTGTGGCCGCACGCTTCTCCTGCTGCACTGCCCGCTCGACTCGATGCACGCGTGGACACGATGCTAGACGCAGGATTAGTGGAGGAAGTCCGCACGTTGGCGGCGTATGCTGGCAGCCATGAGGTCGATACGTCGGCGGGGATATGGGTGGCGATCGGGTACAAGGAGTTTGTGCCTGTGCTTGCTGCTGGGGGGGAGGCTGGGGGAAGGGCGTTTGGGGAGGCGGTGGAGGCGACGAAGGCGGCTACGAGAAGGTATGCGAAACGCCAGGTCAGGTGGATTCGGTTGAAGTTGGGGCCGGCGTTGAGGATGGCGCGTGGGAGAGGGATGTATTTGCTCGACTCGTCGGATGTGGGGAGGTTCAGGGAGGATGTTGTTGCGCCTGCTGAGGAGCTGGTCGAGCGGTTCATGTCGGAGGAGGACATGCCTAATCCGCTGAGTGTGGGCGGGGCGTTGGCAAAGGAGATGTTGGCGGCGCAGAAGGAGAAGGGCGAGAAGTGGGTAACGCAGACGTGCGAGGCGTGTGGTGTGGTGGGCACGACGGAGAGCGATTGGCGGCAGCATGTTGCAAGTCGGCGGCACAAGAAGCTTGTTGCGAAGGCGAGGCACGAGCACCGACAACAGGAGGGAGAGTGAGCGCGTGGCAGCCATCATTGCTGATGGGAATTGTGTTCGATGAAGCATCTATGGAGACCGAAAACTGCTGGAAACCCATCGCGTGCATCGCTGCGTCAGTCATAAGTCTGCAGAAAACCAACCATCCAACCACTGCGCCAGACCATCCGATCTAATAGCCATCTATTTGGCCGGATGCAGATTCTTTCTTAGCGGAAGGATGCCACCGTCAATCTCTCGTCGAGAAGGAGAGGCATTTCTCGGAGTGCCAAAGCTTGGGGTACCTCGAGCCGGAGTCCCCAGCCCAGAGAAGGGGGTGAGCTGGCCTGAAGGTGGCACTGGAATTTCTAGATCCTCTGGACTGGGCGCGACCATCTTATTTGGCACGTCTGGAATAAAGATACGCTTGCCTTCGTTGCTGTATGAGGCAGGGATGATCTGGAGAGTTAGGTTAGTGGCTGTGATGAGCTGCAAGAAAGACGAAACATACCTCGATGATCTCATTACGCGGAAACTCAAGGTTCGGAATGTCCGTGGCACCACATGCCATTAAGTAACCGTACAGCACTCGAAGGACGCTTTCGTGGGCGATAATTAAGAGATCATTCTGCTCACGCTCGAGCTCGAGGATGATGGGCTCGAGACGAACAGCAAGATCGTGGTAGGACTGAGAAATAGTCAGTTGGTATTGTCAATCATGATGGAAAGAAAAGATTCACCTCTGCTCTGGGATATCTATGATGGTACGGGTCGGCCAAATGCTTGATCACTTCATCTGGGTACTCCTCTCTGATTCTCCTCTCCGACATCTTCTCACACACGCCAGGATTAAGTTGGCTCATCTGCGAACGCTGGCGAACCTTGTAGCCTAAGCTGGCCATATAGTGCGACGTCTCGATGGTTCTACGGCGGGTCGAGGTCCAGATGGTAAGGGGCTTGAGCGCAGTCTCTGACCCGCCACGCTCAACCAGCTTCTGCTTCTCTTGTTCACGGTGTTTGATGAGAGTGTCGCCCATCTTCCTGGCATAGTCTTGACCCTCAGCGGACAAGTGGGCGTCAGCCTTGAAACTCTCGTCCTCGCGTGTGGTGCCGGCACGGGCAAAGTAGGTGCGGCGGGTCTTGATATGCAAGTTTAACAGATAGAATACAATACGCTGGGAGAGATAGTTGAAGGCGCAATTGTTGACAACGACACGCTCTCCAGCATTGATCATCTTGACAAAATGGAGATCTTTCTCTTCCATGGTCTCAAAGTGAGGAATCCGAGCATTGATCCGTCGCAGGTAGTCTTTGACCGCATCGGTATCCGACCATCCTTTGTAATCTGGGGAAGAGATTTTGACCGAGCGAACGTTCTCCTCGATGATACGCTCGTCGGTACAGTGTGATTCAAGGAAAAGAGTCTGGACGTTATGCTTCAGGAACTCCTTGGCCAATGCTTGACGACCAGCGGCCAGCGGGTTCACGGCGTCGTAAATGGCGATCTGGCCGTTCTCCTGTTCAAGAAAGTGCAGAATATCCTCACGGCACTTCTTTAGGATCTTCTGACGCAACAGTACTGAAGAGGGCGAGGCATTGACAAAGAAATAGTCGTCAGGGATGTGTGCATTGTCGCCGACTGTGGCGCGTCGGTAATCACCTAGGTGGAAGATACGTGTCTTGACACCCAGCCAGCGCAGGTATCTGGCCAGGGCGACTGAGATGTGTGTCTTACCACGCGCAGGCAGACCAACAGTGGCAATCATCATGCGCCCGGAGTGGAAGAGTCGGCCAGATTCGGTACTGTAGAGCTGAGCCGGAGCCATGCTCTCCTTCTGCGGAAGATCATGGATAGCATCAACATAGGTGCTGGACCGGCGCCGGAAGTTAGGCGAGTTCGCCATGAACTCGGCTGTTCTGTTCGCGTGTTAGTTGAAGACATTGAAACTATAAGTTACGAAACCATTGAAGTTGTCCGCTGGTTTTGTCAAGCTCGAAAGAAGTGAAATGAAATAATATTTGTTGGCACTCACAACAGGGTATCCATGTTTGGTGAGGGTGATAGCTAAGTCGGCTTGTTGCCACGGTGGGGATCCGAACAGAGGAATAAGTGGAAGAAGAAATGAGAACGACAAGAATAGATATTATATTTGCAGTAAACCTGATGTCCGTTTGTCCGGCAAGGCCCACAGTCGAGATGTGCGTCAGACCACTCAGTCCGCTGTCTATCACCAGGTTGAGTCGAATCGGCCCGTCAAAGATATCAGACGGGGATTGGTTGGGTTGCGGAGAATCACGCAACGGACACAAAGTGGTAGGTGGACAGGGATCCTGGCTCACGGATTCTATGCGGTCAGGCACATGAATCCGCGTGCGACTCGAGTGGCAGCGAGAGTGACGTCGAGTGGACGAACAAGAAACGCGAGAGGCCCCGATAAGCGGATAGGCGGCAATCGGCCGGATTCATGGTATTCTTGGCACATGCAGCCGCAACAAGCGCCAGTCCTGCGCTGATTGGTCGACCACAGTGTGACGATGATGGATGAAAAGCTGAGGTGGATTTTTTGTAGCTCCAATTGCCAGCGTCACCCGCAGTCTTGTCCATCCACTCACCCTTCCCACCTCTCTCTTTCTGAGTCTGTCTGTGTCTGGGCCATCATTGCTCTGTCCAGACAATCTTCACTTGCATTAATATTGCTGCAGCGCCTTGACTGCGCCTTCGCATACCTCCGCAATCATGACTTCACAACCAGGTCTTGTGATACCTCCTCCCATACCTGTCTCCACTACAAACAAACTGTCTTCCTCTACTAGTGCAGGCTTCCTGGATCCACTGTATAACAACCCGATCTTCTCCTCCGTTGCCAGCGCGTACAACAGCTTCCAGGCCAAGCGCGATCTACTCGGCCTCTCCAATCCCGGTACCGTCGAGAATGTATCCAAGGAGGTCCAGCGCGATGTCTTCCTCAACAACTCTGCCTTTTCAGGCGTGCGCGCTGAGCTGCAGAAGGCTTTCTCAATGAGCCCATTGTTCCAGGTCTGCCATTCCTTCAGCACAGGCAATCAGCAGATGCCACCTTATGTCTTCATGGCCTTGTACGGCACCAACAAGGTATGCTCGCTGTCACACAATATTACACAAGACCAAATCTGATTTTCCCTCTTCTAGGTCTTTTGCCAGGGCAACCTCGAGTCAGATCTATCCTTCGCCGCGCGATTCAACTATAGGTGGTCACCGCGGTGGGTCACAAAGACTCAGGCTCAGATCTCTCCAGCCGGCGGCATGGCTGGTCCGGGCAGCGCCCAATTCCAGATTGAGAACGACTACATTGGAAAAGACTTCACCGCCCAGCTTAAGGCCATCAATCCTTCAATGCTTGACGGCGCCTTTACTGGTATTTTCATTGGCAGCTACATGCAATCCGTCACCCCGAGGCTAGCACTTGGTTTGGAGGGAGTGTACAATAGACTGGCGGCCAACATGGGACCGGAGACAGTACTCAGCTACGCTGCGCGTTACAAGGGTGATGATTGGATAGCATCTGGACAGCTGCTCACCCAAGGCGGACTGTCTGCTGCTTATTGGAAGAGGATAACGGACAAGGTCGAGGCTGGTGTTGATATCAGCTTGGCTGCTGCGCCTGCTGGTCCTGGTGCCGGAATGATGGGCATGCCCAAAAAGGAAGGAACTGCCACTCTGGGTGCGAAGTACGACTTCCGGGCAAGCAACTTTAAGGCGCAAATCGACACCAACGGTCGGGTGGCGTGCGTGTTGGAGAAGAGAATCGTGCCGGTTGTGGGTGTGACCTTCTCTGGCGAGCTAGACCACAGCAAGGTGAGATGTCATTCCAAGATTATATGTCTCACTCAGGTCACTAACATATCTGATTCAACAGAACTCTGCCAAGCTCGGTCTTGCCGTCTCGATCGAGGCTGCCGACGAGGAAGTTATGGCGCAGCAAGAGAGGGGCTTGCTCGAGCCTGTCAGCCCGCCGTTTTAGGAGGTCTGCGTTTTATAGAAGGACACGTGCACCACCCCTGTGCGCGAAGGGGCAGCAACTGGCGGAGCATTGGCACCGCGACCGCACCTTGACAGCGCCCACCACCTGAACCAGAGCAGGCTGGAGCCGTCGGGGTTTGGAGGTGGAGCCAAGGTTGTTCGTCAGGTGGGCGTAGTCTTGAGCTATTGTACATTATCAGCGCGTGTGGTGTGGTTGTGTGGGGACAGGAGGGGACGTCCTTGGTCGCAGGCGAGCGAAGAGCAGGCACTACTGGCTGTCTAGATACCGCGCGTACTGTAGATTGGGGTCCTGCTACCATCAGCGGCATTTGCATGGCGCCAGCTGGGTGCGGGAAATGAACATGTGCTCTATTTCCGCTCATGACTTGAGCTTCGTCTTCACTATACGCTTGCGGCGCGTATTTCACAATCAATCGTAGTACCACAGTGGCCGCTCGTGCAGACGACTAGGTAGTATGCCAACAAGCATGTCTACCCGACAGCGAGACTAGACTCCGTCGCAATCCGGACAATGCTTGACTTTGTGCTCTAGTATGACTCAAAGAGATACAGAGCTATTACCCGGCCTCGGACGATAGGTCATGACAGACCGAAGTCGTTGGTGATGAGCGGAACACAAGACGGAGGCCCGAGTTTCGGACCGTCGGGGGTGCGGCTCAATTCCGCAAGTGGCCGGGCCTGCCCCGCCCGAGGGGTCGCTCGCTTTGCGGCGGCCGATATATTATTCTCCCCTCCCGCTGCTGCTCCGAAGGGCCTTGAGCTCTTTCTGATATATCTGGTCGCGAAGACGTCTGATCTATCAAGCTCCGAACCTCAGGAACGACCAGCCATGCCAGTCACACAATTCTCGACCCCGGAGAAGTATACATACCAGAATGGCTTCGGTAGCTACCACGAGTAAGCCCAAACCCTAGCTCCCGCATATCACAATATTCCATGCTGACATTGGACTCTCCAAAGGACCGAAGCTGTTGAGGGTGCACTACCGATAGGTCACAACTCTCCTCAGAAACCTCCCTATGGCCTGTATGCCGAGAAACTCTCCGGCACAGCGTTCACAGCTCCTCGCCACGAGAACCTGCAATCATGGCTTTACCGCATTCTGCCCGCATCAGCACATTCACCCTTCGCTCCTCGTGAGACAGAGAGCTATGACACAAACCCGACGACGGAGAAGCTACACCAGATCCCCAACCAACTGCGGTGGGATCCTTTCGACCTCGACGAGAAGGTAGACTGGATTCACTCCTTGAAGGTGATTGCTGGTGCTGGCGACCCCACCATGAAAACTGGGCTGGGCATGTACATCTTCGCAGCCGGCAAGGACATGGACGAACACGAGGCCTTCTACTCGGCTGACGGCGACTTCCTGATCGTGCTCCAGCATGGTGTCCTGGACATCCAGACCGAGCTGGGCCGGCTCCTCGTGCGACCTATGGAGATCTGTGTGATCCCACGCGGTGTGCGCTACCGAGTCACCCTACCCGAAGGACCTGTGCGAGGCTACATCCTCGAGCTTTATCAAGGTCACTTCATCCTCCCTGAGCTCGGCCCCATCGGATCCAACTGCCTGGCCAACGCGCGGGACTTCCAAGCACCAGTAGCCAGCTTCGACGAAGACACCAACACTCCCTGGACACTGACCGCCAAGTTCGCCGGCCACCTCCACAGCGCGAAGCAGAACCACACACCTTTTGACGTCGTAGCATGGCACGGCCTCTACTACCCCTACAAATACGACCTCGGCCGGTACAACACAATGGGCAGCGTGAGCTTCGACCACCCCGACCCCAGCATCTACACCGTCCTCACCGCCCAATCCGACCACCCCGGTACCGCCATCGCCGACTTCGTCATCTTCCCGCCCCGCTGGCTCGTGGGCGAAGACACCTTCCGCCCACCCTGGTACCACCGCAACACAATGTCCGAATTCATGGGTCTAATCCAAGGCGTATACGACGCGAAGACGGGCGGGGGCTTCCAGCCCGCGGGCGCAAGTTTGCACAACGTCATGAGCGCGCACGGGCCGGACGCGACGACGCATGAGAAGGCGAGCAATGCGGAGCTGAAGCCGATGAAGGTCGCCGAGGGGAGTATGGCGTTTATGTTCGAGTCGTGTCTGATGGTCGGCGTGACGGAGTGGGGGCTGAAGAAGTGCAAGAAGGTCCAGGAGGATTACAATGCTGAGAGCTGGGAGCCACTGAAGCCGCATTTTAAGAGGCCGGAGGGGAAGCCGATTCGGAATGGATCGAGTGGGGCTGAGGGCACGATTGGGGACAAGAGTCAGGTGCCGCATTGGACTTCGTAGGTTGGGGGTTGATGTAGATAAATTGAATCGAAATGAAACGCACGCTACTCGTATGACTATTTACGCTATCGATGATGTGAAGCTGGTCAGTGGGAAGAAGTAGAAGAAAAAAAGGATGAATGAATATGAAACTGCCCAATCGTTGGACATCGTGGTATCTGTCGTCTATAGTGTGGCTTAAGCCGTAAAATCCCAGCCTGTGCAACCATGCTGTGCTGTGCCGTGTCATGATATTAGTTCCAGCAGAAGGTCTGTGTGCCTCCTGTGTGCATTGAAGAAAGATAGGAAAACTCCTCCACTGCAAGGGTGGTCTTCTAGAAGATTGACGCCAGGATCTGCCCTCCGAACCCTGCAGAACGCAAAAGGTACCAGCCTAGCAGCCCAATCAAGACTGCGAAGACTGTAGCGATGGGACTCACCCGCTCGGTCGTGTTCTTGTTTGGAGTAGCAAGGCTCAACCCTTCCTTCCCCTTCACAGCCGTCTTCTTCACCTCCGACCTCTCAGCACTCCCCTCCCTCTCAACACTACCAAACCTCTCATCCAGCCCCTCTACCAACCCAATACACACCTTAAACAACTCCCCCGCCTCCCTCACCACATCCCCCTTCTCCTCCTCGGTCAGTACCCCATCCGCCTCCGCAAACCTCTTCTTGAACTCCACCTTAACCTCCTCATCCCCTTGCACATAGAACAGCCCACACCCATCCGTCTCCCCCTCTGCCCTACGCCAGAACTCATCCCCTGCCAGCGCGAGTTGGCCGCGTATCCACCTTCCTCCTGCGAAGATAGCCATGTACATAACCCACGCGTACGCCAAAAGCACGTGCGGCTTCTCCTCCACTCTCTGCCTTATCCTCTCCCTCAGCTGAGCGATCTTCCCATCAGCCTCCAGGTCCGGCAGACTGACGTCCCGCGCGGTGCGCAAGTGTCCTACGTCCGCTTCCAACGCCTGGGTGCGCCACAGCCGCGCGTCAACGAGCGTCGAGAGGTAGCCGCGGACATCTGTGGCGTGGGCTGAGGCCGCGGGAGACGAGGAGAGGTGTGCGCAGATCAGGTCCTGCCAGCTCTCCTCGAAGGCGAAGTAGATCTGGGCGAAGGTGTGGATGCCGTGGAGGTAGAGGTCTGGGGTTGGGGTGTGCGGGGGGAGAGCGAGGGGCAGGCGAGGGGTGATAAGGGAGTTCAGGGCGTGGTGGATTGTGCTGGGAGGTGTTAGTATTGTCTGCAAGGAAGGAGGAAGTGGCGGACCGAGTTGCGACGTTGATGCGCGCGGAGAGGGTGTCGGGGTTTGTGGGTGATGTTGGGGAGGAAGGCATGGTGGGGGAGCGGGCGTGCGGGACTGGAGTCGGGGAGGCGACGAGAGTTGCTGCCGCCATGGCTGTGTTTGGAAGAGAAACAAAAGAGAGGGATAAGTGAGTGTTATTGAACGGGAAAATGCATGGCTATGTAGATCTATAAAAAGTGAACGACAGGCAGCACAAAAGTCACAAGGGGTCCTTGATTGCGGTCAGTCACGGTCGCCGACGTGCCGATTCCAAGGGCACAAGGGGCCCGCTGCGTTCTGCCTGCGGCGGCTCTGGATCTCTTGACCGGTTGGTGGCCTAAATTGGCTGCTGCACGAGGGCCCCGATGACCGCCATTGCGTGATCTGTTGGCGTGTGCCAGGGCAGCCCTGTCGATCGCATTCCACACCTCCTTCCACGCTCATCCCGTTTTCGACCGACAATTGGTGGCCATGAAATACTTGTGCTCACTATATCACCGATCGTTATGCATTTTGATTATCCTTGTCATACGATACTGTACAGTCCCAAGCCCTCGCGCTATGCAAAACCTGCTCAACACTAAACACCGATTGTTGCCTTATCTATGATGTCCGTCTCTGTGCCGCCCTCGCACTCTTGCCCCGACACCAGATTTGGATGTGGTGGAGCTGATGTCCTTGACCGTCCCTAAACTCTCGACCTTGTGCCCTGTTGTCTCGTCGAATCTGGTGCCTATTTTCTTCCTCATGATCCGTCGTTGCACCTCCGCACCTGGTGCTTCATAGTTCAGCTGCTGACTGGCTAGTGGGGCCTCTGGTATATCTACCGTCTCCTCCTCGACGAATGGGCTTGCCGACTGCCGCACAAATGACTGTACAGTATTTCCGGACGGCGCTCTCCCCAGTCTGCGCTTCTGCCGCACTTCACCGGTGGATGGTGCTGATGCTGGATTTTGCTGCCTGGCCATAATGCCTGAAAGAAGCTCTGAGGTCTGCTCGGATACATCGCGTAGTATCGTTTTCGGATGGGGTCCAGGCTCGACGTACGGCTGCTCCGGGGGTCCGTCGTTCTCCTTATCTAGATGGTCATCGACCTCTTTTTCATTTTCAACGTCCATAGGAGGTGTCGGTAAGCTCCTAGATCGCTCCTGAGAATTTGAGGCCATCGGTTCCAGAGGCTGTTGCTTTGCAACCGGCATGAGCGCTCTCTCTCCAATGGTGGGCAGTGACTTTGCCAGTGCGAGTGCTGCTGCCGGTGCTTTCCTTCTGAGTCCCGACAATCTCTGCGCTGCTTGCTTTGTAGCCTCTCTACATCAGTGTCAGCGCTCACTGTCAATGAGCATGCGCTCATGTCTGAGCTGGGCAGCGGACTTACTTACGTCTTCTGCGTCTCCTCTTTGTTCTCAGCAGCTTGACTTTCTGATTTGCGTCTGGCGCTTATGATCCTCTGAATCGCATCGCAGAGATGCCGTGGCAGCATGTATGGGTAGACAGCCTGAGGGCTTTGCTCCCTGAGACTCGTATGGAGCCATTCTGGAGATACCACATCGATGTTCCGCTCAGCGCAGTATGCCGGCTTGTCCAGATCATTCGAATGGTTGAACACCAGTAAGTTCACTTTGCGAGACAAATTCTCTTCATAAGCTCCACCGGCCGCCTCGACAATTTTGGCGACATATCTCACGTCTTGTCCAAACCCAGAAGTACTGATAACCCGACCCTGAAAGGTATCGCTAGGCAGATCATGCATAGACCGACTGAATGTGTCCTTGTCCGGGTCCAGTATTTTCTTATGCACTATACACCTCTCAACCCACCATTCTGTCACTACTTTCGTCTCCACGGGCACCCGTGGTACCAAAGTTTGGGATTTGGCCAGCCATGCGGTAGGTAGTATCATCGCCGTCCAGCTCAAGGTAGGGTCTTGCAGCTCTGTTTCGCTCTCGACCACCGTGGCACCATTCTCTTCCAGCAACTGTTTAAGCTTAATGGCGACCCTCTGATTATGACCATGAATGAGGCAATTCCAGTCAGCAAACAAGGGCTTCGGACTGTGAGCGTGTTTGGCATGTGGAAGGTGGCTCGAGAAAGACTTCTTCTGGTCCTCTGGCACCGGTTGGGTATCCACAGTTGGTTCTGGAGGATTGCCTACACCTGCAGACTGACTCCATGAGTCTTCCAAAAGTGACGCCTCTCCATCGGTGGTAGTGATATCCTGCCACATATTTTGGCTTTGGGAACTCAATCTGGCTGACGCTGTCCGCCTCATCTTGCGTTTCGTGCTCACCCCCGATTTCCCCGTCTCCTCCGCCCTGCCTCTCTTCCCAGTGACCTGCTTCTTCACTTGAGGTTCGTAGGCGCCTTCTCCCTGCCTGTCCTCCTCGATCAAGGGATCGAATGCATTTTCGTCAAGAATCATGCGTCTCTCAAGGGATCGCTCGAACCAACGGAGAGAGACGACTTTGATATTCCATTGTTTGGCGCGGTCATACTTTGCCCCGGTAGGCTTCGCTGCTACCAGGTGCGTCACAGCCTTGGTAAGATCGCCATGGTACTGAGCTCCGTGTTCCGCACAAGTTTCCTCAAGCCACTGCCGCTGACGAGCTGTCGAATGTGAGCTGATTGCAAACGGTTGCTCAAAACTTAATTGAGCTTACCGTCATTGAACCCTGTGACACAGATGTTGAGCGAATGGAAGGTAGGTAACTGGAATTGTGCATTAAGCTGATCAAGGTCAAAGTCATCGCCTTGCACCCAGCTATCCCTGACGGCAAAAAGCCACTCCGGGCGAAGGACCAGAATGTCTGGGCGACGCTTTGCAACATGTCGATATTTCTCCGAGTCTACATTGCCGACCAGGAGATGGGTCACGTCCGAGGTCAAGTCGAGCTTATGCACCGCGCCCATCTCGGCGCCGATGCTGCCCACTTTAGCCTGTGAGCTAATCAGCAAAACCGTCTGCCTACAACAACACAGTCGTTACGTACTTTGACATCTTGGCTGAGAGATGTGCTGCACAGGATTGCACCTTTGAGCGGTTGCTGTGCGCTTCCTGCGCAATGCCAGCCCATGGCCGGGGGACCTTGATGCAGAGTTTGACTTACCATCCTCTTCACCCATCGCTAGCCATGTCAATCAAGATACATCTGATTCTGTTGTGCTATGGCCGACGATGAGCTGCGGTCGCGCCGAGTAAATTAGTGCCCGCGATGCGCAAACACGCGACGCGTCCAGAAAAGCGTGCAACCCCAAAAGCGGAATTGCCCCAAGCGTTGTGCGGGGAGAGGGGGAGTCTCGATTTACTGCACCACCAATTATCTGCGTCATTGGGCCCCTATAGATGAATGCACGAATATTGGGAAGACATCTCCGAGCTCAATGCCTCTCATGGTCCGATGCCGCGGGTCCCGGCGATTCCCAAAGAAAGGGGCTCGGCATGTGTGGTAGCTTGCTAACCCAATACTGACAATGCAATTGCTCCGGGCCGCAAGAGCCTATCCAAAGGAACATGCCTAGCATGGTGTCAGTTGCGATAACATGGTGTGAAGTTTCTTTCATGACAAAAATCTAGCATCACTGTACATACATGTCTCATCCTAGAGCACAATGTCTGCGCAAACCCGGCCGTCTTATCCGTACGTATTTCTACCGAGGACCACGAGCCCTTCTTGTCATAAAGTTCATCGGTCATGTTCCATCTGGTGGGCTGAACTATTGATATTTCGGGTCTCACGACAACAGCACACACAGCACGTACGCAAGCACAAAGACGTCAACTGTGTTACAAGTGCGCTGTCGTCGACACACCGCTCAGCCACATGATCGGCGCTGTGCAATGAGTGGGGTAAGAAGTGGCAGGGGAGTGTGGCGGTGGCAGATGATGCTGCGCAGCAGGTTTGCTGTTGGCGTGGGTTGGAAGGGACCCGCTGCATTTCCTTGTTTTCCTAACTACGGCGCTTGGTAGATTGAGAGTGTTTGGATCGTCAGGGTTGTGGCTGCTGGGTCAAGGGGAAATATCCATAGCGTCAGAAAGCTTGGAGATTGTAAGTTAAGATCAGGCAGGCTCGGGCATTCTTCCAGAGCGAGTGGGATAGGCGCAAGGCAATGACGGACGGCCTCGGAGAGCGACGAAGCAACGGCATCGGATGCACAGGCGAACCTTGGGCAGAAATTGCACAGTCAGCACATTTGTCAAGGCGTAGGGTATTGGTGAGCCTTAATCATGGACTGCCGAGATCCTGGCGCCGCGAGTGCCACTGCCGCCAACGTCGTGCCCTGCTCCCAATCAGGCAATCATCGTCACAATTCGAGGCTCTGCTGCAGGTCGGATCCCTGCGCTCCAAAATTGTGTGTGTATTCGCAGTGCACAACGGGCACGCAAAGCAAAATCGAATTGTAAAAGGCAGCGACCCCAGGATACTTTGTAAATGACGCAGCCCATCAGGCTCGGACCCGCTGTCGAATACCTGCTTCGCTCCCCGTCAAAGTCTCAGCCGAAATTAGAGGGAAACAGACGTCCCGCCGTTGCCTGAACGAGCCTAATGGCGTGGCCGCGAGGCTGCATGGCTGACTGTAATACCACACGGGTACTTTCGCGCTGTACATGCCGGACCGCGGAGAATACCATGCAGGCGGTGGTCTTTCCGCCTGGTTTTGGTGATATTCCCGCGGGCAGACAGCAGCAGGAGCGACAACCGCAGCTCCCGGGATCGGCACGTGCAAGATCGCCGTGCCTTCTTCCGGCCCAGACAACCTTGTTTCCAGTTCCCTATGTTCCCTTCCCGTGCTCGAGAGAAACGAAGGGTGGTTCACTCGTGGCCTCCGTTCACGCTTGCGTGTTTTGTTGCGGGGGACGGTCGGCTCTGTAACACTCGCCTGTCAGCACCACACATAATCCCTACATCATCATCACCGTAACGGTTCCCTGCTGCTCCCACTCTCGCCCTCGCGCTCGCCTCTTTTGTTCCTCATCGTCGCCGCATCCACTACACGCTGCGATCTGCGCCGGCAGACCCCGCTACCGAGTCCTCAGAAAATCACAATACCGCGGTAGCACGCCTTGTATCTGCCAGTCGTTATAATTGTCGCTCTCTGGCACTCCCACGTGAGACGTCCACAGCGAGGCCCGTTGGCGATATAACGATTCGACGTACCCGCCCACCATCTGCTTACTATACTTGAATTCTGCCACACTCAATTGCTCTACCCAACTGTCCTCACTCTCAACAATTCGGCATCTTGTCAAATCCGACTTGGAGATTCTTGCCTCAAGTACATTCCGCCACGTCCGCCCATCGCTTGCTGGGCTCTTCTCTGTTATCCACAGCCGAACGCTGGAGGCTGAACGTTTTGCAGCACCGACTAATTCAACCGCCTTACCTCCGCTGTCCGCATTTGCGACACCTGCCTCGTCTGCAATTTCAGCAGTCTGGCCTCTCACCACCAGTGTCCTT
The DNA here is from genome assembly GCA_010093895.1 of Myriangium duriaei CBS 260.36. Classification (NCBI taxonomy): domain Eukaryota; kingdom Fungi; phylum Ascomycota; class Dothideomycetes; order Myriangiales; family Myriangiaceae; genus Myriangium; species Myriangium duriaei. Next base: position 565,402 of record ML996095.1, read on the forward strand.
TCTTCCAGGCAAATGCCCAACCACTCTCAGCAATTCAAGCACTAGGTACTTCGCATATTATCACCGTCGAAACAAGTGCGTTCGTCACAAGTGAACGATCCCTGCTAGGCGAGCCTTTGAAGCAAAGCACCACAAGGCTCAACCGCAAACCTGGCGACGTCACGAGAACAAGCCAAGCGACTACTGCGGTCGGTGATCGCACATCCGGGTCCCCCAACGAGCAATCCAGAAGAGCGTCGCAAAAGGAGAAGGAATTCTTTGGACAGGGACGGTCGTCCACGGTCGTCGACTGATCCAGCGGCTATGCGGCCACACATGAGGAATGGTGGCGCCGGCTTGATTCACAGACCCGGGCTCTCAGAGAATGTGAGAACTAGCTCGGACGCTTCAGGCAAAATCATAATACCGCATCCTACTGTACCAGGTGTCGATCCAGCTCAGAAGCCTGTTGCAACCGGGACCGGAGTGACAGTATCAATCAACCTCGCAGAACCGGTGCTGTTCCTGCAGGGGTTTGACCAGAATGACATGTCCAACGGTACCACGGCTATGCTTCGCGGCACCTTGCACCTTCGTGTCGTGAAAAGCACCAAGATCAAGGCCGTCACGTTGAAATTCAAGGGACGAGCCGTTACCAAGTGGCCCGAAGGCATTCCGCCCCGGAAGTTAGATTTTGAAGAGGTGGACCAGATCATGAATCACACATGGCCATTCTTCAATGCCCAATTCCCTACGGCAGAGGGCGGAACATGTGCAGACCACGTCGAGCTCTTCCAGGCTACGAGCATGAACTCCCTGAATCTTGGTGCTGTCGGAAAATCTCCACAATTGTCTGCGGACGGCTTTGCGACCTCAAGAGATGCGAAGCGCCTTTCTCTACAAAACAATCAGACGAGAAGCTTTAATAGGGGTGATTCATCCACTAGCGGACCATCCGTCGCTTCCAAAGGCTACCGAACTTTTCATCCCGGCGATTACGTCTACAACTTTGAATTGCCACTCGACAGTAAATTACCAGAATCTATCGATGTTGAGCTAGGCAATGTCAAGTATGAGCTGGAGGCTGTGGTGGAACGATCAGGAGCATTTCGAACAAACTTAGTAGGCACCAAAGAGGTCGTGCTCATCCGAGCACCGGCCGAAGGGTCTTTGGAGACGGTTGAGCCCATTGCTATTAGTAGAAACTGGGAAGACCAGCTCCACTACGACATCGTTATCTCTGGCAAATCATTCCCTCTTGGATCCCAGGTACCTATCGCTTTCAAGCTTACACCACTGGCAAAGGTGCAATGTCATAGGATAAAGGTCATGGTAACAGAAAACATCGAGTATTTCTGCAGCAACAAAAGAGTGCACAGGATGGAACCAACACGAAAGTTGCAGCTTTTTGAAAAGAGATCCGACTCGGCTCCGACGAGTACCTTCCCCGGCAGCACGATGCGAGTGACAGCAGGAGGAGGTATTCCGTATGATGCAAGGGCGAGAGCAGCCGACGGCGAGCTTGTTCCATCCCAGGATCCGGGCAATCTGCTTGGAGATCTACGCAATGAATCCAACACGATTGGACCTACAGAAATGGAATTCAATGTGCAATTACCAAATTGCGCCGCCATGAAAGATCGCGAGCGCAATCAGAGACTGCATTTCGATACGACATACCAGAACATCCAGGTTCATCACTGGATCAAGGTTAGTAAAGTTCCTCCGATATGCTCGAATTGGAGTCTGACTTTTCAATTCAATAGATCGTAATGCGTCTCTCGAGACAGGACGCCGAGGATCCCAATAAGCGCCGTCACTTTGAGATTTCTATTGATTCACCATTTCATATATTATCATGCCGTGCCACGCAGGCGAACACAAGTCTGCCTGCGTATGGGTCGGCCGACATCGCAGGCTCGGATGTGTTGGAATGTGGTTGCCCTGGTGCTCCTCGTCGCCGCGGGTCTCCCTCTTCCTTCTTGCCGACTCTCAACGCCCTCAACACTCCCACGGACGGCTCGCAACAACGAGGCCCGCCTGAAGGGATTTCTCCATTGCTTACCAGACCGGTTCCAGCACATATCAATACCAGCGGGCCTATGAGACCTGTTCACTTCATGAGAGCTCCGTCTTTCAATCCGCCGGCTTTTGAAGACGAAGAGCCTCCCCCACCTCTCATCACACCGCCACCGCAATATGACAGCATCGCTAGCCCTACCTCTGGATTGGCTGACTACTTTGCTCGGCTGAGTGATGCGTACGATGACGATGAGGAGAGTGAAAGAGAGCAGCGTTCTCAAAGTGTCACTCGGATTGAAGAGTCCGTAACACCCGGAGCCAGCAGACCCAGTCGAAGCATGGAATTGACAAGAACGTGGGCGCCAATAGGAGCCTCGGCCCAATAGTCTAGTCTGCCACTTGCGGGCAGTGTCCTGTACCATAACGATATTGAACATGAGTTGATGACAGAGCATGGAGTAGGCGGGATTAAAAATCGAACTTTCAGCGCGGAGCGATTGGTAAGAGATGGGTAACACACGTTTGGATAACCGGTGTCTGGATTCGAAAGGATATATATTCGTCATTTTCTAGCATATTTCTACAAGTCTTCAACAGCAATCAAGCGAGCATATTTGAACCTCCCTGAACTGCAAGTCTGATACTATCGTGTTGGGAGATCAAGTGCTTTCATACGGAAGGCGGGGGTCAACATCGGACGATGGCCCGAGGTCGGATTGTCCCAGCTGAAACTCCAACTTCAGCTTCAAAATCTCACCTCTTGCACTTAATGTAACAACTTTCCCATCACACCACATTAATTTCACCGACACTACACGGGATCGACTACAAATAGCCACCCGGGCTCCTTTGTATTCAACACTTTGAGCATTGACTCACAAACGCTGCGCGCATACCCCCAGATAACCACATCCATCCAATCCTCCACCGCCAACCATGAGCGCAGTAGTCCTCCCCTCGGATCCCGCCACTCCCCTCTCAGCCGACACGACAAGCAAATCCTCTCCCTCCGCGCGCACCGAAAACGTCATCAGCATCGGCACGCGCAAGTCCCCCATGGCCCGCATCCAAACCGCGCAAGTCGCATCCGCCATCACAAAAGCGCACCCACACCTCAGCACCCGCACCATCGCCCTCGAAACAATCGGGGACCTGAACCAGACCACTCCCCTGCCGGACTTCAACGCCAAAGCGCTCTGGACCACAGAGCTGGAAGAGCTGCTCTCCTCGGGGGAGGTGGATATGATTGTGCATAGTCTGAAGGACATGCCCACCCAGCTACCGGCGGGGATGGCCCTGGGGGCAGTGACGCACCGTGACGATCCCAGGGATGCGGTGTGCATGGCTCCGGCGCTGGTCGCGAAGGGGATAAAGACGCTGTCGCAGCTGCCGCCGGGGAGCACGGTGGGGACGTCCTCGCTGCGCCGATCCGCGCAGCTGAAGAGGAAGTACCCTGGTCTGAAATTCGCGGACTGTAGGGGCAATGTCGGGACGCGGTTGGGGAAGCTCGATGCAAAGGACGGGCCGTTCAGTGCGTTGATTTTGGCGGCGGCGGGGCTGGAGAGGTTGGGCGTGCAGAGTAGGATCACGCAGAGGCTGTCGTGGGCGGATGGCGGGGTGATGCATGCTGTGGGCCAGGGGGCGTTGGGGATTGAGATTAGGGAGGATGATGAGCGGTTGCGGAAGGTGCTAGGGGAGGTGCTGGACGAGAAGAGCTTCAGGGCGGCGTTAGCGGAGAGGAGTTTATTGAGGACGTTGGAGGGAGGGTGTAGTGTGCCTATTGGTGTGGAGACGGAGTGGGTGCCGAGGGCGAGGAGCTTGGCTACTACTGAGGGGGCGGGGGTGGGAGTTGGTGCTAAGCCTGCCGCGGAGTATCATCAACTGTCTGGACAGGCGGTGACTGGGCCCGAGGCGGAGAAGAAGCAGGATGAGGATCAGAGGAGCGATGAATTGCTTATGCGGGCCGTTGTGGTCAGCCTGGATGGGACGAGGGCGGTAGAGGCGGATATGAGGCGGTTTGTCAGGAGCAGGGAGGAGGCGGATCAGCTGGGATGGGACATCGCAGGCAGACTGGTGGAGCAGGGCGCTGGAGAGATATTGAAGGAGATCAACCTCAACAGGGGCATTATTAAGGAGCAGGGCAAGGCATGAGAGAATGATGAAATGCCTCTCGTATGGACCGGTATATAGTGATACATGCCCTGCTTTGAGGACCTTACATATCCCGGGCGTGGTAGACAAGCTGTTGGAGCGTGCAGGTACAAGAGCTGTGCCCATCTAGATCGTCATTTGAGAACACCACAAACCTCGTATACAAAATCATGCTCCCTACATTATTCATGTCACTCTCTGATTAAGAATACCTTCAAGCCACTCGCGGACTCGCCGAAACTTGTTGTCTATCAAATGTGATTGCTGACTATGAGCGGTCCAAGTCTCTACAAATATAGTCGGTCGTCTCGGGGAATGGTGTAGCTCAGAAGGTGGCATGAGTACTAGTAGCCACACCGCACTTGCGTCAATGTGAAATGCGATTTTGCGGCTAGAACGTGAAACTGGCTTGGGCCCCCGCGGGCTCTGATCGGCCCGAAGATGCCCTGGGATGGGGGGCAAAGTTGAGTTAAATTTTTTGCCGACGCTGGGGGTCGATGCGAGGTTTGTTGCGTCACGATCATGGCATTCCGCTTCATGGTTCGTCGATTCGGATTCTCCGTTATCCGTACAGCCGCAGCAGATAAACTCTTACTATCACACATGTTGGTGATGCGATGTCGAACTCAATCACTAGGTTTTGTGTACGTTGTGACGAGTTCGACATGAACATATTTGCAACAAGTACCCTGCCTTTCTAATTCTGCGCGTCGTCATCTCATTACAATCTATTGATACGTCTATTTACACTTCCTTTCGAGCCATTACAGCAATATGCCGACCAAAATATTGGAGACGAGCTTCGCCCACTCCTCTCAAGAGCCTCTCGACCCGTCGGTCCCAGACGAGACTATCCTTGATCTCCTCCATGACTTTGGTACCGTAATTCATTGCAACCCGGACTGCAAAACGTACCTTCCAGCCAACTCGGCTCCCAAGAACATCGAGGTCCCTCCTTCAGCCTCCGTTTACGACTGTGAGGATGCTCTGGCATTCATCCCGCGCAAGCTCTGGAATGGCGGAGTATGGTACCAGGCCGTGTACATGCCGCAGCCGCAGGGATGCGACATTACGATCAAAGCGCCAGGAGGATTCACCAGCGTCAACCGCTGGCGTTTGAAATTGAACCAGGACGGAACAAAGGATGTGACCATCGAAAGTGATGCTAAATGCAATCGGACCTTTGCTATCTTCGTTGAGAGGTTTCTGCCAGGCAGCCATCAGACACAGCACCAGAGGTTCAGGGAGAAACTTGTTGAGGTGGCGGACGGATTGAAGAAACATGATTCCACCCAGATGAGCGGCACATCATGATCCGAGAGTTTGCGACTTCTTAGGCCGTCTTCCAATGATCAAGTTCCTCGTCCAGATGCGCCTTCAACTTGACGAACTTGTTGCCGAAGCTCAAACCACATTTCCAGCATACCAGGTCCTGGTTAATATATCCGGCTCTCCCGGGGTGTCTACGCGCGTCATCTTGGGCGAGGGGGAAAGCATCCAACGGCACAAAGAAGGGAGTGTTGAAGGTCTGGTAGTGCTTGCGGTGCTTCATGCAGTCGCTGACCATGTCCCGCGCTATCACATGCACGTGCAGATGGTTCATCGACGGATGGGCGTGGATGCCGACCTTGACGTGTTCTGACCAGTCACGCCCTTTTGGAAGCTCGTCGGGTATCTCGTCACTGTCCATAGCTTGGATGCGCGCTTTCTCTGAGGCGGAGAAGCGGCCGTAGCGGCGTCTGAGCTCGCTCGCCACAATGCGGATGGTCTTTTCGACTTCCGCTCTGGTTTCTGCAAGGAAGACCGGGTCTTCGAAAGCATCGAAAGGGTGCTGGACACTTTTGGTAGAATCCCGTGGAAGCACAAGGGTGTGGATGGTCGCTTTGGGGTACAAGTCGTGAATGACTACGTACTTTTCGTTATGGGCAATGACTCGCTCGGGACCGAAGGTTTCAGGGTCCGCTGTATATGCTCCAAGACCATCCCGCCCTGCAAAGAATGTCCTTGGCTTATTTGACGTGTTTGGTGTGGGTTCTGGCGCTGTTGGTTTAGGTTTCTTTGACATTAATTCGGCAACTAGACCAGGTCAGCGAGATCTGACAATGAATTCAGCACGTACAAAATCCACTCACATGCATTTGGACGCTTAGTCTGTATCACTTGATGTTCTGGAGCTTTTTGCGGAAGAGCTGTACCCCTGATCTCTCCCTCTGTCACCGCGTCTCTTGAAGGTGGAGCTGCCATCGCTAAAAAGTCAGACGGCATACGGACTGGTCATGCAGGAGATGATTCAACGGGATGAGGCGTGAAAGGTCTCTTCAGTTGGCTGCATTACATGAACATTAGTTGTCAAGCCAACACGCATGGTTTGCTTGAAAAGTGATCACTGTGGTGCCGAAAGACCAGGGTAGAGCCGCACAAACGGGATCCTAGCACAAAGTAGGGTATGCAATAAGCCCCGTTTGCTGGTCGCAAAATTCCGGAAACTGCATGGGAATGTCCATTAAGTGCCCGATAGGCGAGGTGATGTGCATCCTAATATATAAAAGTGAAGAGAAAGAGCAATTAATCGCTTGCATATGGATTGACGTCACGTGCCGTCGCGTTTTTGCCTCCCGCTTCACGCGAGCAAGTACTTCCGTAGGCTGCAGCACTATCTCATTGTACTTTTACTTCCCTGCTCATCTTGTCATACCTGGTGCCTTGAAGTTGACTTATTTCTAGAGTGTTCTATTCATAATCTCGTTTGTTCCAGACTCGCGCCTGGAATGGTGCTCTGAGCAGATTCCGCAACAAACGTTAACATCTTCACCTCACCATGCCAAAGCGTTCCAGGAAGCGGCAAACACGTCTGGAATTCACCCCGCTTGGCCCATCATCGGCTGCCGCTGCGACATATCATCAGCAGATCCGCGACCGAGCAGCCGCGGTTGGGTACGAGGGGGCGCCTTTGAAGCGGCGCAAAATCGTGGACTTTCTGGAAGTCGACGATTCGCCCGCAACGATACCATCGGCAAAGCAAAGTGACACGGGTAAATTGTGTTTATTTATTCGACTTAGTTTGGCGGGACTAAATCATCACCAGCATCTTCTACTCCAAAAGCGTGCGGCCACACGAGACAAGTACTCACGCCCCTAGCCGCCATGGACGACAGCGACAGTGATGCGTCTCTTCCCCAGATCTCCTCAATCAGACGAAGTAGCCGCACCACTCCAAATACCAAGAAGACCCAGCCACCCTTGTCGTCCCCTCTAAGTGAGCTACGATCGTCTCAGGTAGAGCCACCGAGCAGTGGCGCATTCTTCAACAAACCACGACAACCTCGTCGCAAGGCAGAGAGTGTCAGGAAAACTCGCTCGCAAAGGATTGATCCATCTGACGCCGAAGATGACGAGCCTATTATGCCTGCAACTGCAAGGCGCAAAGCGTCGGACAATTTTGTCGACCTTGGAAGTGACAACGAGACTGATGAGGATTCAGATGTAGCAAGACCTCCAGCGCGCAAACGACTAAGAACTGCTTCATCACCAATAAAAGCCCCTGCAATGTCCAGTGATGATGATGACGACGACATTCCAAGGTCATCCCGGAAGAGGACGAGAGCGCCGGCTGCTGAAGTCGTCGAACTGTCATCGGGATCGGAGTCGGAGCCTGATACATCACCGAAAAAGCGTCGCCACGTAGTAACGACGGAGGAGCAACAGGAAATTGAGGACGATCTGAAGGATCTTGAGTCGAGCTCTAGCGGTAAGTTTCAGGTCGAGGTCGCTGTTCCGGCGCTAATCAGAAATAGCAGACGAATTGTCAAAGCCTGCTTCGAAGACTCCAGTCAAATCACAACGTCAACTTGCTCTTGAGCGCCTGAAGCGACGCCGAGCTGGCCTGAACGACGATGACGACGACGATGTTGACAATGAGCCGACACAGCGGTCCTCGACTGGGAAAGATGCTTCAAGCTCTGACGATGACGACCTGCCCGAGGCGCCTCCAGGTAGCAGTGCTCGTGACATGTTCAAGGCCGATGAGTACGACGAAGGCTTCTTAACCGACGAAGGAGACGACACCTTGGGTGCTCCAGATGGTATTCCACTTGCGTTTACACGTTACGCATCCATGAAGCCAAAGGAGCTGTTCAAGTTCGCAGTCGAATGGATGTTGCAAAAGAAGCTGAACCCTGGCTTCAATGGCAATGACGAGATTTACAAGCTTACTTTCAGTAAGCTTGACGACGAAGTCAAAGGCCTGGCTGGGTCCAAGTTTGAATCCTCAGCATGGAAGGCAGAATTTCTATTTGCGCTCAGAGCCAGACCACAGATCGCGATTGGTAAGATGAGCCGTAGCGACCCAGGTCTGCAGTGGAAAGATAAGTGTGATGCATGCAATCGGTCAGGTCATACGCCCACGTACGAAATTCAGTTTCAAGGTCAACCATACAATGCGACAACGCTAGAAGATGTCGAGGGGAATGACTCTGACTCGGAGGATGAAGAAGATTCTGGCCAAAGAGATGCGCTTGGACACGTCATTCTGCCGGAAGCGCACTCATTCTACGTCGGCAAATTCTGCATGGCCAACGCCGACACAGCGCACTCACTCCAGCATTGGCGATACCACCTGTACGAGTGGGTAGCTGAATGGCTCGACAGTAGCGGTCATAACAGTGCCGAGAATCTTGTAAAGAGGAACAAGTGGGGCGAACCTAAGAGGAGAAAGTTCGCCAACAAAGTGCTGGATGAAATGGCAGAGAGCGGGAAGATCAAAGAGTTGTATCGCGATTACAAGAGCTCTATCGAGAAGGCCAGGGATGCGAAGCAGTACAGCAGAAACGGAGGTGATTCACCCTGAGTTGCGCCTACGGAGATGCCCGCAAGGAAGTCCGCAGAAGCGCCCCACAGGATGTCCTGAGCGACGTCCGCCGCCTCGTGGGGCTACTCGTTAGCCAATTGGCTGGCTTAATTGGCTGGCTTATTTATGGATTATTTGGGTAAGTGGACATTTCGAGGATTGACGACGAACTCGCTGGCCTGGGGGGGTGGACTATCGGCCGGACTATTTGGAGTGACGGAGGCTGATTTGCATATATACCCAATGGGCGAGAATTCTATTTCCAATTTCGAAGCACTTTCTTGAGAGGGAAATTTGCATGAATAGGTTGTCGTGATAATCGTTGTCTCATTGGCGTTGTCTAGCCTCATTAATCGTAGTCCTTATCTAGGGATTGGTCCTCAGTCCAGTACCAGTCATCGGATAGTCCTTGATCCCGTCGTTCCCCTTCCTGTAGCGCTGCCTCTGGCAGGCGGGCCTTCAGTCACAATCCGTGCGAGTCCAAGGTCTCTCCAGGCAGGCTCCTGTTTACGCTGCGTAGCGCGCTGGATACCAAATGCAGCGTGCTCATTGGGCACCACGTCATCTTCATCCTCGGGATTTAGTGGCTGGTGCTCTGGTGGGACCAGAATGTCATCCGGCCCAGGTGTAGTGCGGCAGAAGTCCTCAAGCAGATCAGCATGATGGGATTTGTGCCTGTGGATGTATGTGTGGGAAGAGTCGCGAGACTAAGAAAGTGTCAGAGGCATGACACTGGGCACGTTAATGCATACGTACCATTTTGTTTTCTTCGGATTGAGAGGTGGTTGTTTAGTATACAAGTGTTCGAGGGGCAAACATCGCCATCACATGTTGATGCTCATGACTAGGTAAAGCTCCACTACAAATAGCTTTTTGAGTCAGCATCGGTAAGGGGGTCGCACGACGGAAGCTCCCTTTTGGTGTCGTTCTCCATGCACGGACCATCTCCACACTGAGGGCGAAATTCGCCAACACAGATTTCGAAAAGCCTCACACTGAGAAATCGCAGCACATTCGCGACGACACTTTCGACCAACGCCCATCTCCGGATACTCAAACAACCGATTTCGCAAGTCGAATCAACAAACTCACCGCCAATATGTCTCACGAATCCGTCTGGTACTCGCGCCCGCGCACCTACGGCAAGGGCGCCCGTGAGTGGTACGTCGACTCAATTCCCTTTATGCGACCGCACAACCGGACAAGCAAGAGTTGGCAGGCAGATCATATTGGCATCGTCAAGCACGTCCGCGTCGACAATCATCATAGTCATTCTCATGTATAGAAATCAAGGACTGACAAGAACTTCTAACAGCCGCGTTTGCACCCACAAGGCTGGTCTCATCCGCAAGTACGGTCTGAACATCTGCCGTCAATGCTTCAGGGAGAAGTCCCAGGACATTGGCTTCGTCAAGGTATGCGGGAGTGGCAATACGTAATACGGGACAAAGACTAATATGGCAACCAGCTCCGATAAATTACCAACTGTCGTGTCGGAATGGGGATTAGTGTCTATGCGAGACCATCGAGTTGATGACAGACGGAGAGATGGGTACACTCTATGGATCATCGGACTGGGAAGATGTGACGGAGGCGTTTCTGCATTTCTCAAGATGCGAGCAAAAAGTTGCATGTCGGGGGATAGCATCGATGCTAGGACCCATAGCGCAAACGAATCGAAACCTCGGAATTTTTCACGCTATACGAGAAGTATATGCTATCCATCAACGACGTGAAGGCAGCATGCTACCACCATGGTATCTTGAGTTATCTGCAGGAAGAATATGCAACAGTGATACGGGTGAGAGTAAGGTAAAATACCTGCACGTGACAACACCCATACACACCGTTATCACACACATCGCCACGACGGCATATCATTGAGTCAAATTTATTGCCACGTCCGAGAAGCGTGAGGAAGTGATAGACCTTCTACAGTGAAACCTTCTGGGCACTGACGACAGCAAGGCTGGCAAAGTGCAACGGTGGTAGTAGAGTGATTCCCGACTTGTGCATACACAACATCTGTATTGAAAATGGTTGAAACGGCCCTATGGGAGGAAATGCAGCGGTTACACATCCATCTTGGCCCTACGACCTGGGTTGCATGGACAAGCGTACGACGGATAGCGGCAATGGCTGGTGGACACGGCGACGGGTAAATGCGATCAGCCGTTGGATTCGATAATCTGCTGCTGTGCCAATGATAATTGATGATTGCACCAGTCGAGCGAGCATCAATGCTCAGCCGGCCTGGCTCTCGGAGGTCACTATGGCCGCAACGACACAAGAGTAAACCACGCTTGGATTGTGCTGGGAGAAGCAAGGCGCACAGCGACGCAGGGGGTCTGAGACAATAAATCTTCTGGAAATTCGCGGCTATAGCACAAGATTTGCACAAGCTGAACGGTTGCTGGATGGGAATGATGAAGCTGAGCTCGATTAGGCTGGCAGCAAACGATGCGTTGCTAGCGGCGGGCGACTAGCGGCTCCCTGAGCCAGTGAGAGCTCCCTGGCCGGGCAGCAATCAAAATTTCCGGTTGCGCTTGCCCGAAGGGAGTAAGTAGTCACTGATCAGGCAGCGGGTGGTGTGAGTTGTGAACATTTGGCAATGCATGAGCAGCAGAAGATGCAGACTCCGGGGAGATCAAACAACCGCGGACTGCGGAGCGCCGGACAGCCGACAGTAGTGTCAGCAACAAGATGACCCAAGGTTGTGTGCTGCCGGAGCTCTATGCAAGTGCAAGGTGTATAGCTGAGGCCGGCCCGCTGATTATTGGCTCTCCCATCCTCATCTCGCCGCACTGGCCACTGGGTCGCTCGCCCGACCTGGCCGTTCGCTCCGTTCGCTCGCAGCGCTCGAATCGCTCGAATCCGCTCCCCTAGTCCCAAAATTCACCCCCCGTCCCTCGTCCGTTAGCTTGTCTGCTCTCGTCTATGCTTTCTGCGTCCCATTTGTCCCCATCTGTCCCATCGTCCTGTCCCCGTCCCCCATTACGCATCTGCCATCAGCCTCTCCAATTCGTCGCTCTCACACCACCTCCCTGCCTCTCTCTCTCATCTATCAGCCCATCTCCTTCGTCGTCAATCCCACACACTTGTCCTCCTGTCGCGTCTGAACAGCTGCGCTAGGTGAAACATCCCCAGACCGAGCTCCTGACCTCGCTCGAGAGCACGCTAACCTCGCCAACACACCTCCGCGTCGTCTACGCAAATCCATCTCACCTAGCATCCTTTCTCTCCGGGCTATTTTACTAGGCCACTTCCACTCATTAGCCGCGTAGCGCGTCTTACTCCCACGCAACACAGTCGCGCTCGCCCAGGCGGGCTTGGTCGGCCGAAACACAACGCAAATAGGAACAGCAATGGCGGACGGAAGTGCGGAGTCGGTGCAGCAGAAGATCTCAATCGCGCGCAGAGATGCCGAGGCGCTGAAGGACCGCATAAAGAAAAAGAAGGATGAATTGGCCGATACCAGCCGTGAGTTGATACACTATTGATGGCGCCGGCGAGCTCCATTGACTGACCTCCGCAGTTCGCGATGTTGCCAAACAGCGCACTGAGGCCCTGCCCAGGCTGGCCATGAAGACCAAGCGTACTCTCAAGGGCCATTTGGCCAAGATCTACGCTATGCACTGGTCAACAGACCGCAGACATCTCGTTTCCGCTTCCCAGGACGGCAAGCTCATCATTTGGGATGCTTACTCCACGAACAAGGTCCACGCCATTCCCCTCAGATCGTCCTGGGTCATGACCTGCGCCTATGCCCCGAGCGGCAACTACGTTGCTTGCGGTGGTCTCGACAACATCTGTTCCATCTACAACCTCTCGGCCAGGGAAGGCCCCACCCGCGTCGCTCGTGAATTGTCTGGTCATTCCGGTTACCTTTCGTGCTGTCGTTTCATTAACGATCGTCGCATCTTGACTTCCTCCGGTGACATGACCTGCGTTCTGTGGGATATTGAGACTGGTCAGAAGCTGACCGAGTTTGCCGACCATTTGGGCGACGTTATGAGCTTGAGCATCAACCCTCTGGATAACAACCAATTTGTGTCTGGTGCTTGCGATGCTTTCGCCAAGTTGTGGGACATCCGGCAGCAGAAGTGTGTCCAGACGTTTGCTGCTCACGATTCCGATATCAACGCCATCCAATTCTTCCCTAACGGAAATGCATTCGGAACTGGCTCTGACGATGCCTCGTGCCGTCTTTTCGATATCCGTGCTGACAGGGAACTCCAAAGCTACACTGTACGTATGATCGCTTCTGCCACTGCTAGTGTTGTTGAAGCTTTCAGTGCTTCAGACAGATGCTGTGCGTTCTTGCAATAGTGTGCATTTCACTAACTTCGCGTTTTTAGATTGGCGAGCCTGTCTGTGGTATCACCTCGGTCGCTTTCTCCGTGTCTGGGCGTCTCTTGTTTGCAGGCTACGATGACTTCGAGTGCAAGGTAAGCTTTAGCGCGTCTTATCGTTGCAAGGCGCAGACTGACACAAGCGACAGGTCTGGGATACGCTTCGCGGTGAGCGTGTTGGAACTCTTCAGGGTCACGACAACCGTGTGTCCTGCTTGGGTGTTAGCAATGACGCCATGTCCCTCTGCACAGGTTCATGGGATTCGATGGTGAGTGTAAATGATAAGAATGTGTGGTAGAACATCGCTGACTCGACATTTCAGCTCCGTATCTGGGCATAGACGGATATCGCCTTCCCCTTGTTCAAATTTCCTTCGGCATAATCAACGGAGCACATGAGGGCAAGATGGGCAACCTCGTGCTGACTAGAAGTTGCCCCGCCCCGGCCCCTCGAATACCCTAGCTCGTCAGTTCAGAATCGGATCAGCGTTGTTTGTCTTTTGGCTTTCTTTCAACATGTCTCACGGGAGGAGTCGTCGTCTGGGAGGATAAAAGTGGAAGGGGTGGCCATGCCGGCGGGCGTGAATCGGTCGGACGGTCTCTTTCACATTCCAACACATCAACCTCTTGTACATCCCCCCCTTCGCTAATGCGATCGCTTTGTCGCGCCTTAGGTCTCAATCTTTCATACCAAGAGCTAAGAGATATGTGCAAACTCCGGCTGCGCATTGCATGCAACAGCGAGCGTTTTGGGAAATTTCGCACACTTAGTATTGCACTTGTTTGGCCAGAGGCCTGATGGGTGTAAGGACAAAAGCGAGTCTTCGTCATTCTCTTCTTCGGTTCTTGGCTGGCACGCGTGCCGACCTGAGTCGTTCTGTCATCTTGGAATTCTGAAGCAGATCTCGGGTTGATGTTGAACGCATTTGAGCGCGTCTTTGTCTCATTTGTGCGTGGGGTTTGCGTCTTTGGAGAAGCGATGGACAGGCAGTGGCGAAAAGTAGATAGCAGCAGCAACAGCGGTCACATCGGAGTGCACGGTCGACTGTGCTGGTCTTTTTTCCTTTTGACTTCGCCACCCGAGACAGAGATTAAGTATGTAATAAGTTTTCGTGCCCTGAAAAGTCCAGCAATCCTGTGCTCACTCACATGGAACGGGGAAATGCATGTACGGTGGTTCAATGTTCGGTTCACACGTGCAGCACAGCCTTGCGGCGAGATGTCACTCTGAAACCTCGATATTGGTAGATTATATACAGTACCATTTGACCATGAATGGTACGGCCTACTAGAATGGTAAAAGTATGGAAGCGGAGGTAAAAACGATCCCAGATCGCGTTTCAGCTTCCGGACGGCCCGCCGGAGAGTGATTCGAATCCGAACCGGAAATATTCCCACCCTTCTCTTGAGGAACTGGGCTATGGGATCATTGGCGTGACGCAATCAGGACTTGTCAGCCGCGTGGTATGTAGCAACAAGGAAATGGCAAAAGGCATGTCTATCAAGCACCACCCTGCATGCTCGCTGGGTCCGTGACCACGCAACAGGGATCGTCAGTGCTTCACCTCGCGGCGATCAAAGGGCAAAGTTCGAGGGGAATCATTAGATCGTACGCAGGCTCTCTCGAAGCCCGCGTTTCGTTCACGTCGCGGTGATCTTCGGCCATTTTTCGAGTCTCTCTTCAAGTACAGTACAGTGTGAATCGGCAAATGCTTGGTACTGCCAACTTCCGCGCAACCCTCCTGTCCGAAAGGTCCCATTTAACCACCCATGGTACCCGTCTGTCAAGCCCGCCCTGCCCGCGTGGGCTGAAGCAGGCTGGCTGCGTCGGCCACATGGTGATGAGCGGTGGCTGCGCGAAGGCTTCCCTCCCCTGCGTGTCATTTGCCATATTTTTTCCACGGAGGCATGTGACGTTACTGTGGACGGGCAAAACTGGTTGATGACCATATTCATATATATCAGTGTCTCGCCCTTGTCTGTGGGACTGCTTCCTTCTTCCCCCAGACCATTCTGCGATTTGCTAATAATTCACCTTTTTCTCGCACGTTCCCCCTTGAAACCGGCCCCTACTCCCTGGGTCCCCTAGTCTCCTGACGCGGGCCCGCCAACGACCGACTACTTGGGCTCAATTTCCCCCCACATCGCCCTCTAAATATATCCCACGTCCCACGCCGCACACCTCATACCACATCTCGCGTGCCTTCTCTGTTGTCACGTTTTCCCGCAGGCTTTTATACGTGGTTTTCTGGTCAGCTCGTTGAAATCTCTTGGGGTATTTTATCGTCTCTGAGCGTTGATCTCCCAACTCCCGCATTCGTTGACCTCCAGACCACGAGTCACGATCTTTATCAAATACAGCCTTGAGGATCCAACAAGGCACCAGGCTACGCCAGGCTTCCGAAACTAAACACTACATAGCCATCCACGACCCTTTGCGAAACTTGTATCGTTCCCTACACAATCGTAGCGTCATCACAATATGGCATCCACAGCCGCTCAAGACGAATACAACGAGCTGTTCCGCGACAAATCTAAGCGGTCTCATCACCCTTCAGACTCGCCTCATGACAACTCCGATGCTGCCTCCTTCCTTCACGACGACTCGGACGACGAACGTACCACTGCTCAGTCGGTCAACACTGTGACCAACAATGCGCGGGCCAGATACACCGTTCCCACACAACGGCATCAAGCCAACACGGGAGTCAAAGGTGTTATCACCGATGCGCAGGCCTACCGAGCTGCTGCTCGGAATCATAGGGATGGTAGCGCCAGCCGTGCCAGCATGCAGAGAGAGCGCGAGAGCCAGATTGCTAACGTGCAACCATATGTGTCGTCTGGCCTAGGCTTCGACGACGGGAAGCCGCCTGGAAGTGACGAGGATGAGCTCGACGATGATCAAGACGACCAATTCATGGATCAGTGGAGGCAGAACAGGTTAAGAGAGCTGCAGGGTGGTCAAAGAATCGGCAATTCCTCCAGAGAGAAGGATGCGCGCAGGGCAAGATTCGGAGGCATGGTACCTGTCGATGGCTCCGGGTTCTTGGAAGCGGTTGACGGCAGCGGAAGCGTCACCGTGGTGGTTGTCTTCATCTACGATGATCGGTCTGAAGTTTCCCAGCTCTTCGAGGACTGCCTTCACACTATGGCCAGAAAATACATCAATACCCGTTTCGTGAAACTACACTACCAGGACGCTGAAATGGAGCCTGCTGGCGTCCCTGCTGTTCTGGCCTACAGGGGCGGCGACAAGTTTGCGGGTCTTGTGCCCATGCTTGATGAGATTCCCGACGACATGGATGTAAACCCCCAGACACTGGAGGTTCTGTTTCAGAGGTAAGACTATGGGGGAAAGCCTTAGCATAAGACCGCCACTAACATATCCCCTACAGACACCAAATTCTATGATCTTCATCCCATCCTAACTAATTGCGAGGTTATCAATGGTGTGGAGTCCAGTGAGCTGCTCCCACTGCATATGTAATACCAACAACACACAGTCAAGGAGTAATCTAGGGTGCTCGGTGTTTGAGGAGAAGCATATACCCATTTGCAGTTCTGCTTATCGCTATTTGGAGTTATGTTGGATACCGGAGGCAGCTCGAAGCCACGGTACGCGGCGCCCGGGGGCTCTTCTGCTGCAGTCAACTGACGGACAATTTTGTAACAATAATGAGTGTTCTAGATGTCAGAGTAGTACGAAATAGTAAGAGATAACATTCGCATTATTCGATCGAACCGCAGATCCACGTGATGTCACCGGTACGAGTGCAGAGGAGGTCTTGGCAACGATTCGAAGCTCCGGCTTCACTATCGCCAGCTTGCATCTACGCGAAATTCCCCCCACATCCATCTAACACATCACGCCTGTAGCCCTATCAACAACATGGTTTCTCTCCGGTTGAGCGCATTGGCGCTCATGGTCGCCAGCGCCTGGACTGCATTGGCCCAGGTAAGAGTCAATTGACTTGCGGCTCGCCCTTTCATACCCTCTAACACGTCGATCTCAGGCCGATTCTAAGGCAGTTCCAAATGATGCCGAGGAGCTTGTCGAACCGGGGCAGACCCCGAACATTAAGATCCGCATTTCCGCGTCCTTTCCGCAAAGCGAGATTTTCGGCGTCAAGCTGGTCAATGGCCACCCGACCCAAGCCCTCGTGTCCATCGAAAACCAAGAGCCTGAACCCGTCGAGCTCGCCATTGTAGGCGGCGCTCTGCTGACTCCTGAGGGTGTTCCAGGAGCACCGAGCTCTCCACAAATCGTGCGCAACTTGACCGCCACTCGTTATGGTTCGCAGATTCCCGCCGGAGAGAGCGAGAGCTTCACCTACACCTTCGCGACCGAGATGCACCCCCAGGAGCTGACACTCCGTCTGAGCGCCATCATTCAGAGCGGCCAGAACATGTACACCTACAACTTCCACAACTCGACCGTCACCGTTGTTGAGGCTCCTACCAGCATCTTCGATCCTCAGATGTGAGTTTACTTAGTCTCGCTTCTGCTGTCGCCAGATCTGACCTTCCTGCAGCATCTTCCTCTACCTGATCCTTGCCGGAGTATTTGGTGGTACTTGCTACTTCATTTACAACACCTGGATCACTACTCTGTTCCCGCAGAAGCGCGGACGTGGAAAGGGTGGTGAGAGGGCTAAGAAGTCTTCGCAGGGCTCCAAGAAGGTCGACCCCGCGGATCAGGTCAGTGTTGTCGGTGCTGATGGTCCAGCCGTCACCAGCGGAGCGAAAACGTATGATGAAACCTGGATTCCCGTTCACCATCTCCAGCGCCCTGAGGCCAAGCGTGTCGGCTCTGGCTCGAGAGGCCCCCGACGTACTGCCAGCAAGCAAGGACCTGTGTCGCCTTCGATCTGATACTTTGGCATAGCATTCCTATGAGCATTAAGTTGTTCGGTGGTGGATCAAAAGCATACTGCCAGAGTCAATAAGGGAACGCTCATCGCGCACGCGAGAAACGTAGGAGCAGAAGGGAGGAATTGTCGAGATTGGATATTTCACAATGAAGGGATGTAGCATAGCAAAACTACAAGACACGTGCGCAATTGGGCATCTGTCTTGTGTAAGAAAATGAATGTCTGTTGTGTTAAGACTTGTATGAAATGACCAAAGCCTTTTCCCCACGTGAATACGGACTGAGGGGCATCAACTTCACCCTCCATCCACGACAGCCCCTCCAAAAAAAAAAAATCCCAGGTCCGCCCCCATGCCGAACAAACCACACCCGCCACGCAACAAGCCTTCAAAGGCAGGCGTCAGCAATGCAGCGGGACTCAATGGCGAAGACACAAGCTTCATCGTATTCGGCGACGGCAAGTCGAAAAAGAAAGGCGGCAACAAGCAGACCGCAACCCCTCCGCCAGGTCCAGCAGCAGACGCAAGCAAGACAAGCAAAGGCAAGAAAGGCGGGCCTGCAACAACGAACAGCGTAGACAAGCCCGCCGACGAGGCAAAGAAGCCAGATACACGCACACTAGTCTCCGGCTCCTCGTCATGGACAGGCAAGCTCCCCCTCAACCTCCTCAGCGAGCACTGCCAGCGCGCCAAGTGGGAAAAGCCGGAGTACACCATGCACCGCGTGCCAGGGGGTTTTGTGGCTGGCGTCATCTTACGGGCTAAGAACACCCGCACAGGGGAGGTGGTCACTCTGCCCGCGATGCAGGTGCCACGACGACGGCCAGGAGGCAACAACAGTGCAGAGGAGGACACTGCTGGGAGGGATCACTGGGCGGCGAGGGAGACAGCGGTCGAGGCTAGACATGTGGCTGCCGCGTGGGGGCTGTTCAGGGTCGCGTCGGCGAAGAACCTGGCAATGGCTTTGCCGCCTGGGTTTAGGGATCTGTGGAGGGGGGAGTTTGCGGTGGCAAAGAAGGAGGATACGGAGACGGGGAAGGGGTGGTGGTACGAGAGTGATCCTTTTGCGGCGAAGGTGAGGGTTGAGGAAGAGGGGAGGAAGAGGGAGAAGGAGAGGGCGGAGAGGGAGGAGAGGAGGGAGAAGGAGAGGAAGGAGCGGGAGGAGGGGAGGGGGTTGGGAGGTGGGAAGGAATGGGGGCGGGCGCCGAAGGTGGATATGGGACGGAGAATGAGGAGGGATGTTGAGGGGTTGGTGAGGAGGGGTACGGTGTGGAATTTGCATGGGGTGGTGTTGTCGGAGAAAGAGAAAAAGGAGGTAGTGAGTGAGGTGGAGGGGCTGGGATTCAAGAAGGCTCATGTGCAGGAGGCGGTAGAGGAGTGTAAGGACAAGGAGGAGACGTTGGAATGGTTGCTTATACATGTCCCTGAGGACGATCTGCCGAAGTGGTGCTTGCCGGAGGGATATACGGCTGGCGTCAGTCTAGCGAGTGGGGATGTGCAGAGGGAGAATAAGGTCAAGAGACTTGCTGCGGCTGGCTATGCTGCTGAGCTATGCAACGAGGTTCTGATAGCTTCTGGTGAAGACGAAGGGCTGGCAGCGGAGAGACTGCAAGCGCAGCTTTTGGATGTGGATGAAGGGACCAACAATATCATTGCAAACGCAACAGACGACAGCGCAGACTTCTGGAATGAGGAACAAGCGGTACTGGAGTCTATCTTTGGCGAGCGCTACCAGAAGCAGCCGGCGACGTCGTCCTGTCGTATCAGTCTCGAGATCAGCAACTATAAAGGCCCACCAGTATCACTCCTAGTACGAAGACCCCAGACAGGATATCCCAACCGCTGGCCGGTTGTAGCTGTCGAAGCTACACTTCCTGCGTACATTCGGCTCAGCATCATCAAGAGGGCACTTCAGGAAGGTCTTGCGGATCAAATTGGTGAACAGATGGTCTTCCACCTGATCGACTGGCTCGAGCAGAACGTGCCATCAGTGATCGAGAGTCCAGGGCCGCTCAAGAGCATCTCCAGAGCAGTTGGTGCCGGAGCAGATGAGACGTCGAACTCGACCAAAAGACGCAAACTGGTCCGGCAACACCACATACCTATCAGACCGTCGCCGAACCTTGGGGCCAAATTGCTTGCAGAGTGGCAGACACGACAACAGACGGCACAACAGCAGAAGATGATAGCCGTAAGACAAAGGTTGCCAGCATGGCAGTTATGTGAGCAAATTGTTGATGCTGCCAATTCGTCCCAAGTCACGATCATCTCAGGCGAGACGGGTTCAGGAAAGTCGACGCAGTCTGTGCAATTCATTCTTGATGACATGATACAACGGCAGCTTGGAGCAACAGCCAATATCATCTGCACGCAGCCGCGACGTATTTCCGCACTGGGCTTGGCTGATCGTGTTGCTGAAGAGAGATGCTCCGCGGTCGGTACGGAAGTCGGATACTCAATCCGTGGTGAATCGCGGCAGAAGCAAGGAACCACGAGGATCACATTCGTGACAACAGGTGTGTTGCTTCGACGATTACAAAGCTCAGGTGGAGATGCTGCTGGTGTAGCTGCTGCTCTTGAGGACGTCAGCCACGTTGTCATTGATGAAGTGCACGAGCGCAGTCTCGACACCGACTTCCTTATGACCTTGCTCAGAGACGTGCTCAAGCAGAAAAAGGAGCTGAAGCTAATCCTCATGAGCGCCACGCTGGATGCCGAACTGTTCGAGAAATACTTCGCTGCCGAGACATCGGTGGCAAAGATTCAGATTGCTGGCAGAACCCATCCGGTCACCGATATCTACCTCGAAGACATTTTGCGAATCACTCAATTTGCCAGCAAGATTGGAGGTGGTGAAGATGACGACGACGAGAACACTGCAGAGTCTGGTCTCGGTGCAGCAATCAGGTCTGTTGGCGCAAGGATCAACTACGATTTGATTGCCACCACTGTGGACTTCATCGATCAGGCACTGTCGCAGAAGGGCGACTCGGATTCTGGCGCCATTCTGATCTTCCTGCCTGGTACCGCAGAGATCGACAGAACGCTCACAGCCGTTCGACGGCTGTCTTCCAAGTTTCACGCCCTGCCATTGCACGCTTCACTTCAGCCCGCAGAACAACGGAGAGTCTTTCCTCGCGCTCCAACAGGCAAGCGCAAGATCATCGCCGCAACGAACGTGGCTGAGACTTCCATCACGATCGAAGACGTAGTCGCAGTCATTGATACGGGGCGAGTGAAGGAAACATCCTTTGATCCGCTGGCCAGCATGGTTCGACTTGCTGAAGTTTGGGCCTCCCAAGCTGCTTGCAAGCAACGGCGAGGTCGTGCAGGTCGTGTCACGGCCGGTACCTGCTACAAGCTCTATACTCGCAACCTCGAGACGACCAAGATGCCCGCACGTCCAGCCCCAGAGATTCAACGCGTCCCTTTGGAGCAGCTTTGCCTATCCGTCAAGGCAATGGGCGTGGCCGACGTTCCTTCCTTCCTACGCAAAGCTATCACGCCCCCAGCCAACGTGGCCATCGACTCTGCCCTTACCCTCCTACATCGCATGGGTGCCTTGGATGCCGGCGCTCTCACCGCCCTTGGCCGTCATCTCTCCCTTATTCCCGCGGACCTACGCTGCGCCAAATTCCTCGTCCTAGGTGCTGTCTTCGGCGTCCTCGAAGCAAGCCTAATCATCGCCTCCGTCCTCTCCGTGCGCTCCCCCTTCGTCAGCCCTCAAGACAAACGCGAGGAAGCCAACCGCGCCCGTGATACCTTCCACGATGGCTCAGGCGACCTCATCTGCGCTCTCCACGCCTTCTCAACCTGGGCCGACATGCGCGCCTCCGGCACCCCAACGTCCGTCCTCCGCAGCTGGTGCACCCAAAACTTTCTCTCCCACCAGACCCTCATCGACATCGCCTCCACCCGCGCCCAGTACCTCTCCACCCTCATCGACATCCGTTTCGTCCCGCCTTCATATACTCCCAAAGAGGGCGAAGGGCTCAACGCCCACGCCGCCTCCCCCGCCCTGCTGCGCGGCATGATCGCCGCTGCGTTCGCGCCACAGATCGCGCGCGTTGCGTTCCCAGACGCCAAGTACGCCGCATCAGTCAGCGGAGCCGTCGCGCTCGACCCGGAGAGCAGGGCGATCAAGTTCTATACTTCGGCATCAGCGGTGCCCGTCGCTGGTAGTGCTGGCGGTGCGCCGCCGCCGAACGAGCGTGTCTTCCTGCATCCGTCGTCAGCGCTGTTCTCGGCGCAAAGCTATCCGGCGAATACGGCTTTTGTGAGCTATTTTACGAAGATGGCGACGAGTAAGACGTTTGTCAGGGATGTCACGCCGTGTAATGCTTTTGCGCTGCTGTTGTTCGGTGGGGAGGTGCGGCTTGCTGCTTCGGAGGGGGGAGCAGGGGGATTGCTTGTCGATGGATGGATTAGGATTAGGGGGTGGGCGAGGATTGGGGTACTGGTTGCCAGGTTGAGAGCGATGCTGGATTCGTTGCTGGAGAAGAAGTTGGAGGATCCAGGGATGGAGCTTGGGGGCCAGGAGGTCCTGGGGGTCGTGAGGAGGTTGGTGGAATTAGACGGTTTGGATAACTAGTCAAGGGACTTCGGATTGGGCATCGCAGGTCTTATCATAGAGTGGTAGAGACATGGTGAAAGATAGTACAATATTCTCTATATATATTTCTATGATCATGGAGCCCGCCGTTTGCTCTTTAGACATGCATAATTGTGCGGTGAAGCCTTCGTCCTGTATATCATCTTGGGAACGGCTTAGCAATACAAACATGAGAATTCGTGTCTTGTGTGCGGTCATCCAAGGTCAGTCACTTCTGGGTATCATTGATTCTAAGATCTGACATCGTAGAACTTGAGAGGTGGTTCTCCGTCGACTATGTTTGGGTATTTGTGCGAGCAAGAGCATGTCCGGTGGCACCCGGTGAGAGGTAAAAGGTCTCACGGTCAGATCTATCTCATCCAGATATGTTCTGGTTTGACTTCGTGTTGTGATGATGGATTGAGTCGCATCCCGCGTGGAGCGACTGCCGTATGCTTTGGATACGAAGCTGGACGCCACAATCTGTGCATTTGAGAGCCGCACATCATATGTATTGCCTCTTTGGATCGATAGTGTCCATGAGCTCCATCGACTTCTCATACCTACGATCGCATTAGTTGATTGCCTTGACAAAATTTCTGCTGTATGACTCACATAGTGAAGACAATACCTCCACTCAGGACCAGCCGAGCGAGTCGAGGAAGGGCACCAGACCATAGCGCAAAGACGCCCTCTTCGCGAAGAATGCGAGCCGCACAATTCAAGCTGTTCTTGTATTCGCTTCGCGACTCAATAGACTGCATCCGTGTCTTGACCGTGTCGATGGGCATGGTAGCGTAGACGGTAATGATACCAGCCATACCTCCAATGCCAAAAGTGCTGATGGTCCCCAGCTTCTCGCCAGGTGCTACGTAGCTCTGTGCCATCTGCTTAAGAGATGTGTAACTGGAGAAGCGCACGGCCGAGTTCGCCGCCTGCCTTGCCGTGGTGGGGACAAAGCCCTTGAAGAAGCCACGGACACCCTGCTCACGCGCTATAAGGCTGCTACCGTGCAAGAACCCGCGCATCCGGGGATTGGCCAGCTTGCGGTCGTCGATGAGCTGTGTCTTTACACTTTCGAATGGCGTCACAGCCAGAAGAGACTCTGTCGCACCGGCTCCAAAGCCTGCAAGGACCGTGCTAGGACCGCTCAGAGTGCCATCCGGACCTTTGAGTAGATCTTTATATGCGTCAAACGCCACAAACCGCACGCCGGCCTTGATAGAGTTGCCTATTATGAGAGTAGTGCAGCCGGCATACCATTGAGGGCCAAAGGTCGGCCAGGGCAGTTTTTTGCCATCAGCAAGCTTTCTGTTCAGCTGAATGCGAGTCTTTGCAAATTCTGCGGGATATGTGATAGCAATTTCGACGGCACCGGCGGTCGATCCAGCAATGATGGAGCGCAGTGCAGACGGCTTCTGCTTCTGGATCTCATCTGTTCCTGCAGACCCGCTCATGATGGCACAATTCCTTATCTGCGTGGAGACAAGCAATGGAGTCAGTATGCAGCAGTAGACCGTCTTGGGCTGCACCTGTAGGCTTGGTTGCGGAGTCAGTGAAGGATAACTGGGAATTAATTGGCCTGACGTAGACTGCCTCCGATGTAGGCATGCCTTGGCACGTGATCGTCCGACGAATTGCCGCGCAGACAACATGTGGAGCTACACTCTATCTGCTCGGCCACTTATTTACTTGCCAGCTTTACCATTCTCCCCACACTCATTCTTCATTTCAGGCACCAATATGATCAATGGGTTCGCCGAATGGGCGGCTGGTGAACGCCTCGTCCAGACAAACTCCACTGATCAGCTGAACGGCCGCTGCGTTGCCATCGACGCCGAAGACTATGTCCGCCGTCTCTTGACTGACGATGCTACTCGAGAACCCCTGCTACCAGCCCTTGGTGGCTGTCCCTTCGCGCTCGAATCTCACATTGAGAGCCAAATCGCTTTATTCAAAGAGGCAGGCATCAAGCCATTCTTTGTCTTTCACGGTCTTCTCGCCAGCGGTGAACAACGCCGAGTCCAGGTAGCTAAACAGCTGGCTCGCAAAGTTGAGGACGCCTGGGAGCTATACAATGCCTCCAAACCAGATCTCGCCGTCGCAAGTTTCGGCACTGCATGCACATTCGACAGTGAACACATCTACCGTTTTGTCCAGTCATTGTTCAATCTACACAAAGTACCATATCTAGTGGCTCCTTATAGTGCTCACCCTCAAATGGCTTACATGGAGGGTGATGTTGTCGATGCCATCTGCGGCTCTTCTGAATTGCTCATGTACGACTGTCAGCGAGTCATCCTGGATCTCGATCTCAAGAAGCAGCGCTTCACCTGGGTGACCCGTCAGAGCTGCATCGACTCCCTCGCTCACGGTAACCCGAATCTTTGGATTGACAGCTGCTTATTGGCTGGGTCAAGTCTTCTTCCTACCCTTCCGAACATCGACAACGACAACAACGCCTCCAATCGGCCCCCGAAGATACGAGCTGCGGCCGATCTTCTGAAGCGTACTTCCTCAAACGGCAACTCTATCTGCTTGCAGTAC
Source organism: Myriangium duriaei CBS 260.36 (assembly GCA_010093895.1). NCBI lineage: Eukaryota > Fungi > Ascomycota > Dothideomycetes > Myriangiales > Myriangiaceae > Myriangium > Myriangium duriaei. The sequence goes on from ML996095.1 coordinate 590,759, forward strand.
CAGGATGACTTGCCCATGCTGGAACTTCACTACCTTGACAACTTTCGCAAAGCCTACATGTCAATTCACCACCATGTTATCATAACCTTCGAGGGTGAGATCCGCATCCTCAACAAAGACACGGCTCCGAACGACGTGCACGCTTTCATTGGTCAGCGACTCCCGGATGAGATTTACTACTACGTCTCACGAGGTGCCATTGGGACTCGAGTTCTTACTTGGCGCACTTCCGGACAGGTTGTAGAAAAACCGCCTGTTGACGGAGGCGCATCGATCACCTACGAGAATTTGGTTAGAGACCGTATCCTACCTCAACGTGTGAAAGCACTCGCACTTCTCTCACAATGTCTCCATCGGTTCTATCAGCACAACGACGTCACGCTTCAGCTTTTCCTTGGTTCCACGGAGTCTAAGAAGTTAAATGTCAATGATGCTGGTGACCTGAAACAGACGATAGCTGCGTGGCATGTCCGCAAAGCACAGATCGGGGACAGACTGAAGGCGATCAAGGTAAAATAACGCAGTGCATCGAGAGACCTTGATATCGTTACTGATCTACCTGTAGTCAAAAGAGATCACACTCTCGTCAGCTGTTGAGTGTTTGTCATCATCTGATTTCGCAAAGTCCACCGTAACGCCAAAGCCACACTCAAAATACGAACCCCTGAGAGATGTCTCAGAAATCAAGAGCAACGCTCTTTGGAGATACCTGCAATTGCATGACTACATTGGTCAAGGTCACGAGCTGTCGCCACTGGGTAAAGCCCTCCAGAATGCGTACAAGGTCGCCGAGTCCAAAGGTGTCGCGTCTGAGAACTATGCGGAACCCGTACTCCTCGGCATAGAGATGCTGCGCCTCCAGCTTCTGAATCGCGACAACATGTTTCCTGTACCCCCGTACCACGGCCAGCCTTACCGTGGAAGCGAAACAGATCAGAAGAACACCCTGCTCGTAAGCCGCGTTGCCTGTCTTGGTGCGCTCAAGCACAACGCCATCGGCTTCACTGGTCCCTTAAGCAGGCACCTCCTTGGCTTCAGGTCCCTAGTCTCGGTAGTCAGGCAAAGCCAGCGCGATCTATTGGATATGAGCTTGTTAACTATGTTCTTGGACGGTGACATCGACCGACAAATTCCTGAGCAGGATCTCAAGGACAGCGGTCTCACGTAAGTGCCTTTTCTCGGACAAAATGATTCGTTAGCTAACATCTTCTAGTCTGCCGTTCGTCAAAGATGTTGATTGCGCCCTCGGCATTGCTGTCAAGCATTACCTCGATGAGCTGTCAGCGCAGCCGAATCCGATCTCACCTGAGAGCAGGAAAACCATCCGCGACAAGGGCCGTGCCAACTGGTTCCCTCACGCCAACGATTTTGCAGCCAGCCTTGAGTACGCCTTCACCTTGTGGGATGCTCTGTACACAGCCGTCAAGGAGCTGCCTAAGGACAAGGTCTCGGATGCCACAAAGAAGGAATGGGAGAGCGTCGACACATGGCTGCGGGACCGACGGTGATGAATCCTTCGGAAATATTTTGCACGGATAGGAGCATCAAAATCATATTGAGCGGAGATGAGAATTTTTCGATCTGCCATCGAACCCCAGCGCAGGTCGCTATACTACAAGTTCATCCCCTTAATACTGCGCCCCAGATAGCGCGAAAAGTGGAATTTCCGCCCGATACCCCTCAGATCACAAACATGAAAAAGCAGAAAAGTAAAGCAAATCTATAGAGATTTTTGGTGGTTCCCCTCCTTGCCGTGCTCTTGTTCATGCAGTGAATCTTTCCACCCCGTAAGTTTTATTACAGATTGTGGAGAGAGAAGATTTGTCCAGAAGTCGTGGGGCGGAAATTTATTAGTTTGTACAGCGTGTGATACTCGTCGAACCACAACGCATTCCCGGTCGGTGTCTACATCGAATCTTTTCTCATCTCACTTTGATCTGACTCGCCCGCTCTAGTAGAGACATCTACTCGAGCACGCGGGTGATCAAGCCGGTGGCGACGGTCCTGCCGCCCTCACGGATGTTGAAGCGCTGGCCCTGCTCGATGGCCAAGGGGCGGTGGATCTCGCACAGCATCTCGACGTTGTCACCGGGCATGACCATCTTAGAATCGGCGTCCTCAGTTCCTTCGGGCCAGGTCAGAGTGGCAGCCTCATCTGTTCACATCATGTCAGTTTCTCGTGGTGCTGTGGAAACTTCGTGGTTTTAAACTTACCAGCAGTACGGGCGAACAGCTGAGGCTTGTAGTTGCCGTGGAAGCCGGTGTGGCGACCGCCCTCCTCCTTGGTCAGAACGTACATGGACACGAGGAACTTTTTGTGGGACTTGGCGGTGCCGGGCTTGGCCACGACCATACCACGGGAGACGTCCTCACGCTTAATACCACGGAGCAGAAGACCAGAGTTATCTCCAGCGCGGGACTCGTCGCAGCTCTTCTTGAAAGTCTCAATGTCGGTGACCTTGGTCTTGATGGGAGCGCCAGCCTTGCCCACCAGCTCGATTTCGCTATCCTTCTTCAGGATACCACGCTCAACACGGCCTGAAACGACAGTGCCACGGCCGGGAATGGAGAAGACGTCCTCGACGGGCATCAGGAAAGGCTTCTCCATCTCACGCTGAGGGGTAGGGATCCAGCTGTCGACCGCAGCGAGGAGCTCGTCGATCTTCTCCTGGCCGATTTCGGGCTGGCGGCCTTCGAGGGCGCAGAGGGCAGAACCGAGAATGACGGGGGTGTTGTCGCCGTCGAACTTGTAGCTGGTCAACAGCTCGCGCATCTCCATCTCCACGAGCTCCAACATCTCCTTATCTTCCAAAGCGTCCACCTTGTTGACGAAGACGACAATCTTCTCCACACCGACCTGGCGCGCGAGCAGCAAATGCTCTCGGGTCTGGGGCATCTGACCGTCACTGGCGGCGACGACGATGATGGCACCGTCCATCGAAGCCGCACCCGTAATCATGTTCTTGATGTAATCAGCGTGACCCGGGCAGTCGACGTGGGCGTAGTGGCGGTTCTCAGTCTGATACTCGATGTGTGCGGTGGAGATGGTGATACCACGCTTCCTCTCCTCAGGAGCCTTGTCAATGGAGCCATAGTCGAGGAAGTTGGCGAAGCCCTTCTCTGCCTGCCTCTTGGTGATGGCGGCTGTGAGGGTGGTCTTGCCGTGATCAACGTGGCCGATGGTTCCTGGAGAAGGTCAGGAGGAGCCCAGGGGCGCGTTTGCAATGACAATGGCGTGCTTACCAATGTTGACGTGGGGCTTGTTGCGCTCGAAAGCGGTAGCGTAGCTCCGCGAGGCCGAGAGGAACTGTGAGCTGCCTTTGCCGCCGAGGGCGCACTGGATGGGGTTGGAAGCGGGTCTGAAGGCGACTCTGCCAGTGGACAGAGCGAGCCTTGCGATCGAAGCCATCTCGAATGTGATGAAGAAAGAAAAGACCGGCGAAATGGGAGGAGAGATTGGTGCAATAGCGAGGGGATGGAAATGCGGCAAATGGAGCACCGACAGTGGAAGATATCCAGATGTCGCCGTCGAAAAAAAGTTCGAGCTACTTGTTTGCAGTGTTTGCACTGAAATCCAGCCAATGGTTCCGCGGCCAACTTCTGCCACTTCTAACCGCAGCTCTTGATTTCTTCTCGACTCGACAACACTCGCTGGACAGCAATTGATTTTGACTGTATATCTTTGTGTTTGCGCTACAGCTGGACGGTATGTGTGCAGCTTTCCTGCCTTGTGTATGCTCACCACTATGTCGTCACGAGCTAACCGAGGCAAACAGGAGTTGACGTTCATGTCCGGTTAACAAAAGCTGCCCACCATCCCGCACTTCCTCACATCCGCCGTTCCAATGCTTTTCCGAACCCCCTTCTCTCATTCCACCCGCGGTCTCTGCTCCTCAGCCTCTCTTCTCAGACCAGCACGGACACTCACAATGCCTCTCCGAGCTAAAATCACCAACCCGGAGATGCGCAACCAGCGTTCGGTATGAGCTTTTGGCGGCATACCCTGAGACACTGGCTGATACCCCCGATAGTATGCCTCGAGCAGCGGACCCGCAATAGACTCACTACCTGGCGATCCCGAGAACGATGTTGTCTTCGGCTCAAAGTACGGCGTACGAACGATCCAGCTGAATCGACCGGACAAGTTGAACTCGCTCAACGGATCTATGGCGAGGAAGATCATTCCCCGACTTCAAGTACGCTCTCGCGTTCGCGACACTATCGACGTATCAGCTGACATCTGGTGTAGGAATGGAGTAAATCTGGCTTGGCCAACGTCGTTGTAATTAAAGGAGCCGGACGGGCATTTTGCGCTGGGGGCGACGTCGCGGTCCTCGCACAAGACTGCGCAAAGGGTGTGGAAGGTCAGCAACAATCAAAAGACTACTTTGCGCTTGAATACAAGCTCGACCACCTCATCGCTACGTACAACAAGCCTTATGTCGCATTCATCGATGGGATTACCATGGGCGGAGGTGTCGGTCTCAGCGTGCATGCGCCTTTCCGGATAGCGACTGAGAGAACAGTGTTTGCCATGCCAGAGACCACTATCGGCTTCTTCCCGGACGTCGGGGCTAGCTTCTTCCTCCCTAGAATGGATGGCGCTCTCGGGCTCTACTTGGCCTTGACGAGCGAGCGTCTCAAAGGTCCGGAGGTCTTGTGAGTATTTGATATGACGCCTTCAGATAACCAGCTGACAGCCGGTAGTTTTTCCGGCATTGCCACACACTACATTCACAGCTCGTCACTGCCAGATCTCGAAGCGCGTCTAGCGGAGCTTCGCTTCAAAGATTACTCCGAGCCGGGGGACAATTACGAGATTATCAACAACACCATCGAAGAATTTACAACAGGCCTGCCGCATGATCAGCCACTCCAGATGGACAAGAATATCCGCAAGATCATAGATTATGCATTCCAGCACGCACACGACACACCAACTAAGATTCTCTCGGCTCTCGAGCAGACACTGCAACAGAACGTCGATGACTATGTCAAGGAGTGGGCCAAGAAAACAATCTCTACGATCCGGGAGCGCAGCCCGATCTCCGTGGCCGTGTCACTACAGCAGTACCGCAAAGGAGCGGAGTGGGACATCGCACAGACATTTCAGCAAGAGTACCAGATCGCCAGTAAATTTATGGAGCATCCCGACTTCGTGACCGGTGTCACGGCGCGCCTAATCTCCAAGCAGAAAGGCCGACCAGACTGGAAGCCCAATCAGCTGGAGGATGTGACAAAGGAGGAGGTTCAAGAATTCTTCAGTGGGAACGATTCCGAATTGAAGCTGCTCAACACAGAAGAGGGTGAACAGTACATGGACTACCCGCACGCGTGGTTGGGCTTGCCGAGGGAGCAGTCTGTCCTTGAATCGATAAGGAACAACGACGCGACCACCAGGGACAATGCCGTTGCGTTTTGGCTCGAGCAGACGCAGCACAAGATGGGAACCAAAGAGAAGGTGCTGGACATTCTGGACAGGAAGACGAGAACAGATGAGGATGGGAATCTTGAATTGATTGGTGCATAGATGGCGAAGAACCCAAATGTCAAATATCATTTTCCAAGTGTTCCGAAGAGTCTATCGCCGACGTCGCCCAAACCGGGCTTGATCATACCCTTTGCGTCAGTCTCTTGATCCACGCCGCCGACCCAGAACTCCGTGCCCTCAGCCCACGTGGAGCTGGCGCGCTCTAGACCACCAACGGAGCCTAGCACAGAGACGACTAGTATCCTCTTGACGCCCCAGTCTTTCAGCGTATCGATGGCGGCACTAGCCGTAGCGCCCGTGGCGATGATGGGGTCCACCAAGATGGCAAGGTCCGAGGGACCACCACTGGTGCCGGTAGGTGAGGAGCTGTTGTGGTATGGTAGGTTGTTGTAGTACTCGACGGGCTGCAGGGTGGACTTTTCGCGGTACATGCCCAAGTGGAAGACGGGCACGGGTTCGGGAAGGAGAGTGAGCAGCGGCTCGACCATAGACAGACCAGAGCGCAGGATGGGTACGATGGACACGTTTGTGGGGCTGATCTTGTCTGTCGTGTAGGTGTAGCCTATTGGCGAGGTGTCCTTTGCGGAAGGTGGTTAGCTGAAGTCGCAGAAGCCTGAAGACCCAGCTCGGTAGGCATGGTTAGGAGCTGTGCTAGATCGGATGCACTTACAGTACCGGCGGACTCGGTGGACAGACCTCTTGCCAAAGCCTCGTAGCCGACCATCAAGGCAATATCGTGGACCAATTGCTTAGTCTCGCGGGCGCTGGTCGACGAGGAGCGCAGTTGAGAGAGCTTAGCGCGAACGCATGGATGGGACGAGACGTGAACATTTTGAGGGACCGAGGACGCCATGATATAGCAGAAATCGCTGGATCAAAAGGCCAGAGGGGTATACTGAATGCAAGCTGGGCTGTAAAGAGTGACTGGGACGCAGGAAAGACAGAGGCCCGAGTCCAACTGCAATAGCGACGATAGCAGCGAACGGATGAGGGGCACTGGGGTCCGCTGGACGCCGTGAAGCCGGGGTAAACCGACACAGCCAATCGATAAGAAACGGCGCCCGATAGGGAACTGCTGACCGCGGCTTCCGCCTGTCACGACGACGGCCCGCTCCGGGATTCGCTTCTCGGCTGCCTTTAGCGAACATAGCAAGGTCGACTCGCCATCTGTACAAACATAGGATGAAAGTTGACCTTTGAAATGGTAGTAAATTTCCTGCTATCGAGGCGGTTTGATCATGATCAAGCAGCTTCCTTTGACCTCACCATCCCAAAGAAACGGTATATCGTCGACAGCTTCAAATCCAAGTTTCTGGTACACTGGTGCACCCATTTCGCTTGCTTCCAAGTACGCCGGTATTCCAAGCTCTTGACATTTGTTCAGCCCCCACTTTACACACATAGTCGACGCGCCTTGCCGACGCCATTCAGGACGTACGGCCATATACATAAGCAAGCCATATGGATTGGTGCCCATCCGTTGAACGCGTGCTTGGAGAAAAGGTTCCATAAAATTCAAGGCTTTCTCTTTGTCGGATCCATCTTCCACCCACTCGGCGCTGAGGAGGTAATGCGGGACCTTAGCTTCCTCTTCTGTCCTCTTGTCTGTGTACATGTACCACTGCGCGCACCCTACAATAGTCTCCAGACCTGACTTCGGATCGGTGTGGACGCATTTTATGATAGGAGCATCGGAGAAGCGGTCGTGATGAAGGCGCGCCGCATGGCGAATCCTCTTTGCGGCGGCTTGGATGTTGGCTTCTGTAGGTGGGCCTGAAATGACAGCTTCTACTGGCACCGCTTCGAAAGAGGACATTGTTATCGCCGCAATTTCGGTGTAGTCTGCCTCGTCGGCCACCTCAACTCGAAACTTGCTAGTCACCATGATGCTATACGTTCAAACGATGGGATTGCTCTAAGTTATTTGTCACGTGAAGATGCTGGCTGTTGAATCTTGATTGGTTTCGCTCCAGAAAGGCGAGAGAATTGTGCCCGTAATAGGTAGACAGATTGGATGTGTGGCAAACCAGGCGACTTTAATACTAAAGGGATAACAGCCTTGATATGTCAACATCAATTGCGTTTGGTGAGATGACGTACATGCACCTTTGGGTGCTAATCGAACTAATTCAGCCCTGACCCAAAGAAATCTAGGTCACTACATCTGGTTGTATATATATTTGAATGCCAAAGCTGTACTAGCAATTGAAGGATACGTGTGCGGGTGTTGCGAATGACTGGAGGCGAGGCATCCAGAGTTAAGTCATGTGTTTGGCAAAGCCGCATTGGACTGTGACACTGCCGTGCGCTGACTTTTCCCGACAATATGAACCTTAGCTCTCGGTTCGGAAGAAAAACAATGCCTGTTGATTCATGAGGTTGAAGACTCTCTCAAGGACTAAGGCATCCCAGAATTAATCAAATGATCAAACCGGTTGACTGTGTTCGTCGGCACATCACCGGGGGGGGGAACGCGGCTTCGGGAACCTCACTAGTTCTGCGGAGATAAGACAGTGACGTGCGTGCATTAATTCTTTCACAATTTTTAACCTGCTTTACTATACCATATTCTTTTTCCAGCCTTGAACATATCTCGTACGGACGCGGGACTTTAGGGATTCGTTTTCTGCTTTGCGCCATTTACATATCCGGCATGAGGTGAGAACAGATTTGGGCCGCGTCCCCACGCGTCAGTCACGCATCTTATTGCATCCCGGCCAAATCGCAAACTCTCTTCCCGGACTCGCGTGCAGCACGCAATGTCCTCGCACACGTGGTTTGAGGATGATCAGACCGAGCTGGATAGTCTCGACGAAGTCCGCGCACCTCCGCCTGTCCAAAACCGCGACCAGAACGAATCGCGACGCCACGATCCGTATCTCGAAGACAATGTCCGACGCGAGCCGCAGTATCATGACAGACCGTCTTACAATAGATATTCCCTCAACAGGCACCAGAGGTCCCCTTCAATCGGCCTTCCCACCGCTGCCCAAACTCTGGATGAAGTCATTGCTCCAGCACCTACGCATAGATCTCACGCTGCATCTTATGTCAATCTCGAGGATACGGAAGAGGCCAAAAGCAGCACTCGGCGGTTCAGCTCTAGGCTCGACATCGCGGCGGTCTCGCATCTTGTTACTGTCAGCTATTTGGTCTTCTTCTCAATCCTCGGGACCCTAGCGCGACTCGGCGTCCAATGGTTGACCTTCTACCCCGGTGCCCCAGTCACCACATCGGTACTATGGGCCAATGTCGGCGGCTCTTTCTTCATGGGGTTCTTGTCCGAGGACAGACGTCTATTCCAGGCACCATCCTTCAGCCAGAACAACCAGCCAAAATCCGGCATTTCCGGGTCTGAGCTCAAAGCTCACCACCTCAAAGTCAAGAAGACCATCCCTCTCTATGTCGGCTTAGCTACGGGCTTCTGCGGCTCCTTTACTTCTTTCTCCTCTTTCATGCGCGATGCTTTCTTAGCTCTCTCCAACGACCTTCCCAGTCCATACTCGCATCCTTTCCCTGCAGGCCAAGCACTTCCCGGCTTCTCATCCCACTATTCCCGCCACAACGGATACAGTGTCTTGGCTGTCCTTGCGGTCCTTATCTATGAGCCGGCCCTGTCGATAGCTGCGCTCTTCGTCGGCGCACATGCAGCGTTACTTCTCGACCGACTGACCCCGTCCATCCCTTACACCTTCGCTCGCCACATCCTAGACCCTTTGATCCTCGTTCTCGGCTTCGGCTGTTGGATCGGCGCCGTCCTCATCTCCATCTTCCCTCCCAATTTTGCATGGCGCGGTGAGGTACTTTTCGCCCTCGTCTTCGCTCCGTTGGGCTGCTTGCTGCGCTTCTACGCCTCACTTAAACTCAACCCGCTCATTGCGAGCTTTCCGTTGGGCACCTTCGCCGTCAACATCTTCGGCTCGACTGTGTTGGCCGTGGCATATGATCTGCAGCGTGTGACACTTCACTCCGTCGCCGGTGGCAGCATAGCGGGTTGCCAGGTACTGCAAGGAATCGAGGATGGCTTTTGCGGCTGCTTGACCACCGTCAGCACTTGGGTCGCTGAGATTCAGGGACTAAGGCGGCGACATGCTTACATCTATGCCCTTGCCAGTCTGGGCGCTGGACTGGCCGTGATGATAATCATAATGGGCTCTGTGAGGTGGACGGTCGGTTGGGCATCACCTGTCTGCACTACTATGAGGACAACCTCGTGATTCTGATTTGTCCTCATGGATGGGCTGGCATGTAAAACACCACGTTTGCGAATCATGCGTTTGTGTCTCTTTTTCGAAGCGCTCTTCATATTGCCTTAGAAAGAGACGGGCACTTGTACTTCGTTTGCCCCTGACTAAAGCATTTTTGCGGGTTGGATGTCTTTGTATACACGTTATACACATGTCTTTGACGATACTACGACACATAATTAGTCAATGATACCCTTTGTACATGGCAAGTAGATCTCCTCGGCGAGGCACGCAAGCGACGAAGAAGTAATGTAGCACACATGAATATAGAGCAGTTGCGGCATGCTAGTCTCGCTACATGTTGAATATTGTTCAGCCCCCTCTCGTTTGCCCTCTTGAGCCGCTCTACTGTGCGGTTGTGCTTTGGGATATGTGTGTTAAGTATTGCTACAAGCTTGACCTGCTGCGAATGGCCCAAGGCGCATATATTTACTCTTTGAGAAGTCCTGACAGTATTGAGCTGTGTTTCTGTGTGACTGAGAAGCTGTGAGGAAGATTTCACTTATCTTTGTTCTTCACTGTGTCTGTTATCATGCTGGAGTGAAGAGACTGGGGGTTTATGAAAAGATTTGGCGAGTACTTGATACGAAGTCGAGACCTGGGTGGCGGCAAGGAGATATGGAGAGATGAACCTATCTGTACACATTCGTGTCGATGTAATCATGTAACAGTTTACTTCGAAGTGTATGGTACCGAGAGCGAGAGCAATTACTCCAGATAATACGGCACCTACCTTTCATTTGATATAAGCCAGCATATATTTCCCACGTCTTCAGACCATATTTTCCACGGTAAAGCATATTTCTCGTCAAGTAGGTAATTGGCGATTTCATCTACCTTGCGAGCCTCTCGAAGCTAAATATGAAGTACATCAACCCTCAAATGTCCAGCATTGAAACAACGCCTGACCTCCAAAAGCAACAGGTCTTGGCATCCCAAAGCTCCCATCAAAATTTCAACCTCATATCTGCCGCCCACCAGCAGGACCACAATTAATCACCCACACCATGCCTCCCCTCCCCCGACTATTGAGGCCATCGTGGCTCTCCGCATCCTCCAACCCGCACACATCAACATCAGCCATTCTCACGCCCGTCTTGACGTACTTCCAACAATGTCGACACGCCAGCATTCTCTCCTCCCTCTCCGATGTACCTGCAGCATACAACAAGCGCATCCGACGCGGTCGTGGTCCCGCCTCTGGCAAGGGAAAACAAGCCGGACGCGGTGCGAAGGGTCAAAAGAAGCGCGGCAAAGTAGCGCCTGGATTTGAAGGTGGACAGACTCCCATCTCTGTGGTGCATGGTCCCCGGGGATTCATCAATGTGTAAGCTACCATATCCATACACGCAAAGAGCACCATTGGATGCTACCACTCCGAGACAAGACAGTCACTAATCCATTCTACAGACACACGCAAGAAATGACCCCCCTCAACCTCTCTCGCGTCCAGCGCTGGATCGCCGACGGCCGGCTCGACGCCTCAAAACCCATCTCCATCCTAGAGCTTCTCCGCTCCGGCTGCATCTCCGGCGTCAAAGACGGGATCAAGCTCCTCGCAAAATCCGACCTGGAGACTGGCGCCTTCGCGACGCCGATCCAGATCGTCGTGTCCCGTGCCAGCGCTGCGGCCATCGACGCTGTGGAGAAGGCCGGCGGGCAGGTTGTGACAAGGTACTACAGCGCGAGCTCGCTGGGGCGCGTGCGCAGGGGCGAGGTCCATCCGTTCTATAGTCTGCAGAGCCGTGCGCTGGGGCCAATTGGAACTGCCGCCGTGGCGGACGTGGAGGGGGGGACTACGGATGCGGTGGCGCTGGAGGAGGGAAAGAGGAGCGAGATGGAGAAGTACAGGTATAGACTCGCGGATGCCACGAGCAGGAGGGATATTGAGTACTATCAGGATGGGGCCAGGAGGGGTTATCTTAGCCATTTGGTGCCCGAGGGGCATGGGCCGAACTTGTTCTTCCGTGGGCAGGGAACTGCGGCTGGGAAGAAGAAGACGGCCAGGAAGGGACAGGCGAAGGCGGATAACTTGATGTGGTGAGTGGGTGGTTGGTCGGAGATTGAGGCAGCTGCTGTGTCACTCTGTGGCTGGTAGTGTTCAGCTCCGTAGCGGAGAGGACACATCGTTCAGTCAGCTCACACATCTCTGCTGCGATCTTCGTTACTCTCGTCACAAGCAAGGGCTGTTACGGGAACGTGTGGTCGGCAAGGCCGTTCAAGTTGGATATCGGTCACCGTGCAGCCTGGCGGTGGTGGTACACTTTACCAATCATCAACGATCCAGGAAACCGCATAGCTGAGCTGTCTGGCAAGAGCGTTCTCAGGCAGGAGAAGTCACGCTGCACAGTCTTTCTGCCGTCCACCACACTTGGCAGTAGTCATATGTTTGCACAGGCGCCAAACGAGACAAGGCAAGGGTCTCCAGTGGTTCATAGCATGTGACGGCAGAGAGTACAAATGCGGTGTCACTGTCAAATAACATTCCCAAATGTAACATGTATTCGTAGCGACTGATCACCCGTGAAGGCGGGCGCGTGCATGCAGGACGCAGAGCTGCTGACCGTCGTTCGAGCGTTGACAGAGCAGCAGTGAGTACAGCTCAGCCTACTACTAGCCTTGCGAGGCGGGATCAACAAGAGGTGTGTATGTGTGGGGGCCAGCAAGGATTTGGCGAGACAGCAAGCACAACAACGACAACAGATCGTGAACATCGGTCGGTGTCACACGTGTCCGCCCGGGGAGGGCGATTCCCGTGGCACGCGAATGAGAAAAAAAAAAGGATCGAGCGTCAAACGAAAAACGGACAGATGGAGGGAGAACAGGGGGGACAGATGATGGTAATGCGCGATGATATGCTGGCCTGTAATGCAGGGACAAGATTATGCTGGGGGACTTGCAGCTAGCAGGGAGGCCGGTTCTGCCGTGGAAGGAGGTGAGGACAAACAATAATACTCAGCTAACTTTAGATAGAGAGAGGTTAGGTTAGAGTAGTCATCCTGGCCGGCGTGCATGAGGCCCAAGTCCGGCTGTCTGCGATGATCATCAGGTCAGGCAATGATGAGCTCAACGAGAAGGCAGCAGGTGGCGGAGTGCAGGTCTGGCTCCGTGTCGCGAGCGTTGTTCTACGTGCGCATGTGGGATGACATGAATTGTTGTTTGTGAAAAGGCAAAAGAGGACACAGAGAGGGGGTGGGTGTGCATAGACGACGGTGATCATCGTTCAGCTGATGAGATACCTGCACAGGGTTTGTACAATTGTGCCTGTGGGACTTGCGATTCGATAGCGGCGGACCGACACTTGGTTACAAAAGTCGAGGCGCATGGTTTTTTTAGTGGTACATACCGACTATGAAGCTGGCGCCGGAAATGCCAACAAAGGTAACTTACGCAAGCAAGGAGGGTGATGGGAAAGTGCGGTACGAGAATCGATGCGAAAGGTCAGATTTGCCGGGTGGACCGATCAGGTTTCTCGCCACCGGGAGATACGGCGAAAAGCATATTGCTTGTGCATGGGGGTAAGCAACGTGAGCAATTGTCAAGGCTGAGCATCTGTTGATGTTGTTGTTGGTGTTGTTGATGATAATGGTGACGGCATCATGGTGTACATCCGAGGGAGACCTAATTTTATGGTGCTGGGTAGGGTTTCGGTGGCACGGTTATTGAGCGTCCCGAGCGAGGCCCGAAAGGCTGATTGAATGGTCAAACTGCGATCGCGTGAGCTCCATGGTCGGAGGATTGAGCTACGGCAGGCCGCTTGTGGTGCGTGAGTGTGATTGCGTGGGGCGGTCAGAGTGCAAAAGAGCCACGGAGCGAGAGATCTGCCACCCTGGCCACGGAAGAGTGGAGTGGGTTGGGGGTAAAAAGCAATCGTCTGACAAGTTCCGCCAAGGTTTCTTTGTTCGGGTTCGCGAAGGTGGGTGGGTGCTGAGATTGCAGAGGGCCTGCTGTTGAATGCTAGGGCCTTGCAGCGAGAGTGGGTCACGGACAGTCCGACACAGACAGACACCCATCATTACATGAGAACGTCGACCTTGGCAGATTGATTGCCGACACAGGGGGGCGATGGACGCCGCCATGCGGGATTGGGATCGTCTACGTCAACAGCGCGCACATGCTGGACCACCACCGGCCGTTCGTAAATTGTGGTGATTAACGAAGTGACCATCGAGGCAATTGCGCAGCTGACCACTCGGTGCGCCCCGACGGATCGCAATCATCAGCACGACGACAATCACAATCCTTGCGGCGTGCAGGGTGCATGCTAGACCAGGGATGCAGTTTGAAGATAATTTGTGGCACGGCCCCACCAGCAGAGCACAAAAGGAGGCCGCACACTAATTGCACGACTTGGCGTTCGTCTCGTTAGGTATGACGAGCATCAGACATACCGTGATTGGCGGTTCGGAGCCATCATGCAGGCTTCCTTCCGGCGACAAGGCCCGCCTGGACTTCCATCGCTCCTCCACCACCCTATTTCACTTGGTGTGACGTTCCCTACCGACACGCGTATCAACGCCGTACTGGGCAAGTCGTAAGCATCTAAAACACCGACATCGCTGTCCCAAACTTTACGAGTAGTGATCGAGATTATTTTCTGTCTGACGGGTATAGTATGCAACACTCTATCGACCACGGCCTTTGACAATCACTCTACGGATTGGGAAGCTCCACCATCGATGAACTGCTGGATGTTTGATGAGATCCCAACGCGTGAGGTAGACGTGACACTAATAATCTGCACCCTTCGGGATTAGCGGGGCTCGCGGCGTGGCAGGTGTTCACTCCACCTTAGAGCATGTTGGTCCAATAATCGTTAGCTTGGCGCACCTCCGAACCCAGCGGAAAAAAGCACCACGCAACTGTCACTACCTCTGCCAGCTGCCGCGTACAACAATACCGTGCACAACAGTTGCCTGTGCCCTATACTTCCCACCGTTGTAGAGTCCTCACCGATGGTGGAAACCCCTCATTTAGAAGCAACTCAAGGATCTCGGATTGACTCGGCGGCATGCTGACTGGGACACCAGATGGCGGGGCACGCCTAGCTCAGAGACAATGAATCACGTTGCCGGCGCGACATCGCCACCAGGGCGGAGGGATTCCCGTGGATTGCTAGATGCTTACAGAGATTAATGATATGGCGGTGAAACTGGCAAGTAGTCTGGAATTACCCCCATTCCGGAACCACAAGGGACGTTAGATATGCAAGTGACAAAGAGGTCACTTGGTTCCGCACCAACGGCGAATCCAGATCACATATCTCAGGCGGGGTGGGGTGGGTGTGGCTCATCTCGCGTGCTCCATCACAGAGACGGGGTGGCACGGCGGGTCTCCTGGATTTGGTAGTTCGGCTAACCGCTGCGAGTAAAATCTCCACCGCGCGCGGTCAAGTGATGGGAATGCCTGAAATTCTGTCGCTGTGGATCATATTGCAGGTGGCTGCCTCGTCGGTTTGAGGCCGACCCAGTGCGTGCCGCCGTGCCGCGAGTACGAACCATTTTGGTTTGTGTGGCTTTAACAAGTATCGAACCATCAGAAATGGAATCCCCGAGCGTGACGGAATCTCCCACCATGTCACGCCCCAATTACCGGTTTTGGGCTCGCACAGTCTGACGAGTTTGATCGGCTAGCTGCAACCCTGCAGCCTATCCGAGGGAGCGCTCGCCGATGTCGTCTAAACGTGGCTTGTTTCGATGGAGAGTTCGGAATCCAACAGACCTGCAGATTTCGGCAAGCGACAGATGGCAGCCCACCAGCCCCAGTTTGCCCCATGGCCCGGTCCCTGCGATCTTCCGAGGCACTGGCTGCCACGCTGCAAGCATTCCATCATGAGCCTTATTTTTGGGGCGCCACAAGTGCGACTAGTACTCGCTCAAGATGTGACGCCGGACGGAGATAACTACGGCAGAGCAGATCAGATGGCACAAAATGTGCCACACACATGTAATGCACTCGTGCAACTCTTGTGGCTGCGGTGGAGCAGGGTGGGCGTACCATTCGGGCTTTCATCTTCTTGGATTTGGCATGGCAAACAGTAGTGTAGCATGGCCAACGCCTCAAATTTGCATCAAGAGAATTCAGGATTGTCAAGTCAAGTCAGTGAACCGGCGGCCGCTGTGTATTGGGTCAGGCTGGAGTCGGCGGCAACGCCGACATTGCGATGGAACGGAATGCATGGCGATCACTTTTTGGCCTCCTCTAGAACCCGAGAACCACTGTGCCACGCATCCCTGCCGCGCCGCCGTATACAAGATCAGGCCGGCGGAGTCGTGACGACCAAGCCAGTATCGCGCCTCGTCACCAGCGGCGATCGGCTGGCGGTACCCCTGTTGCACGCAGCCTGCTCCAAGACATGCATGCTGCCCAAATAATGCACGAGTCACAGTCTGTGCGAATACGCGGGCGATCATGAGTGATGGAGCAGAAAAGAAACCATCAAATGATAACAACAACAGCAAATTAATGATCAGAGTTTGCAATAGACTGACGAGGCCAAATTCCATGTCACGGTGGATCAGTGATTGGATCAACTTGCGTCTCCACGAGCTGCGTCAAGCTCTGGCGAATAGCGGCTGCCTTGACCGGATGATGCGCGCGACGGCTGGTTGGTCCCCATCCCGAGGGTTCCTAACGAGGCGCATGAGTCGCACAATAATCCCAACGGCGCCTAACACTCTGTCTGTCGGATGGCAGCACCAGGGCCGGCTGCAGAACAACTAACGTACTGGCCAGGTCATGTACTTCCACGGCCTGCACAGCCGTACCATACTTTGCAACAATCACCGCCGTTTGCCATCTGAAGATCACTTACATAGACTGAAAGACCGGTGGTTACGCAAGCCGCGGTGCTGCATGTACAGTATCACCAAATTGGTCGGTAACTTACGGTGGGACAGCATCCGTAGCATGCGCAAGGCGACCAGGATTCGCCAGCACCTTGGCTCGCCTGCCACCGAATGTTCTGCATCTGATTAGTGTCGAGGTTACATCCTTTGAAGGGGGCCTGTTCGCGGAACATCCAACGTCCAGGTGATTACGCATGGTGTGCCGTTCGAGCAAGATTTCAGATGGTGGCGGCCTTGGATCATTGACCGTCACTCGGAAGGAAAAATTATTCGAACGGAAGCCACGGCCTCCTCCCAAGGATTGGCGCCGGTATCTGGTACAGCACGTACTGGTCGGCTGAGGTGGTCGTGTACCATACCGGAAGGCAAGAGGGTAAGCACGGTCTGTCGTTCCAAAATAGCGAAGATCCCTCCCCGCCAGAGCACCGGTGGCGCGGCGCGGAGATTTGGCTCGGAAGGGCTCAACTTGTGTGTTCTGGTGCGATCTGACTGGCTGCATCGGCCAATACTGGCCATGCATCGCAACCGCCGAGATCTGATGTCAAACCTCTCGCCAGAACATATCTGCACGGCCCTTGGCCATGCGGCCGTTTCCCGCTGTTCCTCTGTAATGCGGGAGGGGGCAAGGATTGAGCAGGCTTACAGCGACCTAGCGGCTGTGGAGCATGTCCCAAGCTGCCGAGTAACTGACCGCATCGCATCACCAAACTTCGCCAGGTTACAATCATCATGTACTCGCGTGATAATCAATCGCCGGCCCGGCTGCTAACAGCCAGATTCGAGGATATGCATCAGATGGGAGATGGCGAGCATAACCTCAATTTACACTTTGGTCGTGCGCTCGGCTCGTGCGTGTAGGAGAGACTGGACGTGTCTCCGGGCTGTGTCATCGGGCTGCGCCTACGTTTGCAGGTGCGATGGGTCAGTCAGCCAGTCAGTCACTCGGTCTGTCGCAGTTGAAGCTCAGCGGTGGTCCACCGTCTCTGGGCCAGTGCCAGTTAGCGGGGCTGCAGCCTCTAATTCGCCCGGATGCGTGGTCATCGGGCCATCAGCCTCCTCTTACCTGCCATGCCACGCTCCAGGCGTGTGCCCTGTGGTGCGTGCGAGCGGTGGGCCGAGTCCGCCCTGGAAAGTCAGTCCTGGGCCTCTGACTCTCTGGCTGATTTGCGGTCTGCACGCTGCGGAGTGCAGCCTGCGCGGACTGCGGTCGGGGGCCTGTAGCCCAGTAGTGCAGCCTGTAGTATCGGTGTGGCCTGTGTCATCCTGTGGTCTGCGGCTTTGTCTGATTCACTTCTGTCGTCTCTCTTTCCTTTTTCCGACCATGTCCTTCCCACCCCCTTCATCCGTCACGCCGCCGATGATGCTCCCGCTAGAGTCTCCATCGCCCATCGCTCGGCTTGCCGCCGGTGGCCCGCTGCTGGCTGGACTGGGACTGGATCCTGATCTGATCCTCGCTCCCCACTCCACACACACACTACTCTCGCCCTCTCACCGTGCGTTACCCGTATCCGTGTCAGGGTTTCCCCGTGCCTTGTGTTGCCAGTTGCGAGACGAGACGACGCCAGACGGCCGCGCGCGCGAACGTTTTTCCTTCCGTTCCCAGCCCATGCATCCCTTGCCCCTCCCCGGCACGAGCGGCGGCCTTGCTCCTTCTGTTCGACCGGCTGAGGCTGTTGTTGGCTGACTGTTGGCCCTGTATTCGCTTCACTGCTGGCTAAGCTCTCATTCTCCTACCGCCGACCCGCCACCTGTGCCGGCGATCGTCGAATGGGACTCGGCGGCCCAGCTCAGAACCTGGTCCCTTTAGGCTTTTCGTCCTGCTCAAACCCTTTTTTCCCTTTCATCCCACCCCTCCCGTACCGACCCCCGAGCCCTGGTATGTCTTGGTAGGAGGGGCGCCGTGTCGTGTCCACCAGTGGACGGATGACGGGTGAGGAGTAGATTCGGGCTGCACCAACCCCCGTTCTTGGATGGGTGACGGTGCCGCTGTCGCTGGTCGCTGAGATGATGATGCAGCTTCAGTCTGGCTGCGGCTGCTATTACCGCTCACTATCGCCTCACCCTCGCACCTGCCAACTCCACTCGATGGCTTTTTATGGCTTCGATGGCTTTTCCACCATGCCACCCCTTCCGACCACAAGAGCCTGGGGGCACCTTGGGGCCTTACACATCTTAGGTTCCGAATTGCTTCGGTAGTCCACTTGCTCCTCTGTCCTTACCCGAATCAAACATCTCCATTCCATGCTGTTGCCGACTACTACATTTCACTCTCTCACTCTTCTTCCTCTTTACCTTCATGCTTAACTCTTCCCCTCTCACACCCTTGCACCTTACAACTCTACCAACACCCTCTATACACCTCGATACAATAACTAACGACGTCAACCCCTCTCCACTCGACCAACCCACAGCATCCTCTCGACTTGTAACTTTGATATCACCGGCCACGACTTGCACATATCCCATGACGCAGCTCATCTGAGTGAAGACCTTTACGGACGACCTAGGTGACAGCAGACTGACAGACAAATCAACTGCCCCAACATTACACACTGCTAGCCGTATGCAGAGAGTGCTTGATGTATTCACTGCCGTCATATCAGACACAGGGTCTTTGGCCGACCTCCTCCCACTTCGACTCACAATCACGCTGGCTTGCCTCTGAGAGGTCTCTGGCTGCCCGGTGTTCGAGCCAGGTGGGGAGGCCCTTGACACCCCCTCAAGACATGAGCTCGCTGGCTCCATCTTACCGACCCTATGGAAGCAAATATCAAGAGTCGAGCCACTACCATACCGATAGGGATTTGGTGAACAAGCCGTATACCACACAGTATGACTCGGCAACGGAGTCAACAGATACTCAGAGAGCAGCAAATCAGTACCGCTCAAAACCACATGCTCCGCAAGGGACTTCAAGCAAACAGTCCAGCCCAACACTGTCTCAGCAATCCTTCTCCTCAACATCACAAACTCGCCAAGGCTCACAAAGTCTGATTGCTCCGCAACTACAGATTCCTCGAACCATCAACAACAGCCGAGGCAGCCTTTCGGATTTGGCCGCTCAAATTACTTGTCTCTTTTGGTTCGAGACCTCTTCTGTCCTCGACAATATTGAGTCTTCGGAATCCACAACGGTTGTCGGCCAACCTCTGCGTGCAGAAACGAATCCCACAACTGGTTTCAGAAAATGGGTGACAACAATTTTGTCGACAACCCAGGTCGCTCAGAACGTTATCCTATTGGCTCTTCTGTTCATCTACCGCCTGAAGAAGCAGAATCCGTCTGTAAGGGGGAAACCTGGCAGTGAATACCGCCTCTTGACCGTGGCTCTCATGCTGGGTAACAAGTTTCTCGATGACAATACCTACACGAACAAGACGTGGGCCGAAGTCTCTGGGATCTCTGTTATGGAAGTGCACATCATGGAGGTGGAGTTTCTCAGCAACATGAAGTATAATCTTTTCACTTCTGCTGCTCAGTGGGATGGTTGGCACACTCAGCTTGGAAAATTCGCTCGTTTCCTGGAGAAACAAGCAGCTCAAACTGCAGCGGCCGCTGCCAGTCTCCAATATGGCTCGGCAAATCTTCCTTCACCACCCACCTCTTTTCAAGCCTCACCTCCTCGAGCCTTCACTCCTGCCATGTCTGGCCCACCATACGTTTCACAAACTGCGAACATCCCGCAACCTGCATCGACAAGACCTTCACCACTTAAGGCTACTGCGAGTTCGACTTCCATCTCTCGCAAGAGGAGCTTCGACGATGCGGATGATGAGCTTCAATCAGCAGCTAAGCGGGTCATGTACAGCCAACCTCAGTACCAGCGTCATAATTCCCAAAACTCTGGCGTTTCTAGCACCAGCACTCAGGATATGCATCAACGTCAATCTTCCAATACTCCACTTTATCCCATCGTGGGACAACAGCAGCTGCCCACGCCGCAATCGCAGCGTGATAACTACATGCACCCTCAGCTTCCGCCTCTTTCCCAGCAGCTGAGAGCGACTGGTTCTGCACTACCCACGCCGTGGCAAAACAATCCCGCATCTCTGGCTCCTCACCCATCATCTCTTGCAATGGCTATGCAGTCAGCTCGAACGTCGAGAAACCACAGTCCGTATCTCTCATCGACCAACGTCTCTCCGACCAACACGGCTCTGCTACCTGTGAATTGCGTGACCCCTCAAAATGGACAATCACCGTCAATCTTTCTCGCACAGAGAGACAGCCCGTACAAGCCAGTTCGTGGAGTGCATACCCTCTTGGTACCGCCCCCATCACGAGCAATGCACCAGCCGGAACAGGTGGGCAACAACCAGATGCACTACCAGCCCTTGGGCAAACCTTTCAACGAACGGCAACAGGGAAGGCTACCCTACGTTGCGCAGAACCAGTGGTTCGATGGTACGCAGCAAAAATTGGCGACTCCTTTCGAGCAGTGGTCGAATATGCCATTCAATTCTCAAGCCACTCAGCACCGCCGTTGAGACTGGTCTCGAATATTCGCGTTCAGGCACACTGATACTCGATCATATACCCCTCTTGCTTTTCTGATTTTTATTCTTACTTTTCGGCATTCATAGCGATGTGGCACAGCGTTTTGAGCATTTACAGGGTGGCCATGATTAGACGGTTGTCAGCCTCGGCATCACACGGAGTCTTTGCATCGGTCATGGTCATGATTGGCATTTTGGGCTTACCCGCCGTGCGGCTGTACAAGACTGGTGGTGGTCTAGTGCATTGACTGCAGTGACGAAAGCGATCACAGCAGTGGGGTAACATATATATCACGGAGTGACGGCCGGTACACATCCGCTAGCATGCACAAACGGCAGCAAAAAGCTGCATAGATGGAATGAGAACAATATTCATAAACTCCGGTATTCAGACCATGTGTTTCTGTGATGTTTAATATCGGAGAAATTGTTTTGTGAATTTAGGCTTTTCGACCGTTGGTGTCGTCATTGCCTCGAGGTCCACATGCGTCCTCCCAACGCGGTTCTCGTTCGGGATATGGCACTAAGGGCACGGAATTAGTGGTAGCCCTGAGATAAGGCGATATTGCACCTTTGACTGCAATATTTTCAGGACAATCGACTCCATCCATGACTTTGAATGAACGCACCGCACTTCTTCCCGCCAATGACAACGCTTCTCGGCGCATGATGGCCAACAACGATACAGAGCACGCCTCGGCCGATGGGGACATTGAAGCAGCCCCCAAACCGCCTTCAGCACCTGGACGGCGACGATCAATCTTGTCGAGAAACTTCCTGCTCGGTCCGGTGGACACAAAGCATGCCGATCTGATCCTGCTGTCGCACTCGCTGGCCTCAGGCATGGTCGATGCTGCGTGCTTCAGTAATTGGAGCGTGTTCGCGGCTATGCAGACTGTGAGGAGCCTCCACCCGCGTAGTATTATACTAGTGAGCAAGACGTGAGACTGATGCGTTCTTCTAGGGCAACACTGTGCTCCTCGGACTATCAACCGCGACCACGTCAGACAACCCGCACGCCTGGACTACTACTCTCGTGTCCATCGTCTCGTTTCTAGTCGGCGCCTTATTCACATTCCGCCTCACAATGTTCATCACCCCTCAGGGCGCAAAGACCAACAGGCTCTTCCTCAGCTCCTTGTTCATGGCCCAGGCTCTTTTGATCCTCATTCCCGCGGCTCTGATTGCAGCTAATATCGTTCCGCACAATCCTGGTGGAGTCACCACGCTGGCCAGGGTGACCGACGTTATCGAGAATGTGCGCATTGTCAGTCTTCTGCCTCCTCTGGCATTTCAAGCTGGCATTCAGATCGCGTGCTCTCGCCTACTCGGGTTCAATGAGCTTCCTATCAACGTCCTGACCAGCACTTACTGCGATCTTATGGGCGATACTTCGTTGCTCAACCCTCATAATGTCAAGCGGAACCGCCGTGTCTTTTCTGTCTTGCTGCTATTTAGCGGTGCTGTCAGCGCTGGCTGGCTTATGCGATCCACTGGTGGACTGGAAGCTGCCTTGTTTGTTCCAGGCGGTATCAAGTTTCTCGCGGCTGTTGGAGCTTTCGTGTTTTTGAAGAAGCCTGCTGATCAAGCTGATGGTTGAGGAATATTTGAGCAAGTGGTGATGCTCCAATACTTATCTCTGGCCATGGGGAATTGCAACGATGTCGACTGTCCACAGCCCCGCTATAAAAAGGTTCGACAGTTGGCGCATGATCATAACTGGATCTAAGATGCGTTTGCTTCCTGGTTCAAGTATCGAATAACTAAGACCTGGACTTGCCAAACCTCCACCTTTTACGCTTTCCCAAACCATCACAGCCACAGACCAAGCTATGGACTACGGCCAAAGCCTTTGCCCTTGCACAGCCAGCCTTGCAAGAGTTCTTCGCCGGCTTTATTTTCTCCACCTTAGCAATTGCAGTCGGTAGGATGTCCTCACCACTACCCATCGGAATATCCCGAAATATAACACTATCCTGTCTTCCCCTTGGCCCTTCTTCATTCTCCTTGTTCTTCTCCCCACCGTCCTCTCTCCACCCATCAACCCTCACGACCCTCCCCTCCCTCTCCCTCCACAACGGCACACTTCCCTCCTTCCGTCCCGCCACGCTCTCAACTCCACACTCACACCCATACATCTGCCGATGCCGCATCAACGTCCCCAAACATCCTTCGACACACCTCCTCGCCACCCTCGTCCTCCATCGACCCCTCCGCGACGCATACCTCTCGGACCCAGCCTCATATCTCCCATCGTCAAACCGATACAGCTCCCCCTCCTGGCCAGGACAGCAGGACATCCACCCCTCGTCTCCCGGGCGTGTACGACCTGTGGAGAAACAGTAGTCTGTCCGCACGTGGGCGTTGTCGATCACTATGCGCCGGAAGAGGTGCGGCTCATCGACGGCGGAAGGAGGGACGGTTTCGAGTGTCTTGGGGAAGGCGCGGCTAGAAGGCGAGGGGAGGACGTGCCATTTGCTTCTTGTGGGGTGCCAGTAGGTGGCGTCGGATCGGGAGCGGCGCGGGGAGGGCTTTGGAGCTAGGTGGGTGGTGGGTTCCGTTGAGGGTTCGGTCGGGACGGCAGTGCGGACGGAGCGGCTCAGAGAAGTTGTTGCCGCTCTAGTGCGAAGAGGAGGAGGAGGAGTGGTGTCTGTCGTCGCGGAGGAGGTGGAGTCTGTCATTACTCTTGAGAGGCCGTCGGGAGGCGTGATTAGGATTGTTGGCGCCAGGAGGGAGACGCTGTCGTCCAGCTCGCGGGAGAGCCAGGCGGGGATGTAGATGGGGACGGTGTCTTCCGGTTCGTGGGTGCGGATGGTGGAGGTGGAGGGGTGTGTCGGGAGGGAGGCGGAGGTGTTGTGTCTGATTGTGGACATTCTGCTGGCTGTGTGATTAGCCGTCATGAAGCGGATTGAGTGGATGATCGGGAAGATCCAAGAGAGTCTGAAGAGAACAGCAGAGTGGTGTGATTTGAGGTGGGATGACCAGTAGAGCAAGAAAAAGGTCGGAGAAAACAGCAGGCAGCTAGATGAACAATTTGTACTCTCATGTGAGTTGACTTGATGATAATTTATTCTTTCATGAGTGTATATTCTTGCTTTTGTCTGGCATAGACTCTGTACATAAGCATACTCCAACCTTATGCTGGGGCAACCACGTCCATGAACGAATTCTGACCAATGACATGCACAGTAGAAGCTAATAAAGCTGACTTGCTGGTAGAGCCGTGACTTCTTTCGTGGTTGCTGAGGTGCAAGCATTGCTTTTTTAGGTGTAGTAGTTGAGCAAGTTATGTCATGCTGAGTGGGACTTACGGGATGTGGTGCATATATCGTGTATCGCTCCGGGATAGAGCACGCAGCTGCTCGACATTCCTCGGACTGCGGTCCCGGAGAAGCCCTGTCCTATACAGCAAAAATAGATAATGTTCCGTGTCGCGGGCAGATTTAATGGATAGTTCTCCGCGTTGATGCCGAAGTCAAATATCTAAACAGCCATGCCAAATGGGACCTAGCTGCCTCATTGACACTGGGAAGTTAAGATTGATTTGCTTCGTCCGAGCGAGCACGTGGAGTACAGTTGCACGCGCAAGATCGGAGAAAATCAACACGTCGCCGGTCCCGTACGTTCTCGAGGTGATCACGCAGAATATGGTGGCGGACGGTGCGATTGAGAGAATAAGCATTGGCCTGCTAGCGTGACTGCTCGCAGCACAAGTCCCTCCAAGATTCCAGGCTCAGAGCTTCACACGGGGTCTTTCGGCACCGGGCTTGTCGAATCTGACAAACTCTTTCTCTTTGGTAGCTTCCTTACCGAGTCGCACCATACCCTCCTGCCAGGTGGTCGCAACATGGCGTCCTCCAGGTCCGACAAGCCGGCCGTGATGCATGCCTCTCCCGTCTGCAGCCCTCGACGTCCAGTCTTCCTTGCAGTACCAGAGTGCTTCATTTCCACCCTTGGCGTTTTCCCCCGGAGTCTGCATTAAGAGCTCGTGGTCCGGAACGTGAAAAACCACGGTATGTGAGATGCTGGCAGCCTGTGTGAACTTGTCGCCGACATCTAGATGGTTCGCGACAATGTAGAGCGAATTGATATCACTGGCATAAAGATGTGCGCAGGCGTGCAGGTTTGGATCTGCATCTGCAGGCAGCGATCCGCTAATGCGGTAGAAGAGTAGCTGCCGCCGCGACAGAGGATGCCTCATGTCGTTGTATGGGCCCATCTCAACCTTTCTCCTGTCCAGACCTGGGAAAGCATCATTGATACCGGTCTCTCTCATCCGCTTCCAGTACAGAGGTACATCGACGCCTGGAGCCTCCGGCCAATCCTGCTCTTTGGTACCTTTGAGGACCACTGCGTATTCGTCCCAGAGATCTATCGTATCTTGCACGTCCATTGGACTGTCTTCGGCACGCTTGAATGAGCAGGTACATGTGAAGCAGATACCTTGTCCATCGGCCTGAGTGACGTTCACGATGCGAGTGCAGTAGGACTTGCCGTTTCGTATGAGCTCTACGGTGTATACGAAGGGGACGTTCGTTAGTCCTGCTAGGATGAACCATCCCGTCACATTCTGTCCCATTGGAGGTCAGTTGCCGTTCAGAACTGCATGAGTTGAGGTGCATACGTGGATGACGAATCCTTTGTCAACTGTCTGGGCCGCTGCCCAAACAGCCTGTGCATAGACGTGACCTCCGTATGCCCGACCATACGAGTTCGGCGAATATGGCAAAGCCTTGCTCCTGTACGTGACTTGATTGATCTTCTCAATGTCCATCAAGTCAACGAATGGCAAGTATTGGTTCCCATCCTCCGGTGGAGCCATTTTCCAAGTCGGCGACACCGATGACGCAGCTGAGGCTCGTGTTGCTATAATTGACCGTCTGACATAGAATGCTCACCTGATGACCCGCTCGTACAAGCAACGAGCAGTGTGATCTCGAACGCCGGCGACGCGGATGCTGGAACATGGACTTACCTCGGCTCTTTCCGAAAGGAGCTCCGGCCCGACTCCGAAAACGGCTTGTGGGATACGGAGTTTGCTTAGCACGCGTTTGCGCGTGTCGTGGGAAGTATTCTCCTTTGTCTGCTAGAGTACCGGAAACTTTTGCAAGTCTAGAAGTGCATGCGATTTGTACGGAGTAGGTTCGAGCATTGCAGTAAGTTAGGGGATGGAGGATGGCGGATGGAGTCTGTTCAGCTCCCTGTAAGCAATTTGGCAGCAACACGCGAGCCCACGCGTGGCCAGCCCCACGAAATTTTTCTGCAAGTCATAAGACCCAGGGCCGGTGTCGGCACGGCGTGAAACGTTCTTCGCCAACTGCCAGACCGCTACACCTTGGGCGCTTTAGAGTGCACCGACTGAGAATCTCGACTTTGCAAGGTTTGTCAAACGGTGCACTGGTCAGATGTGTCGCGTGCTCGTCGCCTCCTGTCTCTGACAGATGCGCACCGCTCCTCGGCCACCCCTCGGACTCCCCGGTGGTCAGATGAGCGGAGTGCGGAGCCGCAAATGCCATTTTCAGCAGCGCCCCTCCCCCTCGATGCGCGGGGCGCCGCCAATGCCTAGCGTTGGTCGGAGGAGGCCACCGCGCCTGGAATGCGGCTCTGGGCCCGCTCCTTGCTACGAATTCTAAATTGACGCAGGCACCGAAGGATGGCCGGCAGTGTGGTTCGATCTCCGCGGGGATGGCCCCATTAGCCGTAATACGACCCCGGCAGATTCGACGAGGTGACGCATTCTGATCTTGTTTACATGATGAGATTGCAGGCGTTGTGCCTGAGAGCGATCTGTTGACTCAGATGATCAGGTACACGATTTGTCGTGCCTGGCTCAGAGTGCGGCTGAAAGAATTTTTACCACTGAAACCTTGACGAGAGATCAGGCCACGCAAATCGAACGATAGAGTTGGGAGCCGCACTGCAGGTCAACGGCCCTCGTTCATGCTGTCATTGTTTTTTTTCCGCGCATGCCTGTAAGGTCTGTGCTGCATTTCGCACAGAGTCGTACAACGGTGACGATGCTGAGTTGTAGTTTGATGGCAAGGCATCCTGTTGCTACATCATCATCGCCTGGAATGGGGCCTCGGTTCGCTTCATGCTCGATCATCTTCTCGCTTGCAAAGCGAACCGCGGCGCAACTGTAATTAGTTGTTTGTGCAGCTCAACAAAAATCGCATACCACATTCGACATGGAAGTCTGCGCGGCTGTTCAGGCGGCGTGGCGGTAAATTATGTGAGGTAAAAGTGTGACACGGCAGACGTCAGGGCAAATTTGCGCTATGCATGTGATTGGCCGCGCACCGGAGTTGCTGTTCGGTTCCCCATCTGGAGGAAATGATGGAGCCCCATGCACACCAATGCCGCGGTGGACGCGATGCACAGTCCTCGTCTACTACCGTGCGGCTCGTTTGCACCGGTTGCCAGCCACGGGACGAGGTGGTCGGCAGATCATGCAGGCTGTTTAGCGAAGCTTAACAAAGAAAAAAGGCGCCGACCTCTTGTGTGCATACGACTCGGCGTAAGCAGAGGTTTGCTCACGTCACGCGTGGCAATAGCAATGTACGAGCCCGGGAACGCCGGTGTAGAATAATGCGCGCAATACGAATGTCTCGATGCGGCGAAAAATCACACGGCACCACATTTCAGGGCCCTCGAGTATCAAAAAGTGGTCCTGTTTGCCCAAATATTCCAGAAGTCTGCTGTTTTGAGTCATCAGCCGCACTAGCGATTAACTTCGTTCAAAGTTCCGACGAATCATCTTCTGGCCTGTCATTAGGCCTATGCTCCTTAGCGCACTCTGGACGCCTTTGCCCAGACGTCGTTTTTGTTGAGGACGGGAATCATGGGACGATGCCTCCTTGCGGTCGGAGCCAGACTGGACACGACGATGCAGGTTGAACGTGCTATCCCATGGGGTATATCGAAAACCCCATGGGCGGATCTGGATGCAAAAGTAATTCTTGGATTCTTGGCCGACGCGTGTTTCGCAAGTGGAGCTCTTCCACGAGAGTCAGGAGACCTCGTCTGCTCCCGTGTCTCCAACGCTCAAGTCCCGGTTCTTACCAGACGTTGGGCGTGAATGGTGGCGTCTCCTGAACTCGCGGCTGAAAATGCGGCTGGCCAACGACCAGTGGTAAGTTCAGTAAACCCGCAGTCTTGGTAGGCGCACATTTCCAAGCCCACGCACATGTTCACAAGGGTCAGGACATGCATGCAAGGACAATGCACAATGGACCTGGTCATGTCTCACCCCCTTGGCCAGTTTTGTGCTAGCCAGTCCGCCAAATGTCACCTTGGCCAGTCCGGTCCGCGCGTGGCTGAGAGGTGGGAGCCTGTGAGACCATCTGCTCGAAACTCGGGGCTCCATGTGACACCCGCCGCCCCTCGTGAAAAAATCCACTCTGGTTCGAGATCAAGGCCTGGCAGCCGCGCTAGGCTCCGCCGTTCCCCTCATGATTTGCCATACTTTTCACCTGCCAAGCTGGGGCTCCATGGGCCAAGAGCAATCCGCCTGGTAGACCAAGACCCGACTGGGACTAACGTCGTCTCGCCGCCGCCGCTCTGGAATTCCAACCGTGACCCCGCCAACGGTACGAAGAAAAATTCCCAAGTGCCAGCTGAGGACGCGCTAGCCCGCTATACTCCGCGTGCCATGATGGCCAGTGCAACATGTCGTACTCCGAGTCAAGACCACGCCCGGTATGGAGGGATTATAAAATGACCCATCCGCTCTTCTCAGATCCCAGGCCCTTCCTCAGAGCAGATCGCCTTCTTTCATTTCCTCTTCCTCTCGCTATACCAACCAAGTCCTGATCAAGGCACACTTTCTTACCTTCTTCACTCCATACATCCTTCGCAATGGTTCTCACTGCGGAGCGCATCGAGGCGCCGGTGACCTTCAAGGCCTACCTTATGTGCGCCTTCGCCGCCTTCGCTGGTATCCTCTTCGGTTTCGACTCCGGTTATATCAACGGCGTCCTCGCCACAGAGTATGTCAAGGGCTTTCTTGGCCACCCGGTCCCCGTCACCAAGGCCAATCCCAATGGCATGGCCATCAGCTCCTCCCACACCTCCCTGATCACCGCCATTCTGTCCGCTGGTACCTTCTTCGGTGCCATCTTCGCTGGTGCCCTCGCCGATTGGTTCGGTCGCCGCACCACCATCATCGCTGGCTGCGGTGTCTTCGCTGTTGGTGTCGTTCTTCAGATTGCTTCCCACGGTCTCGGTCTTCTTGTTGCCGGTCGTCTGATCGCCGGTGTCGGTGTCGGATTCGTCTCCGCCATCAACATCTTGTACATGTCTGAGGTTGCTCCCCGCAAAGTTCGTGGTGCCATCGTCTCCTGCTACCAGTTCGCAATTACCATCGGCCTCATGTTGGCTGCCATTGTCACCAACGCCGTCAACGGCCGCAACGACACGGGCTCTTACCGTATCCCCATCGGCATCCAGTTCGCCTGGGCCATCATCCTTGCCACTGGTCTGTTCTTCCTTCCCGAGTCTCCCCGTTATTACGTCAAGAAGCAGCGCCTCGACGAGGCTGTCAAGGCTCTCGCCCGCGTTCGTGGCCAGCCTGCCGACTCCGACTATGTCCAGGATGAGCTTGCTGAAATTCAGGCCAATTACGAGTACGAGCTCCAGATCGGTGAGGTCAGCTGGCTCGGCTGCTTCCAGGGTGGTCTTGGCAAGCGCAACAGCAATGCTCGCAAGGTCTTCGTCGGTATCGTCCTCCAGATGATGCAGCAGTGGACCGGTGTCAACTTCATCTTCTACTACTCCACCCAGTTCTTCACCCTCATTGGACTCCCCAACTCTTTCCTCATCTCCATGATCACCACCATCGTCAACGTTGTCTCCACCCCCATTTCCTTCTACACCATTGAGAAGTTTGGTCGCCGTCCCCTCCTCATCTGGGGCGCTGTTGGCATGTGCATTTGCGAATTCATCGTTGCCATCACCGGCTCTGCTACCAACGAGAGCAACAAATCCGCACAGAGCGCCATGGTGTCTTTCGTCTGCATCTACATCTTCTTCTTCGCTACTACCTGGGGTCCCGGTGCTTGGGTATTGATCGGCGAGATCTTCCCTCTTCCCATCCGTTCTAAGGGTGTCGGTCTCTCTACCGCCTCCAACTGGTTCTGGAACTGCATCATCGCTGTCATCACTCCCTACCTCATGAATTCGGATGAGGCCAACCTCAAGACCAAGGTCTTCTTCCTCTGGGGTTCTACTTGCGCTGTCTGCATTGCTTTCGCATATTTCTTAGTCCCCGAAACGAAAGGACTGTCACTTGAGCAGGTTGACAAGATGATGGATGAGGTCTCCGCTCGCCAATCAGCAGGATGGAAGCCATCCACCACTTTCGCCGCTGAGATGGGCTACAAGGAGGGTTCCACCGTCCTTGCTGACAAGGTTGAGGCTTAAACATACTCAAGAGTATCCTACTACTACAGGAGCGAAACGGGTCATTGTTTAGTTTGATAATTGCAATATACCAATCGTGTTAATATCCACTCTATCAATATCACATCCGTGCGGTTTTTAATTATCTACCTGTTGCCAAAGATGAATTCGCCCTACTACGTATGATCTAGCGTGCAAAATCGGTACTGAGCTTTGCTATGCCTCGGTCTGGTGTTCTTGCTATACAGCAGCCTGAGCCCCAGGCCATACACGGCCCTGTAGTCGGGACGGGCCTCTGCCGGAGATTGGCCGGTCTGCTTGCTAGCTACCACGCCAGTGGCGCCACGTTCCTCGCTTAGCATCGCAACCCCAACAATAATCCAAAGGAATGGATCACATCATTTTCTACCAGTGGAACAAAAGGGCTGCGTTGCGGAGTGAGTAGAAAATCGCGCAGGTATCGTCTGATCGTTGGATACTGACCCAAGGGACAACCGTGTGGCGTTTGAGACGAAGTGATCGCTGTCCCGCAAATCAGCCCCTCGTGTCAAAGGTAACACAGCATACACTCGTTGCAGAATGCTACTCGTCGATCCGTAGGTCCTTTGGTATCGAGTGCGATGATGCAAAGACAAGAAGATTGCTAATCTTGGCTGGGCTTGGTCTCTCAGCGGTTTGATCGACAAGCAGAACAACCATTCAATACTACTCGACTGCCTTGAAGACCTCCAGAATAGATCTGCACCGGTACTGGCCAATCGCGTAATCTGCCGTATCATCGTGCTGCGGAGCACAAGCAGCCGAGCCGCGAAGCGTACGCTAGGCAAAGGGTCAGAAGCCGGACGCCTGCATGATGCGTCCGCGGAACCGCTTGTCACATGCTTCGACGGATGAATGGGTCTGACTGCGTGGGAGTTGCATTAGCAGCCAAGAGATGGACGGTTCGGTGGCTGCAGGGCCTGCATGACTCCGCCGTCCACAGAAGGATCCCCAACGTAACCCCAGAAGCACCCGAGATCCAGCCACCCTAACTTTGTTGAAAGTCTGGGGTCCCCACGGAGAATTGTCTCAGATGCTAGATGACAGGATTCGGATGAACGACTTGTTGAGGGGTTCGCTTCGAGGCAAACGCACCCCTGCCGCTCCACAGATCCCCGCCTCGTGAAACTCGGTTGCAGACGAGCGCTAACGAATTCCTTTTGACGCGTGCGACATGGACAGGGGAAATGAATCCGCGACGATCTCGCCAGCAGAACCTGGCCACCTGTGACAGCACTGCGAGCTCAATCTTTGGTACATACTCGTGCACGCTGCACGCTGCACTGACAACGTGCTCAACCTTAAACGATCACGGGAACCTTGCGCTAGGACGCCAGACCTCCGTGGAGCCCCTCACTTTCCAACTCCACAAGAGAACCAGGCGAGCAATGTGGATGAGTTGCAACTATCACACATGCCCAGCACTACTGATGTTGGCTTCGCTCAAGCCAAAGCATGTTCCTCTAGCCATTTTGAGTTGCCGAGAAATCCTGGCGATGCTGTCCAGCCTGTTCCGCAAATCAGAGAACCTATGATGCGAGTCATACACTTGCAGCCTACGCCCTGACGATAGTACCGTCCCACCAAAGAGTGTGACTTACATGATCCGATCGTTCAATGAAGGTGCCTGCAAAGGCTATGCCCAAAGATTTGCAATTATTGAAACTCCGCACTCGACGGAAATGTCCACGGTATTGAATTGAAGCACCTATACTGGTTCCAATCTGTTCTGGTATTTCATCAGTGGCACGGGAGATGATGGCTACGCGATCGTTGGGACAAGGCGGGGCGATCATAAACAACCCAAGTTCTTCATACCTGCCTCTCTTGACCTGGTGGACTTCTAGACCAGACCTCGCCAAAGGATGTCATTGACAAATATCTATGACCTTCCATAAGGCTAGGATTCCTTATCTAAGTTCGCGGCTCGGAAGTATAACAACAATTCTCTCACATTCGAGAAACCCAAACAACCCGGCCTGCCACCTACCAAAAAACGGCTGAGATGCAGTCAACTGCTCACCGCCTCCGCGCCGCCAGCTTTCTTGGTCAGGAGTGACAACTTGCAGAATCAGGCAGGACACCAGGCGCTTTGAGAAATATGCCCAAATGACGATCATGCATGCCGGGCGAGCAGGCGGGACGGCGGAACAGCAACTATTGGATGCTAACATCAGCCCGTGTTGCATGGACCGTGGACGCACTGAAGCATGAGATCCAACAGCCTGTCGTGCCGTACTGATGCTCTCCGTATGCTACAGCCAATACCCATCAGATGATCGTCGCGGATGGTCTAGCGAATATCGCCCAATGGGTTGAGCAATTGCAGCCCGGCAACATCATGGAATCGAGGACTATGGAGGCTGCCAGCAATCAGCGGGCCGTCACTCTCAGAACAAGGTCAGCCAGCTCGTCGGAGGGTCTTCAGGCAGGGGATCTCGGACTGTCAGTACAAACAAGCTGGAGCGATGATGCTTACATGGCCTATTTCAGGCTTGCTATTCGTCACTTCGATCACGATCGTCTAGACTGGTACCATCACACCCTGACTGCTTTGGTCATTGAAGCAGTACTCGATCAGATAAGTCGAAGTTGTAGGCCCACCCAAAATACTCCTGATGCAGACACTATTCCATGCATTGTTGTTTCTTTCATCCGGTAGACATGCAACACATAGCAGCGTCCATTTACTGCTAATTGATCGTTAGCATACAGCGTAATGCGGCAAGCAGCACATCGTCCATATATCGGTCCTGCCGTCCTTCCACCAAGTCACTCAACCACCTTTTCTAGTAAAGTGCTTACAAGCTGACGCCACGAGTCCTCGTCTAAGCCGTCGACCTAAGCGTATAACATACAGCCCGGTTCATGACGCCTCGCATTGTCCAAACACCTTTTCAACCTGCTGTCAGCCATGAATCTGGCCATGGAGCTGTCTCTACAGCTTCCCGACTCGCCCGGGGAGTCGTTGATCCAGGCATTGTCCCAAACATGCGTCATATAGCCTGAAAAATCAGGCAACGTGTTAGGATGTAAGTCATGCAAACGGACTGAAATCCAAAGCATTGAGTTACAAGAAGCAATGTATTCGAAAACCGTCCGTTAGAGGCGCATACCAAAGAGAGCGTTTAGGGATGGCGTTACCTTTCACGAGGGATATATCCTCATCAGGGAAGCCTACTCAGTGGAAACCTCTTCTTCCTGCCCACTTCTCGACGGCAGCGATAGGCGCGCTGTCCGTCATAAAATCGGCCTAGAAGCTGCTCTAGGAGCCGTGGGACAAACAGCAGTGACATCCGGCGGAGGGACACCGTCGGAACCTGCTGAGCAAGAGAGCTGGCGTCAGACACAGGCATGAGCGGCGGAAGCGGCTTGAGCAGTCGTCGGATGGTCCACGGCTGATTCTGCGTGATCCTCGGAAAGCGGCTTTACAGTCTTACGGTGCACTACCGAAAGTCTCTGCCAGATGGTGCTATTCTGCCAATGGTTAGATAGCGTGCGGTATTGGACGTCTTTGTAAATCATCAGTGAGTCAATTTCCATCGCTGTTAGGTGCTGTTTTGAGAGTCACGTAGCAAACAGTGTACATAACAAGAAACCTTACTTTTAACAACACACGAATTTGAGAGACCTATGATCGTAACAACACAGCACTGTAGAACAATGTGTACAAGAAACGTGCCACGTAACGATGAATTATAACTAAGTCTGGCTAGTGATAGTGTACAAAGCTGATCGATATCGGCCAAATTCTGCATCTAAGGGCAGTCGAAGACAGTAACACACTTGGCACACTGGCCGTTGAAACCCGAGCAGGGTCCGTCATGGTCCGCCATGGACGTTCCCTTAGTTTCCTTCCCGAGATAGCTCACTGTGCAGTCGTTGTAGCTGCCAATGGCATAGCCAGGCCTGAAGGAAACGTTTTGCGACGTCTTTGTGGTCGAGGAAGGGATCGTTTGCCACTGGTTGTACAACGCTCTATAGCTGCTGTCGAGTCGGAAGCCTGCACTTGCGGGGGCTCCTGGACCTTGGAAAAAGACATAGTTGTCCTGCGAGTTCATTGGAGGCTGGGCAAAATGTTAGCTGCATGTCGATCTGTAAGATGGAAGATAAAACGTACAATGCAGCCTCCTTCGTCGAAAACGCACCCGCTACCGAGCTGGATGTTGTTTTGCATTACCAACGTCAAGGTACATTGACCGTCTTTCTTGACGAGACCTGGCTCAGCTGCTGGTGCGGCCAGAACGACTGACACCAGGCCGAATGCAAGTGCTGCAACGGAAGTAGAGCCCTTCATGATGAGGTTATTCGATTGGAACGAAGTCAAAGATGTGGAAGTCGAAAGAGTGAAGATCTGGTCTTGCTGGATAGTTGAGAGATCTGACGGTAAGCAACTCGTAATTCTCGCAGGAGGCGATGCAGGTTTATATATCTTTGCGCTCTAGTACTGCTGACCTTGGTCCAGAATTTCCATTTCACACTGCGTCACTGGGATATCACGATGTTGGACGCCTGATCACGGCGGTCGGTGGGAAGCTTAAGTCATTGAGGCGCAGATTTGGCATTTGCCTTAACATTGACGCCCTTCGTCGGGCTGACGACAGAGGCGGCGAAAGTATTGAAGATCAGTGATGTT
The DNA here is from genome assembly GCA_010093895.1 of Myriangium duriaei CBS 260.36. NCBI lineage: Eukaryota > Fungi > Ascomycota > Dothideomycetes > Myriangiales > Myriangiaceae > Myriangium > Myriangium duriaei. The sequence continues at coordinate 625,915 of ML996095.1, forward strand.
GCAACCACGTATGATCCTTGGTCAGGCCTGGCGAGGTATGAGTCCGCGAATACCCTTCCAGCAATTGACTTTTAATCGTAAGGGTTCTCCGTTTCTTCCATGGAACGTTTCCTCCTCGAGGAGCCTGGCACCTTGGAAGCCTGCTCCGACACTTTCGATCGACGACAATGTAGGTCGGATACCAGAGAAAGCAACCAAGGAGTGACTAGGGCTACCTAACATATCGCAATGTCGGTACAGAACGGAGAATGAGATCACCGGTTAGACGGACCTACGAGTGCTCAGCTCGGCCAAAGTTTGTGGTGGAAAACTTCAAGTGAAACTATAGGAAAGCCGTGTGCTAATGGTGCCGCATCGCGGCTTACAAAGAAGGGAGGATCTTTGATGGAAATGTTGGAAGAGTGATGTCAACTTACAGATCCCAATGTGTGGCACGGTAAAGACAGCGACCCGAATTTGCGTCAGGCATCAGGCTGCAACGAAATGGTATGGAAGGTATACGGTGAGGTCCTGGATCGTCGAAAGAAGGATTCGGTACAGCCGTACAGCTCTGGGGTCCCCGTTCCCCAGTCTGGAGTAGTAGTACTGTGCCACCGCATATCATTGCCTCAACGCAGGTACGGAAGTCAGGAACCGTAGAGAACGCCTGACAACAGATGATGACTGCAGATCGGGACCCTGTCTTAATGCGGAATTCACCCGCGACAGGCCACAATCTCGTTCACAAGAATCGTTCGCCTGACAACTTTTTCGGGCGCTATTCGATGGTCTTTCTGCGATGTCTCGATCATGGCGCAAGGCAGATAGCACTATTCAGATACGGTCGAAGATGCAGGACGCTTCGCATGCGTCGCGTCGAGTCGAGGCCGGGTGAAGAGTCCGAGTGAAGATCGTAGTAAGTTGATGGCGCTCTAAGCGCTCGGCAACCGCCGTATGAGGTCCAATGACGCTATAACCTGCGGCCTTACTGCTTCCTCAGATCGTCCTGTATAAGGCTGGGTCTCATTGAACCGCCGCGAGTCCCGTGCGCGAACATCTAAGGAGCGATCTGCGACTCAGCCGCAAGACGGATTTCGAAGTGCAGATCTGCGCCGGATATACCGTGACCCTGGTTGGCTGTGCTAAGATTAGACAACAGGGCTCGCATGCAGAGGATGACATAGCCAGGTACCGTTTCCCACGTGATCGATACAGTCTCGTAGCACGGTCAAGGAACGTGAAGAGGATTGTTGAAGTGGATGTAGTGACGTTCGCCGTATATGCCGTGACGCACCGCATCGTGGTAGGCGGCGTCGGCAAGCCTTTGAGCCTTGGTATCTCTCTACACGCACGGTGGACGCCTAAGGAAATGCCCTCCATGAGCTCGTATTCCAAGCGCAAGTATGGTACGTGAAGTGAATGCGCTTACAAAGTTTTCTCTTTCACATACCTAAGGTTGCTTCGGAGATGCTGGCGCCCGATCTCGCAACTGTGCCCGGCTGTTTAGCCTCATGATCCCCCACCGGGGGATCGCGGTGTTCTAGGGGCGAACGAATGCGCGAAAAATAAAACAAATCAACGACGAATGAATGAATGAACGCGGATGTACGAGAAAATAGAATCGGTACATTTGTGCGTATAAGAGGATCAAAGCAGTATGCCCTCTGAGAATGCTCTTTCCATTCCACAACATGTAATCATTGTGATACCGTCAGAGATATCGATTGTATGCCAATATGACCCTCGCCATGCATGATTCCAGTATATGCTTGCATCATAACTCGTTATATCGTTCCATAGCCTTGCCTGTCCTGCCTCCGCTCCTCAGTGACCAATGGGCGGCGATTTTGCCCAGGGTTCCGCTTCTTTGCCTCGCCAAAACTGGGTATCCAACCTCTCATCCAGCCGCTAACTTTCTTCCACCGTCTACGCTTACGCCTTTCGTCCACCTCTTCAATGACGACGACCTTGGCCGCCTCGCCGTACATGAGGAATTGTACACCCATGAGCCCATCTAGTATCAGAACCCCAGCGGCGCCCAGGAAGAATGGCAAAGTCTTGAGCACCCACTCCTTCCTTACACTGCCGGCCGCTCCTGCCCAGCCTCCTCCTCCGTACGAATCGAAGTCATACCAGGCCAACGGGTTGGCGATAAGGGAGCTGGAGTAAAATAAATTCCCGAGAAACGCGGCGATGAACAGCTGTGGCGACAACCCGGATGTCGACTGGCGTTTGTAGTTTTTGTACAGCTGCGGGAGTCGAGAACCTAGGTACAATGCGGTCGACATCCACGACAGGATGGTGCCGGCCACTTCTATCGGGGTTTTGCCATCCGCCGCTGCTGGTAGCAGACTCGATTGCTGGTCGGTTATGATGGGCGATGCGCGGCAGAGACTGATCAGGCATGCAATGAACAGGATAGTCCTTGGTGACGGGCCAGGCGCTGAGGACGAAGCCTGCATCTGGACCAGTCTGCGAGGAGACGAGAAGGAGCCACCGAACTTCTCTTCGGGCGTGTTGCGCCAGTTGGGCGTCAGCCGGCCTGAGGGGCTGTATATATCCCTAGCCACGGACTTGCCGAGGATGTGGTCGCCGGAGCGGATGGACGATGCGTCAGACACACTGCGACCGTCGTCGGCCAGCCCGTCTAAGTAGCTCTCTGCGTTGTTGCCTCCTCCGTCTTCCCAGCTTCTGACCCAGTAACTCCTGATTGTCCAGCCGTGGCGGAGGTGCTCATACCAGAACCACTGGAATACGAGGACGAGGTCTACGAAGCAGTAGTACCCGGCGATTATGACTTGCCATGTTGCTTGGCCCGTAAACAGCGCGCCGAAGAGGTTGCCTAGATCTCCGAGACACCACTCGACAAGGAAGTAGATGGAGAGGCCGGTGGTGCTGGCTAGGCAGTAATTCTTATAGATCTGAGGGAGTTGAGCGAAGAGCCATGATACGATTGACAGGCAGCCGAGTATAGAGGAGATGAACGCGAGATTTGTCGGGACGCAGACGTGGAATGTCAAGGACCACTGCTGGAGGAAGTCGGATGTTGGATGGCAGCGTGGTGGAAGTTGAGATTGGGGCACTAGATTAGTGAGGGTCCATGACATGGTCTCGGGAGTGACGAGCGGGGTCGACTGGGAACGCGAAGAATGAAGCAATTGCAGGACAAACAATGAGAAGTGAAGGGAGAATGCGGAAAGGAAGAGAAGATAGAGATAAGGAATAGACAAGTGTTACACAGGACGGTCAGGTACCCGGCTGCAAAGGAAGCCCGACGTCGCTATCTCGTGTTGAGAGCACGTGGATGGAATGATCCGGGGCTGAGCAATGTAATGACAGAATGATTCGGCCACCTGCGGCCTCTAACAAGACTCACCAGACCCAAAGCAGTGACTGTTTCCTGTACTCGCTTGACGGTGTCAGAGCCGAAGGTCATTCCCCGCGGGTACCGTTGGCGGGGATGACTCCAGACACTATGGGGCGCTGATAAGAGAAGCCCGCGGACCCCACGGACCCCCTTCAGGCGGTGTGGAAACGGTCACGTGGCTGGAATGTCCCGAAACGGAATCATCACACGACGCACCACAGCCCCGTCACATAAACACACCAGCATTGTCCTTTTCTGGGATGCTGCAACGTCTCGTCATGGTGCTACAATTGAGGACACACGACATAGGTGATTGAGTCATCTTTCGCGTTTCGACTCATCATCATTATAATTCATTTTTTGACCTTGTACAAAGTATACCTTCAGGAGTACAAGAGGTATCAGCGAAGGATGTTGTTGATCGTCCGATAAGCGGTGTGGGGTAAAACCATCGACTCGCCGATTTCGGACGTCACTCGATGCAGATCCCACTATACAGATCCTGGACATAATGCAGGAGCCGTGCATTATCAGGCAGTCTCATCGACAATATCGTACAGCCGGACCGAATGGTCTTCGCTGGCAACGGCCAGCATGTCCTTCTGCCCGTCGGCTGCTTGGGGTCTCCAACGAAGCGACGTGATCGCGGAGGCCGGTCGCTGACCAACCTCGAGCGAAGTCTGTCTACTCACCGTCCAATTTGACAGATTCACCCGCGCTACGAGAACTTCTCCTTCTTCCGAGCCGCTAACGAGAAGGACTTCGCCTTGACCAATTGACTTCTTTGCAAATGCCACAGCAGTGACAGCCGCTGACATAGGTATGGTCAGCTTGCAATTGTACCCTGACGTAGAGTCCTCCTTTGCCCATATCTTGACGCTCTTGTCTCTGCCGGCTGTGGCGAATACGTCGCTCGACTCCAATGGTGCCCAAGTACAGTCGAGTATCATCCTGCTGTGGCCTTTGGGATTGTTGCTTTGTATTTCGAAAGTTATGCTGTCCGGAGACTTTCTCTCAAAAACGGTCCACTGCCTATCTCGTCCTACGGAGAGTAGTCTGTCATTAGATGGCGAGAATGCGAGGCTGGTGACAGTAAGGCTGTGACTTGATAATGTAGGTTTGATCTCGCGCCAGTTTTTGGTCTCGTACAATCGGATTACGGCGTGATCGATAGAACTGGCCCTGCAAGCTGTTGCCACCAGCTTGCCATCGTCAGAAGCTGCCACTGTAGAGATCTCGTACCCGTGTCCGTACAGCTTTTCGTGCTCGGGCCACAGCGTATATCTAGACAAGAGATCCTCGAATGGCGGGTGGTTCGTTTCGATTGATGCCTGCTTCGAAGCACTGTCTTGCTGCGCCTCAGGCGTGCTTTTTGTAGTTCCCTCCTTCTCTTCGTTTTCATCCGCGGTCATTGCTTTATTTGACAAGCCCAGTACAGGTATATCTGCAATTTCCGGCAAATCCTCAAAAGCCGAATCTTGGTCGCCACTCAAATTACCGAGCAGAACAGCGGTGCTCCTGGGCTTATTGAAAACCCGCAAAAGCTTCTCATCAGCTCCGGAGATAAATTGAGTAGTTCCTAAGCTGTCCACGCAATTTAGATCATATCCATGAATCTGTGGTCGGGCAATCTCATGCCATGTCTCCTCGGCTTCTTTTCGCCAAGGTGCGAGCAGCCGTGTGGTTTGATCAGACCCTGTTGTCAATAGATAACTTCCATCGGCCGACCATGCCAGGCTCTTTACCTCTTTGATATGTCCGCTGATCCCGATTTGCTGCTCCCAAGATGTTGATGATGAACTGAATACCCACAGCCTCCAGCTCCCAGTCCGTCCAAGACTGGCTATCTTGTCCCCAGAAGGTGACCACAAACCGATCCAGAAGCCACCGGCGCTGCCAGTGGCGGTTGTCGAACCTTTTTGCGAGCTGATCTCTCCGAGGCGAGTCTGGCAAATCCAGAAGCCAGAGTCAACCTCTCGTCTCCATATTGATACCGAGTTATCTGCAGAGGTGGTGAGCAGCTCGGGTCCAGCGTCTGAACCATGAGCCCTCTTCCACTGTGCTGTATAGATCCAATCTTCATGGCCAATCAGCAGGGCTTCGAATGTGACCGAGTGCAAAGATTCGTCTTCGCCGATGAAATGCGGCTTATTCGACAAGGATCTTCCCAGAGCGCCAAGTGAGGGATCCTGAGAAGCTGTACTGGCCGTAGGGAGCTGCTGACCACGATGGAGACGCCACAAGCGAATATATTTGTCTTGGCTTGCTGATGCAAGCAGAACATCACTTCCCTCAGTAGTCGACTCTCGGACAAAATCAAGCGAACGAATCCAGCCTTCGTGGCCCGTAAGTGTAGCAGCCAATTTAAAGTTGCTCCCATTCCCATGATACATCTGAATTGAAGTCATCGTGCCTGCGACTACAAGCACCACAGATCCGTCGTCAAGCGCAGCTACTGCTGTTGCAAGGGGCAAGAAACGAGGCTTCAGAGGAATTGTTTGGATAAGACTTGCGCTTATGCTCACCTGTTCGCCCGGTATCAGCCTGGGCCTCGATATACTTAGTACACTCACGATGCAACATACGGAGGAATCGGATGAAGCTTCATCAAGCTTCCATATCTTCATGGTAGCATCCGCGGCTCCAGTAACAAAAGTGTCACCTTCCGGGAGCACAGCGATAGTGTTGACAGCGCCATCATGCTGAGACTGGAAGACCTCTACGAAGCGGTCTTCTCGCAATGCCCATAAGCGAACGGTCTTGTCTGCAGACCCGCTGACGATCACTGGCGGGCGTCGATGCCGGGAAATGATCTTAACCGCGCTCACCGTGTCAGTATGACCTCTGAGCAACGACTTGACGCCAGCCGTGGCGGCCGGCTCCCACAAGGCCACATTCTTCCCACTGCCGAAGACGAAGAGTCCGTCCTGCCAGTCGGCCGCCGCGGGATATCTATTGCCCCCAACGGCTATATGGCGTTGATTAAACTGGAGCATTTCTCAAACACATTGATTGTGTGAAAAGTACCTCATCCACTCGATTGGGCTTGTTATGTGGTCCGCGCACGCAGTGGGTGATATTGATCGTGGCAATCGTGAATGTGGAGTGTGGAAAGACGTTTACTGTTGAGTCGTTGGCCGGTTGTGAGTCTATAATCTGTGCTGTTCACTATTTTTCAGAAAAATGCACGGGCACTGGTGGTGCGGCATTTAACCAAAATCCTGCCAGCCGAGTCATGCAGCCCGGGCACTCACGTGGGTGTCGGCCCCGAAGAACGACTTCACATTTGATCGTCATTCCCTTCTATCCTCTTCTCGCAAATATCCCTTCAATTGCTCTGTGCCCGATTGATTCCGATATTCTGTGACTTTTATGCATAGCGGCTGCTCATCCGACACTACCGGTGAGCAGAGTATTACCACTTGTTCGCACAACTGCCGACGGTGGGCCGACATATCCAGCGCTCGGGGTGTCGTATGGACTGTACTACGAAGCAAATCGTTTCAACGATGTCGTTGAGCACACCTCTCGTGCGGGGTGGCAATACTGTATCGCTCGTTCGGCGCACATCTCGTTACAACGGCTCCACTGACGACATCATCATCAGCATTGACTTCGACGTCGGACACACCACCCTGCTCGCACTCATTGTTGCCCAGCTTCGGTCGACGTTCGTACCTGAAGCATCGCGCAAGCATGTGTATCTCCGAATGGAAGGACTCCGTCGCAGCTGACCGAGTAGCAATAAGTCGTCGCTGTGTAGTCGCATTGTCAAGCCTGGCATCCATGTCAAGCATCTAGCCAGCAGGCTTTCGCTCCTTGAATTGCTGCATGCTTGCAGAGGCCGCATCTGATATCTCCCCAGACCTTTGATGAGCATTCTTCCTCTTCGGGTGAGGGTCTATCCCGATGTGGCTACCCATTCATCCGTTCTACTCCCAAAGGAGGGTGGTGGTGTGGTTGAAAGCACTTTGGCTGTGTATGTGCACCACTCTCACGTTGGCTACCATCTTTCTGATAACGACTTTTTACACGAAAGCGGGGTTTCCATGCGATGCGGACATAGTCAGGTGCTTGAAGCGATTGCTTAGCGAACATCAGGTTCATAGCAAACTTACCCGGACCTGCCAGTTTGAGCTGCAACCGTTCTCAACGCATTTCAGCTGGGAATACCCCCCTTCGAGTTCTCAGCACAGTCGCAGCCGACAAAAGTGAAGAGCCGAAAGATGGCTACCGCCTCCCGTTGTAGATGCGCAACGGCTGTCAACGGCGGCCACCATCGCATTGGTACTTCACTGCCTGCCAGCACGTGGGTGCTTCTAGCAGATCATTGTCGATCTGTTCTATGTGCGATCTTCTTCAGAACGGAGCTGGTGCGACAAAGTGATCGTCCTATCATTATCAATCTTGCCTCGTGTCGACCCAAATTCACCAACTTGTTCAATCCCTGACGGACCACAGACGCTGCGCCCGTTCGGACTTCCTCCAAGCATTGATTACTCGTTGAAGGGCTATATCAGACGTCTTCTCAGTGTGCTTGCTGCTGCGGTTGCGAGTGTACCGAAACTTCCACTCCGAAGAGAACGGCCACGGTAGAACTGTTGAAGTTTGATGCCACCGTTCTGTCTACCACCTCTTCCGAGGGCACAACCATACTTAGACATCCCGAAAACACGGCGGCCGGCACCGTTGCTCACGAGAATTGCTCCGACCTGTATCACGTGACCGAGCAAATGGTCCATCAGGTTGTCTGAATACCGGATCAACTCTAGAGAGGTAGGTAAGAAGTATAAATACAGAGCAAGGCCCCATGCTGTTCTCGTCTCTTCTTCAAGTTGCTAAACCTTGACTTCCCATCAGGCTGGACCTGGAATACTTCATCGACTCCTGTCATATTTCTAATCTTAATCATAATCCTATCTCGATATGAGCAACTCAACCTCCACTTCAATGCCATCTCGGCAACAGATTCCAGCTGAGGCTCTGCCTGCTGCTATCTGTGTGCTTGCCTACTCCTTCCTTTGCCTGTTTAGTGGATGTCTATTGATTCACATGCTGATTCGTAGCAAGGAGCGTTTTACCTGTACGTTACTAGAGACGCATCGCGTCCTTGGACAGAACACTGACTTGGGCAGATGCTTATTTCTACGCCATTGGGACTTCTCTTGTGACCGTGCTTTCCATGATTCAGCAGATCTTTTACATTATTCAGTGGCGCGATTCCAAGATTGGTGCATGGGAAGCCGCCATCGAACCAGCCACGAATGGGCATCTGGGTATCGGAAGTCACTCGGACATCTTCATTACGATCATGTATTGGATACAAACCTACCTCTTCGGCGCCAATGCTATGATAATCTTGTTCTGGGCTGTGGCGCTTGCAACTAGTGCCTGGGAATGCGACTTGGGCAAACTCAACAACTACCGCAGGGAAATCGGCACTTGCTCCAAATTCGCGGCTTTTGTTCTTCCCCTAGTCTCTGTTATCGTTAGAGCCATTCTTAACCCGAGATTGTCAACTCGCGTTGGTGTTATCGCCAACAATGTCATCCGTAAGGTCTCCGCAATCTCACGCTTCTCGAAAATCGCTAATGGAATATTCCAGTCATGACCAGCTTCACAATTGGCGCTTTGTGTGTTTTTTCGGTTATAGTCAGATGCGTTCGCACGTATCTGAGATTCAAAGTGACGGAATCAACCTCCCTGACCATCAACGAAGTCACTCCATGGGAGACTGACCCGAGGACACCCGGCCGACCTTCGCCGCGCCGACGATCCAGTGTCGATACTGGCTTGATGTTGCGGTTTTCCATGGCTTTTGTAATTTTCACTGGCTTCAACGTCTGTCTCGTCCTCTATAATATTGGCAGCGTTCAAGGAGCGTTGGCAAGATCCTCAAATGCAGCCCCGGACTTCTCTATTCATACTGCGATCAGAGATTGCCTCGACTTTATCCCAACAGTCACCTCGAGCTTGCTCGCATTCTGCTTGTTCGGAACGACCGACCAAGCTAGACAGCACTACAGCAACTTGATCCGTAGCCTCCGCCGCGAGACTCGGGAGACTAAAAGCCACCATGCACTTCCATACTGGTACGGATCCAACCCAGGAAGTCGAGAACACAGTCTTGACTTGCAGGAGTATGCTATCAAAAGGCTCAGCGGCAAATCGTTCTTCACCGAAGAGTATGCTATCAAACGTTTCAGCGCCAAGTCGACGTTCTTCACCGAAGAGTACGAGCTGCGCAGCGGCTCGCTTATGCCGATTGCGCAGCTTGAGACCGCTATCACGATCACCTCAGTCCCCACGACCACGAATCATATGGCAAAGAATTAGGAACGGAGATCAACAAATCGTCATGAGACATGTATACACATGTATACAAAACAGTCTAAAATACCAAATACTAATATCACTAATAGCAATGGCCGAGGCGAGGATCTCGAGAGTTATGACAAAAGCATAATCATGACAACAGCACATAGTCCTAATAATAGTACTTAATCATAATTTCATTTAAAAATCACGTCCAAGCATAAAACAGGATTATCGTGCATGACTGACTTGGACTGTATCTATTACTGCTTCAAGTAGTGGCGGCAGGAATCGAGACCGCCTGACTCCGTCACAGGCAAATCCTGTGGACGTCTACGGCACGAAGTCTGAGACACTTTTTCATAGAAAAGATTGAAGGTTGTCCTAGAAGTAGATGAGGCCCCAAGGTGGAGATATCAGAGAGGACTAGTCTCAATTGCCTTCATAGACATTCGACTGGCAAGCTTGACCATTTGGAATCCACAGCAGTGTAGATGTGGTGTGCTTCCTTCGATTGGCCAGCACACTTTCCATCCTGATTTCGACAGGATGGAGACAGACTTGGAAGGTCTAGCATTGACTGCAACATTGTGCAAGATGCCCTGACAGCCAATAACCGACCGTACAGCCTAGCCAACAGTCTCCTTGAGGAGACATGCTTACAGCTCTGGATCTCTTTGGCAGTCTGTTACTAGTGAACGGTCACGAGGAACAAGCTATTTCTGTGCTATAATTCAGAGATAGAATTAATGGTCACATTTGTCCGTCAATACATGATTTGCCGTCTCCTCATTGGCTGTCCTATTTAGTCGCTTCCAACCCCGGTGGGCGGGAATTTCAGGCCGCCGTGCAGTTCGGGAGGGATGACGTCGTGTCTGGTAGCTCTCCTGCAGCAAGGAAAGGCGCAATCATCGTGCGACACGTGAACTTGGCTATCTCCCAATCGCACTTTCGCTCTCTCAACCCACTCTCCACGTTCTCACACGACCGCTTCTCTTTAAATCTTTGACACGAAAGAACAATCATGGAGACAATCAAGAATGCTGCCGAAGTGCTCCTGGGCTATAGCACCACCACCACCGACCCCGCTCAGGAATCTGGTAAAGAGCCAGGCACGGGAGAGACCGAGCCTGGCGCTGGCGGCGTAGAACCTTACGATCCCGGGAACAAGGAGGAGAACACGGAAGAAGCAGTGCCTACCTCGACCACGACGGAGAAGCCGACCGCGACCAGTGGATCTGCAGCATTGCCTGGCGAAGCTGCCAGTCTGGGCAAGCCCACGAGCACGGCTGAACGTAAGAGCAGAGATGTCTATATTCAGTCTATTGACACAATCTAATCTATGCACAGTTGAAGCTTCCCCTGCTCCAGCAGAGACCGGCGCCGCGCCGTCCTCAGCTGCGCACACATCGCAAGTCGCACCAGCGACCGCCGGCGCAACAGCTGACGGTGTCACCCCTGCCACGGCAACATCCGCGTCCACTGGCGGCACCTTCCTCGCGTACCCGATCCAAAGCAAACCCACTGTCGTAGATGGTGTGAACAGCCCAAAGACGGTCGACGCAGTCACCACGGCTGAACCATCGGGTCCCAGGCCTACCACTCCCCCAAAAATCGGCTCGGTATCGACTGACACTGAGCCAACCACGACCAAGACAAGCACCACGCAAGCTGCCGCTGCGCCGACTACAACCAGTGCGTTGCCTGAACCAACCAAGACCGAGACCGAGAGGGCCAGCTCGACCAGCTCGAGCTCTCACGCAGCTGCCGGCACCGCCGAAAACTTGTCTGCAACTGACAGCCCGAGTGGGAAGAAGAAACTCAGCACCAGGCTGAAGGAGAAGCTCCACATCAAGAAGTCATCGGATTAGACATAGACTTGACGCAGAGTGGCGCGGATTGGTCTGCTGGCGTTTGCGGGTTGCCAGATGGACGACCGCCATCCCAGTTTCGAGTCGTCGCCCATTTCCCAGCCTTTGTTTTCCCTGGAGGCTACATACCCCATTGGTTTCATGCAATTCGATTTCTGTGCGCATGATGTTCCCAATCGCGTGAAATAGCCGAGCGACCGTGACAGTACCGCACCCCGTGCTGTGAATGGAGATCCACCTCAGTCCTCCTTCTTCTCCCTCCCCCAATTCCACACCTCCCAGATCTGATCCATGATGACATCCCCAATCCCCTTCCCCTGCTCAAACTTTTCCTTAATCTCCCTATTCCGCTTCTCCTTCCACCCCTCCTTCTCCTCCTCCCCATACCACAACCTATCCCCCAACGACCTCTTCTCCCCCTCTTCTCCCTTCTTCCCCTCCTGCACCTCCCTCGCCCTCAGCTCAGCCTCCTTCTGCTCCCTCCACCGCCGCTGGAACTCCCTCGCCCGCTCCGTCGGGAGGTTCACATCCTCCAGACTCGAGAAGGACTTCCCCGCCGCACTAGTCTGCTGGGTGGGCTCAGCGCCGGGCTCGGGGGTTGTTTGTCCCACCAGCCGGCCGCCGATGCTGACGCCGTAGGACTCGCGGTGGAGGTGGTTCGCGGACAGGAGGGCGGTGGCGCCGAGGGAGCCGGTGAAGAGGTCGAATCTGCGCGAGGGCAGGGCGATGAGGAGCGGGCAGACGACGAGGCAGGCTAGGGAGAGGTTGTGCAGGACGGCGGCTTTGGTCGCGGCGACTTTCTCTTCTTGGGATTGGGTCGGAGTCGACATTTTGCCTGTGGTTGTGGTGTGGTGGTGGTAGTAGTGGCGAGGTAGTGGAGCGAGCAGTGCTGCATGTCGAGAGCGTCTGGGAAAAAAATGTATTCTGGTTTTCACAAGTCGTGCATCGAAAGCTTTAGGCTTGGCAAATCCAAACTTATGAGAAATTTGGATTATAAACTAATTCTTTTAATAACTTTATAAATATTAGATTATAATAGATGTTTTATATATTCAAATATGTATATTAAAAAAGTCTTTAATTTTATATTAAAATTGTTCTTATATCTTATATACTTAAAAAGATATTTTAAAAAATGATATTTTATAAATTTCTTATATAACTTTTTAATTAAAAAAGATATTTAATTAAACTAGATTTATATAATAACTATTTAGTTAAATATATTTAAAAAAGCTTTATTTAATTAAATATCTTTAATAATTAAAAAGTTATTTAATAAATAAGATTAATTTGAATCTGGTTTTTATAAGTCATACGTCGATTTTAAGATTAAATAACTATTAAAATA